>NC_061160.1:10954568-10994568 GCF_022113875.1 Hydra vulgaris | reverse complement strand
TTTTTTGGTAGAACAATCATTAAAATTTAAAAAGTTTCATTTATTCAATCAAATTATAAGACAGATCACTATATAAAAGTTTGCGGATCACTGGATATAAATTGGCGGATCACGTTGTTTTTTGGTAGAACAATCATTAAAACTTAAAGAGTTTAATATAAGCAATCAAAATATTAGGCGGATTACTTGATATAAACTAGCGGATCACGTTTTTTGGTAAAAAAAATCTTTAAAACTTAAAGTTTCATTTATTCGATCAAAACATAAATAATCCGCCCCGCCGTTTGTACCATTAAAATTGTCCGCCCCGCTGATCCGCCCCGCCCCGCCGATTGTACCTACTCTGATTTTAGCGTTTGTTTTTGTTTATAATATTTTTTATCCTTGGTCTGTAAAATAGATGATTCCGGTCAATCCTGACTGATTTTTAAAAAAATTTTTGGAATTTTATTTCCTTATAATTGGTTGTCACTATGGAAAATTTCAAGTCGAATGTATTATCGGTTCAAAAGTTATTCAAAAGACAGTATGACCCCAAAAACATATAAATTAGTAAAAACCCTCGGTCTGTAAAATAGATGGTTCTGGTCAATCCCGACAGTTTTTAAATTTTTTTTTTTAGATTTCTACTTTCTTATAGTTGATTGATCACTATGGAAAGTTTCAAGTCAAATGTATTATCGGTTCAAAAGTTATTCAAATGTCAATACTACTATCATTTTCGTTGCCATTTCGCCGCAAATTTCCCATACTTAGCCTTATACCTTTTGTCAAAATTTCCCACACTTAGCCTTATACCTTTTGTCAAAAAATCACCCGTTTTTCAACAACAAAAAGTTTAATAACTTTTGATCCGCTTAACTTCAAAGATCGAATGACCTGTCATTTTTCAAGTCAAACCAAGCTCTATACAATGGCATCAATTATATATGAATATTTAAATTATAAAAAAATCGTGTAAACATGCTAATTACGCGGCCTAAAATAGTTTTATTTTTCCGCTTGTCAGTAAACAATAGAAATATAATTAAAATAAAAAGTGAAAAAAGATTGCTGCCCCATGCCAAACCCTCATTCGATGTAGCAGCACTACCTTGTAGCAGCAGGCTATAAGAAAGTTGATGTAGCAGCACTCCGTTTCGAGTCAGGCTATAAGATAGTCGATGTAGCAAAACCCCCTGGCGCAACAAGCGCAAAAATATAATTATTTTAGACGGCGTAACTGTAGCATTACCATTTTTTTTATTTTTATTGCTGTATTGGCATTTCAAATGTTTGATTTATTTAATAAAGAAGACATTTTAAATATCTTGTTTAATAATGTTTAAATGTCTTATTTAATTAAGAAGACATTTTAAATGTCTTCTTTATAAAATAAATCAAACATTTGAAATGTCATACAGTATAATTTTTTTTCTTTCTTAATTTATTTATAATAGTTTAGATTATATAGCTATTATAAGATATATTATTAAAGGTATCAATAATATTATTATTGATACCTTTAATAATATATCTTATTTTTATATAATTATATATTATTATTATTAGTAATATTATTGATACCTTATATATAATATATAATATTTATTATTAATATATATGTGGTATTGAAGTTGTTAGAAGCTAATATTTTACATTTTAAATGTCTCTTTTGTTTGATTTTGTTCTGTTTTCTGTGATTGTGAAACCCCATCTACTAACATATTAAAACAGTGTACAAAAAGTGTTGTTACGGGAATTTATATTCTACTTATGTAGAGTTTTCTAATATTCCATCTTTCTGAGGCAGAATGACATTATTCTTGGTTTTATTAATTTTTAATTTAATATCTCTGGATATTTTTTATATTTAGTTTGTGTACAACAGTTAACAACTTTAAGCTTATACATTAACTTTAGTTATAACTTAACTATTAATAATTTGATTTATAGATTTTTAAAGCAATACAAGATTGAATTTAGCAGAAGGCTAAACTGCTCTGGAGACAAAAAAGGAAGACAGCAAAAATGACCAGTCAAAATAAAGATAAAGAGACAAAAAAATTGTGTATATCTTGGGGTAGATGATTTATCCTCATTTTCGTATAAGAAAACAATAAATATTATTAAACTTTGGGATTTATCTGTAACTCCAAACTCTTTGCAGAAGTTCAATATTTGCTCTGAGAAGTTGAATGAACAAAATTTATTAAATGGTAAGTTTTTATATAAAAGTCTTTATGTCTGATGATTGAAAATCTTTATTCATATCTTTAACTTTTACAATTTTAAAGACTTTTTAATATATTACAGTCAAAAAGTCAGAGTGTTGATTAATATTTTATTGTGTAATAAACAACATATCAATGCTTACACCACATGCTTGGTCGGGAAGCAAGAGCGATCGCTCTTGAATACTGACCACAGAAATTATATTTAGTTGCGAAAAACTGGCCAGGTTTTTTAGTTGTTTTAAGTTTATGAACGTAACAAAATTTTTTTTTTTGGATTTCAAAGTTGGTGCCACTAACTTTAAAATCCATTTAAAATCAACTGCCGAAAAAAATAACAAAGTATTCATATCAGTTTAAAGTTTTAACAGTTGCTGGTGGTTTATTATTATTAATTATATAAACGTTTATTTAAATTTATCTAATAGACGAAGGTAATACAATATTTTTATAGATAATATTATTTTTAAAAATTGTATTATTAAAATTCAGAACTAAAATATGTAAAAAAAATTTATTTACAAACATTGGACAAGGTCCGTACTGTACTTTGAAAATCTGTAAAATTTGTTAATATTGGCTAAAGTCGTGGAAAACCTGGAAAAGTCAGGGAATTATTTTTTTCTTTAAATAATCATGGAAAAATCAGTAATTCTAGTTAAGAAGTTTCTGGTTTCACAATTAAATGCTGTATTTTGAAAATGTGATGACTTTTTTTAATAAATGAGGTTATTTGAAAAAAAATTTTTTATGAAAAGATAAAATAAAGATTTTTTTAGATAAAAGAAACAAATTTTAGATAAAATAAAAATAAAATTTTTTACAGGAGAAATGTTTTTTACTCTCTTGTAAAATTTTAATTTTGTGATGTCACATTTTCAAAAAACAGTGCTCAATTAAGCTATTATGTTTTTTTTGGTGCTATCCATTTATTTTTTTTCTGAAACTTATATTTTTCTTGGTGTTCATTCTTAGTCATCCTTAATAATAAGATCCATACTAACATGTATAATAAGCTCCATACTAATATCCAACTTAACTAATAGCTAAGTTTTATAAGTTTTGTCATTCAAAGCATGTACAATCTTAGCATTTCCATTACAGTAGATAGTAATTTTAAACATTTTGTAAAAACCATTGTTAAAAATGGTCAGGGAAATTCATCTGATTTTTCAAAAAAAGTCATTGAATTTTATATAAATAGTTGGCAATGAACCCTGTTAGAGAAACATTGTTTTAATATGAATTTTTTTGTTTTACAGTGCAATTTGCATTTTATAAGATACACAAAACAATTCTCGTTAATGTTTAAGCTTAAACATTAGCCAGAATTGTTTTGTGTCAGTGCCAGAAATTGAATGCACACCTGCAAATTTCATAATTCATTAAAAATTTGCCCCTTTGTCTTTAATTTTATCTGTTTTATTAGTGATTGTTGTATTTACTTTCATAAATTCTAAATATAATATGTAATTAGTTGTTCAGTTTCTTAATAGTATAATTAACTTTATTGTTTCAAGATAAAGTTGTATCCTTTAAAGATCTGCTGGTATTATTGACACAATGGGCAAGCATTGAAGTGCAACTTGGTGAACTACAAAACACATCAAATCTAGTTATAAAAATTTGAGTAACAAAGGTATGCTAATTATTGTATTGCCTGAAAGAGTGCCACTGCCATTAAATGCAGCAAAGAATTCAAGTACTCTGGAAGAAAAAGGACAAGAAAATACTTAAGTAAATGGTAAATATTTTTTTATGATCTGTTTATGCATTTTGTATGATATCTTAATACAATTTATATACTTTAAATAAAATACTCTTTGAAGATTTTTTGTAAATGACATTTTATATTAATTCAAGTCCAAACAAAAGTTACTTTAATTATTGCCAGGTTGTGTATTTTTGCAGGTCAATTATTTGGCACAAATTGGAGTTAAAGACGAAGGAGATTGTATATATTATTTACTAAGAATAGTTTTTTAAAATGGCCTAGCTGTAAAATTAAACTATCCAGGGAGAGGACAAAAAATTGGAATAGGAAAAATGTTCATTGCATATGTTGCTATTGGTAAGTGGTTTAGAAAAGTTTATTATTTCAGTTTCAATTTTGCATTACAGAATTACTTTTAATTTGTTATGTTTCTTTGGTGCATAATTAATCAAACAAATATTTTTTTTTGCAGAAACTGTGAAGTCAAATAAGCATGGCTTATGCAGACATGTGATAGAGATAGCGGAAGAAAAAATAATAATCGTGGGCACCAAATATCATAAGCTAAACATGATTCAATAACAAGTAGCTCAGCCGATATTAAAACTACTCTATAAATTTTTTTTGTGAAATTTTTATTTAAAACTCAATATGTTAGTTTTTGGTTTAAGTTTGGTGTTTGCAATATGTATATTTAACCAAGAAATTATGTTAAATAAATAATTTTTTATACTTGTATCATACATTCTTTTTTTTTTTCTCTATAAATTTTCAATGTAGCGATGCAAATCATCTTATTTGTAACGACGATCTAATGTTGCATAAAACGTTAGGCCGATATATAACATACGATATTGGGCCAATGTTGTATACAACGTTGGGCCAATTTTGTTTACAGTATTGGCCTAACGTTATATACAACATTGTGCCAATGTTGGGTAAACGTTGTATAAAACATTGGGCCAATGTTGTACACAACGTTGGGCTAATACCTAACCAATGATCAAACCTGCATTGGGTCAACATCGACTTTCAACGTTGGGCCAATGCATCACCATGCATTGGTCCAACGTTGGTCCATTGTAAGCTTGCTGTCTGGGGTATTAGCTCTAAAAAACAACATGAAAATATAATAGGAGATTAAGTTATTACGTTTACAAATATTTTAACAATGTAAAAGAAGTTACTTGTGGGTAAATAATTAGCACGTAACTAATTTTATTCCATTAATAATTAATCCATATAATGATCAACTGGCCTGAAATAAATTTTATTTGACAAATAATATGTCATAATGTGTATGCGTATTTTACTAAAACTCAAGATACATATAAAAATATACATAAATAAAGAACTCTGCTACATAGGGCAGATAAAATATGCTCTTCTCTTATATAAACTATATAATGCCAGCTTTTAATAAAAATAAAGCTATAATGCTAACTAAAATAAAGGTTTAAACAACTACGGCAATATATAAAAATTCATTTTCACGATTTGTCATAATTCAGAGACCGTATCATTTTATAAAAACATGTTGTGGTCAGCAAAATATCATACGGACTCTATAATATTTTAAAACGGCCTTAACTACACCGAGCTACCCATTATGAACCGCTTGCTTTTTATATATTCAACAAGTTTATAATTACGCATGCGCTAAATTTTATCGGTCTGCGTTTTTATATAAACACAAAATAACCTTCAGTGCATCCTTTTTAGGGCTGTCCGATAAATTTTTCGATTATAATTATGTTTCTACTTTTGGTTTTACTTCAAAACTGCATGTGAATACCCTGGATTACTTTTAAAAGTGTATGAAAAAAATGATTGAAAAAAAAAATTAAGTAAGAATTCATTTTTTTCAAAAGATCAAAGCAAAATGCTCTTATAAAAATCGCTTAAATTAAACGTCACAATTTTTTTTTACCATCTATGTCTAATGATGAAATTATATAATTTCTAAACATTTTTATGAATAACAAATATCACCACCATTTTGTACGTATATGAAATAGGGTAAAACAGTATAATTTAAAATTTTGAAAATTTTCATACTTCAAGATAGACTACCACCTTAACGGTTTTGCCAAGGAGTACATCGGAAAAGTATTAAACTACACCTTTTCAAGATGTAAATGAGAATATGAAAGTTGTAATTAAGAAGTCGTAATATGTAATTAAGAAACACAACATGTAATTGAGAAAACGTTATATGTAATTGAGAAACACAACATGTAAATAAGTAGTCGTAACATGTAATTAAGAAACACAACATGTAATTGAGAAAACGTAAGATATAATTGAGAAATCATAATATGTAATTGAGAAATCGCAACTTGTAATTGAGAACACATAAATTAAATAGTAATTGAGAACACATAAATTAAATAGCAAATTCACAGTCTAAGTTTGTAGGTTGTTACAAAAGGTCTTTTTGGACATGAATTTAAGTTATAGTCTTAAATTTTGCTTTTGTATGCACAAGTAATAATAATGGAATTGAAAGATCGTTGTGTTATATGCCAATACACTATGACCCGAAAGTCTGTGATTAAGCTAAATCCGTGTCAACATTTATGTCACCAAATTTGTTTACGTCCAGTTCTGGAACAACCAGATTCAAGTTGTCCAATTTGTCGGCATGAAATACACACAACTGAACAAGTTGAAAGGAAACGTTACGTTTTATCTTCTCCAAATGACAGGAGAAGAGTTGTTGAATGTGCGGAGCGATTTGAAGATTGGGTGAATCTCGCGCAAACGCTAGGTATCAAATATAAGACAGCATACAATTGGGTTCGCAGCGGAAATTCAAATTTCATCGGAAAAGGAGGTTTTAAACCGAAAAAGTTGACCGAAGATCAAATCGAAGAAACATTAACATGGATTGAAAATGATTGTCAATTAACATTGGTGGCCATCAAAACAAAGATATTAAGACAATTTAACATAAACGTTAGCACAACAACAATAGCAAATTACCTCGAAGGCAGATTGTTCTCATTAAAAAAAGTGCACAAGGAGCCTTCTACAATGAACAGTTATGAAAACAAACAAAAAAGAGCTGAATATGTTAGAAACATCAACGAACATATCACAAATGGTCGTCAGATAGTTTGGTTGGATGAAACAAATTTTAACCTTTTTTGTAGAAAAACGCAAGGACGCGTGAGACAAGGAAAAAGAGCAATTATGAAAGTACCTGCTTCAAAAAGTTTAAACATACACTTGATCTCAGCTATTTCAACTACAAATGTCGTCATGATAGAAACTCGCAGGGGTCATTTAAAGCAGATTCCTGTAACGAGTGGATGTTGGCTATGTTTCACCAGTGGGTTACATCCGGGAATCGTTTGGAGAATTTGGTCGTCGTAACAGATAATGCTCCTTGTCACGCTTGTTTGCAAAGGGTGTTTGATAATTCACCAGCTCAGTTGTTACGTTTGGGACCTTACAGTCCAATGTTGAACCCGGTGGAAACGACCTGGTCCAAAATTAAAAGTAACGTTAAAAATGCAATTCGCATTCCACTTGTATTAGGTGACGGGATTGCGGAACAGCGCATGCAGTACTTAGAACGAATTGTAATTGAGGCGAAAAACATTATAATGGGAGGAGATTGTGCACGTGCGGTACAACACACAACCACGCACTATGCAACTATTTTAAATATGGAAGACGTACAAGTTGGTGCTTAAATGATCAATGAAGGTTTTTAATTATATAATTTTTAATTATAATTTTTAATTGAATTATAAAATTTTCCCTAAAATGTTTTTAGTGTTTATTATGTTAAATTCATTTGCCCAAAAATTATAAATTTTTCCCTAAATTTTTCCCTAAAAAATTAAATTTACGCTACAAATCTTGCGTCATTTTTAAGTGCGTCATTTTATACGCTCCATTTTTTACGCGCCATTTTTTTTAGCGCCACTTTACACTTACTCTTTTAAAGCAATATCTAAATTAAAATTTTCGTGTTCTCAATTACATCTTTCTATTTCTTAATTACAACTTACATTTTTTCAATTACATGTTACGATTCTTAATTAAAACTTTTTTTTTTTTATCATGATATGAATAAAATCTCAAGTTAATAGTAAAAATTTCATTGATTCAATAAGCTTATTTATTTTATATCAAAATAACTAACTTTTTCATTTTTCGCTTTTTTAAAATGAGCCTGTAAAAAACATAGGACGTTTAGAGTATCATCCTCAATAGATGATTTAATTTTGTGATAATGTTGCCACTCACTGAAAATCTACGCTCCAATTCAACATAAAATGTCAACAATTTTTGAGCTAAATCAATGCATTTTTCAGCAGGCGACGAACCAACAACTCTCGCTAATCCAAGATTCCAGCATAAAGGTGTTCAATCTAGAAAAACTGAGAACAACGAATTGTCGCGTTGATTTTGTAAGAAATTGGTGATCAGAGGTTTGGATTTTTTGTCCGTTGATAACGGTACCAATAAAAAAAACCCGATGATGATGCTGCATCTTGGGACAAAAATTTCCTAATCAGCAAGTCAATTTCATGTTTAGTTTTTAGATGTGTATTCAGTACACTGGTACTCCACCATTTGATTTTATCTCTTTTTTACACTTCTTACAAATTGCAAGTTAATTTTCTTTATCAAGCAAAAAATAAAACCACGCATAACTTTCATCAACTCGAACAGTGCTGAACGGTATGAATAATTTTTAGGATGTTTTATGTTTTTCTGGATATTAAGGTAATTCTCTAAGACATAAAATCTTGATTTTTAATTCTTAATTCAAAATGCACAAAGTTTATTAAGCGTAACTATAATTGCTGTTAATTCTATAACTTTATATTTATAAGTTGTACCATGAAAAACAATTAATAATCTATCATCTTGACATTTTTACTAAATTAAAAATGTTCTTAACTGTAACGACTTCAGACTTTTTATATTTACGTTAGTTCAAAACTCAAACATGGGATCTACATTAAAGCAAGTGACGTAATGATAATATTTTAAATCAGTGTTTTATTAAATCAGTGCTTTATTACGTGTTTTATACGTTTTTTGTCATTAGGCCATCTTTATCCCACTATGAGCGTTGTTTATCGCGACTGAAAGTTTTAAATATGTCATTTAATTTTGTATTTCGCGAAAAGAAGGCTTTCCCATCTGCTATACCAACAAACCCTCTACATATATTTTTAATACCGGTATTGAGCCAAACCAATACCGGTATATCGGTAATTGAAAAAGTCCGGTACTATCGGTACACCGGTATCAGTACTACCGGTATTGGAAGCACTAATATACATAAAACATATAATACATTTTATAATTCTTCTTTATGAATTGAAAAAAACTTTCGAATTCAACTAAAAGTTAAATAAAGTTTTGAAATTGTTACCGAGTTTAACTTAAAGCCGAATTTCTATTTCAACCTCGGTTTTCAGTAAACTTCGTAATCGAATTTTAACGAATATTTGTCGGTCCTTATTATTAAGTATAAATAAATTGATTTTCAGTTAATAAATGTGATGTATTTTTCCTTTGTTTAATTCAATTAATTTTTTTAGATTAATCAGATGACTGTTTGTTCAATATAGTTATACTATTGAAAACTATTAAAAATTTTTATGTTTTTTTAATTTGTTAATAAATATGTAAATAAAAATATCTTTTTGTTACAAAGCTATTAGGCATTTTTTTAAAAACACTATCTGAAATAGTTTTTAAAAACACTATTTGTATTTTATCTTTTGTTTATGTATTTGTATTTTATCTATGTGAAAGAAAGCCTATGCAAATAACTAACCTGTAAACTTCAAGTTATCTAAGTTATATCAAATTTTACAGATTTACTTTTAATTGAAAATTTCATTTCGGCAATATCTCCTTGATTTTGATTTGTAGCATTTATATGCTACAAATCAAAATCAAGGAGATTTATTAAACTTTATAAATGCTTTATAAAGTTTAATAAGTCTTTGGTTTATAAACGGTTGTAAAAGATAATAAAGCATGCTTATGTGGTTGAAGTGCTTTGTGTGGCATAAAATCCTTTTGCTTATAAACTTATTTTTTCTTTTTTTTTTTAGTTTTTTCTAATTTTGTAGGATAAAAAATAAAACAATTTTAAAACACTATGGAAATTATATGCATAATATATATAAAAACATACATACTATAACAAACGAAAGGGAGAGAATTTTTAAAAAGTTATTTAAAATTTTTAAAAACATGAAAATACCATTGGAAATTTTTTGCACATATGTCATGATAAAGATAAACTAATTATAAGCATATAAAGTTTATGTGCTTATAATTAATTTATTATTGTTTATAATAAACAACTTACGTTATTATTGTACTTAAGTAATGCTTGCGTGTTTAACATAATTAAAGCTTGCGTGTTTAACATGCATGCGTGCTAAGCTTGCGTGTTTAACATGCATTAAAGAGACAACTTTCTTTCTTATAGAAAAAAAGATTTTATATGCCAACTTTAACTTTTTTTTAAAATTAACAAGGCAAGAGATCTAATAAGTTGCGGATGGTCTAAAAAAAAATTAATAGAAACTTATTAAAGAAAAAAATAATCCAGCCCCTTCCCGCTTTATTTTTGTTCTTTATTTTTGTAGAAGTTATAAAGTATTAAACATAAATTGTAAGTTATAAAGTATTAAACAGCTCAAAAAGGTTTTTTATATTTTGCTCTTTTTTACAATAACCAGTATACTGGTCATTGTAAGTCCTCTATTCCACATATTTAAGTCATCTCATGTTTTTTTAAATTTTTTAAACCGATAGTAATTAATTAAAGTATTATTTAGACAGCTACTAACATCTACTAACAATTAGTTGATAAATAGCGATTCGCGCAACAGCTACCGAAACGTTTAAAGATTTTTTAAGTTAATTAAACTTTTTTTTTTTTCGAAGCTTTAAAAAGTAAACAATAAGTATAGTTTTTGTATATGGATATATTTAATTTTCTGCCGCCAACTAAAAAATATTGAAGTAAGGAATAAGTATAGAAAAGTGTATCAGTGTATAATAGAATTACCAAGACTCGTATTATACGGTGTCCGTATTCTCATCTCTCCGTTAAGCTTAACGGAGCGTTTGTCTAAAATTTCTTTTTAACTACATTATCAAAAAAATTCTTTAAAAGTATGATTTTTTAAAATAAAATCGTTTTATTTTAGTATTAGTGTTATTTAAACAAATTTTAATAACGTTTATGTCATTTTTTGACTAAGAAATATTGTCATGAAATTTTATATAAAAGCTCCGTTAAGCTTAACGGAGAGATGAGAATACGGCCACGGGTCTTGGTAAATCACTGATCTGATTGTCTATTAAACAATTTGGGCTTTTTTTTTTATTTTCTCTAATGTTAAGATTTTTTTTCTATTTCAAAATTTTTCTTTGAAAAGATTAATTAAGTTTTTTTAGTGCATTTTTTAAATTTTGAAAACATGTCAAGCACCGTGGTTAAACCGTCAAATCGAAGTTTTTTTTTGCGTGGTCATATAGTTCACGGGTTTTAGTCTCAGTTCCGTTCCGTAAATTATCACAAAATCGTTAAGTAAGATAAATATTTCGAACCTAAGTTAGTGAAAAATTTAGCTAAGAAAGATATTTTGTGTTTATATCAAAGATTTTATATCAAAGAAATACAAATATGTCATACTCTGCTTCTCAAAATTTTTTCTCAAATCGTCTTACATTCTTGAAATGTTTACTTTTCTAAAAAGTTTTGAGATAAGTTGCGGAACGGAACTGAGACTATAAATCCATGTATTGCGTGCGTTTGCACTTCTTCCTGTGATTTTAATGATTTTAAACAATCATTAAATATAAATTGTTCTTTGTTTGTTAATATTCTAAACATTATTGAAAATAAAAAAGAATTCCGAATGAAATCAAAAACATGATTTAAATAATTGAGCATTTTAGTTTGTTTAGTTTTATTTTAGTTGAGTTGACTATAGGATAGTATAGGAATGTTGCAATCCTATAAGACTTATAAGTTGTCTGTAAAATAGTAAACCATAGTTTCGATATTTTTTGTAGAATCTTTTTGAATTATTTATTTAATAGTATTATTAATTAAATGCCTAATATCATGGTTTGTTATTAAAAATTAGTGTTTAGTATTAAAATATATAGTATAGAAAATTATGAGATGGTTGGTATACAAGTGGAGTAAATATGAAGAAATTACGGCAAATATTTAGTCCCAAAAAAACAACAAGCACTAAAAAAGAGGGAGAACACCTCCTTGAAGAAAGCCAAGAGTTACAAACACTAGCAATCAGCTCATCTCATCGTCATGGGTCACAACAAACTTTGGATACTGCTAGTTCTTCTATTTCTCCTATTACTCCACACCTATCTACTCCACAAATCTCCAGCAAAATTTTCAAAATACATAAACCTTATCTATATTCTTTTATAGAAAATCTTTATAAAATCAACATGAGCCAAGATGTACTCGTAGATATTATCATTAATGACGATTCTCTAGACAATCAAGTTATTTTCGTAGGACGTCCAAAAGTTATTGGTAGTTCTACTAAACAAATGCGACATGTGACTCCCTATATTTTTGTTGAGCATGCTATAAAAAGTGCGGTATTATCAGACGAAAACCGTAAAAAAGGATATTTTTTATACATAGACGCAATTGCAGATGCTATTAAACCATTAATAAAAGACAAAAAAGGTATCTGTCTAGCATCAGAACAGTATGCAAAGTTATTATCTAATACTGATTTTCAAACAAGTGATATATTGGAATCATTTAAATTGAAAACTGTATCTCAAGCAAAACATCAAAATGAATATTACTTAATATACAATCAAGCATTGATCGAGCAATTTGAAAAATCTGATAACTTTCAAAAGCAAGAAAAGGATAAAGCTAGAGCAAATTTTACTTATAAGTTTAAAAAGTATATCAATTTTGGGATTCAATACCTTATTAATGATATATTAAATCCAACAGATTTAAATTCAGTTACTTTTGTGTGCGAAGGACTTGCTAGAATAATGTTAACTATATTTAGTCAAGATAAGTATGCTGCTTTTCCTGAAGAAGGTAACTTTTGCCTGGAAGAAATTCGTTTGTATAAAGATGCATATACTGCACTATCTGCTAGCGAAATACCTCTACAAAAACAAAAAGAAAGTAAGTTATTTGTGGTTACAACTCATGCCCAAATCAGTAAGGAAATAACTAATCAAAATAGAAGCGACTACAATGAAAAAATTAGGATGGTAAATAATGAAGGAACAATAATAAAAATGGCTTGCGAAGCATTAGAAATTATTAACTATCTAGTTACTTATTATAGTACGAAGTCAACTTTAAAAGGTGGACTTCAAGTTAGACAGTATCAACAACAATATAATCAAAAATTCAATATTCCATTAAACATAAAAAATATAGATAATAGGTTTAATGAAAAAATAAATTATCAGCAAAACTTAAAAGATATTTTTTATTACCACGTTGCAAAACATTTATATTTAGTGTTTGATTTCAAACCTTTGCAAACAAAGGTTTTAGCAGCTAAAAAAAAAGAAGATGCTGCTACAATTTTAGTTTATCCTTCGGCAACAGGAAAAAAAAAATCAGAATATTCTATTCAAGATGGTCAGGAATACAGAAAGTCACAGATTAAAGCCGCAAAGGGCTACAATAACTTTGCAATATTCCGCTCAGAAATGGAGCTTAATGAAATTAAGGAAGTTTTGAAGAAAGTATGCATTAAGCATCTTCAAATTTCGCTACTACCGTTTAATGGAATTAGAGACGGTTGTAAAATAAATGATGAACAAAACGGATTACACCAAGTATTCAATTCTTTTATAAACTTGGTACAATTAGATTATAATCAGACAAAATCCAAAGATATAAAAGGTGTTCCAATTAATTTAGATAAAACTTGGATGGATGACATTAAAGAACAATATGAAATGTGTAACACGTCACTTAATTTAACCGGATCTTCTATACCTATAATAGAAAATTACAATATTTGACAAACAAGAATAATGTTAATATATTTACTTAATGAATAAAATTTTGAAAAATAAAAGTTATGATTTTTTTGATTTTTTTAAAATACTTAAATGTACCAATTTATTTAAATTTATCAACTGTAAAATTTATCTTTAAATCTATTAACATTAACATTGTTTGAAATAGTTGTTGTATTTGTATTTTATAAGTAACAAAATTATGAAATTATTTTAGAATATAATAATTTAAAGGTGTTGTAAGCATTATTAATGAATTTTTAATTAAAAAATTAGGAAACTTAATAATGAGCATTATAAGTAATAAAGTACCCTGTGGCCACACGGCAAAAAATAACATAAATAAAACTGTTTTTGCAACCTTTTTTCTAACCTTTTAAACCCAATCACTTTTTAAAGTCTTTTAAAAAAAAAAAAATAAGTAGAAAAAATAAAAAAACAATAACAAAGAAAACCAACTAAAAAACAAACAAACTCTTAACCACCTAAATCTACATAAAGTGTGCAAACCGAAAAATTTTTATTTTCACATTTTATGTGTATATAGAAACATTAAGTAAATCTATATACACACAAAAATATTATTGTTTTATTTGATTTATTTATATATTTAAAAGTTAATTTAAGAATAAATTTTATAACCAAGGGATTTTTGAAATGGATAACTGTGTTGTTCCCAATGCAAAGTAAACAAATAAAGAATGGAATGATTCAAATCAAATCAAATATGACAAAGCTGATCAAAAACTGCAAATTAGTGAGGTAACCCAGGATAAAAATAAAAGGTTATTCAAAGAAATCGATATTTCTACTTCTAAAACTCATCTTGATGTCACTAAAAAAATTGAGCAAAGAATAAATGAAATACACTTTTTGAAATCTGAGTTAGATAGTAAATTTTTAGAAACAGAAAATGAAACACAAAATCTTTTAAAATATCAAAAACGACTTGAAGCTTTTTTAAAAATGACTAAAGTTTTATTAGAAATTTCAAAACAATGTAGTAAAAATAGAGAGAAACGTGTATCCATTGATCTTGCTTTTGATGATTACCTTCAAAAGTTCAAACTTTTAAGGTAACTAATTAATTATTAAATATCATCATAAATTACAATACTAAACTTATTTGTTGTTTGAAATTATTTGTAAAACATTTTTTTACTTATTCCATAAATTTTGAGTGGTGTAAAATTAATGTTTTTAAAAAAAAACATTAGAACATGTTTTTTTTTTTTTTTAACTAAGTTTCCAGAAGTAGACTACTTAATTTTTTTTTTTTTTTAATGTTTAAACAAAAACAGAATCTTTGAGCAGATTTTTTGAATTTAAAGATTTATTATTCATAAAACCTGCTTTTACTGTTATTTTTTTTTTCTTCATTTTTCTACAGTAAAATTACAAAATTTTTATACTTTGTAAATATTTATTTGAATTATGCAATCATAGTAATAACATTAATGATAGTAACAATAGCAACAATAATAATAATAATGATAATAAAAATAATAATAATAATTAATTATATATATATATATATGTATATATATATATATATATATATATATATATATATATATATATATATATATATATATATATATATATATATATATATATATATATATATATATATATATATATATTTAAACAATTTTAAAAATGTATTCTACAAAATATAGTGCTCAATGTTCTTAAAAGAACAGAGCAATTTAAATTAGTAGAAAATCACTTAACAAAATTTTTTTTTCATTTTATTGTGTTTCATCAACAAAGACTCATCAGAAATGAATCAAAAAAAAAACATTTCGATTAGCTAAATTATTTTTGAAAAAAAAAAAAAGTTTTAAAAAAGTCTCTAAATTTCGAAAGAAAAAAAGAACTTCGATAAGTTAAATAAGTTTCGAAAAAAAAATGGTTTTCGATTAAATGAATTTTTTTGAAAAATAAATGAGCTTCGAAAAGTGGAATTGCGCATTCAGTAAACGCGGACGTTTACATAGACTTTAAGTACTCGATGTACTTCAGGTCACTATTTTATCTTTTTTTGTAGATTTGAACAATTCACTAGCCATCGCAATAGAACAAAAGAAATTTTTTGAGTTAGGCGGTCCATATCTGGTCTGCATTCTATATATATATATATTCAAAAATAACGATTGCGAAAGTAATAGTGTTTTTTGAAAATTAAAATTGGCAGGCGAGAAGAGGTATTTAAATTAAAAGTAATCAAGAAGTAATTTAAGAACTTGTTTTGTATTTTATTTTTTTTACAAAAAAATTTAGTACATATATATATATATATATATATATATATATATATATATATATATATATATATATATATATATATATATATATATATATATATATATATATATATATATATATATATATATATATATATATATATATATATATATATATATATATATATTTACTTATAAATGTATAGATATATTTTTTGAAAAAATTAACATTTTACAAATTTACTTCTAAATTAACAAATTACAAATAAACAAATTTCAATTTTGTTCAAATTCATTTTATAAGTATACCATTCCATCATTAATCTAAAAAATTAAAAAAAATAATGATCCATAATACGGATTATAGTAGGTCTGTTCTAAACTAACCATTTATATGCTTGTTATTGAAAGTCTATTTCAATCGGTTTTTCTGATCAGGCTTCGGTTATTGCTTTTGAAGGAGTTGAAAAAAAGTTTAGTTTTATGATAATTTTTTTTTGCTAAAGAGAATAGACCTTTTAGAGGTTGCTAAATGCATCTTGAGTAACCAGGGCAAACAAACAATAAAGTTAGTTTGGTTTAGTGAAAGAAAGCTGAAGACTTTTTGCTTATTTTTATTTGCTAGAACTCAAATTTTTAATTTTTTTTTTTTTTTTTTTTTTTTTAGTTTACAATGTTAGTCGTGATACAAAATAATATAAGTCGTGATATATAATAATATAAGTCTGATACATATATAATATTATAAGTCGTGATATATAATAATATAAGTCTGATACATAAAAATATTTAAGACTTCTACAAGAAAAGAAAAAAAAAATGAGTATATATATATATATATGTATATACAATTCAGCGTACTAACAATATAAGACTAGGTTTCCGAAAGAAGATCAGAAGGATCTTATCACCGGAACCTTAAAAAAGACATAATGCAAAGATTTAACATAATGCAAATATGCAATATACTAATACAATATATCATAATGCAAATATACAATATACTAACATTTTAATACTCAATATGCTGAAGATTTGAAAAATACATTTTACATAAATTTTTAGTAGAATTTTAGAATGTTGTCCATACAGAGAATGAAGTTTTTTAATTTAGTTTTAAAAACAGGAAGAGTAGTAGAAGGGTCAAAATTTGGTAATACTATTTTATTCCAAAGATGGGGTGCACGATATGCAATACAGAATTGGTTGAACTTCGTTTTACAAAATGGTTCATTTAGAAAACTATTACTTCTTAATGTGTATTTATTTATTGGTTTTAAAGAAAAAAGGTCATTGAAAACAAATAAAGATAAATCGTTTTTCCACATAAAAGTAAAACATAAAACATTAAATATGTTAAGTTTATAAACATCTAGTACATTCATATAATCAAAAAAATATTTCGAACGTGAAAAGCGATCCGCATAATTAACTACACGGATTGCATGTTTCTGACGGCGATAAAGATGTTGTAATTTACTTTTCTCCGTACTTCCCCAGGCTATGATTGCATAATTTATATAATTATGTATAAATGAATAATAGAGCTGGGTTAAGTTTTTTTTGTTTAGATAATTTCGAGCTTTGTATAAAATGCCAATATTTTTAGAAACTTTGGTGCTTATATGATCAATATGCTTTCTCCAAGTAATATTTTCATCAAGATAAACACCTAAGAATTTTATAACAGTATCTCTTTTTATTATAGTTTCATCAATGTAAATTTGAGGCATATTATTTGTTAAAAATCGTTTTTTTGCGCAGGAGTGAAAAATAATCCATTTTGTTTTGTTAATATTTAAAGTTAATTTATTAGCTTTGAACCAGTTCGAAATGTGTTTGAGTTCATTGTTTGTAGTTGAAAAGAGTTCATAAATATCAGTATGGGATTTTGGTGTTTTATACTTTGAATTTTTTATTGATATAGATAAATAAAATATAAATTTAAAATGCCAAACTACCACTGTTGTGTTGCTGGTTGTAATAACGACTCCAGGTATCCAGAGAGTTATTTAAAAGAACTCAAGTAACAGAGCTAAAATTTCATTACTTTCCTAAAGATTCTTTGAAAAGACAGCATTGGATAAATCAAGTTAAAAAAGGTTTAATAAATTTCACAGTTTCTGGTAATAAAGAGGTTCGCTCTAATCATTTAGAGTTTGGAAAGCCTACTTTTGCTTCGCCTAATCCAAATTTATACATGAATATTCGTAATGCAGAAAAAGAATCTTCTACAAAACGAAGAAAACTTAAACAATTTGATGTCGTATTAGAATCAGAAGCAAACAGTTTATCAACAAGTTTAATTTTATAAAATGAACACTGTGATATATCTATTCGGTTTAATAAACCAAAACGACGATCAATAATTTTTGCCGATTTAACCAGAGTTTCTGATGTTCAGTTTTTTAAAGGCCTTGCAAATTTGTACTTGCCTTTGAAATGTTGTTTTTTTGCTTACAAAGTAAAGGAAATGTAATGCACTATTGGAATATTTTTAAAAATACTATCAAAAACTTATCTTCGCGAAGGGATTTAAAAACAATAACATTAAAATCATCGTTTTATGGTATTTATTTCTATGGTGAGTTCAGTGTTTATAACTTGGATAAAACTTCTTTCACTTGAATTAAAATGGCTTACACATTTTTCTGACAGAAATAATATAAAGAGAAATTGTAGTGAGCTTTTTATTCAAACACCATCAAGTGTGGATACTGCTGCAAGTTTTTGGTCAAATTATAAACATCATTATTCTGAAAAATATTTGGTTAGAACAACACCAAATAGTACAATTTCATTTTTATCAAATTGTTATGGCGGAAGAGCTAGCGATGTTTTTATTGTTAAAAAATTATGGAATTTTAAAATGCTTACAACTTGGAGATCAAATAGATAGAGGTATTAAAATAAAAGAACTTTTTACCAGTGCAATTTAGCTATTCCTCCATCAAAACACACAAGTTTGCAAATGACATCTAATGATGTGCAGGAATCCTCGAAAATTGCAAATGTTTGAATTTATGTAGAACAAGCCATAGAGCGTATGAAAAACTTTCGCATAATAAAAAATGAATTGCAAGTCACGCTGTTACCATTATGTAATAATATTATTACTGTATGCGCTGTATTAACAAACTTCATGCTTCCCCTTTGCATTGATGAAAACAAAGCGTAAGATTTAATATATATATATATATATATATATATATATATATATATATATATATATATATATATATATATATATATATATATATATATATATATATGTACATATATATATATATATATATATGTATATATATATTTATATATATATATATATATATATATATATATATATATATATATATATATATATATATATATATATATATATAAAGATATATATATATATATATATATATATATATATATATATATATATATATATATATATATATATATATATATATATATATATATATATATATATATAGGAGCAGATCTAGCATTTTAAAAAGAGTGGTGCAAATTGTTTTTAATAAAACTACCCTACCCTCTCAAAATATCCCTAGGGTTTAAGTATAGTAAATTTCAAAAGTGGAGGGACAAAAAATGGCGAAACAAGGGTGGGGCGGACATGCCCCAGACGTTTTTTTTTTAAGAATGAGACCGCTCTTTATGTCATTAAATTATAACTAAATTTGTTTTGTTTTGCTTTTGTAGTATTTATATTTTATACAAATTTTCACAAATATTGTCTTGACTATTTCGTCCACGAATTAGACATGTAATTTTAAGTCTAATTTACTTAACAAAGTGCACCAACGAGAAGGTAAGCCAAAGGACTTTGCACTTCCTCTGTGAACTATCATTTTGCTAAAGGTTACCTCTCCAATTCTGGATTCTTTCCTTTTCTTGAGAGCAGGTAATGTGAAGTAATGTTGCCTAAGGTTAGCCCTCCATTTCTAGATTTTTACCTTTTCTTGATCAGCACGTAATTTAAAGCAATATTAGGTTATTTATTAATGTAAAGTAATATTAATTAATTAATATTTTAGTTATAAAGGTTAGCCCTCCATTTCTAGATTCTATTATTTTCTTGATAGCAGTTTATGTAAAGTATTAGTAATTTTATTTAAAGTTAACCCTCCATTTTTGGATTCTTTTCTTTTTTTTAATAGGATTTTTTTTTTTAATTTTTTATTAATTTTTGTTATATTTTTTATTGAAGATCAAATAATATTAAATAAATATAGATTAACAGTCTCTCCCTATTTCTTCTGCTATATATATATATATATATATATATATATATATATATATATATATATATATATATACATATATATATATACATATATATATATATATATATATATATATATATATATATATATATATATATATATATATATATATATATATATATACATATATATATATATATATATATATATATATATATATATATATATATATATATATATATATATATATATATATATATAACTGTATTCAGTTATATATATAATTGAAATACTTCTTTTACATTTAAAAGTTGTCATTGGAATTGTTCCTAATATATAGATAAACGCTTTTCTTATATTTGGAAAACCTCTCATGTCATGGCCTTTGAAATACTAGCAAAAGTTAAACAATTATTTGACTGGTTTTTTAAAAATAATTCCCATAAATCTAACTCATCATGTATTGAAGTAAAATGAGGCATATCAGATAAAAAAAAAATTTAAATATTTCTAAAAATCAGAGTTCCATGGTTTCTTAAATTGTATTCTGGACATTACAGTTGAAAGAAGTGCTGCTAGACCTTTATAATCAAACATACCATTTTCTAGAAACTTATTATCTAGTTCATTAATAAGTTCAATTAATGGAAAAGTAATTCTATGTTTAAAAGAGTCACAAACTATATTTGTTGGATAACTATACTGGTAAACCTGAAAAGTACACAGCTTAGGTCTTACTTCTTGGATATCGAGACTAAAACCAAAAGCCAAACTAAAAGCAATAGCTACTACAACTAAACTAAGTCTATGGCTTGTATAATAAACAAAAAAAGCATTATGATTAAGAACGTTTATTCAAGAAGCAACTCCTTTATATTCACTGCCTATAAATCCTGTACCATTTTACCCTTGGCTTCTACAATTTTAAATATCAAGTCAAAAAAGTCTCTTGAAGTGTTAAACAATTTTAGAAAGTAATTTTAGTAAATTTAGAGATAGAAAGTAAATTTAGAGACAACTAAGACCAGATGTACCAGTCTTGCAATCAACAAATTTTAGGAAATCCTCTCAAATCTAATTATTTGAATTTACAAATCTTAAAAAAAGTAACATTTGTTTATTATTTGAAAAGTCAACTGCTTTATCACAAAGAATTAAAAAAAAAAATTTATTATTTTTTATTAAAGCTACCTCGATTGTTTTTGGTTTTGGGTAGTTTTTAATAAAAAGGTTTCATTTTTTGAACTTAAAAAAAGATGATTAGCTAATATTTGATCACCAGCATCAACGCAAATTTTTAAAAGCTGTATGAAGTTACCTCTTCCCTCTTCCAACCAAGAAGTATTATTATTTTAATGATAGGAACAAATTTTTTTTAGTTCAGAAAAAAGTTTTAAACAAGAATTATTTAAATCAACCTCAATAACATTACTTTTAGGGTTGCAACGTGAACGTAACGCATTGTAAAACACAACTTTTTTCATGTTTTTTAAAATCTTGAACAGCATTATACCAATCTTGATGAGGCTTGAAAACTAAATTTAGTATTCCAGACTTATTTGGAATACTAGCTCATAGCAAAGTAAAAGGAAAACAGTAAGCTCAATCTTCTTTGTTAGAATAAACTAACCAATAATAGTGGCTGAGTCAATCAATTTTAAATGATTTTTTTGTATTAATAGTCTATTAAATATCTATTAAATAGATATTGGGAAAATAAATATAGAATTTGAACGAAACACTTTGTTTACCATATCTATCAAAATTGTATCATCTTTACAGGCGGTTAAAAGTTTACCATGGGTTAGATATGTTGAAACATCATATAAAGTATTTGAGTCTTTATAAAAAAGAATATTAACTGAGTTGAATCTAATCACTCAAATATTTTAGAATCTACAGAAAGTTAAAAAAGCAATTCTAGCAAGGCATTATCTTTTTTAAAATTATTTTTAGATTGGATTTTGACATATTTTGCAGAATTAACTTTTTCAGTAAATAAAAATCAGAGAATTGTTTTTTATTTGTTTCACTTTTAGGACTAATAAAGTGTAAATAATAGGTAGAAATAAAAAAAAAGGTATATAAAACAAGATCAGTTTATTTTATTTTCTAGCTTGAAATATAAAACGCCATTAACTTTAGTAATTTTACCTTAAAGCACCATAATCTTTACTATCGTCTGGCTTCCGGATAAAACAATCCATTTCAGAATTTTCAAGACTGACTATATATATATATAGTTTTTCATTTATTTGTAATTATTGTATTCACTTTTTTAGTCCTAAAAATAAAACAAGTAAAAAACGGCAGCAGCCATATATATGGCTGCACTGGACACTTGTTATTTAAAAATTTCAACTCTTCAGTTAACTGATTTTTACATTTGCAAAAAGAGATTTAAATTTATATATATATATATATATATATATATATATATATATATATATATATATATATATATATATATATGTACATATGTATATATGCCAGCCAACATTGACAAACGAGTACCGTATGGTTTTTGTCTGGGTTTACGGGAACGGGACTTTGACGGGTAAGTGTTTTGGTTTTCAGACGGGTCCCATATGGTAAAAAAACCAAGCATATTTGCTCGTTTGGATTTTATCTGGTTTATATCAGGGCCGAAGAATCTGGGGTTTTGACGGGTTTCCCATAAGGTTCCAAAAAGGTTTAAACTGATAATTAAAAAAAGCATAACTACTAAACATGTAGTAAATATTCCATTGAGACACTGTTTGCACTTTTAAAATAATGAAAATATAAAGTTTTGCTTCTGCTAGTGATTGTAATAACTGGTTTGAGTTTAATCAAAATATTGGTTTAGTCAAAAACATTTAAAAAGAGCAATGTAATAATATATTACATCCGCCTAAAATATCACATCCCCCATAAAAAAACGAAAACAAGATTGCGCTTTTAAGTCATTGCACTTAGAAGTGTATTAAGTACGTCCAAAACATTCAATTATAAACAATATAATAAAAATGCAAAGAGATTAATAAAAAAAAATTTCTACTAACATACTATAAATGTAAGCATATAATGGTAATATATTTTAAATTCATATTTATAAAATTTTGATCGTAATATATTGTGTGACAATAGTAAAAAAAAAGATTACACATGAGGGATTTAATACGTAAGGTAATAAAAATAACAATCGTTTGCAATATTTTAGCCTGCTTTTTTTAATACCTGCTTTTTTTCTTTAACTAAACATATATATATATATATATATATATATATATATATATATATATATATATATATATATATATATATATATATATATATATATATATATATATATAATACTTATATTATATACTTACTTTTGCATATTTAAGTTATATATATTCTGCTCTATTTAATTTTTGAGTTTTCATTTAATTGCACAATTGAATTACAAACCTTTTTTTAATTAACAATATCAATTAAGTTTCCTTAATTTTTTTATTTACTGCAATAGTTACATTTATTTGTTTCATTACATTTTGGCCGATTGCTGCCCTTGCTGGATTTCATTCATATTCGGTATCTTTATATCTATATAATGAAAACTTAGAAATCTTCAAATTATTTTATTTTTATGCATTTAATATTCTATGAGTTTTTATGAAAGTCATAATTTTAGATTACAGGTAAAATGGTATCTATTCGTGGTGAAAATCCTTATTATGCTGGTTCTGTGTTTAACAACTGTTTTAAAGTTATATGTGGTCCAGCGTACCCAAGGTAATTGGTTTTCTCAACAAGTAAAATAAACTAGAGGCGCAATAAAAGTTTTTAATTAGAGAGTTTTATTCAAGAGGCATAATGGAGATGGTGGCAAGCTTACTCTCTAATTTTTAGACAAGTTAAATTAAAGAGTATAATTTATTTATAAATAATTTATATTAAATATTTCATAACTTTTTTTTTTCAAATTCCGATTGCTATCAACAATCGGAATATATTTATCGGAATCGGAATATACAAATAAATTTCATATAAAGGTTTAATTAGATGTTATTGATATATAGTTGCACAGTTTTTATTACTATCACTTCATCCCATTATCCCACCATCTTACATCAAACGATTTACTGAGGGGAGGTAATAATTTAGAAACCTAAAGATGTAATTGTAAAGTATTTTCAATTAGATATATAATTAAAAATTCACTTTATATTCACTATTTATTACATCATTCAATACCATTACCACACCATATTTTATTAAATTGTTAACTAGGAGGAAAAAGATAATTCAGAGGCAAGTTTAGTAATTTACTCGGGGGAGGGTATAATTCAGATATTTGTAAATTATTTTTACATAATTATAGAACTAATTTAATCAGTTAGTTTAAACAGAAAATATACAACTATCAACTAATTATTAATTATTTTATAGCTGTAGAATTTCATTCATTGTCCTTTAATAAAGATAAGATCATCTTACATTGAGCGATTTACAAAGTGGAGGTATTAATTCAGGCACATATAATTTATATCTGTCTGAATTTTACTTTTACATATACTGTTATATAATAAAAGTATTTGTAAAACATTTTCATGTAAATAAATAACTAATTAGTTTATAGTTTTTTATTTTCCATTACTACGACGCTTTCTTATATCGTCTTTCTTATTTTACTTTTATGTAAACTTTATTTCTAGAATTCTTGTCCTCTAAACGTTTTTATCTCCTTGTTTATGTTTGCCAAAGTAATACGGACGTTTTAGGTAGACTTCTAACAGTTATAACCCGAAAGCGAAATAATTCAGGCGGTGGGAATAATCTCCTACAGTATTTATGCTTGAATGATAAATCTATGAAAATGATGTGCTCGAATTTCAGAAGCCGATTCTCAAATTTTTTTTCAGTAACTGAAAACAATTTGAGCTTGTACAACAAAATTAAAATTGTAATAGATAAATTTAAATCGTTAAAAAAAAAAACAATAAATTATATGTAAGCCGATATCCGCGTTTTACGGAACCGATAAATGTGCTAAAATTCTGTGCCACGCTTTTTGAACTTCGCAATTGGAGAGGTAGGTATTGCTGTTTTTTGTCGCCTTATTTTTTAGAATTTCATAGATATTTTTTAGAAACTAGAATGATTATACTTTATGAATTTGTGTCCTTTGATTACTATTACGTACTTTATAAGTTGATTTCTTGACATACAAAACTTTGTTAACTTTGCACTTTGCACAGCACTTTTGAGCTGTGTGCCACCCTTATACTTCAAAAAACAAACAAAAAAAAAATCTTATATATAAAACAAGGTCTGTGCACTTTTAAACTTCCACTCTAGTCTTAAAATATTTTTGACCTAAATTTGAACCACCCTAACTTGCATTGTCAATATCATCTTTGGGATTGTGATGCCATCCTGGAGCAGTTGCTTATTTTGAGAGACATTTTAACTTTTTTTTATTTTTAATTTGCCAAAATTACATAAAGTATGTGGCTCAGAACCCTTACTATACTATAAAGTCACAATAATAATTTTTTTGTTTTGTTTTGTCAAATATTGGAAAACATAATAATTTGCTTCCAGCCTTTGAAAAACCTTGTACTCCCACTTCTTTCAATTTTTTTATTTTAAATGATTGTACATTTGTTTTATCTATTTCAGTGTCAGCATGAAAAAAAAAATTTCAAATACATTTCATTTGTCATGCGTTTCTTATGGTTTTTTGGAAACAGTTATGAAAATATTTCTAAGAGTTTAAGGGTATTTTTGGAACTTTTTTGCTCCAAATCATATGCGTTTATTATTATGTTTATGAGAGCCAAATTTACTTCATATGTAAAGGAAAGATAGGTGATCATTTTCAGACTATTTTGGCACTTTACTTCAGTTAGTGTTTGCTCAGCCTATTTTTTACGTCTGTAAAAAAAAAGATTGGAAGTGGTTGTCGACTATTGGGTAGTTAACCATGTATAATTCAATTTTTTATTATGAACATGTTTTTAAGTTTTAATTTTTTCCATTTCTTTTGATCTACATAAAATGTTATTGATTTTTTTTTTGTGTTTTTTTTAAAAGAGTAATGTATTAAATGCAAGTTTTAAAATATTTTTTTATTATATTAAATTTTTTATCATTTTTTTTAGTTTAACCTTAAAGTTCTGCCCTAATTCATTATTTATGATTAGTTTGAGTACTGTTAAAATATGGTTTTGATTTAGCAAAATTTCATGAACTGAAATTTACTTTATTGATCATTAGCCAACAGTTTTGGTGATGAAGTTGAATTCAACACCGTCAAGGTAAGAATAATTTTGCTTTCTCGTAACACCATCAAACAGTTTTTTAAGATTATTATTGTGTCATTGCTATTTTTGTAACTATACCTGAGTTGAGCAAACAGCTGACATAATTCAACATAATTCAAAAATTTAACAGTTTGTATACTGAGAATTGTTTAAGCACTTGGTTTACGTAATTTGCCTTTAATAATTTCCCAATATTGCCTAAAGTAACAAAGTTTGCCACGAATTTGGAGGAATGGTAATTGTCTTAGTCCAAAAAACTGCATTACCATTGTGAAGGGTTGCCACTCAACCTGGAATACCTGGAAATAGCATGGATCCCTGGGAAAACCTGGAAAACTCAGGGATTTTATAAAATTTCCATAAAATTCAGGGAAAATATGTTTTTTTTTTAAATTTTGTGCAAAAAAAATTTTTCAAAAATATTTTGCTTATATATATATAATAAGTTTAAAAGATGTGGTTTTGTTGTAAAAATTTTTTTGTACTTCAAATATAAAGATTGTGTATATGTAAGGAAAATAATCTCGTTGAGGAACGGGAAAGAATATAGAAAAGTCAGGGAACTCTTTAGTTTAACTCAGGGGAAAACGTTCTTTACTTAGGGAAAAACTTTAAAAATTATAGTACTTATCTAGAGTATGTAGAGTACTTATCTAAGTACTCTACATACTTTAGATAAATTTCACTATTAAAAAAACTTAAAACTTACTTATGTTAACATATGGTTTGCCAAATCATAATATTATTTAGCAATTTCTTCAGATTTATCGTTTTAAAATTAGTGTTCGCCATTTACCTGCAGACCCCTATATATAAATGTATTCGGATTATTTTGAAATTTAAGTTCACTTGAGTTTCATCATCGATAATTATAATTGGTTTCTTTTTACATTATTTATATAACTTTCCTGCACAAATTCGTGATAATCAATTTTTTTCAGCATCGCAACTTTATATATCTTTAAATACTTGACGACTTAATGGTTTTTCTTTATAATTTGAATCTTTTGTCTGAAAGTTATGCATTTTTGCCAAAATTTTGACCAAAGTTTTTGTTAAATGTTTTTCAAGTTGTTACCACTTCGTCAGCTTGGAATACAAGTATCGACAATTTATTAATGTTATATATAAATATGTAATCAAAATTACTTAGAAAATAAATAAAAATTAGAAAATTACGTATTCATATAAAACTTAAACATATTTTTAATACAACGAATGTATTCGGAATAGTAGTGTCTTTTTACCTCATTTATTTAGAGGCAAATTAGGATTTTTCACTAAAGCGTGAAAACTTTGATTATGCACTTGCTGCTATTTATTTGTCATTTTGAATAATAATTGCAAAATTAGCACATACTAAAGTCTCTTTATTGTGCTCAGCACTTTCTTTCTCCGGATTCTATTCTTTATCTCTATAAATCTTAAATCCATCCTTGTATAGAATATTGTTGCCACATCTGAGGCGGATCTTCCAATGATGCCCTTTCTCTTTTAGACAAGGTGCAAAAATTCATTGTAAATATAGTTGGATCTGCTCTTGCAGCCAACCTCCGACCATTGTCACTTTGTCGTAATGGTGCTTCTCTTTCTCTTTTCTACAAATACTATAATAAGCACTGCTCTAAAAAGCTAGTGCCTCTTGTGCCATCAACTAAAATTCATTCGCATGTGATTAGTCATTCAATTGAGAGTCATCCTTTTTCTGTGACTCTTTACAGGGTTATTCATTCTTATATGCGCGTCTATTCATTTTTATATGCGCCTTTATTCATTCTTATATGCGCATTTATTCATTTTTATATGCGCCTTTATTCAATCTTATATGCGTTTTACAAATGCAATTGTAAAAAAGCAATTTGAACAAAAAAAAAATCATTTAAGCAATTTGTTTTGAAAAAACAGTTTATTTTTTCAAAACAAATTTTTCTTATTTCCAGGTAAACGTGGTTAAAAATACTTAAAATACTTAATACTTAAAATACTTAAAAAAAACGAAGACTTTTTACATTCGACAATGGTTTATTTAATTTTAGTATTAATTCTTTGTTTTCGATGATAGTTTATTTAATTTAGTATTAGCTTTTTGTAATTTTATTACTAAAATTCTTGATTGATTAAGTTATTATTTATCTAATTATTCATTTATCTAGATTTAAATTTAATTATTTATAATTATTATTAATATCAATAGTTAACAGCTGTAATACTTAATAGCTATACCATGTAATATAATACTTAATAGCTATACCATGAGAGGCTAGCGTTTGCCTAATAGAAAGACTTCAGTGGAATTTACAGTTGTCCATAACAAGCACTGGCGCTTCAACCTTTGCATTCCTAATCGCTGGTGCCATCATTGTAGTTATAAAAGTACAAAATAAATCTGCATTCCAGCCTCCAGTTTTTATTTCATAAGCAAGCACTCCCATTGTTGAAACAGCACAAATTAATCTAACATTTTTACCACGATTTGCAGGTGGCTGTAAAATTGCTGGCGTACCTCTTAGCAAACAACCATATGTGCTGTTAGTGTGCACATTAAATCCAGTTTCATCCAAATAAATAAGTTTTTCACCTGAAGTTCCGTTTATTTTGCTTGCAAATGCATAGCGTGCATTAATAACTGGTGTTGAGTTTCGTTCTTCGGCACATGCACAACACGTTTTCTTGATAAATCTGAGCGTTTGAGTTTTCTTGAAATAGTAGACTGAGACATGTTGAAGCCTGCTGCAGAATGATATTTTTTATTGCTTCTTGTGTGCAAAGATTGTTTTCTTGTACGCATAATTCGATAATATTTTTTATTTGAGAGTTTATAGGTCTTTTACCTCGTTTTTTATTAGAAAACGACTTGAATGCAGTCATGTCGTCGAATTATCCTCTGTTTAACTTAACGACAAAATTTTGAACTGCGCGCTTCGATAAATTAAGAGAAGTGGAAATGCTTATTATAGATTGATTTCTTTCAATTAAATGCTTAAGCATTTCAATGTGTTCTTTTGTAACATTTCCCCTTGTTTTACGATTGGTGCTGCTATTTTCTATTCCATCCATAGGGATGTATAATTTGATATTAATAATAATTATAAATAATTAAATTTAAATCTAGATAAATAATTAATTAGATAAATAATAACTTAATCAATCAAGAATTTTAATAATAAAATTACAAAGAACTTATTTTAAATTAAATAAACTATCATCGAAAACAAAGAACTAATACTAAATTAAATAAACCATTGTCAAATGTAAAAAGTCTTCGTTTTAAGTATTTTTAACCTCGTTTACCTGGAAATAAGAAAAATTTGCTTTGAAAAAATAAACTGTTTTTTGAAAACAAATTGCCTAAATGATTTTTTTTGTTCAAATTGCTTTTTTACAATTGCTTTTGTAAAACGCATATAAGAATGAATTAAGGCGCATATAAAAATAAGTAAATGTGCATATAAAAATGAATAAATGCGCATATAAGAATGAATTAATGCGCATAAAAAAATAAATAAATGCGCATATAAGAATGAATAAATGCGCATATAAGAATGAATAAATGCGCATATAAGAATGAATAAAGGCGCATATAAAAATGAATAGACGCGCATATAAGAATGAAAAACCCTGTAACAACAACATATACAAAATATTATTTTCTTAACAAATTTATGATAATTTTAAAACTTTTAATGCAGGTTCTTTATTAGATCTTGGTGTGGTTTGTGCACAAAAATTATTTAAAAATATATTAGCAAGTGTGTTGCAATGTTTTTGATTAATTTCAAAATAGTAAAATTCAGAAACCAGCAGAAAAATGTCACTTAAGGATTTACGACACGCTTTATCTTTTATTGAATGGAATAAAGCAACAGAGCAATTATTAAGGCAAGCAAAAAAAAACCCATTGGTAAACATTGTCGGGTGGAATTTTAAGACCACCACGATCTATAGACTTGAGGTACTCACCAAACTTTTCATAATAAAATAATGTTTGGTTGAACAAATTGCTTTCATTATATTCATTTCTACATACGTAACCAGCAATATAAATCAAAAATATTTTGGTAGTATCTGAAATTGATAACTCTAGTTTTTCTAAATTGTCAAATATTTCACAACCTGCTTCACATAAAACATATGTACAAGAAGCACACTCATGACCTGAGCTAAAATCAAAAGAATTTATGTCAATATTTAAAGATAATAACAGTGATGTGTGATTTATATGCAATTTTTCTATAATTTGTTGAACACTTATAAAGTAGGCACCCCCGGAGCCTTGTCTCAATTTCCCAAATTCTTTTTGTAAGTGGTCATTTGTAAACATACCAAGAAGAACGTAATCATGACTTGCAGCTAATAATTATTTGCATAGCTTGACAACACCATTGCAAGTATGGTGAATTGATTTTGCAGTATCATTAGATAACTGCTTTACTCTTAAGCCATTTTTAAAACACATTTCGAGAGCCATATCACCAAGCTAAAGTAAAGTATTAAGACGGCAATCATTAGGACTACAAATAGGTGCTTCTAGTGGATCATTGTGTCTTACATCAGCTCCACGACCTTTCACCTTCAAAATTTTCCACCAGGTTATTACTTTATTTATAAATATTGCAGTATCCTTAGAATTTGAAATTATTTGAGAATAGGTCAAGGCATGATATGTCTTATCTGAAAAAACTTTAAGGCAAGTAGATACATTTTGCCTTTCAATTGCCTTGGGAGCTGTTTTTTTTAATGTAATGTAATGTTTTTCAAAAGATGAACAAAGTCAAACAGTAAATACATCCCATCTTCTGTTTTCCAAGGTTTTTCTGGAATAGTACAATATAATTAAAAAAATGCTTGATTTACACGATTACCATCACAGATAACAATTTTTACATCGCAAGCTGATGATTTTATAAGTTTTATGCTGAAGTTTATTTGTTGAAACAAAATATTTGAACTTAATTTTGAAATTGGAATCATCTTATAGAGAAATTTTAGACCACCTTTGAGACATACTACCATAACTCCTAACACAGTTTTAGCCAATAATGATGGATCATCTGAAGATTTACCAAACAATGTTCCACCATTGGTAAAGCATAATTTTTTGACATATACTTCATCATGAATAATTATACAAATTTTTTGTTTTTCTTCAATGCTTTTGAAAACTGAGTTTAAAAAACTAGTATCATCAATTTTGCAAACTTTTAATGTTATTTGTGTCAAAGTACTAACTGATGGCAATTAAAAATCGTTTCTTAGTTTATTGTATAAAGAATGAGATGTTGAAAAATATTCAAATCTACGTTTAATAGTATCTGATTCATATATACTTTTTTCAATAAGCTTTGCAGACATACCTGATATTTGTAGCTGAATAATATTTTTCTTATGATCTATTGATTCCATGACATTTAAAAAATGTAGTATTTCCTCAAACTTTGACCAAGTATCAACAATATCTATACGATTTCTACACAAACTTTTTATAAAACATTTTATTCCACAATAAAATGTTTCAAAATGTAAATTCTCAAAAAATTTAACAAGAAATAAAGGAATACCATCATAAAACGTTATAGAATGAACATTTACTGTTTTTTCAATCATAAATGTTATTACTGAAACTGATAAAACCCTGAGATTATTTAATAAAACATTTTTAAAATCAATATATGTTGCTGTATCAGCCAATAAAAAAGTGCTAAGTTTATCAGTTCTGACATTTCTAACAACGCTCAAAGATTTCTGTGTTGTGCGATGAGGTGGCAATGAAGTGGGTATTTGACTTGAAGGTATTCCAGGCCAAACAGATGGTGGCATTTTTGGTCTTTGTTTTTCTTGAACAGTAACTTTTTCAAAAATTGTTGGAAATAACAGTTTCATCTGAAACTAAAAGATTAGAATTCGGAATACTTTTTATCCAAATATTTCTTTGTTCTTTATCTTTAAGAAAACGATAAACTGGTATTTTTTCAAAGTTTTTATTATTTTTTGTACTTTGATAATTAGTTTTGCAGCCATATGCACAACACTTTTTTGGCATCTATAAAGTATAATTATTTAAAAGAATATAAAAATATGCAAATCATAACATAAAATTTTCAAACACTTTTTTGTCAAATATAATAGATCACTATAATCAATTATAATAGATCACTACCCATATCAGTCATAATGAATGTATATATATATATATATATATATATATATATATATATATATATATATATATATATATATATATATATATATATATATATATTATATATATAATATATATATATATATATATATATATATATATATATATATATATATATATATATATATATATATATATATATATATATATATATATATATATATATATATATATATATATATATATATATATATATATATATATATATATATATATATATATATATATATATATATATATATATATATATATATTATATATATATATATATGTATATATATATATATATATATATATATATATATATATATATATATATATATATATATATATATATATATATATTTATATATATATAATTTATAAAACATTATTAATACAAAGTTATTGGAAATATAAAAGAGTAAGCAAAATTAATTTGAAAAAGTTAAAAATCCTCTAGCAAGTTTTTCAATGCGAGCATTTCATCTTCGCAATTTTTAGAATATTAAAATAGGCCCCCAGTCAGGACTTACGGCTGCGCCTTCAGTATAGAGCGCCATGATTTAAAAAAAAAATTTTTAATATTTTTCAACGAACATTAGGTAGTAGATTATTAAAACTTATATATAAAAAGAAAACTTAAAAAATATTAAACAGTTAATAAAATAACTTATATGTAAAATGACTAAACTTAAACATAATCAACATTTGACATTTCAATATTTCATTTCAAGAAACATTAGGGGCCATCCATAAAGGACGTCACCTTTTTTTAGCAAATTTTGACCCCCTCCCCCCACCCCCTCCTTTGTCACCGATTGTCCTTTTCCCTATACCCCCCTTGAAAAGGACGTCATAAAATCTTGAACCCCCCCCCCTATTTTTAACTCCAAAAAAATTTATTTCATCTCGCAATGATGTTTGAATCTGCGGCTACACCTTTGAAAAATAAAATTAAAAATATTCTCATACATTATCTTCTTAAAAACACATGTTTACGTAGTTTTCCATTTTAATTAAACTAAAATAAAAAATCTATAAAGTGACGTCCTTTTTTGTCCTTTTTAACTCGACCCCCTCCTCCCCCCTATTTGGATGACGTCTTTTATGGATGGCCCCCTAGGTAAAAAAAAAAAAAATCTGAACTTAAAATGTTTTATTATTCTCTGAGTCACTAAGAAAAAAAAGCAACTGTTTCCCCTGACCACTAAGTAAATTCCCTGATTTTTACAAACCAGTTAAAAAAGGCACTTTTGCTTTGACTTTCTCTGAAGGTATAGATCACGATTGTTATTTTATGCTTAGCATGGTTAAAACAGAACACAAATTTAGCTTAGCCAGTGTAACCACTAGGTAAAAATGAGGGCAAAAATAAGGATTTCAATTAAATTTAATGAGCAATTTCAATTTATCATGAAATTTAATAACAAACAGCAAAAAATTACATATAAAAAATAAGAAACTTTTTATACAGAATCTTTTTTAAATAAATAACATAACACCAAAATGATATAAGATGTATAGCATATGCCTTATATCATTTTGGACATATTTTTTATTGGGAACACTCTCTTCTATAAAAATGTTTACTTCACATGTAGTAAATTAAAAAGCTAGTATTGTAAAAAACATATATATATATATATATATATATATATATATATATATATATATATATATATATATATATATATATATATATATATATATATATATATATATATATATATATATATATATATATATATATATATATATATATATATATTATTTAACATTGCAAACCTTCAACATTTTTTCCATTCCTAAATTGATAGTTACAACATAATGCACTCTGTCAAACATTTTGCTCTTTTATTTTTGCATTTGCATATGTGGCCAAAATGTACTTATTTTCTGTCGCAACAGCCGGATTTAAAGCTTGGTTGTGCATCAATTTGCTGTAAATCTTAGATGTACAGCATATTGATTATAGACTATAACGAGCTTCACTCTCTACAAATTTTTGTAATACTCTTTAGATTAAAATGAGTGAAGATATATCTTCTCTAAATTTTAAGCATTTATAAGGTATGAAGTTTTTCTTTACTTTTTTTTTTTGTAAAATATATGATGCCGAAATAAAAATATACTTATTTCTTTTCAATCTTTTTTATTATTATACTATAATATAGTATAATTTGGAGGGTTCTGTTCCAGAATTCAAAATAAGATTTTGGCTAGCGGTCGTTCGTAAAATTCAGAATAAGGTGCATTAAAGCGCGTGCGTATCAACCGTCAAAAGTATTCTAGGTCTGCGATTTTTGTAAAATTTAAAATCTTACTTTGAATAGACCTCCTCACAGTTCCGATAATTTAGTGCGCGCGAACATTTAACAGTACAGTTCCTTGTGCGCAGAATCGCATGAAAGAAAGTAAATACACAAATATATTATGAAAGAAACATTTGTTTACATGAGATTTCTTTACTTTTATTTATAACAAAAGTATCGATTTTGATTTATGTATTTATACTTTTTATATGATTGTTTTATCGGATATATATGAAAGAAATAAAAGCTCTTAAATAATACTCTTGATTGATTGATTGATTGAATGATATTTATTAGAACAAAGTATAAATACATGTTCTAAAGGACACGAAAGCCCATACAAAGATGGACACTAACAACGTGCCCAAAGAAATTTAAAAATATCGCTATAAAAAAAAAATAATAATAACAAAACTATAAAGAAACAAATAGTTGTTCCTTTTACAATAGATATTTGTTAAAGTCAAAAGATTTAATTTTATTTTTGAACGTTAAAATGTTATTTGCATTTACAGCCTCCGAGGTTATATTGTTCCACATGTCAACAACTCGGTAAGAAAAGCTATATTTTCTTAAATTCAAGCAACAAGATTGTTTGCTTATTTAATAATTATGACCCCGGGTGTGGCTGTTATTGTCAATCGCAAAGAACATAGATTGATCACTACAGACAAGTTTACGAAAAATTTTAAAGCAAGTTACTAAGTCGTTTTTAAGGCGCCGAACTTCGAGTGATTCGATACCAAGCAACCGTAATCTATTATGATAGGAAAGATTTCTAAAGCTCCTTTTTTTTTTTGTAAATTTTCGTTGGACACTTTCTACTTATTTAATCAATCCAATTTGGTGTGGCGACCATACTGGAGAACAATATTCTAAAATTGGTCGTATATAGGTAGTGAAAGTTCTAACTAGGATACAAGGGTCACGTGTTTTAAAACATTTCAAAATTAAATATGCTCTAGAGTTAGCTTGATGGATGACGTTAAAAATGTGTTTTTTATAATTAAGGTTACAGTCCATTGTTACTCCTAGATCTTCTGGGTTTGAAGATCAAGCCAAAGAATATTCTTCTAATTTATAGTTAACCTTTATACCTTTGCATTATGAGGGAGGTGCTATTCTAAGTGCAATACACTTACTACAAGCAATTGTTAGTTGCCAAGTTTTTGCCCATTGTAAAAGTCTATTTAAAGCAACAACTAAATCTTCGCTTAGATCCATATCACGGTACGAACTATATAACTTTATATCATCTGCGTAAGGTTTTACACAACAGTCCAGATTATTAGTTATAGCGGTTAAATCATTAACATATAATAAAAACAATGTGGGACCTAACACACTACCCTGTGGAACTCCACTAACAATGCGTATAGAGTTTCATATAGAATTACCGACCTTGACTTGTTGATATCTATCGATGAGAAAAGCAGAAACCAATTTTAAAGATTACCTTTTATGTTATAGGATGCAAGTTTTACTAATAGTTTGGTATGCAAGACAGAGTCAAAGGCTTTTCGGAAATCAATATAGACAACATCCGTTATTTGATGGTTATCGAGTGCGGTATTCCAATCATTAGCAGATTCTAAGAGATTTGTACTGGTTGAACGTTTGTTGAGGAAACCATTTTGGTTAAGAGAAATTAAATTATGATGACCTAGATACTTTATGATATACACATTGATCATTCTTTTCATGACTCGAGAGCAAGTGGATGTCAGTGAGATGGGTCTATTGTTATTTGGATCTGCAGTAGCTCCTTTTTTAAAAACTGGAAATACAAAAGCTTGGCGCCATTGTTTAGGTAAAGAAATTGACTTAAAACTGGCATCAAATATAAATGAGAGTGGAATACACAATAGATGAGCTAATTTTTTCAGAAGTATGTTAGGTATGCCATCAGGACCGTACGATGTGCTGGTTTTAATTTCCTTCAAAGATTTATACACTGCTTCTGGTGGAAACAGTACAGTTTCAATACCAATTAAATCATCAACATAACTATTAATAAATGGAGAGAAGTTGTTATCATTTGTAAAGACACTGCCAAAGTGGTTGTTAAACACGTCAGCGATTTCTTCGTTACTACAAGTTATCTTGTTATTATTGTTTATGTCTTTTAGAGGAAAAATACTTTTAGAGTTATTTAATTTTCTATTAACGTAATTAAAAAATTTGCTGATATTGTTTTCCTTTACAAGTTTAAGTTCGACTCTCATTTTTTAAGTAAGTAATGATTTTTTACATTTACTAGCGTATTTGATATATGCTTTTTTGTGTGTAATGTTTTTAGTATTTGACCATCTTTTCCATAAGAAAGCTTTACGATTTAACATTTTCCCGATAAAACCAATTGGTCAATTTCAGAAACCAATTGGTCAATTTTCTTAAAAACTATTTTATATGATAGTTTATCATTATATTTATTTAAAAAACAACTTTGGAAAGCTTCAGACCATTTGAGTATAACATGCCACCATTTCTAAAGAAGGCTTCATGGTATGACAACTTGCCCCACCGTCGGGGCAAGTTGTCATGATAAGAGGGGCAAGTTGTCATAATTATATTTTATCACAAGTGTAGGTCTAAAGGGTAAAAAAAAATATTTTCAAATAGAAAACAAATATTATATTAATCATTTATAAATTACTAAAAATAACATATAAATTATATTATAATTTATACTCTAAAACACTTTGAAAATGACCATTAATAATCATCATCAGAGTCACAGCTATGGCAAATGTAGCTGTACCCTCCTGCTGTACATTCTTCATGTGCCCAGCTTGAGCACACACAGCATTTGATCCATTTTTCAGCATCTCTGCTATTAGCCCAAGTATCCATGCAAATAATACAGTAGGTTTCATCTTCTGATGATGATGATGATGATGAGTCTTGTGTATGCTTTTTTGTTGCTTTGCCTTTTCCCTTTCCCTTAGCAGAACTTTTTCATTTTTTTGGCAGTGGCTGTGCTAATCTCATAAAATATTTGAAAGAGGGAATCAGTCAATATAGACGAAGTTCTATTTTTGCGTGTGTTTTTGGAAGACTTTCTTTCTAGTGCTTTTGGTAATGGCCTTACTTTATCTGGAGATGCAAGCTCAAAGCATTCAGAAATTAATTTGGCTTGAGATGTTGAAGGCTCCTGTGATGACAAAGTCAAACTTGAAGTTGAAGCACAAGTGAATTGTTCTAATGAGACTGTAACCTCTGAAGCTTGAGGCATTGTTAATTGAGGATTGGTTTTGAAAAGCATAGGCATTGCTGTTACTGAACTGGGAGCAAAGTCCAAATCTGTAAATATTTGAGGGTTAAATGGGTGGATGCCACAGGAAGAAAATCCGCTTAGTATGTTATTTGGTGTCATGCTCAATGAAAAGACAACCTTCACTATTTCTGGAATATTGTAAATTGTCATACCCTTTCCAGGGTTACTGACCATCCAACTGTTGATGGCTGTATTTACAGCTTTTTTAAAAGGGCCATAGACTGTTATATCTAGTGGCTGCAACTTGTGGGTGCAATGGAGTGGAAAACACATAACATAATAATTCCATTTGCTGTCGCATAGTCTAGTGCATTCAATGACAAGTGCGAAAAGTGATTGTCAACCAGTAGCAAAACTGGATGCTCCTTTGAAGGCCGTGCATTCTTTACAAAATGAGTAAGAAATTTACAAAAAGTGTCTTCCTTCATCCAACCAGATGGATTTGCGTCCCCATCACTGCCAGGTGGTGCAGAAGTTAAAAAGTGGTCCCTAAAATTGACTCTCGGATATACGAAAAAAGGTGCAATACTAATACCAATAGCAGAGGCAACACATGCCAAGGTAACTAAAGCACCTCTTTTTGCTGAGGTTATTGCCCCAACTTGCTTTTGGCCCTTTCTTTAGATAACTTTACTAGGCTTTTGAACTGTAGTTACCCCTGTTTCGTCCATGTTCCAAATATCTGCTGGTGTGAATTGGTGACGTTAAAGACACACCTGAAGATTATTGAAAAACATTTCAACATTGTGTTTGTTGAAACTTATGGCACGTGCAATGCTTGTGGCATCTGAAGCTCTTAAAGACAATGTTGGATTTTTTTGTAGGAAAGACGTAAACCAATCTCTCCCAGCACAATGATTTTCCATCCATGATTTTGGCATAGCCAATTTATTAGCATCTGCTAATTGATATGCTAGTTTCCTAACATCTTTTGGTGTAAGGCCAAAGTAAATATCTGAAGCTCTTTGCAAGTAGCTACAGAGTTCAAGATGAAGCTCCTGTGTCAACACTTGCCTGAAATAATATAAAATATTTACAAGTATAAATACTTATTTTATGGAGTCACTTATAATAACAAATATTATAATCCTAAAACATATTAACAATCTACAAAGCTAGGTTGTACGTAGCCAGTGTGAAATGAAGGCATTGTCGATTTTTCTTGAAGATTTTCTGTAGAGGCTTTTGACAAATAGCTTTGTAGGCTTCTATAGTTGATGTTGAAATCTAGGGACACCTGGGCTATGCTTCTGCCATGTAACTTTACAGCTTTTACTGCTTCAAGGATTGTGCATTTAGCAGTGGTACCTCTACTGGTTTTCCTTTGATAATTGCGAACTATGATTTAAAATCTGATAAAGCAAAAAAAAAAAAAAAATTTTAGGATAAAAGTCCAAGTAAGCAAAACTTTATAACTTATTAATGTTTACTAAGGCTTATTATTAATCTTAAATATTATGCCTAATTCATTTTATTGATGTTTAT
>NC_061160.1:10692068-10949568 GCF_022113875.1 Hydra vulgaris | reverse complement strand
TCCTAATGGGATATGATCTAAACCACGGCGATCTATACTGAAGGCCTTGCCATCGCGCAAACAGCTTAGTTGACTGGGGGCCTATTTTATTTTAACGGCAAAAACAAAACAAAAAAGTGTTCAGTAATTTTATATTAACTCAATGAACTTTTTACTCTCAAACTGTTTCATTTTATAACAAACAAACTAAAATTCAAACAAAATATTTCTTAACTTATAAATTTTTTCAAATTCAAAAACAAAAATCATATATATATATATATATATATATATATATATATATATATATATATATATATATATATATATATTCCTAAAGATCCAGTAGTAGTGTAGTAGCGAAACTCAGAGTTGAAGAAAAAAGATAGATAAATATTTTTAATAATTAATTATTGCTCTGTTCTCTATATATATCTATATTCTATATATATATATATATAATATATATATATATATATATATATATATATATATATATATATATATATATATATATATATATATATATATATATATATATATATATATATATATATATATATATATATATATACTTACACACTTAAATAATCATATACATAAAATTACAATTAAAAATTTGTGATAAGAATACAATAATATTTTAAGAATTCATGACAATTTTAATATTTTTTGAGCTGGTTCTTTATTTGAACGAGGAGTTGAAAGTTTACATAAATTGCTTAAAAAAATGTTTGAAAGACATAATTCAACAACACCATTGCACGTATGGTAAATTGATTGTGCAGTGTCACAAGTAAGTTGTTTCTTCCTTTTACCTTGCTTTCCAGCCATCTTTAAAGCCATATTTCCGAAATCTAAAATATTTTCTAATCTATTATCATTAGGATCTCTAATAACTGCTTGAAGTTCATCATTAAACCTAACATCTGCACCTGTTCCTTTAACATTAAGAACTTTCCACCATGATACGACAATGTTAATAAAATCTGCTGTGTCTTGTCTTTCTTTTATATGCTGCAGTCCTGGATGATTAATCAAAGCATGGTAAGTTTTGTCACAAAATATCCTTAAACAGGTAGACACTGACTGCCTCTCGATTGGCTTTGGAAATATTGAAACTTCATTTAAATTAGACAATTTAACTAAGTTTTTAGATTCAAGTTCATAAAGTTTTTTCAGGTGATCCCATTGTGCTACTTTTTGTACCCCTTTATCATAAAATATAAGTTGACCAGTTTTTTCAGTAAGCCAATTATTTCTAATGTTTTTAAGCAAATGAACATAATCAAAGATTAAGAAAACACCATCATTAGTCAACCAAGGTTTACTTGGAACTGTGAATTCGAAGATTTTAAAAAAAGCCTGATTAATTCTATTTCCATCACATATTATGGCTTTGACTTGACCCGATGATTCCTTTATTGATTGGATAGTAATGCTAATTTGTTCGAAAAGAAATTGAGAGTTTAATTTACTTATAGGTATCATTTTGGAAATGAACGATGGCCCACCGAATAAACAATTAACCATTAAACCCAATACAGTTTTTGCAAGAGAAGTTGAATCATCCATTGCTTTTCCGAACAATGTACCACCGTCAACAATAAACCTCGTCATGCAATAACAAACAAATTTTCTGTTTTTCTTCAATAGATTGAAAAATATTAGTGAAAAAAAGTTTTTCGTTTAATTTAGAAACTTTTGAAGTTATTCTTGTCAAAGTTCTTACAGAAGGCAATTGGTAATCTGTTCGCAATTGATTATACAAACTTCTGGATGTAGCAAAATACTGAAAAGATCTAATAATAATTTCTTTAGAATAAATCTTATTTCCAACACACTGTGTACCCATAGAAGCTAAATGTTCTTGAATTACAATTTCTTTTCTTCCAGGAATCAAACTCTTTAAATAACGTAGGACTTCTTCTAATATTGACCATGCATTAATTTTTGAAACTCTGTTTTTAGAAATAGTAGGAATTTTAATTTTGACTCCATAGTGATAAGTTTCAAAATGTAATCGTCTCTAATCTTGATTAAAAAATATGGAACCCCATTTGAATAAGCTTGTGATTGCAAATGAATAATGCTATTAATCATAAAACATACTGATGGAACACCCAAATCTCTTTCATTACATAAAAGAATTTCTTTCATTTCAGCAAAAGTTACTCTATCTTTTTCTAAAAAGGCTGATAATTCATCTTGAGCAAAATTTCGAATACATGAAGAGGCACTATTTGTTTAACGTAATGGAGGAGGTTAGGTGGGAATTTGACGAGACGGTATGCCTGGCCAAACAGATGGTGGAAATTTAGGACGAAATTTTCCTCTAACTTGTTGTTTTTCAAAATTTATCGGCCAATGCAACTCACAAACTACAGTGTCATTAGTTACCTTTAGATTTGCATTTGGAATTACTTTAATCCACATTTGTTTTTCATCTTCATTTTTAGGAAATCGATATACTGAGATCTTTAAATTATCAGATTTCTTTTTAGCCGATAAATAATTTGTGGTACAGCCATAAATACAACACTTTTTACCCATATTTCAATATCACTAAAATGGCGATTATAGTTAAGTACAGTTTAAAATAGGCCCCCAGTGAAATACGTTTTTTGCGCGTTGGCAAGGCCTGCAGTATAGATCGCCGTGATCTAAACACAACCAACTTTATTAAATTTACTTAACGACAACGCGGTTAATAAAAAGCAAATATTTAAAATAAGGAGTAGTGTATGAAATGTATAAAACCAATTCAATAAGAGTTTTCGAAAGAGTGCATACAAATTTTCTAGTCAGTGGCATATATGATGATAATACTCAATGCATAACAGAATGGGTAGAGAATAATTTAATAAAAGATAACCCAGATACAGGTGCAAAATCAAAGATTGCTTTTTATGAAGCTGAAAAATATTTACTGTGCGAATATATTATGGAGCAAGATTTTTCTGGATTAATTTCTTTTTTAAATGCAATTGACAATGAAAGGTTTGATCAAGAATTTATGGATCACCCAAACTATTCTAAATTAAAAGCTAATGAATGCACAGTTCTTGCTAGTGCTATAATAAAATCCCAAAGATTTTGGAAAGAAGATGATACTATGCATAAAGAACTTGGTAATTTATTACATACTAAATATCAAAAACTAAAATCTATAGGGTATGATGTTAGCAACCTTGCAACTATAGATACAGCTATGGAAATTATGCACTTTGAAGAAAATATTACAGATGCGGATGCTACTTTAGTTGTTAATAAAAATAATTAAATGGAAAGTTTAATCATTTAAATTTAAAGCAATAAATTTGCATATATATAAATATATATGTATATATATATAAATATATATATATATATATATATAAAAATATATATATATATATATATATATATATATATATATATATATATATATATATATATATATATATATATATTGTATTATATTATATTATATTATATATCATATTACAAATAATATTGCGTTTTTTTTAAAAAAACATAACACTATTTTAAAAACTGTTTTTAAGAAAAAAAAATGGTGGTATTCTTTTTTTTTAAATACTTAAATATACCAGTTATAATATCATAAAATTTATCATCTGTAAGTTTGTTTAATACAGTTGTTGTAATTGTATTTCATAGGTAAGAAGTCTATGGTCACCCTGTAAAAAAATAATATGAATTAAGTTGTTGCTGCAACTTTTTTCAACTTTTTAAATCCAAAACACTTTTAAAAGTCTTAAAGAAAAAAATTTAACTGATGTAGCAAAAATAATATAAAAATCTGTAGAAGTAAAAAGAAAAAAAACCAACACAAAAACAAAGAAAACCAGTTAAAAAAAATAAAAACAAACCCTAAACCACCATAATCTACAAAAAGTGTATATAGATTTATTTGTTGGACCATGGCCTACTTAATTACATGGCCAGACTTGTTATCCTAAAAATAGTAGGCCAGTTTTTACGATTTATAAAACTTATTATTTATTAAACTAATATTATCTAAAAATATATATCAAATATATTTCAACAAAATATAAACTTGAGACAAAAATATAAGCCAAAAAAATACAGCTATAGAAAAACATAGCTTATCAAAAAACAAAATAAATTTAACAAAAAATTACAAGAGCCAAACTTAGCCACCATAAATTAGCTTTAAAAAAAGATGACAATGAAGCTATAGATAAGCAAATCAAAACAAAAATTAAATATACAGTCCAAACAAAAGTATATCTATAGCAAAAATAAGGATAATAAATTAAGTTTGTTTTTTGTTGTGTCGATTTTTAAAGGCTACTACTTCATCTTTTCAAATCTTTCCATTTTGAATTGGTTGTTCATTATTATAAAATATATTAATAACAGTTGTGTGAATATACTGTCTTCCTGTTTCTAAATGGTCAGAACACATAAAACAAATGTTATTATTGAACAGTTCAAGTGCAGCTAGAACTGAATTTTCAGCTAGAGCTGAATTTTTCAATTAATTGGAATATTTAGTTAATAACAATTTTTTAGTGATGTCTAATATGCAAAATAAGGAGCAAACATATTCTACCACGTTTTCACTAGGTTCAGTTAACCCTCCCCTTGATAGTATTTCCATATAAGTTAAAGATATTTTGTTAGTTTGAAGAAGATCTTGACACAAAGAACATTTAAATTTGGATTTAATTTTTTTTGTTATATACCCAGCAACATGAATAACAACTTCCTTTGAACTTTCACTTAAATCTTATTCTTCTACTTTATTTTGTAATAGAAGTAAAGCTGTTTCAAGTTCTTTTGCATCATTATTTACTGGTACTTCATTATTAAACCATGTATTCATTGCCAGAGTTTCTTTAATTAGAGATTTTATGCTGATTATTTTTTTAGAACTTTTAACTTTATGCAAACTAACCAGAAACCTTCCGCCACTCATCTGCCTAAGTTTCCCAAATGTTTTTCAAGAGGATTAGTTTGAAATCTACTGGTTAAAATGTAATCATATCCTTCTGAAAGTAAATCTTTGATTAAAGATGCAGTTCTATTTAATGTGACAATTAGGGCATTTGTTGTCTGAGCTGAGAGTGACAATTTGTGACATCCTGTAAATTTGTATTATACCATTTACTTACATATTGAGCAAAAGCATTTAAAATTTCAGGTTCTTGATCATTTGCAACAACAACATTTCCTATTTTATTATTAGTATTATATATATTCTTTAAATTTAAAATTGTCCACCAAGTATTTATCAAATATAAAAAATTAGCAGCACTTAATTCTTTCGGAAAATAACTTTTAATGGCAGATTATGTTGACTCGTAGAAAATGCGCAAAGCCAGTTTAACACTTTGTTTATTTTTTCCTGGATGTAAACCAGTTGAAAGTAAGTTTGTAAGCTTTCTTTAATTTAGCAGGCAGTGTTATCTTATTCATTAACTTGGTGAAATGACTGCAAACGAATATCTCCAGCTTCATCATTAATTGAATCCTCAAATTTACCAAAATTGAATTTTAGAAAATAAACCTCTTTGAATGTAATAAATTATTTCTGATGTTTTTTAAAATATGTACGCTATCAAATAATGTATAAATTTTATTTTGTAAATAATAAAAAAAAAAAGTTAACAAAACTGAATCTGAGCTTATTTTTTCTTCTTTTAATAAATATTTTAATGCTTTAATTGGTTCAATTCCACCTTGAGTTAATGCTTTTAAATATGTTAATGACGGAAAAAGAAATTTATCTAATAGCAAGTTATAGGCTTGTCCAGAGGTATATCGTAGAACCAAAGCAAATTGAATAAGTTCATTATTATATAACTCTGTGCCATGCGATTCATAACACATAAAACTATAAAGTTCGCTTTAAATATATATATTTTTTTCTTCAAACCGATTTCTCATATAAGAAACTAAATTTTTTAACATGCTCACACTTGTTAGTGTACACTTTTTGTTTTTGACAAAACCATTAGGGAAGATGTATCAAATTTCCCTCATAGTGCGATTTTATATGCAGATTGTTATCAACATTAATGCTTTTAATGTTAGTTGATAATGTTGAATTTTCAATGATAACACGATAATAAATAGGGCCACCATATATTTTCTTAAATAAAAAATTTGAGGACAAACTTGTTCTGTCAAGTCATTGATTGAACAAATCTTATCTAGTTTGTTGAAAACCACTGTTTCATCTAGCAATGAATGAGAATAAGGTGTTTTTGTAGGAGTCTTTCTTAAAGTTATAGGTGTACGAAGTAAAGATGGCTTTAAAAAACAATCTTTATTTGTATGAATTGTTGGAATAGGATTTCTTGTAAAGTCTAGTGTATTTCTTTTGCCTCATTTAATAAATTTTTTCTTCCAAATGATCAATACATATTCCAAAAAATTTAGATGGTTTCCAGTTAATTCTGTTTATAAACATGATCCACCGGAAGCGTAAATCTATGTCTGAGGGAAAACTAAATACTATTTTAGTTATAAAACCCTCTACAGTATTGTCATTTTTTTTCTTTTTGTAACCGCTATTGCAAGCAACTACACAGGCAAATTAATAATGTAAAAAGATAAAATGAAAGTTTGTTTTTATTCTAATTACAATAGTTGTAATTCTTTTGTGAACCACTTTTAGCAAATAAAGAACTTCACTAAAAACTGGCCTACTAATTATAGGACTTGTAAGCAAAAGGTCTGGCTGTGTGTGTGTAGGCCATGGTTAAATACAACATGTAAATCTATATACTCACAGAAATATTAATGTTTTGTTTGTTTTATACAAGTTAATATAAGAATAAATTTTATATCTTAAAAATTTTTCAAATAGATAATGTTGTTTCCAATGCAAAATATACAATTAATGAATGGAATGATTCAAATAAAATTAAATATGATGAAGCTGATCAAAGACTGCAAACTAGTGAGGTAATCCAAGATGAAAGTAAAATATTATTCAATGAAATCCATGTTTCTACTCTTGCAACTCATCTTAATGTTAAAAAAATTGAGCAAAGAATAAATGAAATACACTTTTGGAAATCTGGAAATAGTCAATTTTTAGAAACAGAAAATGAAATACAAAATCTTTCAAAATATCAAAACCAAACTGAAGCTTTTTTTAAAATGTTTGAAGTTCTTTTAGAAATTTCAAAACAATGCATTAAAAATAGAGAGAAATGTGTATCCATTGATCTTGCTGATGATGATGTTGAAGTTCAACTTTTGAAGGTAACTAATTAACTATTATATATCAGAATAAATTAAAATACTAAACATATTTGTTTAATAAAATACAAATAATTATTATTTCTGTAATTTTTGTCACTTTTTTGTTTGAAATTATATTTAAAACATTTTTTTACTTATTCCATACATATGGAGTTGTGTAAAATAAATATTTTCAGAGAATTGGCAATTGAAGATACTTATGTATTTTTTTAACTGAGTTTCCAGAAGCAGACTACTTATATTTTTTTTTTTTAAAGATGTTCATTATAAAACAAAATCATTGAGCAAATTTTTTGAATTTAAAGATTTATTCATAAAGCTTCATAAAGCTTCCTTTTAGGTTTATTTATTTTATTTTTTTTCATTTTTCTACAGTATAATTACAAGCTTTTTACTCTGCAACTATTGGTTAGAATTATGCATTTATTATTTATTAACATTATTATGTTAATAATAATAATAATAATAATAATAATAATAATAATAATAATAATAATAATAATAATATGAAGAAGAAGAAAAAAAAGAAGAAGAAAAAGAATAAGAGTAGTAATAATAATAATAGGTAGGTGTAGTAATAAGTTTCAAAAAACCAAATGGAATTATATATATGCAGGCTTGGCCAGGAAGCGGGTGCAACGCACTCAATAATTGACCGTGGAAATAATATTTAGTTGCCTAAAACCAGCCAGATTTTTTAGTTTTTTGGAATTATATATATGCAGGCTTGGTCAGGAAGAGGGTGCAACGCACTCAATAATTGACCGTGGAAATAATATTTAGTTGCCTAAAACCAGCCAGATTTTTTAGTTGTTTTAAAAACATTTCAAAAACAAACAATAAGCGCAATAAGATTTACTGGACTGATGAGAGACAGTTAAAAAAAGAAAAATAGTTTTTAATGCGAAAAAACTATATGCAAAATAAATACGATTAGAGCAAATATTTTTGAAACTTCGCTCTTTTATGATTTTTTTATATAATTAAGCGACATTTTTTATATAAAGTAACAACTTACTATTAATGATTGTTTAATAAGGAAACAAATGTTCTTTGATTTATCAAAGAGTATATATAATTTTTAGTTATATACTTATGTTTTAAATTCAGAGCTGGATTAAGGAGGTGGGGGGGGGGTGTAGAAGAGTTATAGCCCTGGGACTCACTATGTTAGGGGCTGCGAAATAGTCAAGAGGACCATTTGGTATTTTTTTTAGTCACTTTTACGCTGTGGCACATAAAAAAGGCCACCAAAATAATGCAGCACCTGCCCTGAAAAGTCCAACAAGGTTCAGCCAATAAAACTAACGCTAGAGGATATATTTATAATTAAAATATTTTTATCAATAACTGTTTTATGCTTTGCATAGTTTAAAAAGTTTAACACATTTGAAACAATTCTTCTTAGTAAGATGAACAAATGAAATAATTAAATTGTTGTGTTACTATAGAAATTCAATTAGCTGGATAAAAATTAACTAAAAACGTTAAATTAATTTGTGATGAAGAAGCGGAATTGCTTCACAATACCGCTGAAGATGTTTAGTGAGTGGACTTTATAATTTTAATTAGTATTTAAAACAGAAAAAAGTAACTTTAAATTTAAGTACAACGAGTTTGTAAGATTGGCTGAAGCAAAAATAATTGAAGTTAGTAAACCAATTTCTAAGAACTTAAAAACGTTTCTTTCTTGGGGGTAAGAATTATCAGACACACTGAGGAAAACGGATTAATGGTTAAAATTATTTGTATTAACTTTGATGATTATTAATAATTTCATTGAAAACGCAGTTATTATTGAAAGTATTTTTGTTAACAAAATTAATCGCGCAAATTGCTTTAAAAGATTACATTTGAATAAAATACACATACATAAAATAACATACATTACATACATAAAAATACATTACATACATAAAAAGTACATCCCTTATATATAAAAAATAAAAATATACTAATAAAATCTATAATATATTTACAAAACGTTGACAAGTTAAAAAAATGTAAATTTAAAACATTTATTTTTGTAAACAAATAATGTTGATTTAAAACATTTATAACTTTTAAGATGTGGCTCCGAGAATGAGTATTAAAATAATAGTTCATCTGATAGTATATTGTTAAAACAATTTATGCTAGAAATTTCAACGAAAAAATAACAAAACTCAAATAATTCAATTTTAAAAAATATTTCAACAGAATACTCTAGAACATTTGGTTAGTATTTTTTAAATACTCTAGAAATTATGGTTAGTATTTTTTGAACCAATAGAATTAGTTGTCAGTAGATTTGGCAGGTTTTTTGTGCTCGCGAATATTCTTTTTTTATTTTTCTGCACAAAGAACAATTGAGTTTATGTATGTTTCCATGTAAGTCCGTAAAACAAAATACTTTAAAGTTTACGATAAAATAATGAACTTAATTATTATTTTGCGAACAAACAAGGAGACATACATAATCTTAAATGCTCTCAAAACGACTAAAAAATCTGGCCAGTTTTTTGCAACTAAATATTATTATTGTGGTCAATTATCAAACGCGATCGCACCTGCTTCTCAACCAAGCCTGTACATATATATATATATATATATATATTTTATATAAATAAAATGTTTATAATTAAAAAATATTTACAATTATGTATACATATATATATTTAAAGAATTTTTAAAAAATGTATTCTACAAAAGAGAGTGCTCAATGTTCTTAAAAGAATGGAGCAATATAATTGCGTAGAAATGAGTAGAAAATCACTTAACAAATTTTTTTTTCATTTTACACTGTGTTTCATTAACAAAAACTCATCAGTAAAATGAGCGATCAAATTAATAAAACTTTAATTTATACCAAAAAATTAAATTACAGGAAGTCGCAAATGTTTTAACCACTGTAAATTTTCATACATTTGTGGAATTTGCTGGTACTATTATAAAAGAAATTTTTTAGAAATGATAACTTGTGCTTTTTTTTATAAAAATACTTTTAAAAAAGGAGGGATTTATTGTAACTATTATTTGAGCTCACTTATTTTTATAGTTTTTTAGGAGAAACTTATTTTCGTGCCTGCACTTAGAAATCAATTCCGATTTATTGTTTAACAAACATTCTTGGTTTGCATGTGTAATTATTTGAAATTTTTCTTGTATGAGTAGTATGCATTTTTTGGAAATATTGTTGTATGCAGGCGCTGTTTTAAGGATGGACCAATTCAGTATAAAATCATCAATATTTTTATCTTTTAGTATTCATATATATTTTGACAGCATGGTGTCTTTTATATATTGTATTATTAGGCACATTCTTAGAGGAAACAACACATATACATACCACATTTTTTGATAAACAACTTTCACTCATTGGACATTATATGGGGGGTTGAACCAAATTACATTTCTATTTCTATTCCATTTTTTTGTATTCTTTTTTTCAGGGTCAAATTTTAATTCAAAATTTTCAAAACCACTTTTTTTAATGGCATCTTCAAATATTCCTTTGGAGGAATTAAATATCACAAAATAACAAACTTGCCAATCATAAGCAATCTTTTAGAAATAAAAAGTATTCAAAAGACACCATGCTGTCAAAATATATATGGGAACTAAAAGATAAAAATATTAATGATTTTATACTGAATTGGTTCATCCTTAAAACAGCGCCTGCACACTGTGCTCTCCTGAGACCGCCAGGGTAAATTTTGGTTTACTCTAAAAAATTTATTTTATTACTATTATTGGGTCAAGTAAAGTGTTTTAAAATAATTTTTAAAATCTAAACTCACTTTTTAACATCAAAAATTGAGATTTAATGAATTAAAATATCTATAAAAATTACGTCATTTTAAGTTTACATTATCTATTCAAAACGGATAAAAACTTATGGCAATGTTTCGTAAAGCATTCGGGTAAAACATACATGTTTTTTGCAGAAGCAAAATGTTTAATTTGTGCTTGTTGTTTTATTGCCTTTGGAAAAGGATCAAAAAAACTTATCAAAATAACTCCTGCAATACAACTCCATATTCAAAACTTATTTTGGAGAGAATATGATATAGACAAAGAGTGTTGTCCGAAAAACATTTGTACTTCTTGCAAAAAAATTTATATGCATTGAACAGGGGTGAAACATCAAAGTTGAATGATTGGGTTGAAAAAATATCTAAAATTAACAGACAAAAACTCTGAAGATCATCTGATTTTAGTGAAATATTTGAACAGATGGCAAATGATAATCAACAGATCATCGATTGAGTTATTAAAGAGATGTCCTTCATGATTTTCATCAATAGGTATTTTTCAGCAAATTTAAAGTGTTGTACTGTTTTTATTTTCAATTTTTTAAAAATAATTAAATTCTCTATAATATTTATATAATAACATATACTTTTAGAATTTATATATATATATATATATATATATATATATATATATATATATATATATATATATATATATATATACATATATATTATTGTATAAATTGTTGCAATGTTAATTCAATATTAGTGCATTGTTTTTATGGTTTACAAATTTAATAATATCAAAGTTAGTAATAAAATGTTGTCATACTTTTAACTTTTATTCAGGTAAAGGAATTTCCTATTTTTGCTGTAAGAGTGAGGCAATAAAAAAATTATGTTGGCATAAGGTCTTGGAAATGTATCCAGTGAGCAAGTTGCTTCTGGGATTCTTAAAAAAAATATGAAAAGGGACAATATTAAACCTGGAGATAAGTTTCCTTTAAAGACTTTTGGAAACAACCTTCTTGTTGTTGTTGGCACACCTGATAATAAAGCATGCCTTAAAAAATTTTCTTTCGAAGCTATAATGGAAATCTCAAATACTTTAAACCAAGTAAAAGAAAAACAAAACTACTTTGCAAAAATATGCGACAAAACTTAGGGAAAATGATGTTAGAACCTAATATATCAACTCAGATTGAAGAGCTGCATAACATTTTGTCAGATTTTTATGATGTAAAAACTGAATCATTCATTTCAGGGAATGAATAGATAAGTTGCAGTATGGTGTTTGTAAAAGATACTTCTGATTTAACTCTTCGCATGATTAAAGAAAGAGGTTTGAATCCTTATTGAACTGTTGTTAGAATTTTAATTGATGCTGGACAGGGTTTTCTTAAATGTATTGTTAATGTTTTTGATCCATTATGCAAAAATACAACTTCAGAAAGTCTAGATGATTCTGGTGTAAAAAGATCATTGGTTTTAGCTTTAGTTATAGATGTTTCCGAACATAATGGAAATCTTAGCAAACTATTGAAACCACTGGAGCTGAATGATGTAAAATATTCAATAGCATTTGATCTAAAATGTGGTAACTCTTTATTTTGTTTAAGCAGCTACAGTGGTAAATATGCTTGTCTCTGGTGTGAAGGAGAAAGTACTCTTGAGAGTGGAGGAAAAAGAACTTTAGGTTCAATTGATATTAATTACAATAAGTTTGTTGCAGATGGATGCAAAAATAATCACATGAAGGAATTTAAAAACTGTATTTCTCCTCAAATTGTATATCTCGATGAACCTTAAGAAACTTTATTGAAATATCTTATCCCTCCTCCAGAGTTACACATTTTCATTGGTAAAGTATTAATTTGTATTATTTGTAAAAGTATTATTTACTTTGTGGCCTGATTTTGACACATGGCTTAATTCAAACTATTTTATGTTTAGAGGTTACCATGGAATAGGTTTGGACGGTAACAATTCACAGAGACTTTTAGATAAATTAGATGATCTAGAAGTTAATCTTCTAAGTGCAGCCTCTATGCAGTCAAATATAATATTTCTACAACCTGTAGTTAATTGTCTTAGAAAGTTTTCAATTATTAAAAAAAAAGGTTTCAGCTCAGTAATTGGAGAATCTATTGCTGAATGAGTTTTAGATTTTAAAAACTTTTTTGAAAAACTGCAGTTTTATCTTCTGGAAAAGTTTAATTATGAATTAAATATTAGCTGGAAAGTTCACATTTTAGTGTGTCATCTTGTTCCTTTTCTTCATCATAGTCAGTTTGGGCTTGGTGTATATACTGAGCAGTCTGGAGAAAGTGCTTATAACTACCACTATCAAGTATGGAAGCGATACAAGCGTCGTTTGGAACACAATAATTATGCAAAACAGCTTAAGAAAACTTTAATTAAGTATGGTATAAACAATTTAAAGTAGCCATTTTCTCATTTAAAAAATTTTTTTAAGTAGGTGTTGCTATTATTGTTAAATTTTCAATAATAATCAAATAATTGCTATTGTTTAAAAAGTATTATTATTAGGAATTTGCATTCCAGTTGTTAATCTTTTTGTTACATTTATTGCATTAAATTTGTTAATGATAATTTATGTGTCCATAGCTTGATTAAAAAAATTGTTTTAAAATTGTAATACCCTATCCATTTTTTTTAAATGTTTTTTTTATAAGATAAATTTTTAAATTTTGGAACTTTTTAAAAAAAAAAGATGTTTTAACAGAGGAACTTTGGTCTGGAGGAAATATACTAATATCTATTACCTACCACCCCCTCCCCATTTGTTAAAGTATAAGTTATAACTGTTTTAGTAAAAAAAAGTATGTATAAAAGTTAGTTTAGATTTTTAAAATTATTTGAAAACAATTTACCAACCCCAATAATAATAATTAAACAAAAAAAAATTAGAGTAAACAAAAATTTACAATGGCGCTCTCAGAAGAGCACAGTGTGCATACAACAATATTTCCAAAATGCATACTATGTCTACAAGAAAAATTTCAAATAATTACACATGCAAACCAAGAATGTTTGTTAAACAATAAATCGGAATTGATTTCTAAATGCAGGCACTAAAATAAGTTTCTCCTAAAAAACTATAAAAATATGTGAGCTCAAATAATAGTTACTTTAAATCCCCCCTTTTTTAAAAATGTTTTTATAAAAAAAAGCACAAGTTATCATTTCTAAATCATTCTTTTTATTATAGTGTCAGCAAATTCCACAAATGTGTGAAATTTTACAGTAGTTCAAATATTTGCAACTTCCTATAATTTAATTTTTTGTTACAAATTGAAGTTTTATTAATTTGATCATTTATTTCTGATGAGTCTTTGTTGATGGCTTTGCAAGGTCTTCGCAAATAGTGGATGCGTTTTTATAACGGCAAAAGAGAAAATTGAAGATGAATAATATAGAAAAAACCAAACTACACATAAAAATTCTAATTATTTATTTATTTTATAACCACAAATAACTCATCAAGGATCATATAAATTTACTTGAAGCAAACAAGCGCACAAAAAATCATTCAAAAAGGAAAAAAGTATACGTAAAAAGAAAAAAAAAAAAGAACTTCGAATTTAGAAAAAAAAAAAAAAAACACTTCATAAACTTAATCAAAAAAAAAAAAAAAAAAAAAAAAAAAAAAAAAAAAAAAAAAAGGTAAACAAAAGAACAAAAGTAAAGTGAAGTAACAAATAAAAAGAAAGAAAAGTTATGAGGAATTAAATAATCAATTTAAAAAGAAAGAAGAAAAAGCAAATGTAGAGCTCGAAGATTTTTTTTTTTTTAAATAATTCTTTCTTTTTTACGATATAACTTGTAATCGTAATTATAATTCATTAGCTATTATTATTTTTAATTCATTAGTTGTTATTATTTTTTATTCATTATATTATTATTTGTTTTCTCACATTGTATTATTTTTTTATAGTTAGTTGTATTTATTTTTAGTATGATACCTACTTATATTATATTTATTACATATATTTTTAATATTATATTTTTATAAACTTATTTATTATTGACTTATTTTTACTTATTGCTATTTTAGTATCTTTGTTAACAATATTATTATTGGTAGCAGTTAACAGTAGTTATATTATTTTTAGTATATATTATTAATATAATATAGATATTATTAAGTATTATTAGTTATTTTTTTATATTTGATATATTATATTTGATATTTCTGTTGTCATATCTGTTGATATTTGATAGTTGTCTTAGTTACTGTTAATATTAGTTTGTGGTTTGTCAAAGTTTTATTTATTTTGATTGTTTATTTTTATAACTGTTAGCTTTTAGCTTTCTTTAGTGTTACAAATTATTTCTATCATTTCTTTATATTATTATTAAAATTATTTTTGATTATTTGTGCCAACGGTTACTCAAGTTTTTAATTAATAAATTTAGTCTTCTACTTTGCATTTTTTTTTTTTTTTTTTTTAAATCTCTATTTCACACTTTAGTCACTTTAACTAGTTAATACTGTATATACATATAAATATTTTTTCTAAAGATTATGGCATTTAAATCTCTTTGCAATACTTGTCATAAAAATATAATCAAAGAGATACTGACAATCTAAGAGCCATCCAATATGATCTTTGTAACTCATGGGTCCATGCAAAGTGTAACCATATCAATGCACAATCATATAACCTTCTTTTGGATGACTCGTCAGATTTGTATTGTCGTAGCTGTTTATCTAAGAGTATGGCCTTTAGCTCGATTTCCAACTTGGAGCTTAAGTCAACATTATTATGCAAAAAAATTATCTACTAGTTCATTATATTTTTTTGAGACTCCAAGTAATCATAAAAATATCTTTAAAGATCTAAATAAATTTCCCAGTTCTGTTAATTGCAAATACTATGAGCTTGTTGATCTCAATAAAACTATGCTTCCCAATTCAGAACTATATATTCATCTTAACATCGTTTCTCTACCATTCCATATTGACAAACTCTGTAGTCTTATGTTCAAATTTAAACTGTCGTTTAAATTTGAGCGTAAGTATAAAAGTTTGAAATTTGCGAAAAAAACTACTTAACTCAAAAAATTTTTGAACGACATTCGCAAATTTAAACTGTTGTTTAAATTTGCGAATGTTGTTCGCAATGATCTTATGATTTACTCTTAAAAACATTTAGAGTCTATTTTTGTTGAAATTTTAATCCCATTTGAATCAAATAAAATAATTGGTTGCATTTATTGTCATCACTCAATGAATAAACATGAATCTACTTTTTTCCACTTAACTCCTCTACTTGAAAAGTTAAGTAACGAAAAAAAAAAGATTTTTCTATTGGGTGATTTTAATATAGGTTTATTAAGTCACAATGAATCTAACCCTGTTTCTACATATCTAGATTCTTTAATATCTTACTTGCTAAGCCCTTCTATAATTTTACCATCACGCATAACCGCTACATCAAAAACGTTAATTGATAACATATTTATTAACTTTCATTCAACTGATCAATTCTCAGGTAACCTTACTATTTCAATTTCAGACCACATGGCACAATTTATTTGCATTCCTGGCATACCCCACCACCCCAAAAAAGTAAAAACTTACAGGCGATGCTTCAAAAAATTTAATAAAAATATATTTATTGAAGAAATTTCTAATATCAACTGGGAACTCTTCATTAAAAAAGATGATGATGTTAATAAATCCATGAATTTTATTTTAAAAACATTTGATGAAATCTTAGACCAACATGCTCCTTATAAAATACTAACCAACCAACAAATTAAACGAAAATCAAAACATTGGATTACGTATGGAATACTTAAATCTATTTCAAACTTTTTAAAAAGTTTATAAAATCAAAAAATATTTATAAGAAAAATGAATTATTTGCAAAATTGAAATTTTATAAAAACAAATTTTCTAATTTATTAAAGTTTAGCAAAAAAACATACTTTATTACTTATTTTAACAATAATCTGAACAATATTAAAAACACCTGGAAGGGAATAAAAGAAATCATTAATATTAGACCTTCTACACACAATACATTTTTAAAACTTAAATTGAATGAAAATCTTATCACTGATCACACTGCCGTATCTAATATATTTAATAATTACTTTAGCACAATTCACAACAAACTACTTAGCAAAGCCATACCCCCTAAACGCATATTTAGTGACTTTCTTAACATTCCAAATGCTAATTCGTTTTTTATTAATTCAGTAATTGAAAATGAAGTATCTGGTCTCATTACAAACACGCTTAAAACAGAAAAAAGTCTTGGTCCTAATAGCGTACCTCCATTTCTCCTCAAACTAGTCTCACACATTATTTTAAAGCCTCTCTGTACTGTTATAAATAACTCATTTAAAAGTATTTTCCCAGATATTTTTAAAGTTGCCAAAATTATTTCAATATTTAAAAAAGGCTCTCTTCTAGATTTCACCTATTACCGACCCATCTCTCTGCTTTCTAATATAGGTAAACTCTTTGAGAAGGCAATGCATAATAGGCTATATTCTTTTCTTGAAAATTTTAAATGCTTTTACACCCATCAGTATGAATTTCATGCCAATCACTTCACAACTCATACTCTCATTGAAATGACTGAACTAATTAGAAAAGCACTTGATGATAAATATTTTGCATGTGGTGTATTTGTCGATTTACATAAAGCATTTGAAACAGTGAATCATTCAATTTTGTTGAAAAAGTTAGAATATTATGGGATCAGAGGCGTACCGCTTAAATGGTTCACAACATATTTAAGCAATAGAACACAGTTTGTTTCTATTAATGACTCAAAATCTACCCTTGTAAAATGTTCTAATGGTGTTCCTCAGGGTTCAGTATTAGGACCACTGCTTTTTCTTCTTTATATTAATAATCTTCATACATCCATTAAGTTTGTTACTGTTTACCACTTTGCTGATGATACTTATCTAATACTATTTAATAAATCCCTTAAAAAAGTTAGCAAACACATTAACCATGATCTTGCCAATCTAGTTCAGTGGCTTCGCTCCAACAAACTTCTTCTAAACTCTAATAAAACTGAACTCATTATCTTTAAATCAAATAAAACAAAAATCTATAAACATATGAACTTTAGATTAGGTGGCAAAAAAATTGAACATGTTAACTCAATTAAATATCTTGGTATAAAAATCGATTTAAATCTTTCCGTTTTATCCCACTGTAAAAACTAAGCAATGAAATTAAGTAGATCTAATGGTATGTTGGCCAAAATTCGCCATTATGTTATTTTTGAGACACTCTTGAACATATACCATGCTCTTTTTGACTCACATCTTAGATATGCTTGCCAAGTATGGGGGCAGTCCCATCAACAAGCTCTTATTAGGTTATCCCACCTCCAAAACAAGGCTTTAAAAATTATTCATTTTCAAAATATTAAATTTAATCCTGATGTGCTCTACCTAACTTCTAAATTATTAAAACTATGTGACTATATTCAACTTTTAAACTGTCGATTTGTCTGGAACCACCAACACAATAACCTACCTTTAACTTTCATTAATTTCTTTCCAAAAAGTGCCAACAATCGTTACCACCTTCCTTCCGATAGTAATTTAAACCTGTCTCTCATAATTGAGGGCATAAATCTATAAAATATCTAAGCACTAAAACTTGGAACAACCTTCCTTATGAACTAAAAGCTCTCAATTCATTCTCAACTTTTAAAACCAGTTTAGTCTATTTTTTATTAAAAAAATATAGTTAATGTTTATAATTTTTATAATCAATTTTTGTTGTCTTAATATATATATATATATATATATATATATATATATATATATATATATATATATATATATATATATATATATATATATATATCTTTTTTTTTACAAATTCTATTCTATATTTTTTATTGATTATTGTTATTTTGTTATTTTTACTAATATTTACTATTGATAACTACTTTTAACTTTTATTATTACTAATGCTAATATTGTTGTTATTATTGTTATTATTATTATTGTTATTATTAATATTATTATTATTATCTTTATTATTATTATTATCTACAATATAATTGCTAGAAGTCAATGTTCAATGTTCAATGCCGTTAGTTACTATTGTTCAATATTAGTAATGGTTCTGTATTCTGTAAAATACTCTAATGCAAACAGTTTTGAAACTTTTGAAATTACTCGAGGCAAGCCTTTATATTTAATAAGGAGATTAAGCTGTATTAATTTTTTAAATGTTTGTATCAGATTTGTTGTGCGTTGATGCCCTAACGATTTTTTTTATTTATTTACTATTTGTTTGTTACTATTGACTTTGTTTCACGCAAACTTTTATGGCTTTTCAATAAATATTTTATTTAATATAACTTACAGGATATAAATGAGTTTTGTTCATAAATATAAATTTGATATTGTATGTTAGTTTATTTTATTTTATAATATTGTAGTTTGTTTATTTGCAGCAAACATTTGCTTACATTTTTATTTATGTTTATTTTGTTTAGTTATTTAGATGCTAAAAATACTAGCAGTAAGCATTTCCTACCATTTCTATTTATAATTTTTTTATTTATTTAGACTTAAATTAAAAGAAAATTTTCCAGAGTTGTGATATATCATAATTCAGTCGTTGAACAGATGAAATTGTAGAGGTTTCTATCATATATATATTTAAAATTTGAAACTGCGTTTGATTTTGTTTACTTAAAGAATCATATTAAGATAAATAATCATCGTTAAGATCATATTATAATTGAAGTAAGTGTAGAAATTAGTTTAGCAATTTATATATAACATTTTTATTAGAAATTAAGTAGAAGGAATCACTCCTTTTATTTTTGTAAATCATTTACATTTTGTTTGTTTTAGATTTTCTTTTGGCTTTATTTTTTTCTAGCAGTTTTGTTTTTATTGAGCATATCTTCTATTTTTTAGAAGGAAGGTAGATTTATGGATGAGGTCTATTTATTTTTTATGCAACAAAAAAGTTATACTAATGCTATTTCAATAAAATTGTTTGTTACTACCATGAAATTTCTGTGATGCTATTAACTGTTTTTGCTCTTTTTTATAAAATTTAGAAAAATGAATTAAAATTTCGTGCCAACACTGACATGTTATTGTATGTAAAGATTAAATTTTTGTTATGAGAATTACAGTTCTTATGAAAAAAAGGTAATGAGTATTGTTTGTATATAAATATTTTGTTTACTTTGAATCTTTTAAAACTTTCTCAAACCATTTTTAAAATTTTTGTTTGCACAATTCAAGTTATATGTTTATTGTTTGCATTGTTTTTATGATAATTAAATAAAATAAAAATAAAAAAATGTGCTTTATAGCTTTTTTATCAATGTGTTTTTATAATAATGTAACATATTTTTTTATTGTTTGTGTATGTGGTAATATTAGTTATATAATTGTTTTATAAATGTGTTTAAATATGTTTAAATATATATATATATATATATATATATATATATATATATATATATATATATATATATATATATATATATATATATATATATATATATATATATCTTGTGTTTATAGTTGGTTTATATGTTTATATTATGTTATTTCCATGTTTTCAAAGTGCTGTGAATTGGTAAACGTGTAAAGCAAGATTTGTCAACCTTGCCTGCCAAGTCACTTACTGCAAAGGGTTACAAAGCAGTGTTTCGTGTCAAACTGTTACAGCTTTAGGTCTAGGTGTTTTCAAGCCTTGATTAATAATTACTCTGAAAATACATAATGTATTTTAATAACATTTTGCGTAATGTTGTTACTGATATTCTGTTATATATGAATGTTATGTTTCTTAAGTAATGTTATATGCATATTATATGAACTTATGGTGAATGCTATTGTTGTTGTGATGTTGTTTTTTTGTAATCTTTTGAGTTGATATACATTTGGTTTACCTTCAAGTTGTTGTCTACTGTTAAAAATTATACATAGTTAATTTCATTATTAGACCTCACTGCATTTAATCATTCACTAAAATTAATATTTAGATTCACTAAAAGCCTACTACTACTACTATTACTACTACTACTACTACTACTACTACTACTACTACTACTACTACTACTACTACTACTACTACTACTACTACTACTACTTCTGCTACTACTACTCTGGCAAATCACATCAGCTTTATCAGGTACAATGATTTCTTTTTTTGTATGTAATTTTTTTCTTATTTACTTATTTGTTACATTTTTTATTTATCAAAGATGTATTTATGTGATATAGAAGAACAAAATATTGTTAAGTTTTGTGAATTTTTAAAAAATTTTTACTAATTTTTTTCAAATAAATAGTATTGAAGTTTGCTTAAAAGGGTGTTACTACGTTTTTTTTTTAATTTTTTTATATTAGGAGTTTTTATTTTATTATTTTTAATGCAAATATCTATTTTTTATTATATTATTATTTTTTCTTTAGATCTAAATTGGAGCAGCTACAGACTATATTCCTCCCAGCACCCAGGACCACTCTCTGAGAGGTCCTTTAACAAATGTTGCAGTAATAATGGTATGGATAAGCCCTCTTTCAAATGGAGGGCTCATCCATATAGGGGTGCTGGGAGGCACCAAGTAAAAAATAGCAACAAAAAATTTTTTAATATCTTCAATCAGTGAAGATATGAACAATTTTTTTGTTGCTGTTTTTTCCTTGGTTTTTATTTTCATTAAAAATATATATATATATTCTAAATTATGTTTGTTTTTATTTTTTTAGTATTTGTTTAGATTATTATTTATAGTTTTTATTACTTTAATTTTTGATTCACAGTATAACATGGCTTTAATATTGCTTCGAATATATACCATATCAGTTAATCAGTTTTGAAAAAATGTACTGCAGCAATTTATTAACTATAACAAAAATCACATTTAAATTTGTAATATTTTTAAGTTATAATTTTAAACTAATTTGTTGATTTCCAGCAGATTTTATTTCTTTTGATTGTTTTGAATTTACTAACTTAGTGTTTATAGCTGCCTTTAACTTATTTAAAGCTTTAATAAATTTAATCTTCTGGTTTTAATGTGTAATAAATAATATAAAATATTGGAAAAAAGATTAAGTAATAAAAAAAACAAATAACTAATCTTTGATAAACTTTGTCATGTTGCTTATTATATTATTGGCATTTCAGTGATGCTGTTAAATTTTTTTCTTTTCTTTAGAATTCAGAAAAATGAATTAAACTACAATTTTTGAACAGTCATTGTTTGTGAAGGTTAAATTGTTTGCATGTTTTTTATACAATTTTTTTATAGAAATAATATTAAAGTTTACTAAAAGGGGTTTACAAATACTTTACTTTTTATTTTTTGTCTTCTTTTTTTTTGTATTATATTTATCATTAAAATTTTTATTATTATTATTATTTTTTTATTACTATTGGTTAATTTTTTTATTTACATTATATTTATAAGTTAATTTTTTGTTTAAACATCTTTTAACGGACGTATTTATAAAAATGTTTTTATAAAAAACTCACAATATTGTTGTATAATTTGGTTTATTTTAAATGAAAATTTCCTATGTAATGTTTTAAAAATTATTCTTTGTGTGTGTGCAATTTAGAGAAGTAAAAAAAAAAAAATCACAATCTTCAAGATTCTTTCCAGATTTTTTGTTACTACTATCAATTAAAAGTGAAGTTTAAATGGATGATATAAGGCTAGAAGTGGCTATTAGTTTAGAAAATGATGGAAATGTTAATATGCAAGTTGAAAATAATCTTCGCAGAAATGCAAAATTGGCTGAGGCGAGATGAAATTAATAATCAACAAAATGCTAGATATGCAGCATGGCAAGCCGCAAATAATTTGAATCAAAATGAGGACAGTGTGATTAGGCAAGTTGAAAATAGTCGTCACAGAAATGCAAGAAATAGGCTGAGGCGGGATGAAATTAATAATCAACCAAATGCTAGATATCCTGTTCGGCAAGCAGCAAATACTTTGAACTGAAATAGGGAGAAAAAAGGGCACGATAGATAACTTCACATAATGAAGTTGCAGTTGTATTTTTTGGTGAAGATGGTGCTCCACCTACTTCCAGTGAAGTTGTTATTTTCCCAAGAGGTCATCCTCTTAAAATATATCAAGTATGTCTGCCAATTTTTAGAGCCTATGGTTTGTTCTCTATTTTTCACATCCCTGAACGTGCTACAATCAAATTGGTTCACAACACTGAACATGCTACATTGATTAGAAATCATGTTACATTATCTTAGTATTATATTTATAGACTTTTAGTTGGACAATTAACCTAAACAAAAAAAATAGGTGATGTGATTTTTAGTAACTTCAGATGACTTTGTTGTTATTTTTTTATTACTATCAGAAGGGTTAATAATAAAAGTTTTTAGGCAGTAGAACTGGTACTGATTTTAGTAAGTTTGCTATATTTTTTTATTTAACATTTTCATTAGATTTAATAGGTTTAATAGGTTTTTTTTAATTACTTTAGAGTAAAATATATTGAGTGATATTACTTCATTTTTTACACTTTTAGATTATGTATTGTTGTCTAGATTCTTTGTTAAATTACAATTTATTGATGTAAATAAATTTTTATTTTTATTTTTGATAGGCAACTTTTATCGAAAAATAAAAATAAAATTTTATTTACATCAATAAGAAGGCGTGAACTTCCTATCAAATGCTTATCCACGGTGCTCTGTGATAAGACCTTGAGGACTTCTTGGAGCACCTAAAATAAAATTAAAAAAAAAGTTGTTGAAATATGAAAATGTTGAAATGATGAAATGAAATATGAATATGTTGAAATGCTGCTCGGCGAGCAGAAAACTTACTTGCCAGAATTCAGTGTCAAGCCGTGTTAATGTGTGTTTATTTGATTTTATTTTAAACACTTTAAAACAATTTAAATCAAATAGTTTTAAATTTAAATAATTTTAAATTTTTTTATAAATTCAAACGTAATTATGTTCTTTTTTTTTTTTAGTTGCCTTTGTTATCACTTGATTAGTTTGCTTACTGTTGAAACATGGTTTTAATTTTGTAAATTTAATGATATGAAATTTACTCTATTAATCATTAGTTGACAGTTAAAGAGAAGCTATTGTGAAAATTGGCATTATATTTATTTCAATTAGATATTATTAAAATTAGTAGGTGTTTACTTTATATTACTATTTGTAAACATCCTTGAATGTAAAACCTCAATTCAGAAATAAATAATTGATTGATTGAATGATTGATTGATGAAACAGTGTAAAATGAAAAAAAAATTTGTTAAGTGATATACTACTAATTTTTAATTTATATATATATATATATATATATATATATATATATATATATATATATATATATATATAAATTAAAAATTATACATACATATATATATAAATATATATATATGTATATATATATATGTATGTATATATATATATATATATATATACATATATAAATACACATATATATAATTCCATACAGTTTTTTTGCAAAAAGAAAAAAAAACAAGATGTAATGAAAAAAACTTATTGCTGCATCTATCCAATTACTCAATTGATGAGGCAGCAACTCGCTTGCATATTCTTCTAATAATAGTTAATGTACCGAAACGCGCACAGTTTTCTAAACAGTATAACGCCAGATTGCCAATCTAAATGTGCTTTTATACTTGTATACAATGTTAAGAAAGAAATAGGTAACTTTTTTTTTAGATTAATGAATAAACGATAATTTTTTTAGGTCAGATATTAGGCAATATGTATGCTCACTACATGACTAAAAGCTCTGTTTTAAGTAAATCCAACGCTTCTCAAGACTCCCTGAGCTTCTGCCACATTTTCATCAATTGCAACCAATAGCAAACAGTTACTTTTTGTTGCAACTCTTACAACAGTTGTTGATGCAAGTTTTCTGCTCAGGGCTCTCTGTTTTTTTATTGTGATTAGTGATGCACACTCTTTTTTTCAAAAAACTTCCTCCTCCATCCAGGCCAAGTTTCACAGTGTGGTTGGCAGGAACTTTCTTTTCTGAAACAATCTTCGGACAAAAGTGCTCTACATCAATAAAATGCACAACTTGTCTTGTGGCAGCTTTTGTATCAGCTTTTTCAAAGAATGTTATTGAAGAAATTGTAAAAACATCATCAAGGTTTTTGTCTATATCAGCAATTTGACAATAGTAAGGCTCAACAACTCTGTCGGCACCAACTTGATTTTGTGTAGTTCCAGCTGTCTCAATTTTGAATTTGATAAGCCAGTACTCAATTGCACTTGCACAAGACCAGCTGTTGTCAAGGTTTCTGGAAGTAGTGGCTGGTGCAGAGATAAACCTAAATAAAGGAAAACACAGTTGTAATACTTTGCCTAAAGCAATATACTTATTTTCCATATAAAAAATTAAAATTTTTACCCTGTAATACAAGCAGATGTTTTTCTCCTTGGTCTTGACTGAGTCAGGTTGTTACACCAGGAGAGAACGGTGTGTTTTTGATTAAAAAGAAGTAATTTGTTGGACTCCGAGAGCATCAGAATGAACAAGGGTTCGGAAATTGCATGTCTGGTTCCAGGTGTATAATTGTGTGGTTATCCACAATGAAAAACTGTGAGGCATTTAACACACTGTCTCAAATAAAATCCAGCTGGTGTTGATGGACCTGTGGAAGTGCTGGGTGTGCTGGCAGCTTGAAATGGATGAGGCTGATTCAGTTGGAGTTGTCCAATGCTGAAAATGAGGCAGTCACGTGCAAGGTTTGTTCTTGTCAGTGGTTTGATTGGGATAGACTTGAAACCTTATAGAGCTGGAAGAGGAGCGCTTTTGTCACCTTTGTGATTGCTTAAAATAAATCTGCACTTTGACTTTCTTTTCGCATTCACATAAGTCATCACAGATGCAAAATCTCAACAATTTCATAATATGCGCATCAAGTTATAGGTTAATCTGAAGACAAAAATGATAATTTAATACATTTGCTGGTATTTTGTTGTCACTTTTTAAATGTTCATACTTTAAGTTTATTTTTATTTTGTAATTAAACTTAACATTTATAAATGTTATTTAATTTTTTATTCGCTAAGTTGTACTGAGGTCAGAAAATTGATTTGACATTGTGATTGCTGACATCTGCATTTTCTTATCTAATGTATTTTAAGCTATATGCTTCTTTCAAGAAACAATTATTTTAAATGCAGCTTGTGTTTTATTTTTGGTTTTGCTGGAAATTGCAGTTAGGCCTAAGTTTAATATATGTAAGAATGTTTTTTAAAAGCAGAAAAATATATATAATTTTTTAAATTGCTATTTAAGGAAATTGAAATCTTGTCCAAATAGTAGAAAAAAATAGTTGACGTAAAGTATATTCATTTTTTTCTTTTTTTTAAAAGAAGGTTGTATAATTTATTTTATTTCTACATTTTTTTCCTTCTTTTTTATAATGTACAAGTATTTAATATCTGGTTTGTAAACTACTTTTATTAGAAAAATCATTAGAAAAGCTAGTGGAACTTGATCTAAAAAGTTACAATAAGACAGGAAATAATTAAATATTTATTTGTCATCTTATACTGTATTTAATTATAAACATTTTAAATACTTGTTGAAATTTTTTTATTGTGTATTAAAAAAGTTATTCAACTTTTGTTAAACAAATTTATATGAAAAATTTTAAAATAAATAAAATTGAATATTAAGCAGGTATAAAAATCTGACCTCTGTTCGGAGTTTCAGCAAAAACCTGAACCAATAAATTAGTACTGGCTGTCATGACTTGTAAAATAAGGGTTTTGGTAAACCTATTCCACACAAACCTTTTCTATACTTATTACTTACTTCAATATAATTTAGTAAGAGGTAGAAAAATAATTAAATACATATATAATAACAATACTTAATTACTTTTTAGAGCTATGAAATTAATTTTCTATTATATTTAACTTTAAATAACTTATAACGTTTCTATAGACGATGCGCGAATCGCTATTTATCAACGAATCGGATATCAGTACCAGTCTAAATAATATTTAAAACACCCATTTGAAATGTGTTAATTAAATACCATTAGTATAAAAAGTTTCAAAAAACATGAGATGACTTAAATATATGGAATAACTGACTTACCATGACCCGCATAGAGCCCTAAATTTTTTTAAAAAAGTGCATAAAAAAGCATTTGACAAATAAACCACATAAACAAGCTAATTCAAAGTATACCCAAAGAAGAGCATTAAAAAGAATTTGAAAGATTGTTTGAAAAGATAAAACTTTGTATAGATAATGATGAACATTATTTTGATTAACATTTAATAAAACTACATAGGGGATTCTACAAACTTTTTTATTGACCTAAGTAAACATTTTTATTGCGGCACCTTTTGAAAAATTCAGGGTTATAAGTCTTTCCTTGTGGTTTTTTATCAGCTTTTCTTCTACCTAAATAAGTATTATGCTAGAAATTTTCTTAATTTTTGGCTATTTACATAAAGTCTATTCTATTTTTTGTTGTCTTATTTTGCAATTGCTATGAACAATTTAGAATTTATTTTTAATGAGTATGTTAGTGTAGTTTCTAATTGAATTCTAATAACATTAATAATACCTTCTCGTTATTATTTATAATCTCAGTGATGGTGTTTTTTTTTTTTTTGTCTTCATTTAGTGGATCACATTCATCAGTATTCCAAAACCATGATTAATTATGCTAAAGATGTTTTAAGTCCAATTGGTTCTACCACTTGATTAAGTTAAAATATCTTTGTCAACAATATCAAATTCAAATTTAATTTTCACTAAATGCTCTAAAATCTTTATCACCATTTTTTATAAGACGTCAATGAAATGTTCTATATTTGCATTATTGTATTATTTAATCATTCAAAGCAATATTCTATGTAAAAAACATTAGGACTATTATATATCCTACTGAATCACTACTTTATATATCCTACTGAATCACTACTTTTCTTGAAAACAATTTAACATATTTTTAGTATATTGTTTATTAATATGTTTTTAAAGTTGCTTATTAAAAAAAAATTTTAGATTGTTGCGCTCTTCAAACTACTATATTAGTAAAGATAGTGCTGATAAATTCTTGGCTTTAAAAATTGACAATTATTGCTACACTATAAACAGTGATTTGTTACCTTTGCAAAACAAAACTTCTAAAAAGATTTCTATGTAAGTTTTTATAATAAGTAACCTTTATAATAATTGTTTTCTCATTTTATTCTCATTTTACAATGTTTAAAAACGTAAGTTTTCAAACTTTGTACAATTCTTAAAAAAAATTTAGAGTTTCTTATTTGTTTAGGCCCTATGACTCCAATGATTTGGGAACATTTTTCTGACAAAAATCTACAAAAGGCCCAGCAAGAACATGTTCTATCTTTATTGTTGGCAAATAAAGTTGATGAAATATTACACTGATGTTACTGCTTTTGAAACTTAGTTATTCTTGCTCTATCAAAAAGAATTGATGAAATCTTGCAAAAAAAAAATTTCAAGAATATTTAAATAAAGTAAGTGGAAATATTTTTTTTTAATGTATGTATATATATATATATATATATATATATATATATATATATATATATATATATATATATATATATATATATATATATATATATATATATATATATATATATATATATATATTTCAGGCTTGGTCAGAAAACAGATGCGATCGCACTTTATAACTGACCACAGAAATAATATTTAGTTGCAAAATAATGGCCAGATTTTTTAGTCATTTGAGAACATTTAGGTTTATGTATGTTTCCTTGTTTGTCCGCAAAATAATAATTAAGTTATTTTATTGTAAATTTTAAAATATTTTTTCTCAAACATTTTTGTGGGGAAAAATAAAAAAAGAATATTTGCGAACCCAAAAAACCCGCCAAATCTACAAACAAATAATTCTATTGGTTCAAAAAATACTAACCGAATGTTCTAGAGTATTCTGTTGAAATATTTTTAAAAATTGTTTTATTTGAGTTTTGTTATATTCTCGTTGAGATTTCTAGCATAAATTGTTTTAAGAATATACTATTGACTAGTGGTCGATGAGTTCAAGATACATGCAAAGTACAGTTTAAAGTTCTTTTCAACTCAACACAATATGGCGTTCACAGTAGATCAGGATGCGAAATAATTAGCACAGATTTACAGACGATTAAAGAGGTTTTATACGTTATTGTTACCATTTACTATTTGTTAGATCTATCGTAGCCATTTTCTTTTTCACAGCTGATAGGCCTTTTCCAGAAGATGTTGCTAAATGAAAGCTTTGAAAAAAAATCAAAGACTTTCTCTTATATTAAACAGTTAACTTAATTTTTTAAATGCGATTACTAGTTATTAACTTTATTATTTTATAAATTGTTTTATTTTATATTTTAATTTAAGTTGTTACTTATTGTTGTTACTTATAATTTTATATTTAAGTTGTTACTTTAAAAAAAAAGTTGGGAAATAAAGCTTTCTTTGAAATAATAAAAATAATAAACTGATTTTGTAATGTTTTGAAAATGTATTTTTCGACATATAATTAAAAATATAAAAACTAATTCTTGATTTAATTAGTTATTACATAATTTACCAGATTTATTAGTAGATCATTGATATAAAATGGTTTTGGTGTTTTATTAACAATTATGTTAAAATGAATTTATTTCGTCATTGTATATATTTAAAGTATTTTATAGTATGTATTTTATGCCTTACTAGTAATAGTAGCATTGAAAGATTGTTAAATACATAGATAACGGGTATTAATTATATAATGTAGTGTGTATATGATTTAAGTTTTACTTGAATAAAAACAAAATATGTAAATATATATATATATATATATATATGTATATATATATATATATATATATATATATATATATATATATATATATATATATATATATATATATATATATATAAATAACAGCATATTATGCTGTTAGCTTAGTTTTCGAATATAACACCAAATATAACGCTATTGGATAATGATATAACAGCATTTTGCTGTTATTTAAATTTAAATAACGGCATTTTGCTGTTATTTAAATAAATATAACAGCATTTTTGAAAAAAATAACAGCATAATAACACCATAAAGACACAAAATAATGCCATTTATGCTGTTATATTCTATCCCAATGCTGTTATATTTTTGTTAAATATAACGGCATAATTTTTTAATGTATACTTTTTATAAATTCGGTACGAAATAAAACTTCGCTTAAAAAACATACCAAAACCTGAAATTAAAATTTTGTATGATTTTACCATATCTAAATGAAATTTAAAGCCTATCGTTCACTAATTACTTAACTTCTGGTTAGTAAATAGCTTCTTGTAATCGGTCTGGAAAAAATCGTCCAATGTTTAAGAAAAATCACGTATGCAATCAATCATATATACAATATATGCAATCAAAATCAGATATAAAATCAAAATATACATTTTACGAATAATGTAACTATACATTTTTTTTGTTTCGGTTTTACTTTTACGATAAGTAAGATTAAGTAGCTGAGACAGGGAGGCTGAATAAGTGTGAATTTCATTAATGAGAAGAATTTGCAAAAACTGGCACTACTGTGAACTGGCAAAAGTGTGCCGAAATAATTAGCAAACATTGACGTAAGTAAAAAAAGGCATTAGTGCAAATTAGCATAAGTGCAAATAAGCATAAGCGCAAACTGGCATAAGTGCACTAAAAGAATTTGCAAACATTGTTATAAGTGCAAATTGGCAATTTGCACTTAAAATAGTTTTCAATTATGCCAGTTTTTATAACTGCTTAGCACTTATTTCAATTCTCCACTTATACCAATGCCTATAAATTCTTTTAGCGTACTTAAGAGAGTTTTTGCAACTATTTTTGCACCAAAGGAAATTCACAATCATGTCAGTTTGCATTTATGTAGATTCGCTGTTATAAAACTTACACTTAATCAGTCGCCCCACTGAGATATTGAAAGTATTTTTGATGCGCTATTGAGCATACATTTTGTTTCTTTATTTATAATTATTTTGTTTCTTAATTTATTACTTTTTTTTTATTGATTTCCATTATTTCCTTATTAAGGTATTTAATAAGTTTATTGTACTCAAAATAGAATGATACATTTTCAAGTTCTTATTTATTTTATTTTAGAACATATTTCTGAATTTCACCACATATTTCTGAATTTCACCTTTAAAACAAATTAATAGAACAAATGCTTAAGTTTTTTTGCAGCAGTTTTGAAGGCAAAGGAGGATTACTTTGAATAATTCAATATTGGAAATACTTTAAAAAAAATGATATTAAATTTTTTTTTCATATATTTATTATTTTTATTGCAAAATAAATCTTTTACTATTTAAAATATTTTGAATATTCTTCTATTATTATACCATATCTAAATTTCATTTAGATATGGTAAAATCATACAAAATTTTAATTTCAGGTTTTGGTATGTTTTTTAAGCGAAGTTTTATTTCGTACCAAGTTTATAAAAAGTATACACTAAAAAATTATGCCGTTATATTTAACAAAAATATAACAGCATTGGGATATATATATATATATATATATATATATATATATATATATATATATATATATATATATATATATATATACATATATATCCTTAAAGTGTAGTCGAAAGAGCGTTTTAATGTAAAAAAAGTCTCTTTCGACTACAATTTTAATTACCTCGTCTCTTAAGCTGTATTTGATTGTCGTCGAAATGTCAAAGCAATTAAATTAATGCGGAAGTACATTAAATTTTATTGGTGTTTAAAATGTTTTTAAAAAACCGCAATAATAACGACTAGAAAGTTTTTTTTAATTAGTAGTGTTTTTGTTTTTGTTTTATTAAAAAACATTTTTAAAACATGCGTAAATGTTGCTACATCGACTATCTTATAGCCTGACTCGCAAGGGAGTGCTGCTACATCGACTGACAAATAGCCTGACTCGCAAGGGAGTGCTGTTAAATCGACTGACAAATAGCCTGACTCGCAAGGGAGTGCTGCTACATCGACTGACAAATAGCCTGACTCGCAAGGGAGTGCTGTTACGTCGATTGACAAAGAGCCTGACTCGCGAGAGAGTGCTGCTACATCGACTGAGGGTTTGGTTTGGGCAGGCAGTCTATTATTTATAAAAAAAAAAAATTTAAGTTTTTAAACTTTTTCTGGTCTGGTTTCTTAACGCGCTCTTTAAAACTACAGTTTATGGGAAACTCTTTTTAACTACCATGCAAGGGGGCACAAATAAAAACTTTTTTTTTTAATTATTAAATAGATCAGAAGGGGGGCACAAATAAAAACTTTTTTTTTTAATTATAAAATAGATACACAGGGCTTTAATGAAAAACTCTTTAAATTTGTAATTTAAAAATGAATTGTTTACTCAACAATACAGCATTAGCCGAATTCATATTCGGGAGTCTGACACTAGCCAAAACCGTTGCGGGAAAATACTTTCAAGGGCTGCTAGGTTAAAAAAGAGCATATATAATCAAAATGTATATATATATATATATATATATATATATATATATATATATATATATATATATATATATATATATATATATATATATATATATATATATTAAATATGGAATGGTGACATCAATGGAGTTAAAAAATGCCATTAAAACAATCCATCGAGACTATTACATTAAGTGGAAAACAGCGCTAAAAGGGAAACCGGTGCGAAATTGATTCGAGTTTAGAAAAATCAATAAGAAATGAGGCAGCCAGGCAGCGTGAAATTTTAAAGTGCATCTTAGATGTAACTTTCTTCTTAGCATCACGCTTTAGAGGTATATTAGTGAATGTTAATTATTGTATTTATATTTATGTCATAATTTATTTTTATTATAATTAAACAGAAAGTCATGGTTTATATGCGTAAACATCTATTATTACATGTAAGTATTAAAATCCTTGTTTTAGACTCTTCAAAACTGATCAATGATGACGATAACGGCAATTTTCTTGCAACTCTAGAGCTACTCGCAAAGTACAACAAGACCCTTTAGTTACATCAGAAAGGAGTTTCCTGGTGTCAACATGAAGGTAAACAAATTATTGTGCATTTTTTGGGTTGGAGTTCCCAAAATGAATTTTGAAAAAAGTAAGGAAGAATCGCCCACGGTGCTATCATTAAAAATGCGCATATAGTATTTTACTATTTTATTCTTGTCAACGGAACGCCTGACGTCTCTTATACTGAGCAAATTGCATTTGTTCTTCGCTTTGTCTACAATAGTATTGAAAAAAACAAGTAGTTAAGGAGCGGTTTATAAAGTTCGAAAATCTTAAACAAAAGAAAGTTGTGGATATTGCCAAGATAATTATGGATTTCTAGGATCAAAATAACATCAATCTGAAGAACTGTTGAGGTAAAGGGTACAATAACGATGCCAACATGTCTGGTGTGTACAAAGGAGTAAAAGCGATCATCCTTCAGAAAAATCCTGAAGCTTTCTCAATGCTATGCAGCGCTCATAACCTTAACCTAGCTGGTGTTTATTCCCTTGAATCTTCTGTAGAAATGAAGAACTATTTTGGCCGGACTCAGTTACTTTACAATCTTTTTAGTGGAAGCCCTATACAATGTCGAATCTTGACCAAGACAACTGGTTTGTCTCTTTATTAAACCTCACAAACCCGACTGAGTGCACGGATTGAGACTTTGAAGCCGTTGGTTAAGCAACTTAGAGAAACTATTTTTTCTTTGCAGAAACTTCCGGAACCTGATTTAACTGCTGATCTATTGAATGACGTAAAGTTTTTGGAGAAATGGATCTATTCATTTTAGTTTATCATTATGACAACCTTCTGGTTCGAAGCGCGCCAAGCAATTGTCAGCGTGTCATTTCAATCAGGAAACATTACTTCAGATGAAGAAATGAAGCTTATGAGGGTTCCTATCGAGGATCTAATGAATTTAGATATTCTTGGCCCGAATTAATTAATGAAGCACATTTGGTTACCTCCGGTTTAGCTAGTTATGGGTTTAAGTCAAAGTTAGTTCAAAGCAAGGAATGAAGTTCATTTCTACGAAAACGATGAAAAGTTTGAGGTGAACGTATTTAACACATTACCCGTTTTTCAAAACACCTTTAGATGCTTTTTACGTATTTTGAGACAAACGCAATTAAAAATAATAATACAAGAAAGTTTTTGTAAAACGTTTTTTAAAAATGATCATTTGTATGAACTTTTTCAAAGTTCTTTAAAAACAATTATTCAATAACCTTTGCAGGCACCTAAATATGCTTATTTTCTAAAAAGGCGATTTTGATTTCTTTTACCTTAAGGTGTTATGAAAAACGGCTGAAGAACACCGCTCTCGATACTTTTATCCAACAATTAAGAGACAGATTTCGAGGTGCAGAAAATATGACAAACAGTTTCTCCTTCCTATGGTTCTCGGAATTGAAGCACCTAGCCTGGAGGAGAAATGTAAAACTTTGACGCAAATCTATGTGAACAATGTAGATGAAGACAAACTAATTTTAGAGGTCCATCATCTGGATATTCTGAAGCACACCAAGCTTTTCAGTCCAAAACAATATCTCACTTCAATGAAGCTGTTAAATAGAATCTATTAAAAAGGTCTAGAGTCTATCTTCAAATCAATAGGCATTTTGTTACGTATTTTAAACACGATTCTTGTTTCCATTGCCGAAAGAGAGATCTTTCAGTAAGCTTAATCTAGACAATATTAAGATCTACAATAAGTCAAGATCGGTGCAACAACGAGGTCATTCCAAATTTTGCTTTAAATTATACCCGTAGAGTCGAATTCTCATGAAGCATTTAGAATATCTATTACATTTAAAACTCATAGTTACTCGCAATGTAATAAAGTTCAGTAACTTGTCAACTTGTGCTTCTTTTTTACTTTTATTTCAAATTTATTTTAAAAATAAAAAGAAGCCTCCTCGACTGTATTTACTCCCTCGGCCTTTAAAGTGAACTTAGTTAACAAAAAAAATAAAAAGACAGTATTTGGACAGTACTTAAACTTTTTAAAATTAGGACAGGGCGCTAGATAAGTTTTGACCCTTGGCGTCATAAAGGGTCGCGGCGGGCCTGTATATATATATATATATATATATATATATATATATATATATATATATATATATATATATATATATATATATATATATATATATATATATATATATATATATATATATATATATATATATATATATAAAGCAAAAGATATTCAAGCCAGTAAACAAAAGGAAATCTTTTTTTCTCAAAATATTTATTACTAAAAATATTTTTTTTATTTTTCCAAAAAATACACTAATACAAAGTATTTTTATATAATTAATTAAATAAACTTTAAGCACTAGAGGCCTTTCAAAAAATCATCAGTAGTGCTGTTATGATGGTATTATAGCAAAATTTTTGTATACAAAATAAATTTAATTGCATATTGTTGCTATGAGTAACTATTTTGATAAATTCAGTTCTAATAATACACAGGAAGTATCAATTAAAAGTATCATGTTTTTGTTTGTGCAGATGCTTTTCGTATGATAACAAAAAACTTTCATTGTTAAGCTCAAGGAAAACAAAAAGTTGAAAAAAAGGTTCAATTACATTTTGGTGGGAGCGTTGACAGGTATAAACGTGGTTGTCGAATCTATTAGTTGATAGGCCAGTTCTGCAACTAGAAATATGTCCATTTATTCGTAATCTTAAACTGTTAGTTTTGCCAGTATATGTGGCTTGTTTTTTGCATGCCAAACATTTAAGGTAATAAATTACATTTTTGCTGTTGCATGTGATGTGACTTTTTATTTTCCAGATAGTACCATTAGAAGTTTCAAACTCATCTACTTCTTGAAGGTAGAGTTTGCATATTTTACATCGATTGTCTTTGCATTTAAATATGCCAATCTTCTTATCACTTGCTTCAAATTTTGAAGAAGTAAGTCTTCTTAATAAGTTAGGAGGTTGTTTAAAAGCTAATACCGGATGAATATTAGAAAAAACACTTTTGACTCTTTCATTCTGAGATACTTTGAGTAAAAGGTTAGTTTCTGTTATTAAAGGTTGACAATTGAGATTACTATAGAATGTTGTCACTAAAGGAAATATTTCTTTAGACTTCTTTTGTGACGCTGGTCCTTGTAGTTTTGCGTTATGGAATGCTTTTTCTATAATTACATCAGGATATTCAATCCTTCAACCGTGACTTTAGTTCAGCTAGACGAAGTTTTTCAATTTCGTAATTAGATGTAAAAACAATTATTCTTTTAGCTAAATTATAAGGACTATTCTTTTTGATGTTCATTAAATTAAGAAATTAAAATTGCAAAAAAACATATTTTCCATTTACTCTCGACCGAATAAAAAAAATGTTATGCAAATCACAAACAATGTTTTAAACAAAAAAAATATTCAAGAGACTATGTTTTCAAAACATTTGGCAACTAAAAGAAAAAAATATTAATTATAAATTAAACTGCCTATTCTAAAAACTGTGCCTGCCTATAATAACATTTCTAAAAAATGTATACTATATTTGCAAAAAAAAAAAAGGAAATTATTTGGAACAAGAAAATTTACTAAATAACAAACTTGATTAATTCCTAATGCAGACATAAAAATAAATACCTTTCAAAAAATTATTTAAAAAAAAACAAAATAATTATTTTCATGATTAATTTTTTAGTTTAATTTAATTAATGTAACTTCTTGGTCGCAAAATACTTACAGTTATTATATAAAATATAAATATTAGGTTTGGTCAGGAAGCGGGTACGATTGCACTCGATAATTGACCATGGAAATAATATTTAGTTGCTAAAAACCGGCCAGATTTTTTAGTCAAACAAAAAACCACAATAAGATTAACTGGACCGATAGGAGACTAAGTTAAAAAAAAGAAAAATAGCTTTTAACGCAAAAAAAATTCAAGCAAAATAAATATGATTAGAGCAAGTATTTTTGAAACTTTTATAATTTTTTTTTATAAAACTAAGCAACATTTTTCATATAAAGTAACAACTTGCTATTAATGATTATTTAATAAGGAAACAAATGTTCTTCGATTTATCAAAGAGTTTATATAATTTTTATATATATTCTTATGTCTTATTTCCAGAGCTGGATTGAGGAGGTGGGGAGGGGGTAGAAGGGCTATAGGCCCAGGACTCACGATTTTAGGGGCCGCAAAATAGTCAAGAGGACCATTCGGTATTTTTATAGTCATTTTTATGCTGTGACACATAAAAAAGGCCACGAAAATAATGCAATAATGCCCTGAAAAGTCTAACACACTGCTTCGATTTAGAAATTTTAGGTTGACCTAAAAGGTACTCAAGATGTTTCAAAAGATATCAATACTCTGGGTGGGCATGAGATATATTCCATTGAAAACAAAATAAAAAGCGTTCTTTTTTTGGATTTATACGCTTTTTTAAATAATCACCTTGCAAAAGAAATTTTAACTCAATAGCAGATTAAGCATTTTTTGGTGTTTTAGATACCAAATTATAAACATAGAGTAAACTCCAAACATTTATATGTTTATGCTAGTGTCAAAACAAGAACATTTTGTGAAAATGGCGAAATATTTGGAGACAGGGAAATAAAAAACCCTGTGAATCTTGCTCCCTGCCCTAAAGGGGAGAGCAATAAGTTCATAATTTTTGTTATAAACTATTCTTACCTAAATTCATATTAATTTAGAAATTTCAAATTTTATGAAAAAATCTTCCATAGTTATAAAACACCAGACACTACACAACAACGGTTTCAGAACATTTAAATTTAGATCAGGCATCCTATATTTACAAACATCTTATTTCAACGCAAAAATGCAAAAACTCAACTGACTCTTTTTCTATTATTGTCAGAGTTTCTTCATGGTAATTACTTATCTTATAAAAAGTAATTATGGTAACAATTGTAAAAATATTTAATTTTTAATGCAGCCAAATAAATTGTTTATATATAGAAATTTTAACTTTTTTTACCTGACGATATCAATTAATGTTGATAAAAGATGTTGTTAAAAATTTTTTTTTTAAAATTTTTATTCATTTAAAAAATTATATAAATATATGAATATATATATATATATATATATATATATATATATATATATATATATATATATATATATATATATATATATATATATATATATATATATATATATATATATATATATATATATATTCATTCCATTATTGAATTTTAGATAATTCTTCAAACGAATGCGACTTCAGAAATCTCACGTTTATTCGTACAGCTAATTTCAAGCAAAAACATTTATATATTGGACAGTGGATTTAACACTAGAAAACTTTTTTTATAATTGATGATATATTTTTATAAACATAGATATATTGGATTGTAAAATAAAATTTATTTTTGTTAATTTTTTTAAAATATTTATATCAATTGTTTAAAAAAAGTTTTTTTTTCTTTATTGCCATATTTTGAAATATATGTAAAATACTTAGGAAAGTCGTTATTTGCATTTCTATTTTGGCCTTAAGTAACTAGCTTAAATATCTTAAATAATTATAATTAAATATTAAAAATCTATTAAATAGTTATATATTATATAAATATCAGATAATAAAAAATGTTGAAGAAGTCAAAAAAGTATCCGTGCAACGAAGTTCTCCACCAGCGTCAACACGAAAAACCCTTAAAGATTTTTTGAAGAACCATTTGGGTTTAGAGTGTAGATACGTTATAAATGAAATGATTATTATTAGATTTTAGCAGCCGTGGTGCAGTGGTTAGAGCAACCAAAGGTTGCGGGTTCGTTCCCGCTCGAAGCCTTAAACGACTCGAAGCCGTTTTTTATTTATTTGAAGACATTTGCTAATTTGAAAACATTAAATGTTGTGAAGCGCTTTAAAATCTATTGTTTGTTTACCTGTTAAAAAAAAAAACTAAATTTATATGAGTAAAAATTTATGCAGAACTTCTTTTTTTAAACTCTTTACAATTAATTTCTTTTGTTTTTAATTTAAATTTAAAAGTATTATCACTATTTTTACTTTGTAAAACTTAATGGCCAGGAATAAATTCGCAATGGCCATGTTTTGGATCTCTTGCCAGGATTTGATATTTTTCACACCTTCTAATATTTGTGCTAAAACTTGTTAACTTATTAACAAAAACTTCCAAACTTGTCATAAATTGTATCTCAAAAGGTTTTTTAAGAGTTTAGAAATATTTTTAAGAATCTAAGCGATTCGCGGTAACATGAATCAGTTTAAAATTAAGCGGCCATGATTTGATGGTTTTACCCTAAAAAAGTTTATTTAAAATTAGAGATCGTTATTTTAAGCAGTATATAGTGCATTTTTGGTACTATATTTGGTACTACTTTGGTACTATATTTTGGTACTACTTTGGCAGTATATAGTGCATTTTTGGTCATTTTTAAACATTGCTCATTGTTAGTTTTGTTTATTGTTATTCTATATTTTTATTAAGTAGCAGCGTTATTTAAGGTAAATTTAATTACACTTCAATGTCATTTAGAAAACAAAATTGTCGGAAATAGTGCAAAACCGCGTAACTAGCATTGGATTATACCGCGTATCTACAATACATTTTTTTTGCTGAAGAAATTTATTCATATTTTTTGTGATCTCAACAATAAATATTTGGTGTTAAAATTAATAATATCCGAATAGCCAACGCTAGTAACGCGGATTTGCCGAAATTTTAACTATTGTTTTTATCTCGCTTGGTTTTTAAGCTTTTATCTACCTTGCAATTACAAATACGCAAATATAAATAATCGTTCCTAATGGGATATGATCTAAACACAACCGTTTAACAAGACTAACTTTATTAAATTTACTTAACGACAACGCGGTTAATAAAAAGCAAATATTTAAAATAAGGAGTAGTGTATGAAATGTATAAAACCAATTCAATAAGAGTTTTCGAAAGAGTGCATACAAATTTTCTAGTCAGTGGCATATATGATGATAATACTCAATGCATAACAGAATGGGTAGAGAATAATTTAATAAAAGATAACCCAGATACAGGTGCAAAATCAAAGATTGCTTTTTATGAAGCTGAAAAATATTTACTGTGCGAATATATTATGGAGCAAGATTTTTCTGGATTAATTTCTTTTTTAAATGCAATTGACAATGAAAGGTTTGATCAAGAATTTATGGATCACCCAAACTATTCTAAATTAAAAGCTAATGAATGCACAGTTCTTGCTAGTGCTATAATAAAATCCCAAAGATTTTGGAAAGAAGATGATACTATGCATAAAGAACTTGGTAATTTATTACATACTAAATATCAAAAACTAAAATCTATAGGGTATGATGTTAGCAACCTTGCAACTATAGATACAGCTATGGAAATTATGCACTTTGAAGAAAATATTACAGATGCGGATGCTACTTTAGTTGTTAATAAAAATAATTAAATGGAAAGTTTAATCATTTAAATTTAAAGCAATAAATTTGCATATATATAAATATATATGTATATATATATAAATATATATATATATATATATATAAAAATATATATATATATATATATATATATATATATATATATATATATATATATATATATATATATATATATATATATTGTATTATATTATATTATATTATATATCATATTACAAATAATATTGCGTTTTTTTTAAAAAAACATAACACTATTTTAAAAACTGTTTTTAAGAAAAAAAAATGGTGGTATTCTTTTTTTTTAAATACTTAAATATACCAGTTATAATATCATAAAATTTATCATCTGTAAGTTTGTTTAATACAGTTGTTGTAATTGTATTTCATAGGTAAGAAGTCTATGGTCACCCTGTAAAAAAATAATATGAATTAAGTTGTTGCTGCAACTTTTTTCAACTTTTTAAATCCAAAACACTTTTAAAAGTCTTAAAGAAAAAAATTTAACTTATGTAGCAAAAATAATATAAAAATCTGTAGAAGTAAAAAGAAAAAAAACCAACACAAAAACAAAGAAAACCAGTTAAAAAAATAAAAACAAACCCTAAACCACCATAATCTACAAAAAGTGTATATAGATTTATTTGTTGGACCATGGCCTACTTAATTACATGGCCAGACTTGTTATCCTAAAAATAGTAGGCTAGTTTTTACGATTTATAAAACTTATTATTTATTAAACTAATATTATCTAAAAATATATATCAAATATATTTCAACAAAATATAAACTTGAGACAAAAATATAAGCCAAAAAAATACAGCTATAGAAAAACATAGCTTATCAAAAAACAAAATAGTTTTAACAAAAAATTACAAGAGCCAAACTTAGCCACCATAAATTAGCTTTAAAAAAAGATGACAATGAAGCTATAGATAAGCAAATCAAAACAAAAATTAAATATACAGTCCAAACAAAAGTATATCTATAGCAAAAATAAGGATAATAAATTAAGTTTGTTTTTTGTTGTGTCGATTTTTAAAGGCTACTACTTCATCTTTTCAAATCTTTCTATTTTGAATTGGTTGTTCATTATTATAAAATATATTAATAACAGTTGTGTGAATATACTGTCTTCCTGTTTCTAAATGGTCAGAACACATAAAACAAATGTTATTATTGAACAGTTCAAGTGCAGCTAGAAATGAATTTTCAGCTAGAGCTGAATTTTTCAATTAATTGGAATATTTAGTTAATAACAATTTTTTAGTGATGTCTAATATGCAAAATAAGGAGCAAACATATTCTACCACGTTTTCACTAGGTTCAGTTAACCCTCCCCTTGATAGTATTTCCATATAAGTTAAAGATATTTTGTTAGTTTGAAGAAGATCTTGACACAAAGAACATTTAAATTTGGATTTAATTTTTTTTGTTATATACCCAGCAACATGAATAACAACTTCCTTTGAACTTTCACTTAAATCTTATTCTTCTACTTTATTTTGTAATAGAAGTAAAGCTGTTTCAAGTTCTTTTGCATCATTATTTACTGGTACTTCATTATTAAACCATGTATTCATTGCCAGAGTTTCTTTAATTAGAGATTTTATGCTGATTATTTTTTTAGAACTTTTAACTTTATGCAAACTAACCAGAAACCTTCCGCCACTCATCTGCCTAAGTTTCCCAAATGTTTTTCAAGAGGATTAGTTTGAAATCTACTGGTTAAAATGTAATCATATCCTTCTGAAAGTAAATCTTTGATTAAAGATGCAGTTCTATTTAATGTGACAATTAGGGCATTTGTTGTCTGAGCTGAGAGTGACAATTTGTGACATCCTGTAAATTTGTATTATACCATTTACTTACATATTGAGCAAAAGCATTTAAAATTTCAGGTTCTTGATCATTTGCAACAACAACATTTCCTATTTTATTATTAGTATTATATATATTCTTTAAATTTAAAATTGTCCACCAAGTATTTATCAAATATAAAAAATTAGCAGCACTTAATTCTTTCGGAAAATAACTTTTAATGGCAGATTATGTTGACTCGTAGAAAATGCGCAAAGCCAGTTTAACACTTTGTTTATTTTTTCCTGGATGTAAACCAGTTGAAAGTAAGTTTGTAAGCTTTCTTTAATTTAGCAGGCAGTGTTATCTTATTCATTAACTTGGTGAAATGACTGCAAACGAATATCTCCAGCTTCATCATTAATTGAATCCTCAAATTTACCAAAATTGAATTTTAGAAAATAAACCTCTTTGAATGTAATAAATTATTTCTGATGTTTTTTAAAATATGTACGCTATCAAATAATGTATAAATTTTATTTTGTAAATAATAAAAAAAAAAAGTTAACAAAACTGAATCTGAGCTTATTTTTTCTTCTTTTAATAAATATTTTAATGCTTTAATTGGTTCAATTCCACCTTGAGTTAATGCTTTTAAATATGTTAATGACGGAAAAAGAAATTTATCTAATAGCAAGTTATAGGCTTGTCCAGAGGTATATCGTAGAACCAAAGCAAATTGAATAAGTTCATTATTATATAACTCTGTGCCATGCGATTCATAACACATAAAACTATAAAGTTCGCTTTAAATATATATATTTTTTTCTTCAAACCGATTTCTCATATAAGAAACTAAATTTTTTAACATGCTCACACTTGTTAGTGTACACTTTTTGTTTTTGACAAAACCATTAGGGAAGATGTATCAAATTTCCCTCATAGTGCGATTTTATATGCAGATTGTTATCAACATTAATGCTTTTAATGTTAGTTGATAATGTTGAATTTTCAATGATAACACGATAATAAATAGGGCCACCATATATTTTCTTAAATAAAAAATTTGAGGACAAACTTGTTCTGTCAAGTCATTGATTGAACAAATCTTATCTAGTTTGTTGAAAACCACTGTTTCATCTAGCAATGAATGAGAATAAGGTGTTTTTGTAGGAGTCTTTCTTAAAGTTATAGGTGTACGAAGTAAAGATGGCTTTAAAAAACAATCTTTATTTGTATGAATTGTTGGAATAGGATTTCTTGTAAAGTCTAGTGTATTTCTTTTGCCTCATTTAATAAATTTTTTCTTCCAAATGATCAATACATATTCCAAAAAATTTAGATGGTTTCCAGTTAATTCTGTTTATAAACATGATCCACCGGAAGCGTAAATCTATGTCTGAGGGAAAACTAAATACTATTTTAGTTATAAAACCCTCTACAGTATTGTCATTTTTTTTCTTTTTGTAACCGCTATTGCAAGCAACTACACAGGCATTTTATAAGACAAATTAATAATGTAAAAAGATAAAATGAAAGTTTGTTTTTATTCTAATTACAATAGTTGTAATTCTTTTGTGAACCACTTTTAGCAAATAAAGAACTTCACTAAAAACTGGCCTACTAATTATAGGACTTGTAAGCAAAAGGTCTGGCTGTGTGTGTGTAGGCCATGGTTAAATACAACATATAAATCTATATACTCACAGAAATATTAATGTTTTGTTTGTTTTATACAAGTTAATATAAGAATAAATTTTATATCTTAAAAATTTTTCAAATAGATAATGTTGTTTCCAATGCAAAATATACAATTAATGAATGGAATGATTCAAATAAAATTAAATATGATGAAGCTTATCAAAGACTGCAAACTAGTGAGGTAATCCAAGATGAAAGTAAAATATTATTCAATGAAATCCATGTTTCTACTCTTGCAACTCATCTTAATGTTAAAAAAAATTGAGCAAAGAATAAATGAAATACACTTTTGGAAATCTGAGTTAGATAGTCAATTTTTAGAAACAGAAAATGAAATACAAAATCTTTCAAAATATCAAAACCAAACTGAAGCTTTTTTTAAAATGTTTGAAGTTCCTTTAGAAATTTTATAACAATGCATTAAAAATAAAGAGAAATGTGTATCCATTGATCTTGCTTATGATGATGTTGAAGTTCAACTTTTGAAGGTAACTAATTAACTATATATCAGAATAAATTAAAATACTAAACATATTTGTTTAATAAAATACAAATAATTATTATTTCTGTAATTTTTGTCACTTTTTTGTTTGAAATTATATTTAAAACATTTTTTTACTTATTCCATACATATGGAGTTGTGTAAAATAAATATTTTCAAAGAATTGGCAATTGAAGATGCTTATGTATTTTTATAACTGAGTTTCCAGAAGCAGACTACTTATATTATTTTTTTTTAAAGATGTTCATTATAAAACAAAATCATTGAGCAAATTTTTTGAATTTAAAGATTTATTAATCATAAAGCTTCCTTTTAGGTTTTTTTATTTTATTTTTTTTCATTTTTCTACAGTATAATTACAAGCTTTTTACTCTGCAACTATTGGTTAGAATTATGCATTTATTATTTATTAACATTATTATGTTAATAATAATAATAATAATAATAATAATAATAATAATAATAATAATAATAATAATAATAATAATAATAATAGCAATAATAGCAATAATAATAATAATAATAATATGAAGAAGAAGAAGAAAAAGAAGAAGAAGAAAAAGAATAAGAGTAGTAATAATACTAATAGGTAGGTGTAGTAATAAGTTTCAAAAAACCAAATGGAATTATATATATGCAGGCTTGGTCAGGAAGCGGGTGCATTGCACTTAATAATTGACCGTGGAAATAATATTTAGTTGCCTTAAACCAGCCAGATTTTTTAGTTGTTTTGAAAACATTTCAAAAACAAACAATAAGCGCAATAAGATTAACTGGACTGATGAGAGACAGTTAAAAAAAGAAAAATAGTTTTTAATGCGAAAAAACTATATGCAAAATAAATACGATTAGAGCAAATATTTTTGAAACTTCGCTCTTTTATGATTTTTTTATATAATTAAGCAACATTTTTTATATAAAGTAACAACTTACTATTAATGATTGTTTAATAAGGAAACAAATGTTCTTTGATTTATCAAAGAGTATATATAATTTTTATTTATATACTTATGCTTTAAATTCAGAGCTGGACTAAGGAGGTGGGGGGGTGTAGAAGAGTTATAGCCCTGGGACTCACTATGTTAAGGGCTGCGAAATAGTCAAGAGGACCATTTGGTATTTTTTTTAGTCACTTTTACGCTGTGGCACATAAAAAAGGCCACCAAAATAATGCAGCACCTGCCTTGAAAAGTCCAACAAGGTTCAGCCATAAAACTAACGCTAAAGAATATATTTATAATTAAAATATTTTTATCAATAACTGTTTTATGCTTTGCATAGTTTAAAATGTTTAACACATTTGAAACAATTCTTCTTAGTAAGATGAACAAATGAAATAATTAAATTGTTGTGTTACTATAGAAATTCAATTAGCTGGATAAAAATTAACTAAAAACGTTAAATTAATTTGTGATGAAGAAGCGGAATTGCTTCACAATACCGCTGAAGATGTTTAGTGAGTGGGCTTTAGAATTTTAATTAGTATTTAAAACAGAAAAAAGTAACTTTAAATTTAAGTATAACGAGTTTGTAAGATTGGCTGAAGCAAAAATAATTGAAGTTAGTAAACCAATTTCTAAGAACTTAAAAACGTTTCTTTCTTGGGGGAAAGAATTATTAGACACGCTGAGGAAAACGGATTAATGGTTAAAATTATTTGTATTAACTTTGATGGTTATTAATAATTTCATTGAAAACGCAGTTATTATTGAAAGTATTTTTGTTAACAAAATTAATCGCGCAAATTGCTTTAAAAGATTACATTTGAATAAAATACACATACATAAAATAACATACATTACATACATAAAATACATTAGATACATAAAAAGTACATCCCTTATATATAAAAAATAAAAATATACTAATAAAATCTATAATATATTTACAAAACGTTGGCAAGTTAAAAAAATGTGAATTTAAAACATTTATTTTTGTAAACAAATAATGTTGATTTAAAACATTTATAACTTTTAAGATGTGGCTCCGAGAATGAGTATTAAAATAATAGTTCATCTGATAGTATATTGTTAAAACAATTTATGCTAGAAATCTCAATGAAAAAATAACAAAACTCAAATAATTCAATTTTAAAAAATATTTCAACAGAATACTCTAGAACATTTGGTTAGTATTTTTTAAATACTCTAGAAATTTTGGTTAGTATTTTTTGAACCAATAGAATTAGTTGTCAGTAGATTTGGCAGGTTTTTTTTGCTCGCGAATATTCTTTTTTTATTTTTCTGCACAAAGAACAATTGAGTTTATGTATGTTTCCATGTAAGTCCGTAAAACAAAATACTTTAAAGTTTACGATAAAATAATGATCTTAATTATTATTTTGCAAACAAACAAGGAGACATACATAATCTTAAATGCTCTCAAAACGACTAAAAAATCTGGCCAGTTTTTTGCAACTAAATATTATTATTGTGGTCAATTATCAAACGCGATCGCATATATATATTTTATATAAATAAAATGTTTATAATTAAAAAATATTTACAATTATGTATACATATATATATTTAAAGAATTTTTAAAAAATGTATTCTACAAAAGAGAGTGCTCAATGTTCTTAAAAGAATGGAGCAATTATAAATGAGTAGAAAATCACTTAAAAAATTTTTTTTTCATTTTACACTGTGTTTCATTAACAAAAACTCATCAGTAAAATGAGTGATCAAATTAATAAAACTTTAATTTATACCAAAAAATTAAATTACAGGAAGTCGCAAATGTTTTAACCACTGTAAATTTTCATACATTTGTGGAATTTGCTGGTACTATTATAAAAGAAATTTTTTAGAAATGATAACTTGTGCTTTTTTTTATAAAAATACTTTTATAAAAGGAGGGATTTATTGTAACTATTATTTGAGCTCACTTATTTTTATAGTTTTTTAGGAGAAACTTATTTTCGTGCCTGCACTTAGAAATCAGTTCCGATTTATTGTTTAACAAACATTCTTGATTTGCATGTGTAATTATTTGAAATTTTTCTTGTAGGAGTAGTATGCATTTTTTGGAAATATTGTTGTATGCAGGCGCTGTTTTAAGGATGGACCAATTCAGTATAAAATCATCAATATTTTTATCTTTTAGTTCCCATATATATTTTGACAGCATGGTGTCTTTTATTATTGTATTATTAGGCACATTCTTAGAGGAAACAACACACATACATACCACATTTTTTGATAAACAACTTTCACTCATTGGACATTATATGGGGGGTTGAACCAAATTACATTTCTATTTCTATTCCATTTTTTTGTATTCTTTTTTTCAGGGTCAAATTTTAATTCAAAATTTTCAAAACCACTTTTTTTAATGGCATCTTCAAATATTCCTTTGGAGGAATTAAATATCACAAAATAACAAACTTGCCAATCATAAGCAATCTTTTAGAAATAAAAAGTATTCAAAAGACACCATGCTGTCAAAATATATATGGGAACTAAAAGATAAAAATATTAATGATTTTATACTGAATTGGTTCATCCTTAAAACAGCGCCTGCACACTGTGCTCTCCTGAGACCGCCAGGGTAAATTTTGGTTTACTCTAAAAAATTTATTTTATTACTATTATTGGGTCAAGTAAAGTGTTTTAAAATAATTTTTAAAATCTAAACTCACTTTTTAACATCAAAAATTGAGATTTAATGAATTAAAATATCTATAAAAATTACGTCATTTTAAGTTTACATTATCTATTCAAAACGGATAAAAACTTATGGCAATATTTCGTAAAGCATTCGGGTAAAACATACATGTTTTTTGCAGAAGCAAAATGTTTAATTTGTGCTTGTTGTTTTATTGCCTTTGGAAAAGGATCAAAAAAACTTATCAAAATAACTCCTGCAATACAACTCCATATTCAAAACTTATTTTGGAGAGAATATGATATAGACAAAGAGTGTTTTCCGAAAAACATTTGTACTTCTTGCAAAAAAATTTATATGCATTGAACAGGGGTGAAACATCAAAGTTAAATGATTGGGTTGAAAAAATATCTAAAATTAAAAGACAAAAACTCTGAAGATCATCTGATTTTAGTGAAATATTTGAACAGATGGCAAATGATAATCAACAGATCATCGATTGAGTTATTAAAGAGATGTCCTTCATGATTTTCATCAATAGGTATTTTTCAGCAAATTTAAAGTGTTGTACTGTTTTTATTTTCAATTTTTTAAAAATAATTAAATTCTCCAAAATATTTATATAATAACATATACTTTTAGAATTTATATATATATATATATATATATATATATATATATATATATATATATATATATATATATATATATTATATATATATATATATATATATATACATATATATTATTGTATAAATTGTTGCAATGTTAATTCAATATTAGTGCATTGTTTTTATGGTTTACAAATTTAATAATATCAAAGTTAGTAATAAAATGTTGTCATACTTTTAACTTTTATTCAGGTAAAGGAATTTCCTATTTTTGCTGTAAGAGTGAGGCAATAATAAACCTAATTATGTTGGCAGAAGGTCTTGGAAATGTATCCAGTGAGCAAGTTGCTTCTGGGATTCTTAAAAAAAATATGAAAAGGGACAATATTTAACCTGAAGATAAGTTTCCTTTAAAGACTTTTGGAAGCAACCTTCTTGTTGTTGTTGGCACACCTGATAATAAAGCATGCCTTAAAAAATTTTCTTTTAAGCTATAATGGAAATCTCAAATACTTTAAACCAAGTAAAAGAAAAACAAAACTACTTTGCAAAAATATGCGACAAAACTTAGGGAAAATGATGTTAGAACCTAATATATCAACTCAGATTGAAGAGCTGCATAACATTTTGTCAGATTTTTATGATGTAAAAACTGAATCATTCATTTCAGGGAATGAATAGATAAGTCGCAGTATGGTGTTTGTAAAAGATACTTCTGATTTAATTCTTCGCATGATTAAAGAAAGAGGTTTGAATCCTTATTGAACTGTTGTTAGAATTTTAATTGATGCTGGACAGGGTTTTCTTAAATGTATTGTCAATGTTTTTGATCCATTATGCAAAAATACAACTTCAGAAAGTCTAGATGATTCTGGTGTAAAAAGATCATTGGTTTTAGCTTTAGTTATAGATGTTTCCGAACATAATGGAAATCTTAGCAAACTATTGAAACCACTGGAGCTGAATGATGTAAAATATTCAATAGCATTTGATCTAAAATGTGGTAACTCTTTATTTCGTTTAAGCAGCCACAGTGGTAAATATGCTTGTCTCTGGTGTGAAGGAGAAAGTACTCTTGAGAGTGGAGGAAAAAGAACTTTAGGTTCAATTGATATTAATTACAATAAGTTTGTTGCAGATGGATGCAAAAATAATCACATGAAGGAATTTAAAAACTGTATTTCTCCTCAAATTGTATATCTCGATGAACCTTAAGAAACTTTATTGAAATATCTTATCCCTCCTCCAGAGTTACACATTTTCATTGGTAAAGTATTAATTTGTATTATTTGTAAAAGTATTATTTACTTTGTGGCCTGATTTTGACACATGGCTTAAATCAAACTATTTTATGTTTAGAGGTTACCATGGAATAGGTTTGGACGGTAACAATTCACAGAGACTTTTAGATAAATTAGATGATCTAGAAGTTAATCTTCTAAGTGCAGCCTCTATGCAGTCAAATATAATATTTATACAACCTGTAGTTAATTGTCTTAGAAAGTTTTCAATTATTAAAAAAAAAGGTTTCAGCTCAGTAATTGGAGAATCTATTGCTGAATGAGTTTTAGATTTTAAAAACTTTTTTGAAAAACTGCAGTTTTATCTTCTGGAAAAGTTTAATTATGAATTAAATATTAGCTGGAAAGTTCACATTTTAGTGTCATCTTGTTCCTTTTCTTCATCATAGTCAGTTTGGGCTTGGTGTATATACTGAGCAGTCTGGAGAAAGTGCTCATAACTACCACTATCAAGTATGGAAGCGATACAAGCGTTGTTTGGAACACAATGATTATGCAAAACAGCTTAAGAAAACTTTAATTAAGTTTGGTATAAACAATTTAAAGTAGCCATTTTCTCATTTAAAAATTTTTTTTAAGTAGGTGTCGCTATTATTGTTAAATTTTCAATAATAATCAAATAATTGCTATTGTTTAAAAAGTATTATTATTAGGAATTTGCATTCCAGTTGTTAATCTTTTTGTTACATTTATTGCATTAAATTTGTTAATGATAATTTATGTGTCCATAGCTTGATTAAAAAAATTGTTTTAAAATTGTAATACCCTATCCATTTTTTTTAAATGTTTTTTTTATAAGATAAATTTTTAAATTTTGGAACTTTTTTTAAAAAAAAGATGTTTTAACAGAGGAACTTTGGTCTGGAGGAAATATACTAATATCTATTACCTACCACCCCCTCCCCATTTGTTAAAGTATAAGTTATAACTGTTTTAGTAAAAAAAAGTATGTATAAAAGTTAGTTTAGATTTTTAAAATTATTTGAAAACAATTTACCAACCCCAATAATAATAATTAAACAAAAAAAAATTAGAGTAAGCAAAAATTTACAATGGCACTCTCAGAAGAGCACAGTGTGCATACAACAATATTTCCAAAATGCATACTATGTCTACAAGAAAAATTTCAAATAATTACACATGCAAACCAAGAATGTTTGTTAAACAATAAATCGGAATTGATTTCTAAATGCAGGCACTAAAATAAGTTTCTCCTAAAAAACTATAAAAATATGTGAGCTCAAATAATAGTTACTTTAAATCCCCCCTTTTTTAAAAATGTTTTTATAAAAAAAAGCACAAGTTATCATTTCTAAATCATTCTTTTTATTATAGTGTCAGCAAATTCCACAAATGTGTGAAATTTTACAGTAGTTCAAATATTAGCAACTTCCTATAATTTAATTTTTTGGTACAAATTGAAGTTTTATTAATTTGATCATTTATTTCTGATGAGTCTTTGTTGATGGCTTTTAAGGTCATCGCAAATAGTGGATGCGTTTTTATAACGGCAAAAGAGAAAATTGAAGATAAATAATATAGAAAAAAGTAAACTAAACATAAAAATTCTAATTATTTATTTATTTTATAACCACAAATAACTCATCAAGGATCATATAAATTTACTTGAAGCAAACACGCGCACAAAAAATCATTCAAAAAGGAAAAAAGAATACGTAAAAAGAAAAAAAAAAAGAACTTCGAATTTAGAAAAAAAAAAAAAAAAACACTTCATAAACTTAATCAAAAAAAAAAAACAAAAAAAAAACAAAAAAAAAAAAAGGTAAACAAAAGAACAAAAGTAAAGTGAAGTAACAAATAAAAAGAAAGAAAAGTTATGAGGAATTAAATAATCAATTTAAAAAGAAAGAAGAAAAAGCAAATGTAGAGCTCGAAGATTGTTTTTTTTTTTTTTTTAATAATTCTTTCTTTTTTAAGATATAACTTGTAATCGTGATTATAATTCATTAGCTAATATTATTTTTAATTCATTAGTTGTTATTATTTTTTAGTCATTATATTATTATTTGTTTTCTCACATTGTATTATTTTTTTATAGTTAGTTGTATTTATTTTTAGTTTGATACCTACTTATTTTATTTATTACATATATTTTTAATATTATATTTTTATAAACTTATTTATTATTGACTTATTTTTACTTATTGTTATTTTAGTATCTTTGTTAACAATATTATTATTGGTAGCAGTTAACAGTAGTTATATTATTTTTAGTATATATTAATTATATAATATAGATATTATTAAGTATTATTAGTTATTTTTTTATATTTGATATATTATATTTGATGTTTCTGTTGTCATATCTGTTGATATTTGATAGTTGTCTTAGTTACTGTTAATATTAGTTTGTGGTTTGTCAAAGTTTTATTTATTTTGATTGTTTAATTTTATAACTGTTAGCTTTTAGCTTTCTTTAGTGTTACAAATTATTTCTATCATTTCTTTATATTATTATTAAAATTATTTTTGATTATTTGCGCCAACGGTTACTCAAGTTTTTAATTAATAAATTTAGTCTTCTACTTTGCATTTTTTTTTTTTTTTTTTTTTAAATCTCTATTTCACACTTTAGTCACTTTAACTAGTTAATACTGTATATACATATAAATATTTTTTCTAAAGATTATGGCATTTAAATCTCTTTGCAATACTTGTCATAAAAATATAATCAAAGAGATACTGACAATCAAAGAGCCATCCAATATGATCTTTGTAACTCATGGGTCCATGCAAAGTGTAACCATATCAATGCACAATCATATAACTTTCTTTTGGATGACTCGTCAGATTTGTATTGTCATAGCTGTTTATCTAAGATGGCCTTTAGCTCGATTTCCAACTTGGAGCTTAAGTCAACATTATTATGCAAAAAAATTATCTACTAGTTCATTATATTTTTTTGAGACTCCAAGTAATCATAAAAATATCTTTAAAGATCTAAATAAATTTCCCAGTTCTGTTAATTGCAAATACTATGAGCTTGTTGATCTCAATAAAACTATGCTTCCCAATTCAGAACTATATATTCATCTTAACATCGTTTCTCTACCATTCCATATTGACAAACTCTGTAGTCTTATCAGCTCTCCTAATAATTTTCCCTTAGTAATAGGTATTACTGAATCTAATTTATATATAAACGATTCAAATATAACTGATATATACATAAATGGGTTTAATATTGAGCATTGCCCTACTGAAGCTAAAAAAGGTGGAGCACTTTTATACTTACGTTCAAATTTAAACTGTCGTTTAAATTTGAGCGTAAGTATAAAAGTTTGAAATTTGCAAAAAAAAACTACTTATCTCAAAAAAATTTTGAACGACATTCGCAAATTTAAACTGTTGTTTAAATTTGCGAATGTTGTTTGCAATGATCTTATGATTTACTCTTAAAAACATTTAGAGTCTATTTTTGTTGAAATTTCAATACCTTTTGAATCAAATAAAATAATTGGTTGCATTTATTGTCATCACTCAATGAATAAACATGAATCTACTTTTTTCCACTTAACTCCTCTACTTGAAAAGTTAAGTAACGAAAAAAAAAAGATTTTTCTATTGGGTGATTTTAATATAGGTTTATTAAGTCACAATGAATCTAACCCTGTTTCTACATATCTAGATTCTTTAATATCTTACTTGCTAAGCCCTTCTATAATTTTACCATCACGCATAACCGCTACATCAAAAACGTTAATTGATAACATATTTATTAACTTTCATTCAACTGATCAATTCTCAGGTAACCCTACTATTTCAATTTCAGACCACATGGCACAATTTATTTGCATTCCTGGCATACCCCACCACCCCAAAAAAGTAAAAACTTACAGGCGATGCTTCAAAAAATTTAATAAAAATATATTTATTGAAGAAATTTCTAATATCAACTGGGAACTCTTCATTAAAAAAGATGATGATGTTAATAAATCCATGAATTTTATTTTAAAAACATTTGATGAAATCTTAGACCGACATGCTCCTTATAAAATACTAACCAACCAACAAATTAAACGAAAATCAAAACATTGGATTACGTATGGAATACTTAAATCTATTTCAAACTTTTTAAAAAGTTTATAAAATCAAAAAATATTTATAAGAAAAATGAATTATTTGCAAAATTTAAATTTTATAAAAACAAATTTTCTAATTTATTAAAGTTTAGCAAAAAAACATACTTTATTACTTATTTTAACAATAATCTGAACAATATTAAAAACACCTGGAAGTGAATAAAAGAAATCATTAATATTAGACCTTCTACACACAATACATTTTTAAAACTTAAATTGAATGAAAATCTTATCACTGATCACACTGTCGTATCTAATATATTTAATAATTACTTTAGCACAATTCACAACAAACTACTTAGCAAAGCCATACCCCCTAAACGCATATTTAATGACTTTCTTAACATTCCAAATGCTAATTCGTTTTTTATTAATTCAGTAACTGAAAATGAAATATCTGGTCTCATTACAAACACGCTTAAAACAGAAAAAAGTCATGGTCCTAATAGCGTACCTCCATTTCTCCTCAAACTAGTCTCACACATTATTTTAAAGCCTCTCTGTACTGTTATAAATAACTCATTTAAAAGTATTTTCCCAGAGATTTTTAAAGTTGCCAAAATTATTTCAATATTTAAAAAAGGCTCTCTTCTAGATTTCACCAATTACCGACCCATCTCTCTGCTTTCTAATATAGGTAAACTCTTTGAGAAGGCAATGCATAATAGGCTATATTCTTTTCTTGAAAATTTTAAATGGTTTTACACCCATCAGTATGAATTTCATGCCAATCACTTCACAACTCATACTCTCATTGAAATGACTAAACTAATTAGAAAAGCACTTGATGATAAATATTTTGCATGTGGTGTATTTGTCGATTTATATAAAGCATTTGAAACAGTGGATCATTCAATTTTGTTGAAAAAGTTAGAATATTATGGGATCAGAGGCGTACCGCTTAAATGGTTCACAACATATTTAAGCAATAGAACACAGTTTGTTTCTATAAAAATTATAAACATTAACTATATTTTTTTAATAAAAAATAGACTAAACTGGTTTTAAAAGTTGAGAATGAATTGAGAGCTTTTAGTTCATAAGGAAGGTTGTTCCAAGTTTTAGTGCTTAGATATTTTATAGATTTATGCCCTTAATTATGAGAGACAGGTTTAAATTACTATCGGAACGAAGGTGGTAACAATTGTTGGCACTTTTTGAAAAGAAATTAATGAAAGTTAAAGGTAGGTTATTGTGTTGGTGGTTCCAGACAAATCGACAGTTTAAAAGTTGAATATAGTCACATAGTTTTAATAATTTAGAAGTTAGGTAGAGCACATTAGGATTAAATTTAATATTTTGAAAATGAATAATTTTTAAAGCCTTGTTTTGGAGGTGGGATAACCTAATAAGAGCTTGTTGATGGGACTGCCCCCATACTTGGCAAGCATATCTAAGATGTGAGTCAAAAAGAGCATGGTATATGTTCAAGAGTGTCTCAAAAATAACATAATGGCGAATTTTGGCCAACATACCATTAGATCTACTTAATATCATTGCTTAGTTTTTACAGTGGGATAAAACGGAAAGATTTAAATCGATTTTTATACCAAGATATTTAATTGAGTTAACAGGTTCAATTTTTTTGCCACCTAATCTAAAGTTCATATGTTTATAGATTTTTGTTTTATTTGATTTAAAGATAATGAGTTCAGTTTTATTAGAGTTTAGAAGAAGTTTGTTGGAGCGAAGCCACTGAACTAGATTGGCAAGATCATGGTTAATGTGTTTGCTAACTTTTTTAAGGAATTTATTAAATAGTATTAGATAAGTATCATCAGCAAAGTGGTAAACAGTAACAAACTTGATGGATGTATGAAGATTATTAATATAAAGAAGAAAAAGCAGTGGTCCTAATACTGAACCCTGAGGAACACCATTAGAACATTTTACAAGGGTAGATTTTGAGTCATTAATGCATAATAGGCTATATTCTTTTCTTGAAAATTTTAAATGCTTTTACACCCATCAGTATGAATTTCATGCCAATCACTTCACAACTCATACTCTCATTGAAATGACTGAACTAATTAGAAAAGCACTTGATGATAAATATTTTGCATGTGGTGTATTTGTCGATTTACATAAAGCATTTGAAACAGTGGATCATTCAATTTTGTTGAAAAAGTTAGAATATTATGGGATCAGAGGCGTACCGCTTAAATGGTTCACAACATATTTAAGCAATAGAACACAGTTTGTTTCTATTAATGACTCAAAATCTACCCTTGTAAAATGTTCTAATGGTGTTCCTCAGGGTTCAGTATTAGGACCACTGCTTTTTCTTCTTTATATTAATAATCTTCATACATCCATTAAGTTTGTTACTGTTTACCACTTTGCTGATGATACTTATCTAATACTATTTAATAAATCCCTTAAAAAAGTTAGCAAACACATTAACCATGATCTTGCCAATCTAGTTCAGTGGCTTCGCTCCAACAAACTTTTTCTAAACTCTAATAAAACTGAACTCATTATCTTTAAATCAAATAAAACAAAAATCTATAAACATATGAACTTTAGATTAGGTGGCAAAAAAATTGAACCTGTTAACTCAATTAAATATCTTGGTATAAAAATCGATTTAAATCTTTCCGTTTTATCCCACTGTAAAAACTAAGCAATGAAAATAAGTAGATCTAATGGTATGTTGGCCAAAATTCGCCATTATGTTATTTTTGAGACACTCTTGAACATATACCATGCTCTTTTTGACTCACATCTTAGATATGCTTGCCAAGTATGGGGGCAGTCCCATCAACAAGCTCTTATTAGGTTATCCCACCTCCAAAACAAGGCTTTAAAAATTATTCATTTTCAAAATATTAAATTTAATCCTAATGTGCTCTACCTAACTTCTAAATTATTAAAACTATGTGACTATATTCAACTTTTAAACTGTCGATTTGTCTGGAACCACCAACACAATAACCTACCTTTAACTTTCATTAATTTCTTTTCCAAAAGTGCCAACAATCGTTACCACCTTCGTTCCGATAGTAATTTAAACCTGTCTCTCATAATTGAGGGCATAAATCTATAAAATATCTAAGCACTAAAACTTGGAACAACCTTCCTTATGAACTAAAAGCTCTCAATTCATTCTCAACTTTTAAAACCAGTTTATTCTATTTTTTATTAAAAAAATATAGTTAATGTTTATAATTTTTATAATCAATTTTTGTTGTCTTAATATATATATATATATATATATATATATATATATATATATATATATATATATATATATATATATATATATATATATATATATATCTTTTTTTTTACAAATTCTATTCTATATTTTTTATTGATTATTGTTATTTTGTTATTTTTACTAATATTTACTATTGATAACTACTTTTAACTTTTATTATTACTAATGCTAATATTGTTGTTATTATTGTTATTATTATTATTGTTATTATTAATATTATTATCATTATCATTATTATTATTATTATTATCTACAATATAATTGCTAGAAGTCAATGTTCAATGTTCAATGCCGTTAGTTACTATTGTTCAATATTAGTAATGGTTCTGTATTCTGTAAAATACTCTAATGCAAACAGTTTTGAAACTTTTGAAATTACTCGAGGCAAGCCTTTATATTTAATAAGGAGATTAAGCTGTATTAATTTTTTAAATGTTTGTATCAGATTTGTTGTGTGTTGATGCCCTAACGATTTTTATTTATTTATTCACTATTTGTTTGTTACTATTGACTTTGTTTCACGCAAACTTTTATGGCTTTTCAATAAATATTTTATATAATATAACTTACAGGATATAAATGAGTTTTGTTCATTAATATAAATTTGATATTGTATGTTTGTTTATTTTATTTTATAATATTGTAGTTTGTTTATTTGCAGCAAACATTTGCTTACATTTTTATTTATGTTTATTTTGTTTAGTTATTTAGATGCTAAAAATACTAGCAGTAAGCATTTCCTACCATTTCTATTTATAATTTTTTTATTTATTTAGACTTAAATTAAAAGAAAATTTTCCAGATAATATAAACATATAAACCAACTATAAACTTGTGTTTATAATTGGTTTATATGTTTATATTATGTTATTTCCATGTTTTCAAAGTGCTGTGAATTGGTAAACGTGTAAAGCAAGATTTGTCAACCTTGCCAGCCAAGTCACTAACTGCAAAGGGTTACAAAGCAGTGTTTCGTGTCAAACTGTTACAGCTTTAGGTCTAGGTGTTTTCAAGCCTTTATTAATAATTACTCTGAAAATACATAATGTATTTTAATAACATTTTGCGTAATGTTGTTACTGATATTCTGTTATATATGAATGTTATATTTCTTAAGTAATGTTATATGCATATTATATGAACTTATGGTGAATGCTATTGTTATTGTGATGTTGTTTTTTTGTATTCTTTTGAGTTGATATACATTTGGTTTACCTTCAAGTTGTTGTCTACTGTTAAAAATTATACATAGTTAATTTCATTATTAGACCTCACTGCATTTAATCATTCACTAAAATTAATATTTAGATTCACTAAAAGCCTACTACTACTACTACTACTACTACTACTACTACTACTACTACTACTACTACTACTACTACTACTACTACTACTACTACTACTACTACTACTACTCTGGCAAATCACATCAGCTTTATCAGGTACAATGATTTCTTTTTTTGTATGTAATTTTTTTCTTATTTACTTATTTGTTACATTTTTTATTTATCAAAGATGTATTTATGTGATATAGAAGAACAAAATATTGTTAAGTTTTGTGAATTTTTAAAAAATTTTTACTAATTTTTCTCAAATAAATAGTATTGAAGTTTGCTTAAAAGGGTTTTACTACGTTTTTTTTTTAATTTTTCTATATTAGGAGTTTTTATTTATTATTTTTAATGCAAATATCTATTTTTTATTATATTATTATTTTTTCTTTAGATCTAAATTGGAGCAGCTACAGACTATATTCCTCCCAGCACCCAGGACCACTCTCTGAGAGGTCCTTTAACAAATGTTGCAGTAATAATGGTATGGATAAGCCCTCTTTCAAATGGAGGGCTCATCCATATAGGGGTGCTGGGAGGCACCAAGTAAAAAATAGCAACAAAAAATTTTTTAATATCTTCAATCAGTGAAGATATTAACAATTTTTTTGTTGCTGTTTTTTCCTTGGTTTTTATTTTCATTAAAAATATATATATATATTCTAAATTATGTTTGTTTTTATTTTTTTAGTACTTGTTTAGATTATTATTTATAGTTTTTATTACTTTAATTTTTGATTCACAGTATAACATGGCTTTAATATTGCTTCGAATATATACCATATCAGTTAATCAGTTTTGAAAAAATGTACTGCAGCAATTTATTAACTATAACAAAAATCACATTTAAATTTGTAATATTTTTAAGTTATAATTTTAAACTAATTTGTTGATTTCCAGCAGATTTTATTTCTTTTGATTGTTTTGAATTTACTAACTTAGTGTTTATAGCTGCCTTTAACTTATTTAAAGCTTTAATAAATTTAATCTTCTGGTTTTAATGTGTAATAAATAATATAAAATATTGGAAAAAAGATTAAGTAATGAAAAAAAACAGATAACTAATCTTTGATAAACTTTGTCATGTTGCTTATTATATTATTGGCATTTCAGTGATGCTGTTAAATTTTTTTCTTTTCTTTAGAATTCAGAAAAATGAATTAAACTACAACTTTTGAGCAGTCATTGTTTGTGAAGGTTAAATTGTTTGCATGTTTTTTATACAATTTTTTTATAGAAATAATATTAAAGTTTACTAAAAGGGGTTTACAAATACTTTACTTTTTATTTTTTGTCTTCTTTTTTTTTGTATTATATTTATCATTAAAATTTTTATTATTATTATTATTTTTTTATTACTATTGGTTGATTTTTTTATTTACATTATATTTATAAGTTAATTTTTTGTTTAAACATCTTTTAACGGACATATTTATAAAAATGTTTTTAAAAAAAACTCACAATATTGTTGTATAATTTGGTTTATTATAAATGAAAATTTCCTATGTAATGTTTTAAAAATTATTCTTTGTGTGTGTGCAATTTAGAGAAGTAAAAAAAAAAAAAAATCACAATCTTCAAGATTTTTCCAGATTTTTTGTTACTACTATCAATTAAAAGTGAAGTTTAAATGGATGATATAAGGCTAGAAGTGGCTATTAGTTTAGAAAATGATGGAAATGTTAATATGCAAGTTGAAAATCGTCGCAGAAATGCAAAATTGGCTGAGGCGAGATGAAATTAATAATCAACCAAATGCTAGATATCCTGCTCGGCAAGCAGCAAATACTTTGAACTGAAATAGGGAGAAAAAAGGGCACGATAGATAACTTCACATAATGAAGTTGCAGTTGTATTTTTTGGTGAAGATGGTGCTCCACCTACTTCCAGTGAAGTTGTTATTTTCCCAAGAGGTCATCCTTTTAAAATATATCAAGTATGTCTGCCAATTTTTAGAGCCTATGGTTTGTTCTTTATTTTTTCTAAGGGGTGATACTGGTTGGCATAATCAATTGGTTCACATCCCTGAACGTGCTACAATCAAATTGGTTCACAACACTGAACATGCTACATTGATTAGAAATCATGTCACATTATCTCAGTATTATATTTACAGACTTTTAGTTGGACAATTAACCTAAACAAAAAAAATAGGTGATGTGATTTTTAGTAACTTCAGATGACTTTGTTGTTATTTTTTTATTACTATCAGAAGGGTTAATAATAAAAGTTTTTAGGCAGTAGAACTGGTACTGATTTTAGTAAGTTTGCTATATTTTTTTATTTAACATTTTCATTAGATTTAATAGGTTTAATAGGTTTTTTTAATTACTTTAGAGTAAAATATATTGAGTGATATTACTTCATTTTTTACACTTTTAGATTAAGTATTGTTGTCTAGATTCTTTGTTAAATTACAATTTATTGATGTAAATAAATTTTTATTTTTATTTTTGATAGACAACTTTTATCGAAAAATAAAAATAAAAATTATTTACATCAATAAGAAGGCGTGAACTTCCTATCAAATGCTTATCCACGGTGCTCTGTGATAAGACCTTGAGGACTTCTTGGAGCACCTAAAATAAAATTAAAAAAAAAGTTGTTGAAATATAAGAAATGCTGCTCGGCGAGCAGAAAACTTACTTGCCAGAATTCAGTGTCAAGCTGTGTTAATGTGTGTTTATTTGATTTTATTTTAAACACTTTAAAACAATTTAAATCAAATAGTTTTAAATTTAAATAATTTTCAATTTTTTTATAAATTCAAACGTAATTATGTTCTTTTTTTTTTAGTTGCCTTTGTTATCACTTGATTAGTTTGCTTACTGTTGAAACATGGTTTTAATTTTGTAAATTTAATGATATGAAATTTACTCTATTAATCATTAGTTGACAGTTAAAGAGAAGCTGGAACTTTACATAATAAAGGTAAAAATAATTTTGTTTACTCTTAGATAAGAGTTAAAAGAGAATTAGTACATGGAGCATCAATAAAACTTAAATAATTACTTTTTATTATATAAGTTTTATTAATACCACAATTGATAATGACCATGTATATAAAAAATTTTATGAGCTGCTCGGTATTTTATGATAAAATTGTTCAATATTGTGGTCAATAAAATCTTTTTAGCTCAAGTATTTTAGTTGATAAAATATCTTAATTTGTGGTGTTATACGTTATTACGTTATTTACTACGTTAAGTTGTCTAGCCTTTATATAATCTTTTCTTTTTTAATCATTTTGGAGAGACAGTAATGTGTGCTTACAAATACCTTATGCTATGCGCTATTGTTAATGTGTTTTGTGTTGATAGAACCTGGGCTATTACAGCAATTTTTTTAAGTGCTCGCTTCATAAACGAGTGGTTAATGTGTTTTGTGTTGATAGAACCTGGGCTATTACAGCAATTTTTTTAAGCGCTCGCTTCATAAACGAGTGGTTCCGAGTTCAATCCCCACCACGTCCTTGGTAGTACCGCGCTCAACTCGTTTCTCCGCGCAGCGGCCTTGTTCGTCAAGGTTCGTGTTTCGGAGTTATAGAGTTGAGAGAGGGTTATAGCCTTAAATAAGTAGCCTCCTCGTCTGTAGTGGCCTTCTCGGCCTTGAGGAGGTGAATTAAAATTAAACCACTTTAAAACAATTTAAATTTTATTTAAATTTTTTCATTGTGTTTTAAAAAAGTTTTTCAACTTTTGTTAAACAAATTTATATGAAAAATTTTTAAATAAATAAAATTGAATATTAAGCAGGTATAAAAATCTGACCTCTGCTCGGAGTTTCAGCAAAAACCTGAACCAATAAATTAGTACTGGCTGTCATGACTTGTAAAATAAGGGTCTTGGTAAATCAATTCCACACAAACCTTTTCTATACTTATTACTTACTTCAATATATTTTATTTAGAGGTAGAAAAATAATTATATACATATATAATAACAATACTTAATTACTTTTTAGAGCTATGAAATTAATTTTCTATTATATTTAACTTTAAATAACTTATAACGTTTCTATAGACGTTGCGCGAATCGCTATTTATCAACGAATCGGATATCAGTACCAGTCTAAATAATATTTAAACACACCCACTTGAAATGTGTTAATTAAATACCATTAGTATAAAAAGTTTCAAAAAACATGAGATGACTTAAATATATGGAATAACTGACTTACCATGACCCGCATAGAGCCCTAAATTTTTTTAAAAAAGTGCATAAAAAAGCATTTGACAAATAAACCACATAAACAAGCTAATTCAAAGTATACCCAAAGAAGAGCATTAAAAAGAATTTGAAAGATTGTTTGAAAAGATAAAACTTTGTATAGATAATGATGAACATTATTTTGATTAACATTTAATAAAACTACATAGGGGATTCTACAAACTTTTTTATTGACCTAAGTAAACATTTTTATTGCGGCACCTTTTGAAAAATTCAGGGTTATAAGTCTTTCCTTGTGGTTTTTTATCAGCTTTTCTTCTACCTAAATAAGTATTATGCTAGAAATTTTCTTAATTTTTGGCTATTTACATAAAGTCTATTCTATTTTTTGTTGTCTTATTTTGCAATTGCTATGAACAATTTAGAATTTATTTTTAATGAGTATGTTAGTGTAGTTTCTAATTGAATTCTAATAACATTAATAATACCTTCTCGTTATTATTTATAATCTCAGTGATGGTGTTTTTTTTTTTTGTCTTCATTTAGTGGATCACATTCATCAGTACTCCAAAACCATGATTAATTATGCTAAAGATGTTTTAAGTCCAATTGGTTCTACCACTTGATTAAGTTAAAATATCTTTGTCAACAATATCAAATTCAAATTTTCACTAAATGCTCTAAAATCTTTATCACCATTTTTTATAAGACGTCAATGAAATGTTCAAATATTTGCATTATTGTATTATTTAATCATTCAAAGCAATATTCTATGTAAAAAACATTTGGACTATACTATTTTTATTTCAGTGGTATTTACTACTATTTTTATTTCAGTGGTTATATATCCTACTGAATCACTACTTTTCTTGAAAACAATTTAACATATTTTTAGTATATTGTTTATTAATATGTTTTTAAAGTTGCTTATTAAAAAAAAATTTTAGATTGTTGCGCTCTTCAAACTACTATATTAGTAAAGATAGTGCTGATAAATTCTTGGCTTTAAAAATTGACAATTATTGCTACACTATAAACAGTGATTTGTTACCTTTGCAAAACAAAACTTCTAAAAAGATTTCTATGTAAGTTTTTATAATAAGTAACCTTTATAATAATTGTTTTCTCATTTTATTCTCATTTTACAATGTTTAAAAACGTAAGTTTTCAAACTTTGTACAATTCTTAAAAAAAATTTAGAGTTTCTTATTTGTTTAGGCCTGTGACTCCAATGATTTGGGAATATTTTTCTGACAAAAATCTACGAAAGGCCCAGCAAGAACATGTTCTATCTTTGTTGCCAAATAAAGTTGATGAAATATTACACTGATGTTACTGCTTTTGAAACTTAGTTATTCTTGCTCTATCAAAAAGAATTGATGAAAGCTTGCAAAAAATAAATTTCAAGAATATTTAAATAAAGTAAGTGGAAATATTTTTTTTTAATGTATGTCTATATATATATATATATATATATATATATATATATATATATATATATATATATATATATATATATATATATATATATATATATATATATATATATATATATATATTTCAGGCTTGGTCAGAAAACAGGTGCGATCGCACTTTATAACTGACCACAGAAATAATATTTAGTTGCAAAATACTGGCCAGATTTTTTAGTCATTTGAGAACATTTAGGTTTATGTATGTTTCCTTGTTTGTCCGCAAAATAATAATTAAGTTCATTATTTTATTGTAAATTTTAAAATATTTTTTCTCAAACATTTTTGTGGGGAAAAATAAAAAAAGAATATTTGCGAACCCAAAAAACCCGCCAAATCTACAAACAAATAATTCTATTGGTTCAAAAAATACTAACCGAATGTTCTAGAGTATTCTGTTGAAATATTTTTAAAAATTGTTTTATTTGAGTTTTGTTATATTCTCGTTGAGATTTCTAGCATAAATTGTTTTAAGAATATACAATCAAACAAACTATTATTTTAATACTATGGCTCATTTTCAGAGCCGCATCTACAAAGCTATAAATGTTTTAAACTAGCATTATTTGTTTACAAAAATAAATGTTTTAAATTTATATTTTTTAACTTTTCAACATTTTGTAAATATATTATAGATTTATGTATGTAATGTATTTTTATGTATGCATTTTTTATGTATGTAATTTTATGTATGTGTATTTTATTCAAATGTTATCTTTTAAAGCAAATTGTGCAATTGATTTTGTAAACAAAAATACTTTCAATAATATCTGTGTTTCCAACAAAATTATTAATAATCATCAAAGTTAATACAAATAATTTTAACCACTAATCCATTTTCCTCAGTGATTCTTTCCCCCAAGACAGACAAGGTTTTTCAGTTCTTAGAAATTGGTTTACTAACGTTAATTATTTTTGCTTCAGCCATTCATTACAAACTTACCAAGAAGAATTTTTTCAAGTGTGTTAAACTAATTCAAACTACGCGAATCATAAAACAGTTATTGAAAAAACTTTTGTGATTATAAATAAAACATCTAGCGTTAGTTTTATTGGTTGAATCTTGTTCACTGCTTCAATTTAGAGGTTTTAGGTTGACCTAAAAGGTACTCAAGATGTTTCAAAAGGTATCAATACTTTGGGTGGGTATGAGATATATTCCATTGAAAACAAAATAAAAAGCGTTCCTTTTTTGGATTTATACGCTTTTTTAAATAATCACTTTGCAAAAGTAATTTTAACTCAATAGCAGATTAAGCATTTTTTGGTGTTTTAGATACCAAATTATAAACATAGAGTAAACTCCAAACATTTATATGTTTATACTAGTGTCAAAACAAGAACATTTTGTGAAAATATCGAAATATTTGGAGCCAGGGAAATAAAAACTCCTGTGAATCTTGCTCCCTGCCCTAAAGGGGAGAGCAATAAGTTCATAATTTTTGTTATAAACTATTCTTAACTAAATTCATATTAATTTAGAAATTTCAAATTTTATGAAAAAATCTTTCATAGTTCAAGAAATATGTCAATCTTAAATTTGTAACCCCCTTAAATTGAGGGGGGTTAAAACTTTAAATGACCGTCATTTTTGAACGCTATAAAATTATTGCACGAAATTTAAAATTTCTTATAAAAAATGAACTTAGTTAAGAATAGTAAAAAAAAAAAATTTGTTTTCTTGTTTCTCTCACGTTTAGGGCAAGGGAGGGGATTTGGTTTTTTATTGTTCCCAAGCCCCAATCATCCCAATAATATGCAAAACATCCTTATTTGACATAAACATAAACATATAAATGTTTGGATTTTATCTTATGTTTGGAAGTTAGCTTTCTCAAACAAAACAAAAACACATAATCCACCCCTTGTCTTAACTATCTATAAACTTTGAGTATCACTAAAATGAAACAAATACAAATTATAAATTTTTTTAAACATTCTTTATTTTACAATAATGCAATATTTAGTATTATATATTAAATTATTCACATTTTCATACTAGAGTAGGTTACGACCGTTTTACGAAGCTTTTCTCCATGGCATTTGCTCAGCTCCAAAGCTGAAAAATCTTTTCATTGTCTTGTTAATATTATTGTGCACAGCTTTACAGCTTTGCTCACTGAAAATTCCCAAAGGTTTGTTTTTTCTTTCAAGAAACGTGTCGAGGTGTGACTGTATGATGTGAAGTTTCCAACCTAGACAGATCTTGTGTGTTGTGTATTCTATCAGATAATTATGCAAGTTGCACATTTCTGAGACAAATTCCTGAATATCTCTGCTGAACTCAAAAGAAAGCTTCAATCAAAAACATCCTTCTGTCACAAAAATGAACAAATTCAAAGGAAATATGTTTATAATTACTTATAAACAATAAGTGAAAAAGTAATTAACTAATTACATACCGATTTTGAATTTCCTTAAAGTCTCAATACAGGGTATTATCAGGAGTGGAGCTATAGTTATGAGTTCATCCAAGCAAGAAAGTACTTTTTGACAGTTAGGTCCATCAAATCCTCCTCCATTGTAAACGTGCCTAGTTACAGTTTTACCAATTAGGAATTTTGTAATTGACTCCTCAGCCATCAAAACATCTGTTATTTGTGTAACAATATGTTCAAACATATGTAATTCAGGAGGAGGAACTATATCAATAGCAAGAGTTTCTCCAGATTTCTCAATTAGGCATGGTCGAACAACATTTTTATAGCTTTTCATATCCTTATTAAGTTCCCCATCCTCAATAAATTTCTGATACCAATTAGTCAAACTTTGAAAAGTCCATAACTTTCCATTTTTGTGGTCTTTTTCACCATCACAGTAACAGCAAGCATACTTTTCCCCGAGTGCCTTTAAGTATTAGTACTAAAAAAGACTATAAATAATAAATTAAAAATTAATAAAGTAATAAAAAGCAATTACTTTTTATAAATTATCATGCAATTACAAAAAATAATTAATGTTTAACTTACAGAAATGCCCAGTAAACAATTAATAAGCTTCAGGTCAGCTGCTACTGTGTATTTTAGCTCATTTAGCTTAAGTAACTTAATAAGCCTCTCCAAATTATTGTTACTCTCTCGTACTCCATGTACAAGACCCAAAATAAGAACTGTATTGACCCCTGTATTTTTCATGTTTCTTTTCTCTGATTGTAGCACTTCTGGGTTGAAGATGTTCATTATGACTTTCAGTGAACCTTGACCTCCATCAATACCAACTCTTATTAAGCAATTGTAGGGGTTAAGTTTTCTGTGTACACAAATCTTTTTTATTAGCAAATACAACATCTTTTTGAATTGGATCAACAACCTTTCAGTTTCCATTGTTGTGTGTTTGTTGAAAGATGCATAAAACGTTTTTATAAAATTGATTTAACTGGCAAGATTTGTCCTTAATAATTTTTGAGGCATTAGGTTCAATACCTAGCAAAAAATACAAGAATAATTTATAAATATATAAGTAATATGAATATACGCAAAACAAAGTTTATTTACATTACGGTTACCTCCACGGCCCAAATCTTTATGTATCTCAGTCATTATACAATCCATTGCTGACATGGGAAGATCCATTTTCTTTTTTATATTAAATTATGTATTTGAAGATATTTCTAAAATAGGTTTATGCACATCTCCAGAGTAGAGAGCAACATGAAGGGCTTTACCACCTACAAAAAATATATAGCAAACGTTCTATTCGCTAATGTTTAACTTTAATATAAATGTGTTTTATAAAGTTAATAATAAATATAGATAGGTAGAGAAATATAAATACACATTTACCTGTTGCTACAGTTAGTTCGTTATTTTCAGATGTTTTATACATATCTTTTAGTACAGAGGAAATAACTTTTTGGGAGGTTTTTGAGTCTTGAGAAAGAATGAGCTTATGTAGATTTTGCACAATTTTAGATTTTGTGCAAGGATGTCTAATACCTTTACCTACCTTTTGGCAGCAATATGTGCAAAAAGATGCGTTATTTACATCTGAGGGCTTTTGCGTATTAGCAAAATCTTCAATAAATTCAGAAAGATTGATTTTTCGATGACTTCTCTTCTCTTTTGCAATACAGCAAATGGGACATGTGCACAAACTAGTATCCTGTAACCTACCTAGTTTTCGTAATAATATTCTTCCAATCTTCCACAAATCTTCTATGTTTTGAGAAACATACCCTTCATTCTAAAATTTTCTAACATAGTGTTTTATATATGTTTATATATATTTACATTTTCATATATTGTCAACACATTAGCATTAATGACAAATTTAACCTTCTTTTTAAATGAAGACATTTTTTACATGTTGAACAATCTCCAGATGGTAGAGAATTGATTTCCAAACAAAAGCCTGGATCCACATATAGAATAATGAGTTCTTGTAGAGCTGGGTTATTCTCTAATTTACGACATTTTACGTCTTTATTTAGACAGCAAAAACAAACTATATTCCTGTTTTCTCTATGAAACCTTTGTTTTGTTAAGCTCATTTTGACACAATACTGGGAGTTTTTTAATGAATATTTAGTATAATTTTTATGTTAATATCTAAATGTAAAGTAAATTTTCAAACAGTTCAGCAGAGATCTTTTCAGGTCTAAAATAAAGCTAAAAAAAACAACAAAGGCATTTTTATATATTTGAGACGAGGGGTGGATTCTGTGTTTTTGTTTTGTTTGAGAAAGCTAACTTCCAAACATAAGATAAAATCCAAACATTTATATGTTTATATTTATGTCAAATAAGGATGTTTTGCATATTATTGGGATGATTGGAGCCTGGGAACAATAAAAACCGAATTTCCCTCCCCCCTTGCCCTAAACATGAGAGCAACGAGTTAACAAATTTTTTTTTTTACTATTCTTAACTAAGTTCATTTTTTTGTAAGAAATTTTAAATTTCGTGCAATAGATTTATAGCGTTCAAAAATGACGGTCATTTAAAGTTTTAACCCCCCTCAATTTGAGGGGTTTACAAATTTAAGATTGACATATTTCTTTAACTATGAAAGAATTTTTCATAAAATTTGAAATTTCTAAATTGATATGAATTTAGTTAAGAATAGTTTATAACAAAAATTATGAACTTATTGCTCTCCCCTTTAGGGCAGGGAGCAAGATTCACAGGGGTTTTTATTTCCCTGTCTCCAAATATTTCGCCATTTTTACAAAATGTTCTTGTTTTGACACTAGCATAAACATATAAATGTTTGGAGTTTACTCTATGTTTATAATTTGGTATCTAAAACACCAAAAAATGCTTAATCTGCTATTGAGTTAAAATTTCTTTTGCAAGGTGATTATTTAAAAAAGCGTATAAATCCAAAAAAAGAACGCTTTTTATTTTGTTTTCAATGGAATATATCTCATGCCCACCCAGAGTATTGATATCTTTTGAAACATCTTGAGTACCTTTTAGGTCAACCTAAAATTTCTAAATCGAAGCAGTGTGTTAGACTTTTCAGGGCATTATTGCATTATTTTCGTGGCCTTTTTTATGTGTCACAGCATAAAAATGACTATAAAAATACCGAATGGTCCTCTTGACTATTTTGCGGCCCCTAAAATCGTGAGTCCTGGGCCTATAGCCCTTCTACCCCCTCCCCACCTCCTCAATCCAGCTCTGGAAATAAGACATAAGAATATATATAAAAATTATATAAACTCTTTGATAAATCGAAGAACATTTGTTTCCTTATTAAATAATCATTAATAGCAAGTTGTTACTTTATATGAAAAATGTTGCTTAGTTTTATAAAAAAAAATTATAAAAGTTTCAAAAATACTTGCTCTAATCATATTTATTTTGCTTGAATTTTTTTTGCGTTAAAAGCTATTTTTCTTTTTTTTAACTTAGTCTCCTATCGGTCCATTTAATCTTATTGTGGTTTTTTGTTTGACTAAAAAATCTGGCCGGTTTTTAGCAACTAAATATTATTTCCATGGTCAATTATCGAGTGCAATCGTACCCGCTTCCTGACCAAACCTAATATTTATATTTTTTATAATAACTGTAAGTATTTTGCGACCAAGAAGTTACATTAATTAAATTAAACTAAAAAATTAATCATAATTATTTTGTTTTTTTTTTAAATAATTTTTTGAAAGGTATTTATTTTTATGTCTGCATTAGGAATTAATCAAGTTTGTTATTTAGTAAATTTTCTTGTTCCAAATAATTTCCTTTTTTTTTTTTGCAAATATAGTATACATTTTTTAGAAATGTTATTATAGGCAGGCACAGTTTTTAGAATAAGCAGTTTAATTTATAATTAATATTTTTTTCTTTTAGTTGCCAAATGTTTTGAAAACATAGTCTCTTGAATATTTTTTATGTTTAAAACATTGTTTGTGATTTGCATAACATTTTTTTTATTCGGTCGAGAGTAAATGGAAAAAATGTTTTTTTGCAATTTTAATTTCTTAATTTAATGAACATCAAAAAGAATAGTCCTTATAATTTAGCTAAAAGAATAATTGTTTTTACATCTAATTACGAAATTGAAAAACTTCGTCTAGCTGAACTAAAGTCACGGTTGAAGGATTGAATATCCTGATGTAATTATAGAAAAAGCATTCCATAACGCAAAACTACAAGGACCAGCGTCACAAAAGAAGTCTAAAGAAATATTTCCTTTAGTGGCAACATTCTATAGTAATCTCAATTGTCAACCTTTAATAACAGAAACTAACCTTCTACTCAAAGTATCTCAGAATGAAAGAGTCAAAAGTGTTTTTTCTAATATTCATCCGGTATTAGCTTTTAAACAACCTCCTAACTTATTAAGAAGACTTACTTCTTCAAAATTTGAAGCAAGTGATAAGAAGATTGGCATATTTAAATGCAAAGACAATCGATGTAAAATATGCAAACTCTACCTTCAAGAAGTAGATGAGTTTGAAACTTCTAATGGTACTATCTGGAAAATAAAAAGTCACATCACATGCAACAGCAAAAATGTAATTTATTACCTTAAATGTTTGGCATGCAAAAAACAAGCCACATATACTGGCAAAACTAACAATTTAAGATTACGAATAAATGGACATATTTCTAGTTGCAGAACTGGCCTATCAACTAATAGATTCGACAACCACGTTTATACCTGTCAACGCTCCCACCAAAATGTAATTGAACCTTTTTTTCAACTTTTTGTTTTCCTTGAGCTTAACAATGAAAGTTTTTTGTTATCATACGAAAAGCATCTGCACAAACAAAAACATGATACTTTTAATTGATACTTCCTGTGTATTATTAGAACTGAATTTATCAAAATAGTTACTCATAGCAACAATATGCAATTAAATTTATTTTGTATACAAAAATTTTGCTATAATACCATCATAACAGCACTACTGATGATTTTTTGAAAGGCCTCTAGTGCTTAAAGTTTATTTAATTAATGATATAAAAATACTTTGTATTAGTGTATTTTTTGGAAAAATAAAAAAAAAATTTTTAGTAATAAATATTTTGAGAAAAAAAGATTTACTTTTGTTTACTGGCTTGAATATCTTTTGCTTTGTTTAAAATACGTAACAAAATGCCTATTGATTTGAAGATAGACTCTAGACCTTTTTAATAGATTCCATTTAACAGCTTCATTGAAGTGAGATATTGTTTTGGACTGAAAAGCTTGGTGTGCTTCAGAATATCCAGATGATGGACCTCTAAAATTAGATTGTCTTCATCTACATTGTTCACATAGATTTGCGTCAAAGTTTTACATTTCTCCTCCAGGCTAGGTGCTTCAATTCCGAGAACCATAGGAAGGAGAAACTGTTTGTCATATTTTCTGCACCTCGAAATCTGTCTCTTAATTGTTGGATAAAAGTATCGAGAGCGGTGTTCTTCAGCCGTTTTTCATAACACCTTAAGGTTAAAGAAATCAAAATCGCCTTTTTAGAAAATAAGCATATTTAGGTGCCTGCAAAGGTTATTGAATAATTGTTTTTAAAGAACTTTGAAAAAGTTCATACAAATAATAATTTTTAAAAAACGTTTTACAAAAACTTTCTTGTATTATTATTTTTAATTGCGTTTGTCTCAAAATACGTAAAAAGCATCTAAAGGTGTTTTGAAAAACGGGTACAGTGTTAAATACGTTCACCTCAAACTACTTTTCATCGTTTTCGTAGAAATGAACTTCATTCCTTGCTTCTTTGTAAAAGGTTTTCCTCTTCCTTATCCTTTTTTGAACTAACTTTGACTAAAACCCATAACTAGCTAAACCGGAGGTAACCAAATGTGCTTCATTAATTAATTCGGGCCAAGAATATCTAAATTCATTAGATCCTCGATAGGAACCCTCATAAGCTTCATTTCTTCATCTGAAGTAATGTTTCCTGATTGAAATGACACGCTGACAATTGCTTGGCGCGCTTCGAACCAGAAGGTTGTCATGATGATAAACTAAAATGAATAGATCCATTTCTCCAAAGACTTTACGTCATTCAATAGATCAGCAGTTAAATCAGGTTCCGGAAGTTTCTGCAAAGAAAAATTAGTTTCTCTAAGTTGCTTAACCAACGGCTTCAAAGTCTCAATCCGTGCACTCAGTCGGGTTTGTGAGGTTTAATAAAGAGACAAACCAGTTGTCTTGGTCAAGATTCGACATTGTATAGGGCTTCCACTAAAAAGATTGTAGAGTAACTGAGTCCGGCCAAAATAGTTCTTCATTTCTACAGAAGATTCAAGGGTATAAACACCAGCTAGGTTAAGGTTATGAGCGCTGCATAGCATTGGGAAAGCTTCAGGATTTTTCTGAAGGATGATCGCTTTTACTCCTTTGTACACACCAGACATGCTGGCATCGTTGTTGTACCCTTGACCTCAACAGTTCTTCAGATTGATGTTATTTTGATCCTAGAAATCCATAATTATCTTGGCAATATCCACAACTTTCTTTTGTTTAAGATTTTCGACCTTTATAAACCGCTCCTTAACTACTTGTTTTTTTCAATACTATTGTAGACAAAGCGAAGAACAAATGCAATTTGCTCAGTATAAGAGACGTCAGGCGTTCCGTTGACAAGAATAAAATAGTAAAATACTATATGCGCATTTTTAATGATGGCACCGTGGGCGATTCTTCCTCACTTTTTTCAAAATTCATTTTGGGAACTCCAACCCAAAAAATGCACAATAATTTGTTTACCTTCATGTTGACACCAGGAAACTCCTTTCTGATGTAACTAAAGGGTCTTGTTGTACTTTGCGAGTAGCTCTAGAGTTGCAAGAAAATTGCCGTTATCGTCATCATTGATCATTTTTGAAGAGTCTAAAACAAGGATTTTAATACATACATGTAATAATAGATGTTTACGCATATAAACCATGACTTTCTGCTTAATTATAATAAAAATAAATTATGACATAAATATAAATACAATAATTAACATTCACTAATATACCTCTAAAGCGTGATGCTAAGAAGAAAGTTACATCTAAGATGCACTTTAAAATTTCACGCTGCCTGGCTGCCTCATTTCTTATTGATTTTTCTAAACTCGAATCAATTTCGCACCGGTTTCCCTTTTAGCGCTGTTTTCCACTTAATGTAATAGTCTCGATGGATTGTTTTAATGGCATTTTTTAACTCCATTGATGTCACCATTCCATATTTAATATATATATATATATATATATATATATATATATATATATATATATATATATATATATATATATATATATATATATATACATTTTGATTATATATGCTCTTTTTTAACCTAGCAGCCCTTGAAAGTATTTTCCCGCAACGGTTTTGGCTAGTGTCAGACTCCCGAATATGAATTCGGCTAATGCTGTATTGTTGAGTAAACAATTCATTTTTAAATTACAAATTTAAAGAGTTTTTCATTAAAGCCCTGTGTATCTATTTTATAATTAAAAAAAAAAGTTTTTATTTGTGCCCCCCTTCTGATCTATTTAATAATTAAAAAAAAAAGTTTTTATTTGTGCCCCCTTGCATGGTAGTTAAAAAGAGTTTCCCATAAACTGTAGTTTTAAAGAGCGCGTTAAGAAACCAGACCAGAAAAAGTTTAAAAACTTAAATTTTTTTTTTTTTTAAAGACTGCCTGCCCAAACCAAACCCTCAGTCGATGTAGCAGCACTCTCTCGCGAGTCAGGCTATTTGTCAGTCGTTGTAGCAGCACTCCCTTGGGAGTCAGGCTATTTGTCAGTCGATGTGGCAGCACTCCCTTGCGAGTCAGGCTATTTGTCAGTCGATGTAACAGCACTCCCTTGCGAGTCAGGCTATTTGTCAGTCGATGTAGCAGCACTCCCTTGCGAGTCAGGCTATAAGATAGTCGATGTAGCAACATTTACGCATGTTTTAAAAATGTTTTTTTAATAAAACAAAAACAAAAACACTACTAATTAAAAAAAACTTTCTAGTCGTTATTATTGCGGTTTTTTAAAAAAATTTTAAAAACCAATAAAATTTAATGTACTTCCGCATTAATTTAATTGCTTTGACATTTCGACGACAATCAAATACAGCTTAAGAGACGAGGTAATTAAAATTGTAGTCGAAAGAGACTTTTTTTACATCAAAACGCTCTTTCGACTACACTATAAGGATATATATATATATATATATATATATATATATATATATATATATATATATATATATATATATATATATATATATATATATATATATATATATATATATATATATATATATATATATATATATATATATATATATATATATATATATATATATATATATATATATATCCCAATGCTGTTATATTTTTGTTAAACATAACGGCATAATTTTTTAGTGTATACTTTTTATAAACTCGGTACGAAATAAAACTTCGCTTAAAAAACATACCAAAACCTGAAATTAAAATTTTGTATGATTTTACCATATCTAAATAAAATTTAGATATGGTATAATAATAGAAGAATATTCAAAATATTTTAAATAATAAAAGATTCATTTTGCAATAAAAATAATAAGTATATAAAAAAAAAATTTAATATTATTTTTTTTAAAAGTATTTCCAATATTGAATTATTCAAAGTAATCCTCCTTTGCCTTCAAAACTGCTGCAAAAAAACTTAAGCATTTGTTCTATTAATTTGTTTTAAAGGTGAAATTCAGAAATATGTGGTGAAATTCAGAAATATGTTTTAAAATAAAATAAATAAGAGCTTGAAAATGTATCATTCTATTTTGAGTACAATAAACTTATTAAATACCTCAATAAGGAAATAATGGAAATCAATAAAAAAAAAGTAATAAATTAAGAAACAAAATAATTATAAATAAAGAAACAAAATGTATGCTCAATAGCGCATCAAAAATACTTTCAATATCTCAGTGGGGCGACTGATTAAGTGTAAGTTTTATAACAGCGAATCTACATAAATGCAAACTGACATGATTGTGAATTTCCTTTGGTGCAAAAATAGTTGCAAAAACTAGCTTAAGTACGCTAAAAGAATTTATAAGCATTGGTATAAGTGGAGAATTGAAATAAGTGCTAAGCAGTTATAAAAACTGGCATAATTGAAAACTATTTTAAGTGCAAATTGCCAATTTGCACTTATAACAATGTTTGCAAATTCTTTTAGTGCACTTATGCCAGTTTGCGCTTATGCTAATTTGCACTTATGCTAATTTGCACTAATGCCTTTTTTTACTTATGTCAATGTTTGCTAATTATTTCGGCACACTTTTGCCAGTTCACAGTAGTGCCAGTTTTTGCAAATTCTTCTCATTAATGAAATTCACACTTATTCAGCCTCCCTGTCTCAGCTACTTAATCTTACTTATCAAGAAAGTAAAACCGAAACAAAAAAAATGTATAGTTTCATTATTCGTAAAATGTATATTTTGATTTTATATCTGATTTTGATTGCATATATTGTATATATGATTGATTGCATACGTGATTTTTCTTAAACATTGGACGATTTTTTCCAGACCGATTACAAGAAGCTATTTACTAACCAGAAGTTAAGTAATTAGTGAACGATAGGCTTTAAATTTCATTTAGATATGGTAAAATCATACAAAATTTTAATTTCAGGTTTTGGTATGTTTTTTAAGCGAAGTTTTATTTCGTACCGAATTTATAAAAAGTATACGCTAAAAAATTATGCCGTTATATTTAACATTATGTACGCAGATGATACCAATCTATTCCTCTCAAACAGTAATATATACGAACTCTTTACTACTATGAATAAAGAATTAAAACATATATCAAACTGGTTTAAATGTAATAAGCTAACTTTAAATATTAATAAAACCAAACGGACTCTATTCCATTCGCATGCAAAAAAGCGATTTTTACCTATAAATTTACCGCAACTTTTTATTGACAAAATTGAAATAAAAAATGATTCCGTTACAAAATTCTTAGGTGTTTATCTCGATGAAAACATCCCCTGGAATCAACATATTAATTATATATCTACTAAAATTTCAAAAAACATTGGGATTCTATGTAAAGCTCGTAACTACCTAAATAAAAATTGCTTAAAACAACTTTATTACTCTTTTATCCACAGTTACATAAATTATGCCAACACTGCTTGGGGGAGTACTGTAAAAAGTAAGTTAAAACTTCTTCATCGTCGTCAAAAGCATGCGATCTGCATAATTAACTATGCCGATCGTTTTACACACACAAAACCTCTTTTTAATGAAATGAGATTGTTAAATTTATTTGAACTCAATGTATTTAAAGTTTTGTTTTGTATATCTATGGAGAATTAATCAATCCCCTACCGTTTTTAATAATACTTTCAAACTCAAACCTAACAACAAATACGATATGAGAAACATAAACTTTTTAAAAGAACCATTTTGTCACACAAAATTTAATCAATTTTGCATTGCTTATCGTGGATCCCACCTATGGAATAATATAGTTTTGCAGAATTTTGATTTACCAACTTTCTTTTACCTTTTCAAGCTCAATCTAAAAAAATGTATTATTTCACTTGATAATATACTCAGATACTTCTAATATTTTGAAAATTGTTATACAACTTGGATTCAGTACTTTCTTTATTTTAATTTTTACTTTATTATTTAGTATCTTATACTGGTATTTATTTTGCTTGTTTGTGCTTTATAAGGTTCTGATGACAAGATCTTGTGATCTTCTTTCAGATCCTAGCTTATGTTTCATTGTAAGCAGTTTATGTATGTGCACATCTTTGCATTTGTATGTGTATATATGCTTATATTTATATATGTATGTCCGTGTTTTTTCTTATTTTAATTTAGTTGATAAATGTTGTAACACGAATTTAATTGTAACACGATATATATGGCATATATAATTGTACTTTGACATTTTAATGTAAGCAAAATTTAAAAAAATAAAATAATAATCAGAATTTAGATCATACTCCATCTTTTGTTAATAGTAAAAAATATAGAGTATTTGCGCAGCAAGATTTCGTAGTAAAATCAAATTCATATAAAAACATTTCTTTAAAGTGAGGAGTTAATATAGATGAAGTGTATGTATCACTTGCACTTGCAGAAAAATATAAGCTATATTTAAACTTACTAAATTCAGTAGTAGGAGAGTCTACTAATGATATTATAATAACTTTATATAATAATGATAAAAAAGATATAAATATTAAAAAAGGAGATTTTTTATTATATATTTTATCTTATAATGGAATTACAAATGTAATCAGTTATATATCTAGCGAAGCCAGGGTCCTTTCAGGACCTAAAACTGTAAAACCAAAAGAAGAAGCAAAAGAAGATAAATCATTAATAAGAAGCATAGGAGACATAATTATAGAAACTATATACGAACCAGATAATACTAAATCTAGCGAAGCATTGATCCCTTTGGGATCTAATACACGAAAATATAATGCATTAAAATAATTTAGATAATCCAGTATCGTTAAACGATTTAGCGAAGAATTTATCACATAGTGATTTAAAAGAAATGTTTTCTTTATAAAAAGAATGGAATATAATAGGGGCTGTAATAACAAAGAATGTAAAAATGAAGAATATAATAATATTTATCCAGATCTTAGCCAGTTTAGAGTTGATCCAACTGCACCACCACTATCTGATCAGAGATATCGATAAGATAAGATAAGTGAAATTCAAGGTAGAATGTGAAAGAGAAAGAAGAGCTATGTTGAGTAAAAAGTATCAGAGCTTCAAGAATAATTTCAGTTGTTGATAATTCATTACTAGCAACTACTATGACACTTGGAGCTGTTGGTATTGGTTTTTTAACAACAATAGTTGGAACACCAGTAGCTATTGCATGTGAAGGTGCAGCATTAGGTATTGGTTTAATGTCATTAATAGGATCTCAAGTAAATAAAAAATTAAATATAAAATCTGAAATGCATGAAAAGAATAAAGTATTAGCTGATGCAAAATTAAATACTATAAGCGACCATATTTCTAAAGCTTTAAAAGATGGTAATATCGATGATGTAGAATTTACTATTAAGTGCTTTATTTACTATTAAATGCTAATGCTAGCTATTCGCTAGCTTATAAAGCTAGCTATTCGCTAGCTTATAAAGCTAGCTATTCGCTAGCTTATAAAGCTAGCTATTCTCTAGCTTATAAAGCTAGCTATTCGCTAGCTTATAAAGCTTGCTATTCGCTAGCTTTATAAGCTAGCGAATAGCTAGCATTAATTCGTTACGATTAAGACAGCGATTTGGCCACGAGGATCTCTAGCTTTATAAGCTAGCAATCCGCTAGCTAAACAAGCTAGCAAATAGCTAGCGACAAGTCGTTACGATAAAGATAGCAATATGGCCACGAGGATCGCTAGTTAAATAAGCTAGCGAATAGCTAGCATTAAGTCGTTACTATAAAGACAGCCATTTGGCAACGAGGATCGCTGGCTTTATAAGCTATTTAAGCTAGCGATCGCTAGCTTTATAAGCTAGCGATCCGCTAGCTAAACAAGTTAGCGAACAGCTAGTGGCAATTCGTTACGATAAAGACAGCGATTTGGCCACGAGGATCGCTAGCTATATATGCTAGCGACTAGCTAGTGAAAACTCGTAAAAATAACTATAACTGTTAGGCTAGAAATTATCGGCTTAAGACATACTCAAAGAATTGCTTGCTATATTTTTCAGGGAAGTGAATTATAACCATTAAAATAAGATTGCATTTATAACAAATTAAATACAAAATGTTAATACTTGTTTCCATAAAAAGTTATATATGTTAAAGCCATTATAAAATGTTAAAAGAAAAAAAATATAGATTACTTTTGAAAATTAAAAAGTCATTAACAACTGAATGATTTTGCTTAAATTAAATTAATAATTTTAAAAGATATTTAAAAAGATAATAGAATAAAATCTCTGTCAAATTTAAGTTTTTTTTTATCTTATCAACTTACAATAATACTTGCTAAAAAAGTTGTAACAAATAAAATATCTAAAAAAAAAAGTGAATAAATAATAATATAACAAATAAAAAAAATAAGTTAACGAGTCAGTGTTTTTTATAACAGGACTGTTTACTTGTATATAAATTATTAAAGATGAATTTCTCTTTCTTGTAGCATCTTTAGATTTGTTCAAGTGTTTCGCAGTTATGGTAGTCATACTGAATTCAGTGGCAGTTGGAAATAAACAGTAGGCTGCATCAAAAATCAAACTTTCGACTGGTCCTATTAATTTACGCCTTTTATTTGCATCAATTCGATTAATGCTGCAACATAGCTTGTTTGTTAAAGTTTTCAAAGCATTTTTTAAAAAGTCGCTTACATATCTCCCACCAACTTGCTTCATCGTTCTGGAAATGATATCTTCATCATTAGAGTTAATTATTTTATTCCCGAGTGAGTCAAACTCTTTAACTGAATTAGCTGGTAAATAAAGTTATTTATTTGGTCTATCCCAGTTTTTTGAGATGGTAAAGAAAAGGAAGAAGATGAATGCAATAACGGTTGAATTTGTGAAACAGACTGATACTCGGATGGAAACACTATCTGTTTAACTGACAAGTCATCTAGTTGATCCAATGAGGCAGAGATAGACAGAAAGTTCTAAAACAAGATTTAAAATGATTATAAATACTCTTAAATGATATAAAGACTCTTTCACAATATTCTAATTATATTATAGTGTTTTTTTTTTGAATTTAAAAATTGTAACTAAAAAAGCAAATAAACCAAAATGAAAAAAAAAAAATTATCATTTTTACAAATGGAATAAAAATTTTTCATCTAAACATGTATGTGCAGAAAAATATATATCTAAACTTGTATGTATAGAAAATGTTTTGGAATCCGGAAAAACTAAAAGTTGAAAAAAAATATCTGGAATTTTGGAAATATACGGAATAATCCGCAACATATACAAAAATCTATATTAATAAAAAAGCAGACCAGAAATCAAAATAAATACAGATCATAGTCATCTCAAATTTATAAATTAAAATTATTAATTTAAAATTATTAATTTAAAAATTAAATACTCAACACATATCTGCAATGCTTAGTGTATTGATTACAATATAAATAATTTATTGAGTTGGTTTAAAAATACTCACAATCAAAGGTGGAATGCTCTGCTATTTGCTTTGACACACACGATCAATAAGTTTAAGGAGTCCATTTTTAGGGGTAATTTTTTTTTCAATACAAAGTTTTGCATTTTTTGAATAAGCAATTTTGTATCCATTTCAACTGAAATGTACAAAATAAAATAAAAAATACCATTTTCTAACATTAATTTATTTTTAAAAAATGTTACTACTGAAACACTTCTTATTTTTTAACTCCAACAGGGATAAAAAATACTTATCTGTAATATGCATGCCACATTTACATAATCGATTGCCTTTATTTAAAGGCCATCTTTCGTTTATATTTGACACGAAATCTCCAATCATCCATAAACCAATTTTTTACCTTCTCTGACATTATTATGACAGTTTTTTAATTCCAGAACTTCACTGTCTCAGTATAAATTAACAATATAATTCATCTGAAACAGAACATTTGTAAAATATAACATAAAAACTATATATTTAATATTTAGAAAATACGCAGGTATTAAAGTTAAAATAGTACAAAGACTTCAAATGAAACCATAGATCTTCTGCTAAATAATATACTCAATAAATTTTTTATTACTTTTAGATGCAATAACGTGATAAGTAAAAAATTATTCAGAAACAAAAACATACAAGCCGAAGTGCAACGTAATAAAATGGTCATAATACCATCGAGATTATGTAATTTTACTAACACACTGTTGCTATCTTTATTTTTTTAATTTAACTATAAATTATGATGGTCCATGCAATACAATAAAATGTCTTTATATGACATAAAAAAATTTTTTCAATTTTTTTTTACCCAATATATAGACTGTTTGTATATTCCTGACTATTTTGACTGAAAATATCTCAGTAATCACAAAACGTGTTTAAAATGTTTAAAAAAACAGGCTATAGTATATACAAATCTACTATAGTATATTTATATGCGCAATTGCTCACTTTTTTTGCTAGCCTAAATTAAGTGAGCTTTTTTAGAAAACAATGAGGGAAAACGAAGAATAATGAATGAAAAGGTTGCTGACCCATACCAAACCCTCAGTTGATGTAGCAGCACTCCACTGCGAATCAGGCTATTTGTCCGTCGATGTATGTACTGAAGCCCCCGGCAGCAGGCTATTTGACGTTAGGTGAGTATGACATCATCATGCTCACCTAACTTAGCAGTATAAGATATAAATGTAGGCTGTCCACGGCGATATATATATATCACGGTGATATATATATATATATATATATATATATATATATATATATATATATATATATATATATATATATATATATATATATATATATATATATATATATATATATCGCCGTGGATAGCCTACCGAAAGTCGGTAGCGGAAAAATAACAGGATATTCTCAACCAATAAAAAAAATTTCGGTAGCAAAAACTATCCTACCGAAAGTTTTTTTTATTGGCTGAGAATATCACATGTCATAATAAAAAATATTTTTTATATAGTAAAATGAAGAAAATTTAATATATTATTTTTAAAAAACAAAAACAAAAAAAATGTAAAAAATTAAATACTTTCCATTAAATAAATAGAAATGATTGCCAACCTATACCAAAACCCTCAGTCAATTCATGTACACTCTACAGCGCCTATCCCTATATTAGTAAATGTATGTACACTTCACTGCGCCTATCTCTAAATTAGTAAATGAATGCATACTTCACTGCGCCTATCCTTAAATTTGTAAATGCATGACATTCCTCGGTGCCTATCCCTAAATCAGTCAGTGCATGAACACTCCACTGCGTCTATTATTGCAAGAACACTCATTTTGCTATTCCCAGCGTTTATCCCTAAATAATTTATTCAATTAATAAGCATAATAAAACCTAAAAAATGTAGAAAAAAACAATCAAAATTGTAAAACATGATCCTTAAAGTGGACTCGAATCCGGAGCGCCTGAGTGAGGTGCAACTAGTATATATGACAGACTACTCAACATTATACTTTCTCCTTTTAAAAATATCTTTATTAAGTTATTTTATTATGACACGTGATATTTTTTAACCAATAAAAAAAAATTTTCGGTAGGATAATTTTTATTTTTTCGCTACCGACTTTCGGATGGCTATCCACTGCGTATAAAATATCATATATATCATATGATATATATTATATGATCATACAAGATATATATATATATATATATATATATATATATATATATATATATATATATATATATATATATATATATATATATATATATATATATATATACATATATATATACATATATATATATGTATATATATATATGTATATATATATATATATATATATATATATATATATATATATACATATATATATATATATATATATATATATATATATATATTTACTATGTTATGTATAGTAAATATTACATTATTTATATACAAATATTATTATTTATAGTTAAAACTTACCACGCTCATCTACCATCTTACCAACATTTTATTTCCACACGTCTAGAACAGTGCGCAGAAACTACAACTGTTTAAAAAACTATCGACATTTCGTGCTAAAATATAGATAGCTTAAAAGCTGCAATATGTAGCAATCAAATAGCTATAGACTTTTCGTTATCTTCTAGCTAGCTAAATCACAACTATATGTAGCTATCGACATTTCGCATTCAAATCGATAGCTAAAAAGCTGCGATATGTAGCTGTCGACATATCGTAATAAAATTCTTATTTTTAAAGATCTATTATTATTAACATTATTTATGGCGACCTTGTAGCTAGCTACAAAGGCTTACAAATATGAAACTAACAATAAATCGTAATAAAATTGTTGTCAATAAAACCGCATTATATAGCTAGCAAGTAGCTATCGATTTGTAGCTGCCTTGTAGGTAGCTATAAAGCTACAATATGTAACTAGCGATAAATCGTAATAAAATTGCTATCTAAAAACTACGATATATAGCTAGCGACTAACTATAGATTTATTGCTATCAAACAACCAGCCACACAAATGCGATATGTAGCTAGCGTCATATCGCAATAAAATCGCTATTTATAAAACTGCGTTACGTAGCTATCAACTAGCTATCGATTTTTGGCTACCTTGTAGCTAGCTACAAAGCTGCGATACGTAAATAGCGATAAATCGTAATTAAATCGATAGCTAAGAAGCTATTGAATAGCTATAGATATATCGCTATCTAGTTGCCAGCTAAACAAATGCAATATATCTAGCTAGCGTCATATCGTAATAAAATCGCTGTCTATATATGTCTATAGGTCTATAGCTATCAACTAGATACGTAAATTGCGATAAACCGTAATTAAATCGATAGCTAAGAAGCTGTGATATGTAGCTATCGAATACCTATAGATATATCGCTATCTAGTTACCCAGATAAACAATTGCAATATGTAGCTAGCGTCATATCGTAATAAAATCGCTGTTTAAAACTGCGTTACGTAGCTATCAACTAGCTATCGATTTTTGGCTACCTTGTAGCTAGCTACAAAGTTACGATACGTTACAAGCGATAAATCGTAATTAAATCGATAGCTAAGAAGCTGCGATATGTAGCTATCGAATAGCTCTAGATATATCGTTATCTAGTTGCCAGCTAAACAAATGCGATATGTAGCTAGCGTCATATCGTAATAAAATCGTTGTCTATAAAACTGCGTTACGTAGCTATCAACTAGCTATCAATTTTTGGCTACCTTGTATCTAGCTATAAAGCTGCGATATGTAACTAGCGATAAATCGTAATAAAATTGCTGTCTGAAAAAATGCGATAAGTAGCTATCAACTAGCTTTCGATTTGTGGTTATCTTGTAACTAGCTACAAAGCTACGATACGTAACTAGCGATAAATCGTAATTAAATCGAAGTTTTAAAAGAGCTCGAAAGATTAAAAAAAAGTATATATCAAGATGCAGTAAATGAAAAGCTTGGATATGATGACTTACAGCATGACTTGTGTAATTTATACAAACCTATTATCGATAGTCAATCTGGAATAAAAGAAAACCTAGCTAAATTAGAAAATAAAGCTGAATTAGCTATCACTCTATCAAATTATCCTGCAATAATGGATATACCTGCTATATTTGATATGAAACCTGATAGTAAAATAATTTCATTAGGAACTATAGCAACAAATTATTTAAAGTCAGCCTATAGTAATAAAAAGGCAGCAGATTTTACATTTGGTATAAACTCAAAAGATGGAAAATTGTATTTAGGAATAAAAACAATGTTAATTAGTAATAATGATATAACCATTGATGATAAAAAATATATTGAAACTACTGATCTTTGGGAATTGTTAACAAAATCTAGTCCTGATAAAAATATATATAATGAAGATGATCTCGAAAATTATAAAAGTATATTGAAAGAAACAGATGCTTTTTTCTTAATTTCTTCTAGTAAATATCCAGGAAAACCTAGACTATCTAGAAGTGAAAAATATAATAAGATAATAAAACCCATTTTGGAAGAGATAACTGGAAAATCTGGAAAAAGAGTCATCTTTCTTCCTCGCAGTCCAGATGCATTATTTGAAAAGCTTTGTACGCCTATAGCTGCATTTGAAGCAGGTAATACTGGAGTTAGAAATGAAGCTGTTTCAATTATTGATGAATTATTGCGTCAAAGTGTACTGGAAAATTAAGAATATAAATCAATACAGAACAATTTTAGATTTAAATAAAAATAATAAGTAAATAAAAATGTTAATTGTTGAGAAAAAGCTTTTAAAAAGCATTTTGTAAGTGGAAGTGGTATATTCGATGGTATTAATAATGTATATAATTGAGCAAAATCTTCAGATTTTGTTAGAGCATTATCTGGTATGAAGACTATGTTGACTAACCATTTTAGAGATAAATAAGGAATCTGGATTTATTAGAAATAAATTAAATAAAAATAGTAAGTAAATAAAAATGTTGATTGTGAAGAAAAGAGTTTTTAAAAAGCATTTTGTCGATGGAAGTGGTATATTTAGTCGTTTTAGAGGCTTACTTTATAATAGATCGATTAATAATGCACTTAAAATATCACGTAATTTAGCTAATAAAGCTGTTTCTAGTGATTTAGGAAAAACCGCAATAGATGCTGCAAAAGTAGCAGGTAAAGAACTAGCTACAAATGCAATCTCTACTGCTAAAGATATTATAGTAGAAAAAGGAAACAAGTTGATTAAAAAATCAAAGTTTAAACCTGAGAGTAAACAAGTACTTGCAAATTTAGTTGAATCTGGAGCTAATGATCTTGCTCAAAATCTAACTAATGAAGTTACAACAAATATAAATAAATTGATAATGGGATCTGCAAGACCGTCTAAAAAATTAAGCCATTCAAACGCTATTAAACTAGAAGAATTAGTAAAGATGGGAAGAGGATTAAAAATGGTATAATATTTTTTCTAAAATTTTCATTAATAAAAAATTAATGAAAATGAATTGAAAAAAAATGTTATATATATAAAAATGGCAGATTATAAAAGTTTAAATTTAACAGAGCAACCCTTTATTGATGGAAGTATTTCCAGATTTCAATTTGGAGAATATTTTCCTCAACCTGGTATAAATATAAATGATACAGTACCAATAAAAATTAATATTAAGATGACAGATCTATTTTTTCTACTATCTAAAGCTTATTTACAATTCGAAGGAAGACTTCAAGCAGCAAGTGGTGCATCCTATACTAATACAGATGTAGTTACAGTTACACACAATGGAATTATGCATTTATTTAGTAGAATGGAATATGATTTATCAGGACAGAACATAGAAACAGTAAATAATTTAGGCCAAGCAACTACAATGTTAGGAATGCTTAGGTATTCAAACAACTTCCAATTAGCGGAAGGATTAAATCAACTATGGTGCAAAGATACTGTAACAGATGCAAATTTGACTACTAATGTTGGATTTGCAGTAAAGCAAGCATACATTATTCAAAAACATACTACAAAAAAAACATTTTCATTTATTATACCTTTAAAGCATATTTTCGGATTCTGTGATGATTATACTAAAGTACTTTACGGATTTAAACATACATTAACTCTACAAAGAAAAAATGACAATGATGCTATTTTTTGATCTGCTGCAGCAGCTATAGGAAAAGTAAATCTTACAAAAGTATTATTATCGATGCCTTATATCACACTATCAGATACAGAGAGACTTAATTCTGATAGTGTTATTAGAGAAAAAGTAACAATTCCAGTAGCTTTATATTCTAGATCATGTGAAACTATTGCACCTCAACCAACAACTAAAATGACTTGGAAACTTGGTGTTAAAAGCGATGAAAAACCTAGATACATTATCGTAGGATTCCAAACAAATAGAGATAATGATCAAACACAAAATGCTTCAATATTCGATCATTGTAACTTGAAAAATATGCAAGTTATGGTTAATAATGTAAGATTTCCTGAAGTTGATTATGAACTATCATTTCTAAATCAACAATTTTCAAGAGCTTATAGAGATGTATCTACTTATAAAGAAAATTTTTTGGAACCAATGAAATCATTTCAAATTGTAACATAACACCTTCAGACCAGTGCCGTGCCAAGAGCCCCCCAAACCCCCGGTTGGGGGTGGCCGTGAATTTAAAGGGGCCCTTCTATGCAGTATGCAAATTTTTTTTTTGAGATGATGACTAAATTAAAATTATGATATAAGTGGTTTTTTCTTAATATAATGTTAAAACCTATTAACGTTTTCTAATTTTTTTAAATTCGCTTAACCTAACGAAAATGATATTGTATTTGCTGAGTTAATGGACGTTTTAAATTAGTTAAACTTTTGTTTAGAATGTTTCGCTTTTGTTTATGCTAAACTTATTGAGAAGTATGCTATTGTATTGCTAAGTTAATCTATACTTAATTTTACTTAAACTTTTGTATACAAAACTCCAAATTATTATTTGATTCACACTTTTCAAACTCAAGTTTTTCACGGGTTTTTTAATTGTATTTAGTAGCAAGCATTTATTTGTATTTAGATACAAGGATTTTAATTGTATTGTATTTGTAGAAACGATTCAAGTTGTCTACATAAAAACACTTTTAAGTAAGCAGAAATTAATTTGTTTATATAGTTTGTAAATAATATATAAGCAACATTTTAGTGGTTAAGTTTTATCAGCAATGGATGATACTTTTTGCTTTTTCATTACTAAATTATAACATTAATAAGAATATATTTTTTACATAATATTTAAATGGATTTCCTAATACACATTCTTTTCCAATAACATTAGAATTTATTATAAAAATTTTGTAAAAAAAATGTAAAATTATCTGTTGTTAACATTGTGTTAAGTATTTAAAAATACTTATGCATAATTTGCACGCGCATACAAATGTGCATGCAAAGTGCATGCAAAAAAAATCTTTTTTTCTTTTTAAACCCAAACCTTATTTATAATAATATATAGTTTTTATAGATTGTATACATTTAAAATACTGTAATACAGTCTAATACTATGAATAAAAATCATGTAAATCTATTTTTCATTTTAGATAATGAAGCCTTCAAAGTCAAGTGCAACTAAAAGAAAAGAGGCAGCAGCAACAAAAGATGCAATTAGCAAACTTCCCAAAGTTACATCATTCTTTACACCTATTCCAAGTAATTGCACCAGCAATGAAAAAAATTGCTCTAATGAAGTGGTCATTCATGAACAGTTAGATATTGCGAATAATCAACCTAACGCAATAGAAAAGTTGTACACTCTACCATTGCCACCGTTTAGTTCCGTTGCTTGTGACCCAGCCAGCTGGTCTGAACAAATTTCTGATGCTCAACGATGTGACCTAGTCAAACGTGGTTCTCAACAGGTTGATATTGACTTTCCATATATTATTGCTGCAAGGCGTCGATTTTCAACGGTTCATTACAAGCGTGTGATGAATAATGGAGAAACTGTGCCTCGCTCATGGCTTGTGTATTCGGTAAAATCTGACAAGATTTTTTGTTTTTGCTGTAAACTTTTTGAAACAAATGAAAGTCCGTTTCGTAGTGGTACTAGTACATGGGAAGGACTATCAAAGAAGTTAAAAGACCATGAAACAGGAACATCCCATCAAAAGTGTTTTAGACAATGGATGCAGCTTAAAGAGGGTATCAACAATGATTCATCCATAGATAAACAAGAAATGCAGCTTTTTCTTAAAGAAAAGCAATTTTGGAGGGATGTCCAGGAGCGTCTTATTGACATTATAAAGTTCCTGTCAGAAAGAAATTTAGCATTTAGAGGTTCCGAAGAAGTACTTGGCTCACCACACAATGGAAACTTTTTGGGTCTGTTTGAGCTATTAGCAAAAAGAGATCCTGTACTAAACGAGCTACAGAAAAGGATTGAAAAAAAACAAACACATGATCAATACCTCAGCAACAAAATCCAGAATGAGTTAATTCAACTTATTGCAAAAGAAGTAGAAAAAAAACCCTGAAAAAACTAATGATATCTAAGTACTATGCGATAATTCTGGATTGTACTCCAGATGTTTCTAACCAAGAACAGTTAACAGTCATTTTGCATTTTGTTGAGTGTGATACATGTAATGAAGTCACAATAAAGGAAGCTTTTTTTGGATACCTTCAAGTTAGTGATAGCTCAGGAAAAGGGCTTTTTGACACACTTTTAGAGCGAGCAAAGGAGTTAAAACTGAATATGTTAGACTGTCGGGGCCAGTCGTATGATAATGGTTCTAATATGAAAGGGAAGAATTCTGGTGTTCAGTCACGAATTCTACAAACAAATCCGAAAGCTCTGTATGTGCCTTGTGCTAATCACTGCTTGAATTTAGTTGTGGTTGACAGTGCCAAGTCGTCAACTAGGGCTTTGTCATTCTTTGGTGTTCTGTCCAGATTGTACACCATATTTTCATCATCCACACAGCGCTGGAGCATTTTGAAAGAACATGTGGAGATTGCTGTTAAAAATCAATCGGACACTCGATGGGAAAGTCGAATTAACTGTATTAAACCTCTGCGGTATTATTTTGGCAATGTTTTGATTGCACTGGAAAAACTGGAGGAGTATGCAATAGAAAAAAAAGATGGCAAAACAGCTACGGAGGCTCGGTCATTGATAACGTATATTTCAGACTGGGCATTTCTTTTGTCTTTTGTCATCTGGTATGACATTTTATTCCAAGTAAATAAAACAAGCAAGCTCATTCAATCTTTTGGTATTTCTCTAGATGTTATGGAAAATGAAATCAGAGCAACTGAGGCATTTTTAGAGAAGTATCGAGAAAATGGATTCTCAAGTGCTGAGACCACAGCCCGTGAAATTGCAGAAGAACTAAATATTCCAAGAAATTTTCCATCAATTTGCAACAATAGGTAGAAAAAATTGTTTGATTATGAAGGAGACGACGAAAGCGGTAGTCAAACGCCCCAATCACAGTTCAAAACTGACTTTTTTTGTGTGCTTGTGGACCAAGCTTTACAATCTGTACGGGAGCGTTTCCAACAAACATATGATGTGGCTGCTGTATTTTCATTTCTATTCAATCGGAAAAGTCTTTTTCAAGCATACAAAGACAACACCCTTTTGCTGAAGTGCCAGAATTTTCACAATAAAATGGGTGATATAGATCCGTTTGAAATGGAGATGGAATTAAAGCGATTTATTCATCTAGTTTTAGAAAACGATGAAAAGCTAAAAATTGCAATACATTTTCTGAATTATATCAACAGCAAATGTCTCCAGGAGGTGTATCCTAATGTCGCTATCGCACTCCGTGTTTTGTTGACTTGCCCTGTGACAGCAGCAACTGCTGAAAGAAGCTTCAGTAAATTAAAACTTATCAAAAATTTCCATCGCTCAACAATGACGCAAGATCGGCTGTCTTCTCTAGCCATGCTCTCAATAGAAAGTGACTGTGCCCGGAAGATAATCTGTGACCACCTTATTGAGGTCTTTGCAGACTCAAAAGTTCGTCGAAAGCATTTAGTTGAGCCTCATTGAATAACACTTTGTAAATAAAGTTTTGTAGCAAGCAGTTATTTTGTAGCAAAATCAAGTTTCTATATCTTTTTTATTAATAATTTGTTTTTAGGTGCTCCAAGACGTTTTTCACAGTGGAAAAGCATTTATTAAGAAGTTCACGCCTCCTTCCTAACCGTTGTAGAAATCTTGTCCAGAGGGTGTTTTGAAACCCGAATCTCTTGAGTCGACTCGATTAGAGAGACAAGCACTCTACCACTTGAGCTAAACGGCTTTAAAATTATCTGATCATGCATGTGGAATGAGTAATACCAACATGTTCTGTCTTTTATCTCAACTTTTTAATGGGGCCCAAAACCCACTTTTGGGAGGGGGGGCATCAGCTGTCTGGCACGGCACTACTTCAGACTATAAAGATTTATATCCACTTATGGTTTTCGATTTAAGCAAACAATTAGAAAGATTAAAACCTTCAGTATCAGATATTCAAATTTTAGCATACTTTAGTGAAAATGTTCCAGACGGAACTGAAGTATTTGCTGTTGTCATATCAGAAAGATTAGGTAAACTAAAGTCTAATGGAGATAGATTTAACTTTGAATATTAGAAAAAGAAAATTATAGTAAAATTTGCAATAAAAATATTTTTTTTGAAATGACATAAATAATTTTCTTGACATAATAAAAAAGAATGGAAAACGAAATTCAAAACGAAGTAATCGATTCAGAATATGAAATGTTTAAAGAAGAGATGAAGGTAAAAGAAAGAATAGAATTAATAAGATTAGAATTAAAATTAAAAAGAAAAAGATTGCGTGAATTAACAAATGAACTAATAGCATTAGAATTTGAAAATCAAATTGGTAATGAAATTGAAGATAATTTATTTTCAAAAATCGAAGAGTTGAAAAGAATAAGAAAAGAATTAAAATGGGAATTTAAATTGGAATTAAAAAAAATAAAGTTAATATTAGAAGAAAAAATATTTAAAAATTTAGCAATAGAAGCAGGAGTAGGACATAGATATAAAATATTATCACATTTATTATTTAATGAAAAAAGATTTAAAGAATTAAGAAGAATAAGTGAAGCATTAAATAACTTGTCAATGTCAGAAAAAGAATTAGAAAAAAGAACAGAAAAATTAAGATTTGAAGAAGAAGTATTAGAAGATCTAGAAGAGAAGTTAAATGAGATTGAACTTATAGAATATTTATATTCTAAATATCCAATATATATGAAGAAAGAAGAAATAACAGATCACTTAGAAAATAGAATACTTTGGAATTAGCGTTAGAATCAATATTAGAATCAATAAGATTGAAAAAAAGGTTGATTCCTATAGGAACCGAACGAAGTCTGGGTTTTGAAAGAACCTATGCTACGCTAGATCCCGAAGGGATCCTGGCTCCGCTGAATACTGAAGAAAGATTAGTAAAAAAATTAATTTTAAAAATAAGTTATTTAGAAAAAATCAAGATTATAGATTTTAGAATAGTTATAGAAGGAGTATTTAAATTTACAAGAAGATTTAACAGTCTTAGCTTAAAAATTACAAATGTAATATGTGAAGATTTAAAAAATATAACTTTAAAAAATATATATACAATAAAAACATAAGAATTTAAATCATATGAAAATGATTTAAATTTTTTTCTTTTGTATATAAAAAGAATGTCAATAGATGAAATGCCTGATAGATATCAATATATGTTAAAAGATGATGATATCGAAAGAATAAATTATAATATGAATGAATTATATAATAACATGAAAATTACTATTAAAAGTATTAAAAGACTCGAACGTGAAAAAGATGAAATAGAAAAGAAAGTGCGATATGAAGAAGAAGAAATAAAAGAAATGATGATGAAAATGAAAGAAGAGATACAAGAGACAGAAGAAAAGATGCAAGAGAGAATACAAACTAGAATACGAGTTAAACATAAAATAGTTCATCAGGAAATGCAATATAGAATAAAATTCTTTGAAATAGAAAAAAATTGTTATAATCTATTATACAAGAGAATGCATGAGATATTAAAAGAGAGTGAAAAGAATTAAAAAATATAAAATATTTTTTTTAAAAATATACAAGAAAAACATAAGAATTTAAATTATTTGAAAGTAATTTAAATCAATTTTCTTTATATAATAAAAATGAGTGACAAAATAAAATATACAAAAAAGTATTTATTAAAATTACTAAAAGAAAATAATATACAACAAACATCTAAAGATCACATTGCATTAGTTATGATTGCTATTGATTATAATTTAATTGATAAAGAACCTATACAATCAAATATCATTACTAAAAACAAAAAAAAAACCAAAGATTGAAAAAGTAAAAAAAGTTAAAAAAGAAAAAGTAAAAAAAGAGAAAATACCTGTAGGAAGACCTAGAATTTATCCTATAAGTTTTTGCCAAAAGAAAATTTTTACTTATGTTTTACAGAACTAGTTTACATGCTCCATGTGAATCTAAGAAGTTGCTTTTTATATATAAATTTTGAGAAGGTTGATTAGGAGTACATCTAAAAGATGTATTCCTAATCAACTTTTTCCTAATTACTTTTAAGAAATAAGCTACAACAGGAATTTGTATGTTTGCGTTTTGTCTTGTTTACACTTAGGTCTCCATAAAAGTGCGTTATATTAAAAGAGATTCTTTTTACCGAAAGTTTTGGTAATCAATTTGCTATATCAAAACAAACTTGTAGATTTTATTACAATACAATATCAAAGCCCTTGCTTACAATTACTTTTAACTTAAGAATGTTTTTGAGAATTTTGAGAATGCAAATTACGTAAGCTTGCTAAAACAACCAATAAGAAATATTGTCAAAATTACAAATTTTAATGTTTATAATTAATATATGGGATTAATTAGGGTAAAGTTCTGAAAAGCTATTAGGTAATTTTATTTTTATATTTTTCTAGCTAAATAATAGAATTAATGAGAACGTAATGTGAAAAAATCATTATTAATATTCTATTTATATTACAAGGTAAATTATAAAACCTTTTCGAAAAATATATCGGATGAGAATCTCAGCTTAGTCAAGTTTCATCATCTGTTTTATAGTTTATTACAATGGTTGTCTTTTTTATGTCTTAGAGTTATCAAAACCATTAGAAAAACAAACGTTTTTAAAATTATTTTTTAAGATGTTTTGAAAAACGCGGATGTTTTGATTTGTAAAGTTTTATAAAAGTATAAGTACTGTAATGTACAAAATTTGACAAAAAAAATTTTTTATTTGATTTTTTATGCTATTATTTTTTTCTCTTTTATTGTTCAATACGTTTTTTAACACATTTTTTGATTTTAACAAGCGCGCACAATCCTCTTCTTCAAAAAAAAAAACAAAGCAATCAGATTGCGCATACCGCTGCCTATTCTGAGCCTGTATAGTTTCAAAAAAAATTGTGAGGGCAACGAGAAGATAAAATAAACTTTTTTGGCTTATTTTACTAAACATAAATTCATTGACAGATTTTAAATTTCATTTATTAATCAACAAAAGTTATGTTACTAATTTTCAACTTTGCCGGTATAAAGTTTTAGCAGGAGTAGGCATTAAAACTATCGAAAAGTAATTTACAAAAATTTTAATAAATTATTTTACACTCTTGTTATCTTTTCTAGTTTTTTTATGTTCTCCAACAGTATAGGGTTTGTTGGATCTAACTTCAAAGCGTCAGCATAAGATTTTTTAGCATCTTTCAATCTTCCCATCAAGTGATACAACGCTCCAAGGTTAAGTAAAGCAATTGCATCCTATAACAATTGAAAAAAATTGATTATTTTAAAATCTTATTTTTTTATTAAAATTTTTATCCAAAATGCACTTTACATTTATATGATTTGCTCTACATGAAGCAGTAATGTTGTACGAAGTAAAATAGATTTGGAAACTAATCTTATTTCTAATATGATAATACTAAAAGATTTGCTTATTTGAAGGAATAATTAAAAATATATATATATAAGAAGATGAATAATAAAAATTAATTTGTATTCGTTTGTCTTCTTTTGTTTTATTGACTTTAAAAACGTTCGAAAAACCCGATAAATCAGTTAAATTCAAACGTTCGAAAAACCCGATAAATCAGTTAAATTCAACAAACCTTAACTTGAGAACTAAAATCAAAGTTTATTTAAATTTCACTGATCATCATCATTTTAAAAATTTCGAATGCAATTTTTATTTAAAGCACTTTTCATTGATTGCTGCAATAGGATTGCAAATAGTTATTGCTGCAATAGGATTGCAAATAGTTAGTATATACTGCAATAGGATTGCAAATAGTTAGTATATGCTGCAATAGGATTGCAAATAGTTAGTATATACTGCAATAGGATTGCAAATAGTTAGTATATGCTGCAATAGGATTGCAAATAGTTAGTATATACTGCAATAGGATTGCAAATAGTTAGTATATGCTGCAATAGGATTGCAAATAGTTAGTATAATCGGTAAATTAATTTATGATTTTAAAATTGTCATCGAAACCTAAAATTGTTCGTACAAAATTTTAAACACGTCATTGTAAAACTAAAAGTAACCTTAGCAACAACAACTTAATGACCAAAAGCAAAGATTAAGAATAATTAAATCTAACCTAAAACACTCTTGGCCTTAGGGCTTTTAAATAAAGGCGTGAGGCAAAGTATTGATATAAAAGTTCCTATGTAGGCCAGCTGTTAACTGCATCTGGCTAATGTCTTATAAAAGGCATTCACGATCAAGACTTTAGGGGTAAGCAAAACATTTCTGTTGACAACCTCAAGCCTCTTTTTCATCTACTAGAATCTACAAGAATAATAGCCTGGAATTATCTACTAGAATAATAACCTAGATATAAATCTAACAGACTTACAACTAGTAAATCTGTTAGATTGTTACCTGCTTAGGATAATGCATGCTGGGTATTCTTAACTCTATTCATGGGTTAGAGACATTAGCTGGCGCTCCCTTGGTAGTAACTATGCTGCTCTTTTGTTATCTCTTAATGAGCGTCAGACGATACTTTTTTGCATTGATTTCTACTCAAAATCGTAACAAAGTGCACTTTTTGTGGCCTCGACAATGCACCCCAAAAGCACTAACAGCAACACCTTCCATGCGCACCATGGCACTGTTAATACTCTAATATTTACAGTTGTTGGTGGAATCAGCCTCTCTGAGAGCCACCACAGAGTTCAGGAAGCCTTTACTACCGGCCGATCTAGGAATCGTTAAACGTAGTTTAAAGCAGGGCCGCAAAGAGGCAGGAAGGGGGGCAATTGAAATAGTTTACCCCGGGTATTAAAGTCTATAGGTCATTCTTTTTAAAATTTAAAAGTTAACATTTTTTACATCGTCATGAGTTTTAGCATGAATAATCAAAGACCTCCACGATTAAACCAGTGATCTGGAGTTGCTGGGGAAAAAGAGCGATGATTCGGAAAGAAAACAAAAGCAAAAACGAACGAACGTTTTTAGATTGTGTTCATTGGACAAAAAATAAAGATATTTGCAAGCAGGTAGTTAAATTATTTATAAATCTTGTAAAAGAATAATTGAAGAAATTCTGTTTACAAATATTTCTTTATAGTTCTATGACATAGAGATCGATATCAATGACTCTAATGAGTTGCTAGATCATAATTCCGACAAATATTTTTTTGTTGATGACATCGATGACTCCTAAAAAACGTCATCACCTTAAAAAAAAAATCAGTTGGATTTTGCAGTTGATCGTCACAATGACTAACAAATAAAAGTGATCTTTTTATACAAACCAACCTCTAACGATTATACAGTATGGAAATTAATATCAGACACTGATCGAACGATTATAACTTTGATGGGACCTTCTTCAAATCCTAGCAATTTGCCAAGAGATCAAAAAGAACACAAATTCCCTACTTACATCTTTATAGTGGAACAAAGAAACAGTGAAAAAGTTAGAGATTGGCTCGTTTGGAAAAAGGCTGTGGCATCACTTTTTTTTTTCCCTTGCTCCCTTTTTGGATCGCCAAATTTAACCAGATCTGGTATTCAATCAAGTTTGTTGTTTTGGAATGGAGGCATGAAAATTAGTGAAAACAGTCAGATCACATTGAACGTCATCAGCAAAGCAATACTCACTGTAACTATTATCTCGAATGGAAAACAGCTACGATTCACTTGAAAAGTCAGTCAAGTCTATTGAGCATCAATTAGAAAAACATATTGGAGATGAAACAAAGCGATGGAAAGTAATTTTATAATGCATTCTTGACGTCAAAATTTTTCTAGCTTCAAGAAATTTAGCTTTTAGGGGTAAGAATATTGTTTTTAAATTTTAAATTATTTTTTGCATTATTTTATTTGCAATTTAAAATTCAAAATTATAAGTTATAATTAGATATAAATATGGATTACAATTTTGGTTATTTTTTGATTGCAATCAAAAGTTCAAAATTCAAAAATAGGAACGGAAACTTTCTTGGAGCGCTCGAATTAATTGCTTGCCACAACAAAACGTTACAAGATCATCTTATTGCTAAGCACCAAGAAGAAAAACGCATGCAAGCTCATTACTTATTCTGGAAATCACAGAATAAATTTATGGAAGAGTGCAGCAAATTAGCGGTTCGAGAAGTTATTTGAGAAATCAAAAAATCAATTTATTTCACCATCATCACGGACAGCACTCCCGATTCGTTTCACAGCGAGCAAACCACTTTCGTTTTTTGCATTTCAGTGATAATCAGCTATGGGAGGTCAAAGAAAAGGTTCCTTAAGCTAAAAGAACTTGAAAAGAAGAAGGGATCTGATATAACAAAGTTGATATTGAAAGTTTTGGAAGAGAATGAGACATAAAAAATTCTCGTGGTTAAGGCTACAAAAATGGTGCTAATATTGCAGGTATTTACAAAAGAGTTCAAGCTGAATTAGGCAGAATAATCCACAAGCAATTTTCATTCCTTGTTCTGCTCACAGTTTGAACTTATGTGCAATACACGCTATTGAATCATCGGCTTCTGCGAAATCCTATTTTTGGAAATATTCAAAAACTATACAATTTGTTCAGCTGCAGCCCAGTTCGTTGGAAAATTCTTTGGGAGAAGACAGGCCAATCATTACACAAACTTTTTGTTACATAATGGAGCTCAAGGATTGAAGCAATCAAGCCACTAGCAAAAAAGCCGAGAGAGATCTTGAATTCATTACATCGTCTAAAAGAGTTAGAGTTCAAGTGAAAGTAGTAATGAAGTCCATTATCTAATTAAATGGATAAATTCTTTTGAACTTGTTTACACTTTTACTACTTTTTTGTTTAAATGTTTGATTGTTGTTTACAATTTGAGTTTTATAATATTTTTAACATATTTTTAGTTCAATACAAATATTTAACCTTGAAGGGACCAAAGAATATGTTCGATTTAAATGCTTTTCGGAATTATACGAGTTCGAACTACAAGAGTTCAACTATAAGCAGAGAAATAGCCTAATAAAAATTATTCAGAATATATGCCTAGGTATTATATATATCGATTGAAAAAATTATATTTTACTGCTTTCTATTTATTCAATGAAAATATCATGTGATAAAATATCCACATCAGCTAATGATTGGTGGAATATAAGAGGCGGTAATTGATGTATAAATAAGTGTATAAATTCTGTTAACAATTTAGGTCCAAGTGCATAAAAAATGTTTTTGCATTATTCATACTTATAGTTATAAGTGGTTTGATTTTAGCTTTAGCATAAATTCTGTCGTAAAGATTAAGGAATCAGAAAACGGTAGCGGTTTTTAGAATCATCTGATAGTGATATTGCTTCAGAAAACGATGTTATATTTAGGGATTTTATTGAAATAAATATGAACTTAAAGAGTAACCTAAGATCTTTGAAGTTTTTTTCGGAATATTTTTTAACATTATAGAATAATTTAGGTTAACAAAAAATATATGCCAGATATATGTATGTATTTATGATATATGTATGTATTTAAATCGAATGAAGACAAAAAGTTTCTCAAACAATTGTTCTGTCCATCTGGCGCCTAATACCGTGATATTAACAAAAAATTAAGTTTATTATGTCTACTCTTAAATGCTTACTCTCTTTTTGTGTTTTATTATATTTTTGTAATATTAAGTAAGGAATTTAACACATAAGCAGATTTAACTTATATAAACTTTATTATGAGGAATATAATGTATTTGGTAGGTATTATGTACTTGGTAGGGGAACCAAAATTTTTGACCAACTCAAGACTTAGAAGATTTTTTACAGATTGATGATTTTTATGACCTAAAATATTTTATACAACGAATGTTTTTGATTTTATTTTAACTTTGAGAAAAGGTTATAAAGGAAGGGCATGGGGGGATAGTCAATAAGCTTAGCATAGTTGGAAAGGTTCCAAAAATTAATAAGCATCCCCTCTCGTATATAAGACACCTAAGAGCACTAATATAACTTAAAACTTGACAGCGCAAAGTATGTTGCTCACAGAGAATGCAAAAAGAGACAAGATACTACTGTCTCGACTGCAATGTGAGGTTATGCATAGCGTGATTTACAATATGTAATATCAAAAAAACTTATAAAACTATTCCCACAAAAGTTCAATTATTAAATTGTTTTGATAAATAATAATAAAAAAAAAGTAGAAGAGACACTCCTATTAAAATCCAACTTGTAAGCAGTTAAAATCCAACTTGTAAGCAGTTAAAATCCAACTTGTAAGCAGTTAAAATCCAACTTGTAAGCAGTTAAAATCCAACTTGTAAGTTGTTAAAATCCAACTTGTAAGTAGTTAAAATCCAACTTGTAAGTAGTTAAAATCCAACTTGTAAGCAATTAAAATAATACAAAAGTTGAAAGAAAACATAATTACATGTATAATTTAAATAAAAATAAACCCAATTAAATTCAGAAATCAAAAAGAACATTTTATGGGCTTTTTGGGTGGTATTTTAGTTTTTAGGGTGCTGACCCTGGTTTGATATTACATTTTATAATTTTGGTGGTTTGAGAAAATAGGGAGAGTGGACACAACATTTTGAGTGTGACTTTTTTGTATAAAATAATTTTAAATCTTTTTAATATACTTTAAGTAAGAATAACATTTAGATTTTTTAACGGTTGACTTGAATTTTAAACAACGGTCAGCCACAACCAGAATTTTAAACAACGGTCAGCCACAACCAGAATTTTAGACAACGGTCAGCCACAACCAGAACTTTAAACAACGGTCAGACACAACCAGAATATTTGCTATGCAATTATTCTTCATAACCTTAAATTTAAATAAAGTCTTGATCAACTTTAAAAACGCTCTCACCACAGTTGTTTTTAAAAACAGTTGTTTATAAAAAGAGAATCCAAATTCTAGGAGAACTTAAATACCACATATATTTATTAAACAATATAAAAATATATATATTTATAAAGCAATATAAAAAGCAACAACGCACATAACAAAAAACATTAAGTAAAAAAAAAAGACATATGTAATTGACAAAGAACAATATAAAAAATTACATATATTTAGCATTATTTATACACAAAAATTAACAACATATAAACAATGCACAAAAATACATAAGAATTGTACTAAATTAATAAAAATTAAAAAAACTTTTTCTTTTCTTTCGATAACATCAGATTTAAATACTGCATGTTTTTCAAGGGATTTTTTTATTGATCAACTTTTTTCTTTGTTTTAAACAAAATTCAAAATACTGTGTTATTTAATTAAAAACGCTATGATTTAGCTAAAGTGCTATTGCTTAAAAAGAAGCTTTAAAAAACTGTTAAATATAAAGGTGTTATATAAAGATGAGATATACATATATATAAATTATATGTATATATAATAATACGATAATGTATACATATATTTACTTTCAAGGTAATAATGTACATATAATGTATATTATTAACCTTTATTTTTTAACAATTTATAAACAACTATGTATTCAATTAATAAAAATAATGATGTCCAATCTAAATCACACAATTAGGGTTTATCCCTCATAGAATGTCAATGCCAGTGACTATAAATTCAGGACGTCTGGGGTTTTAGACAAACACATTTTTGCTTGGACACTATTGGCTACAATATGTTTTGCAATTTGTCTACAAATATTATTTTTCTGCTCATATAAAAATGAAACTAAAATTAATTAAATTACTTGACTTACTGCAAAACTAATAATTAAATACTATATTGTCTTCAAGTGAAAGTATAGAAAATTTAAATAAAAATCATTGGAAAGTGACTCAAAAATTTGATGAAAAACCTTTTATTGGGAAATGACTCTACAATTTATATTATCATTTATATAATATATTTTATTGAATGGAAAAATTGTGATTTTGAGATAAGAAAGAAAAAAAAAATCAGCCTAAAAGTTTATAATGTAGCATCGTAACAAATTGAAGAACGTATATTATTCTTGAGTTTATTATTGTTAGTTTGTGTTTTTTACTTAAATGATCTAACTGATAATAGTATTCATAATAAGTTTTACCAGGTATCAGACTCTTACATTTCGCTATTAAATTTATTTTTAAAATTATTTTTTTAAGGGAAAAAATAAAAATTCACTTAACTCAGCTTTTAACTTTAACTCAGCCTGCCTAAATACTTTAGAACTAAATTTTAGAAGACGTTTGTAGTAAATATTTTCAAGGATGTTTGTAGTAAATATTTTAGAAGATGTTTGTAATAAATATTTTGAAGGATGTTTGTAGTAAATATTTTAGAAGATATTTTTTTTTTTAATTTTTAAACATCTAGGCTGATTGAATCACCCCTAATGTGACCTGAGTTTTATTCATGGTGTATTCCCTGTGTAAGTGACAATAATAAATACAAGTTAATACAGTGATTGAAATTGGATGATCTTAAATATTAAAGTTCTTATATAAGATTTTGTAAGTACTTAATTAGCTGGAAATGGAAGGACATAATAATTGTTAACATATCTGGCATACCTTGTTAAATTATTAAATTATTCCATCATACATCTGACATATCTTGTTAAATTATCAAGTCTAAACTATTGCATAACATTAAAAAGCTTAATTTTATAAAAACTTCACGGTCAAGCATCACGGTAAAAAAAACCACAGGTCAAGCATTTTTTTCCGAGTTTATATTTATTTCTAAAATGCATAAACATAATGACATCATCGTTTTTCTAAAAAATATTACTGTCAGATAATTTTGAAAAATCACTATTACTTTTTGATAGTCTATAAGTTCATATAGCAGCATGTAGAAGATTTTATTGTTAGAAAAGTAATTTTAGTAAGTTGCAACATTCAGAAAGATTAACTTCTGTGTTAAAACAAATATTAAATTAAAAAAACGAATTTAAATTAAATCAGAGTACAGGACTGAGAGGAACCATCCAGAGGACTGAGAGGAACCATCCAGAGGACTGAGAGGAACCATTGGAATAGATTCATTAAATTTTCAAACAGTTTGAAAATCTGTAAATAAGCTGTAGTAGCCTTCTGATATAATTAATAAAATTATATTTAAAAAACATAATTGAAAATCTTACGTTTGATTTTATATCATTGAGTTGTAGTTGATAATATAAAGCATTTTCATAGTCTTTCATTTCCCTAAAATATAAAGCATTTTAAGAGTCTTTCATCTCCCTAAAATATAAAACATTTTAAGAGTCATTTATTTCCTTAAAATATAAAGCATTTTAATAGTCTTTCATCTCCCTCAAATATAAAGCATGTTCAGTTTTTTATCTCCCTAAAATAAAATACTGACTCCTAAACAAAATTATAAATTAATTATAAAATCATACAAATAATTTAGTTTAGAAATTAAGCAATCTCATAAATAACCTTTAAAGAAAAAAAAAACACCTGTAAATGCTGCTAATAATTGATAGACTGTCTTCATCTCGTGGAAGAATTTGCAATGCTTTTTTCAATGCTAATAGAGCTTCATCAAACTTACTTTGACTAACAAGAGCGCGACCTGAAAACAATTAAATCTTTTCTATAATTTTTTATTATTTATTGTTGGAATATTTTTTTCTATCAGATTGTTTGCAAATTAAATAAGTATGGTTAATATAGTAAAATATGGCAAGAAATATGGTAAGAATTTTGTGAGAAATATGGGAAGAAACAAAATTGTTTCAGTGTGCTGAGAATAATGGATAAAATAAAGCAGATACTGATGTGCACAAACGCACAAAGCATACTGAAAATTATTATTGTAATAACAAGTAAATAGATGTAGAAATTAAATTTTCCATTCCTTGGGTTTAGCCCTAGTAGTTTACTGATAGTTTTAAGGATATTTTTAAGGGTTCTCAAAAACAATTATGAATAAAGATTTTGATTATTTTAAAACAAAGACAATAATAAATGCTTATGTACAACAGATTATTTTACTTGGTAATAAAGTCAAATAAAAAATTTACCATAAATTTGATAAGATTCAACTCGATCAGGATCAAGGAAAATAGCTTTTTTAAAATATTGCTCAGCTTTGGTGTAGTCTTTGACCTTAAAAAAAACCCTTAAACAACTTTGTTATATTAATTAAAAGAAAAAAAAAGAACTCACCTGAAAATAATTTATTAATATTTTAATTAAAACTAATTTTTTTAAAATTATTTTAATTTTTTTTCATTCTTATTTTATTATCTTTTATTATTATTTTTTAATTTAAAACATTAAAAAAAAAAAATTTTATATATTATTCATTTATTACTTAAATTTAAAAGTCTTAATTAAATAAAGTTTTTAATAAAAAAAAATTTAATTAACAATTTTAATTATTATTAATTTAAAGTTGAGGTAATGCGGTAGTGGTGTAGTGGAAGAGTGGTGTAGTGCTAATGCGATGATGGTGTAGTGGAGGAGTGGTAGTGGTGTAGTGCTAATGCTGTAGTGGTGTAGTGGAGGAGTGGTAGTGGTGTAGTGCTAATGCGGTGGTGGTGTAGTGGAGGAGTGTTGTAGTGCTAATGCGGTGGTGGTGTAGTGGAGGAGTCGATAGTGGTTTAGTGCTAATGCAGTAGTGAAGCAGTGGTAAAGCATTTGCTTCATAAGCAAGAAGTTATGAGTTCAATGCATACCACACCCCTTAGTACTGTGCTTTAGTTCTTTCTCCACCTTTCTGGCCTAGTTTGTAAAAAGTTTTTGTGTTGGATTTAAAGAGTTGAGAGAAAGTTAAAACCACAAACAAGTAGCCTCCTCAACTTTAGTGTCACTCTTGCCCTTAAGGAGGTAAATAACATTTAAAAAAGTTTTAAATATATAATAACATAAAATAAAATTATAAACATATGTTCAAAAATGATAAAAGCTATTTTATAATGTATGATAATCAATAAAAAAGTGAAATTTGATTTCACAATTTTCAAAATTCTTTTAAATTTTTAAATTTAAATCAATTTTTCAGTAGATTATAAATTTACAATACTAACAATTTCAATTGGTCAAATGACAAAAATAATTTTTTGCAAAACATGTAGTCATTTTTTAGCAAAAATAGAATTAAATTTTTAAAAAATTTGTGGAAAAAAAAAAAAGATTTTATAATTTGTAAATTTTTTTTGTGTGTAGAAATTTATAATTTATTTTATTAATTTGTAAAAAAATTTGTATGTAGAATTAAGCTAAAATGTATTCCATATAGAGTTATATGCGCCATTGAAAAAATTTTAATTCAATTTTAAAATGTAATCAAATACTAAAAAATTAATACCACAGAAACTAAATGTTGTGTATACTGTTAAACAATGCAGGAACGTGGTCACCTTTAAACTCTAGTTCTTTTTAAAAAATATGCATTAAAGAAATAGACTGAGCTGTCGAACCGAAGTGAAATAAGAAAAAAATTAGGAAAAGATATGTTTAACAGATGTTTAAAACACAATAAAGACACTATAGTAAAGCATGTAATAAAACAATAATAAAATATAAATATAAATAAAATATAATATAAAAAGAATATAAATAAAAATAAAATATAATTTTTTGTTTATGCGACACAATGATCTCAAAAAGTGACCAACGGAGCTGTCCAGTTTCGTAGACCTGAGAGATGTGATAATAAAAACAGTTAGAAGATGGTGTTATTGAATAAAAAATAAAAATCATAAGAAAATATAAAATGAGTGATAGGACTTTTGTGAAGGTAAAAAACAAAGTTAAATGCTCGGGGGGCAGGAAGAGAACCAACTAACACTCTAGTCACTCTGTGTGTAGATCATATGTAACAAAGAACAAATATTTGATATACTGATTTTGAAGACTGTTGATGTCTACAGGTGTGATGGTGTAGTGCATTAGTACGTATGTTTTGTTGTCTAGTATGGTCTCGTTATGTTTCCGTTCACTTTCAAATTGGGTGAATTGAAAGCTAAACACACTCACTTCTTGTGCTTATGGGCTAGCAAATCAGAGCCAGATGTAAGACCTACAGAATGGATTTCAATTGATCGAATGCACACATTAGTCACCATAGGCCACAACCCATCACTCTTAGTCAAAAGAGCTACTGCCCCGTGCCGATTTCAGATCCGAGCACATAGTCAGCGAGCGCTGGTCCAATGTGCATTGTGGAGCTTCCAACTGAACGTGTGTGTGAGTGTCTGCGTAGTCATTAGGTTATTGAGCACCGTAACCACATCCAGCGGGATAGCCTAATGTCCGTTTTGTTGTTGTAGTGTACATTGAAAAAAAGTCGGGGCTCACCAGCCACAAAGAATAAATTCTTTTGCTTATGCGACACAATGATCGCGAAACGTGATTAATGGAACCGTCCAGTTACGTAGACCTGGGAGATGTGAAAATAAAAACAGATTGAAGATGATATCATTTTAGTAAAAAAACATAAATTAATGTAAAGACTATTTAGTAGAATGAGTAAAACTTAGCAACTCAGAAAGAGAGGAACCAAAACTCACACTCTAGTCATTTATTGAAGATCATATTATGTTATGGGCTCGTTTATATTTATAATTTTATTTCCACATTTCATATTATGTTAATTGATCACCTACTTCACTTTGTCATAGTTTATTTATGGCTGAAATATGTATTATATAAATATAAATAAAAATAAAAAAATATATAAAAAGAATATAAACAAACATAAATATAATCTACAAACTTTAATTCAACTTTAAAATAATTAAATACCAAAAAATTAATACCACAGAAACTAAATGTTGTGCATATGTTAGCAATGCTGGAACATGGTCACCTTTAAACTCTAATGCTTTTAAAAAATAATATTCTGCCTCTTTATATTTTTTCAGATCTGAGTATGCTTGACCTAAGTAAATAAATAAAAAATCAATACTTTTTTTATTTTTGGTAGTAGTTTTGCTTCCTTCCTGTTACTATGTTTATACTACCTGCCTCCTTTTATTACTTACTAGATTTGATTTTTTTTCTTCATAAAAAAGTTACATTACGAAAAAATGAACTTTTTCTGTTTTTATTTTTTTAGTTTATTTTTTACTGGTTATTAATTTAATTGTGCTTTGTCCTATGATGGCCTCTCATTCCTGTTGTGCTCCTACTAGGCTTATTGTACTCCTCACCACATTCAATGCAGCTAGTTCTGTTTTCTATGATCTTAGTAAAAAAATTAAAGAAACCTTTAGCATCTAAAAATAACCTATCTATGAATCTATCTATATATCTAGGGGAGGAGGCAGTTTAGGACATGGGTAGTTTAGGACAATGCGAAAATTTAATAATACAAATTTATCAACCAAACTAAATATATTAGTTGGTTAGAAATAATTTTGCATGTAACTGTAACAGGATTTTTTTCAAGAAAGCATATAGATGATTTCTAATTTTAAAAATTTTTAAAGATAAGAGTTTACTGAGGAACTTACTTTTTCAAGTAATTTATTTTCTACATTTTTATTGAACATTTAATGATATAAATTAAAAGTTTAATTACATGAATATATATTCTGTAATTCAACTTTTTTGTAAAATATATTATGAAATCAGGGTTGAGACAGCATTGGACAATTTTTATTGGCCACATTTTGACATACTGCACATCTCTAAACAATCTTATTGGGAAAATAAATTATTAAAAATTAAAAAGCTAAACAAAGTTTTAAAAATGGTGAGCTTGCAAGAGAAAAAAAAAGTATTAATGGAAACAACCTGCTTAATAAAAAAGACGAAATATTATCTAAATGTCGACATTTAAATAAATTCCTGCTATCTTTATTTGATATTGGAGATTAAATGATTGCGCCTTTTTAAATTACGCCAGAACTTGATCTACCATAAAATTTTAAACGTAAATTAACGTTTTTTAAACATTAATTTACATTTTTAATTTGTAAGTAATAGCTGATGATTGCCGAAAGGCACGAAACTTTAAGTTCTATTATAATGTTGTTTTCCTTCATTTAAATAAAATATATATATATTGCTCTATTATCATAATATCGAGCACTGTTTTTCGTACAAGAGTTTTATATTATTTTATATAATACGTAACCAATCAATATATATATATATATATATATATATATATATATATATATATATATATATATATATATATATATATATATATATATATATATATATATATATATATATATAAATATATATATATATATATATATATATAAATATATATATATATATATATATATATATATATATATAAATATATATATATATATATAAATATATATATATAAATATATATATATAAATATATATATATATATATATAAATATATATATATATATATATATATATATATATATATATATATATATATATATATATATATATATATATATATATATATATATATATATATATATATATATATATATATATATATATATATATATATATATATATATATATATATATACACACAGTGAACCATTGTTCACTGATATGTGTTTTTTCAATGATGTAAAATTTTAAAATGAGCAATATTTAAATATTTATGTGTCTTATTAATAAGTGCCTTGTTAATGTGATAATTAAAAAGATATTTAAGTTAACAACTTACAATTAACAATATGCTAAACAATCTATTTAATTTTTTTTAAGAATTAGGACATTAGATAATCTATCTACTTTTTCGCATGTGAAAAAAGCCATCACAAGGAACATAATCATAAATTGAAAAACTACTAATATAAGTAACTTTATACCATTTTATATATTACCTTTTATATAACACATCATTAATGGTTCAAGAACATTTTTGTTTGATTAATCATATTTGATGCATAGAACACAATTAATTGATTCATTGTTAAACAATGCTGCTCCCTAACTAATATTACTATTATTAAATATAATATATATTATATAATATATATATATATATATATATATATATATATATATATATATATATATATATATATATATATATATATATATATATATATATATGTGTATATATATATATATATGTGTGTATATATATATATATATATATATATATATATATATATATATATATATATATATATATATATATATATATATATATATATATATATATATATATATATTATTACATTTATTAACTAGATATATACTTTGATTTTTATTTTAATTTTAGAAATCACTTTAAATTACTTTATTATTTAGTTTATTTTAGGTTTTTAAACAAACTATTTTTATTATTTATTTTGTTTTTTTTCTATAAAATACCTATAAGATATCTATAAATGTTTCACAAAAAAAAAGTCCATTAAATACATTCATATTATAATGTAAACATTTATTTTTTAACTAAAATGTAAAATGTAAAAAACATAACAAAAACAAACAAAAACACTACCCAACATGTTAAAGATGCTTTGAGGTTCATAATTATCAGGCATACCAGCTAATGCTTCATTGAACCATTTGATAGCATCCTTTAATAAAACAATAAAAAACTAAATTTTTACTTTAAATGAATATAAAACTTAATAAAGAGTATGTTTGCTAAAAAAAAGGTTTATGGTTAATAAATGACATAAAAAATAGTTTAAAATTAAACAAAACTGAATAGCAAGAAAACAAAATATATTAAAAGAAAAATAAAGATATAACTTTTTTCAAAGATTCAAAACAATTGAAATCCTTATTTTGAATGCAACTCTGAAATCTTTTATTTATTTATTTTGTTGCAGAACTCTAAACTTTTATACACCAAGAACTTTGTATGTTTAGATTTTATGAAAACTTAATTTGCTGCAATTAATTGGTTACTTCTCTTCTCATACAAAAGTTGTCTTTACTAAGATTAAGGAGCTTAACCTGCCCCCAGCAGTAGAACATCAAATTAAACAAGTAACCTGTGTATTTCTGAGATTAAACAAGATTCGTCCAGCATTATAACGTATATGAGTCACTAAAAAGAAAATAGATCTTTTATCATAAAAGAAAAACTTCAATTAAAAACACGTACGAAAAGTTTTTAAAACTCACAAGATATAGCATGATTTCCAGGATCTTTCAGACCATGATCACTCAAATTCGATGCATTCTGAAACACCTGAAATTTTTTTTATTTATAAATATTCTGAAAAAATTTTATTCTAATTTTTTGTTTTGAGTTAAATAAATAAAGGTATTGGTGTGAAGTTGTGTAGTGGAAGTGGGGTGAAGTTGGTGGTGTAGTGGTAGTTAGTGATTCGACAGAGCATGAAAATTTTTAGATCTCCACTAGAAAAGTTTTAAGATGAAAAGTGAAAAGTTTTGAGATCTCTCCTAGGCTAGTAAGTGATATCCGGATATACTGGCAGATAAAGCCCATGCAAATGAGTATTTTAGTATGATATATCAATTAAAGCAAAGTACACAAAAACATATGTAAATATATATATATATATATATATATATATATATATATATATATATATATATATATATATTTGACAACAATTTTCTTTTTTTATTATTAAATTATTTGTAGCTTTTTTTATTTAGATTTTCTATTTCGTTTAGTCTTTGTTTATTTTCTTCGAGTATTGCTGTTTCATTCTCTAGTTTCTTTATTTTGTTAACTTAAAATGTTTACTATATAAAAATGTGGTCAAGTTGCCTAAAAAATTACTTTATGCATGGACGTACAAGGCGTGTGACCGCAGGTACTTCCCAGGAAGGCTGTATATATGTGGGTGTGTGTATATATATATATATATATATACACATACGTATATATTTTTTAAAGTTATTTGCCTCCCCAAGGTTGAGGGAGCCACTAAAGTTAAGGAAGCTACTTTTTTTTTTTTAGTGAAGTAAGAATCCTCTCTTAATTCTTTAACTTCGAAACACAAAACTTGACAGACAAGGCTGCTGTGCTAAAAAAAAAGCTAAGTACTACCAGGGATGTGGTGGGGATCGAACTCAGAACTTCTTCCTTATGCATCAAGGGCTCTACCCACTGTGAACCACAGTGATCACCAGGTTTTAAGTCTCCCCGCATCCAATTTTTTTTTGTTATTAAAAAATAAAACAGTAGTTAAATTAAGTAAGGGAACCTCCATAGAAATGGTTAAAATAAAAATTTTGCACATTTTGAATTTTGATTAATAGGAGAGGGGTGGTACATGGGTAATATTATTGAAGATCATGTATTTCACATAATTTTAGGAAAAAATAAAATTTACCACATGCCTAAGTGTTTAAACATTCTCCAACAGATAACATAGCAAAAAAGTTTAGATAAAAAACATTAACAAAATATAATAAATGTATTTAATGTAAACAAATATCTAGACTAAGCTTTAGAATAACATAAGTAGTATTAAATTTTATCGATACTTAATCTTATATGCTATTAAAATACTTAAGAATCAACACTTTTTGACACTATTGTGGGTCAATAATATATTAACTTAAATTATAAACATGTTAACTATTTATTAATTGTTGAAAAATCAACAACACTTGATTTCAATCGTTTGACTTGACTTCTATCGTTTAGCATAATCAGAGTGGCTTTGACGTCTCTTATACTTAGACCATATTTTTTTATACTCACGATGAACAGATTCACCTGCTTGTTCTGAGTAAATTCCAAATCCATTATCAGTATTGGTACTTTTTAAAAAAGGTACAATATGTTTAATTACAATATAAACTTTCCATGTTATATTTAAAGAAATATTTTCAAAGTAATGATTAATATGTTCCATTAAATTAAATTCCATAACTCCATATTACCAATATTTTTTTCTCCAAAAGTAGTTTGCTTTACTGCTTCAAACTTTCTTGAACATTCAATAACTGGAAATCAAGTTTTCCTTGATCAGCAATATCACAAGCAAGAACTTTTTTCTAAACAATAAATTTCTTTATAACAATTGCTACGAGTAACTTGGTTGCTACGAGTAACTTTAGGACTCTGATCATAGCTATCCCAAATTAAAGTTTTTATTTTTTTTTTCAATAGTTTTGTTTATTTTATAAAACTTTGATGATTTTTTAAAAAAAGATTTTAAAACAAAAAGCACATATATTGCTGACCATTTAAGTCATTGAGCACCAGAGAATGTTTAAAAACAAAAAACCCAGACAAATTAAAGCTATTTTGTTGAAAATGGCTAATTATTTATATAACTAAAAAGTATTAATTTTATTTTTTGATTTTCATGCATTTTTCCACTCAACTGGAGGTTTTAAGTAATCAATTATTTATTATTCTATATGTAACTAAGTATATATAAAATAAAATCTGATGTGGGGAGATTTCAAACCTGACAGTTACTGTGATTCACAGTGTACCACCAGGGTTGGAAAAAATCACGATTTTTTTAAAAAAATCAAAAAAATCAGATTTTTTTGATTTAAATCAGATTTTTTTGATTTAAATAAAATATTTTTTGATTAACTTTTAATATAATTTAAAGTAATATGAAATTGGTTGACTGTGTTTTTTTTGTACATAATGCAGTGGTCAAACAGGTCAAAAGTATACTCAGGATTCTAAAATCATTTCGTTTAACCTTATACCTCCACGAAACTATCCACACTATGCGATTGTATAAAGATTTTCTGGATATTTATTATATTAAGTTTAGATAGTATTAAGTTTTTTCTTAAACATTGTTGTTATAATTTAATATTGACTGTTTGTCAAAATTTTTGTCAAAAAAATACTACTCTTAAATGGTTTAAAACTCTAGCTATATTTTTGCAGAAACAAAAATATTTAAAACATACTAAACAAAAACAAAAAAATATGTCTGGAAGAAGATCTAACTCAGTGTGGTCCAAATTTGAAAAGCTTGAAACAAAAAGTGGGAAGGGATGTAAAGCAAGATGTAGGATATGCAAAAAAGAACTGCAGGGTCTGGTGGCAAGAATGAAAGTACACTTAAATAAATGTTGTCACGAAAATAATACAGAAGGTGATATAATGTACACTTTATAATAATTAATTATTTTTTTACTTAGTATTATTTAATTCAAAGTATTTTTTTAGAAATTGAATTTCAAACTACTTCTTCCAATATTCAATTTGATGTTACAAAGCAACCCTCAGAATCATCTGTTTTAGCAGAAAAATGTTATTTAAATGTATCAGCAAAAAAATCACGGACTGAAAATATAAATAATAATGGTCCAATAAATAAAAATATAAGTTCTGGATTATTGTCACATGTTGTTAGAACAAGTCAGAGTCAAAAGGCCGTATTTGATGAGCAGATTGCAAGAATGATTTTTGCAACAAATTCATCATTTCAATTAGTTGAACATCCAGAATTCCAAAAACTTATGTTGATGTTGAGGCCAGGCTATAGTGGCCCAACAAGAAAGGACGTAGCTGACAAACTCCTAACAATAGTGTTTGATAAAGAAAAGGGTAACGTTAAAAACGCTCTAAATGGAGAGATTGTAAATATAGCACTGGATGGTTGGTCAAACGTTCATAAGGAGCCTATAATTTGTGTTACAGTTACAACTGAAACAAGTGATGTCTATTTAGCTGACACAATTGACACATCTGGAAGCCCGCACACTTCTGAATATCTTGAAGAACTAGCAGTTTCATCAATTAAAAATATAGAGCTTGAATTTGGGTGTCGTGTGGGAAGTATTGTGACTGACAATGCAGCTAATGTATCAAAAATGAGGCATAATATTGAATCTCGATCAGATATTGATGTAGTTACATATGGTTGCTCTGCACATTTAATGAATTTGTTAGCACATGACCTAGAAATTGACAATGTTAAAGATCATATAGTAAATATTGTCAAATATTTTAGGAACCACCATTTTGCTTTGGCAGAATATAGAAAAGCTGGTGGACAAAAACTTGTATTGCCTCAAGATACTCGCTGGAATACCATGTGTGACTGTCTAAAACTGTATATTGCAAATTGGTCAACTCTGCTAAAAATCTGTGAGTCTAATCGGGCCATAATTGACACTACAGTGCAACAAAATGTCTCTAACTTAGTCATTAAGAGATCTGCAGAAGATCTACTTGCTCGCTTAGAACCTATTGCTTTTGCACTTGATAAAGCACAAAGTGACAAATGCAAAAATGCAGATGTAGTGGAAGTATGGAAAAATCTAGAAAACAAACTTTTGTGTAAAAGTGAGAAAGTTATCCATAATAAATTCAAAAAAAGATACGACAAGGCAGTGACACCATCCCATTTTCTGGCTAATCTTCTTCACCCTCATTACCAAGGTAGAAAATTGAATGAAATTGAAAAAAATACTGCTTTGGAATATGCCAATCTACAATACCCACATATTATTCCTACAGTTATGAAATTTAGAGGAAAGTCATACCCATTCCTGGAATTTGAATTTAGATTAGAGGTTTTAACAGAATTATCGTCTGTTCAGTGGTGGAGATCACACCGCGATAACATTGAAAGTAAAACATTAAATACAATTTTGCAATTGATGACTGCGGTAGCTTCATCTGCAGGAGTTGAACGTGTGTTCTCCTCTTACGGCTTGGTGCATTCAAAACTGAGAAATAGATTGGGTACAGAAAAAGCTGCTAAGCTTGTGTTTCTATTCAAGGCAATTAATCAGCAGAAAATTATTCAATTTGATGTTGATGATTAATTGTAATGCTGCACACAGGATAAAATTTTTTTAGTTGATAATTATGTTTATTAATTTGTTTTGTGCACTGTAGCATTACCTGTTATATTTATTTTTATTGTATACTTTGAGTCATTATTTCTATAAATACATAGTTCTGTTACATTTAATTAGTTTTTTTTTAAATATGACAAAAATAGTTTTTAAATAAATTTTTATTATTCAAAAATCAAACATAAAAGAAAAACTTGATTTAAATCATTAGTCATCCAAAAAAATCTTTTGATTTAAATCTTGATTTAAATCGATGTGATTTAAATCAGCCAACCCTGTGTACCACTATACCACTGCCATATATATATATATATATATATATATATATATATATATATATATATATATATATATATATATATATATATATATATATATATATATATATATATATATATATATATATATATATAAACAAAAAATACCTTTAAAGCATCATGATTTAAATTTAAGGACATAAGAGTTACTCCAAGATTTAAATGTGCTGCTAAAAACGAAATAAAAAAATTTATATTAAGTTAATTTCATTCAAAAAATATATTTTTTTAATAATACTAAATATTCCCAATATGGTATTTTTTAGTAAAAAAATCGATGGAAATTAATGACAGTTTATTTACCAAATGTATATACAAAAAACATATTATAAAAAACATATTATAAAAAACATATTATAAAAAACATATTACAAAAAACATATTACAAAAAACATATAAAAAACATATAAAAAACATATTATAAAAAACATATTATAAAAAACATATTATAAAAACAAAATATAAAAAAAAAACTTAAAACCTCATATTTACTTTAAAATTTTAAAACAAAATAGAAAAACATTTGGGATTTTATGTTAAAATGAATTAAATTTATAAATAAACAAGATTAGAAAAAATTATTATTAGCTAAGTCTATGAAAGCAGGAACTCAGTAATTAAAAAAAAAATAAAACTTACTAGCTAAACGAGGCCTGTACTTTATAGCTTCTTTATATGAATAAATAGCTTCCTTATATCTGCGTTCATTTTGAAGCAAAATACCTCTAAACATAATATAAGTTATATTAATTTTTAATAAATTATAGTGAACCATAATAAACTAAATAATTACAATTAAAAAAAAAGTTTTTTTCAGTAAGAAGTTTTTATCAGCAGAGCAGAAATTATAATAAAAAACATTATTATGTATTATTAATAAGAATGCACCAATGCCTTGGTAGTTTATTTTGGAGAAAGTCAAACACAAAAAGACAATTGTAAAACTTTACAAGATTATGGAGTTTTAGGATTTTTAGTTCAGAAAATTTTTTTTCGATATCAGATCTCATTGGGGAAAACATCATTATTCTAATAGATGCGCGTTGTAAAATAGCAATGTTATTAAGTAAAAAGTTTCTTTTTTGACCCCAAACAATACAACAATAGCAAAAGTGAGAAGAGAATAAAGAAAAATAAATCATTTGAAGAGTATGGATAGGAACATAGTAACGAATTAGAGAAAGCATACTGTTAGCTCGTGTAAGTTTTTTTTTTAGATGATACAGTTGATTATACCAAGATAGGTTTTCATCAAGATATATTTCAAGATACTTTATATATTTTGATGATCAATAGTTTTTTGAGGGGAATGAAAAATAATGTATTCAGTTTTATTGACATTCAAGGAAATACGGTTACTATTTAACCAGTTACATAAGCGATGAAGATCTTGATTAACTTTTTTACAAAGAGTCATGAGGGATTTGTTGATATATAAAAGATTGGTATCGTCAGCATGATGTATCATAGAATTTTTTAACGAACAAGATAAATCATTTATATATAATAAGAACAACAACGGTCCAAGAACGGAACCTTGTGGAACGCCATATTTAATAACTTTATTTGTGGATTCAAATCCATTAATTGAAACAAACTGAGTGCGATCTGTAATAAATGAAGAAAACGAATGATTAGCAATACCACGTATTCCGTAGTAGTTTAACTTTTTTATTAGAATGTTATGATCAACCGTATCAAAAGCTTTTTGAAGATCTATGAATACACTACAAGCAAAAGAACCACTGTCAATTGCACCACGAATCATTTCAGTAATGCTAATAAGACCATGAAAAGTGGAGTGATTTGAGTGAAACCCAAATTGTTGAATATGAAAACAAGCAGAATTATTCAAAAAGTTGTAAATACAAGAATACATAAGTTTTTCTAAAAGTTTGCTGACATTTGATAATAATGAAATTGGTCTGTAGCTATTACATTCAAGTTTTGAGTCTTTTTTATGAATTGGGATTACAGAAGCAGTTTTTAAAATATCAGGGAATACACCGGTTGTGAATGACAGATTAAATAGTTCAGAAAGTACAGGAGAGATATCATTTGCAAGAGCTTTAAAAATAGGTATTGGAATGCTGTTAGGTCCTGAAGCCTTGCTGTCATTAAGAGAATGAATAATTGATAATACTTCGTTTTTGTCTGTAGGTTTTATGAACATTGAATTAAGATTAGGATTTTTAAGATGCTTATTAAAGTCAGTATTGGATGAGTGGATTTTATTCTGTAAATCTTCTGGAACTGAAACAAAAAATGAATTAAAAGATTCCGAAATTTTAATGGGGTCGTATATCATGGAGTTGGTAGAAGATGAGCATGAAGGAGATGAGTTAACTCTTAAACTAATGTTTAAAAGGTTCTTAATACCATCCCATGTAGATTTCAAATTTTTGGCATTGTCAGAGAAGAACTTAGAGTAATAGTTCTTTATACTACGACGGGTGAGAGTAACAAGTAAGTTTCTATATGTTTTATAAGATTTTTCTAGATTGAGTTTGTTATTAGAATTCTTTGCTTTAAGAAATTTGTTAAATATTTTATTTCTCATTTTAATAGAAGTCAAGATTCCTTGTGTTATCCAAGGTTTGACCCCTTGATAAGCAGCGATTGCTGCCTTTTTTTAATGGTGCATGTTTATCTAAAAGAGAATTGAAACTTGAGAAAAACTCTTCAAATGACTTATTAGTCTTACCTTCGTTGACATTGATTACATTAGTCCAGCTAATTTTTGAGAAATCACTAAATGATTTGACGCAATTTATTTGTTTTAAATTTTGAAAAAAAATGCCGCTTTTACGAGTATTAATTTTGGTTCTATAAAATGGATGTATTAAAAATTGGGACAAATGATCTGATACCGTAGAAGTAAAATTACCTACAAAAATATTTGTAGAAGTTGCATTAGAAAATATGTTATCAATTAGAGTTTTGGAATGATTTGTGATTCTTGTTGGCAATGAAATAAAGGGAAGAAAGTTATTTAAAGCAATAGTGTCTAAAAATTCAGAGACAGAATTATCTGAGTTTGCTAATAAAAGATTGACATTAAAATCGCCTATTAAAAAAATAGTTTTGTTTTTTCCATAGATAGCTTTTCAAAAAGTGGAATTAAATATGATTTAATAAATTCTGAAATATCCATACTAGGATGGCAATAAATACAGCCAATAATGATGTTTGATTTTTAAGGAATTATGATTTCCACAAACACAGATTCTAAAAGCTTTGGTTTAAGATACTAGGATCATATCCAAGTTTGTAAATTAATGTATTCGATATATAAAGTAAAGCTCCTCCAAAATAAGATTTTGTCGGAGTGTGCTCATAAACATAACTGGTAAGATTTAATGGGATAGTTGGTAGAATGTCATTTTTTAGTTTAGTTTCAGTTATGCCAATAATACTGAATTTATGATTAATAAGAGTTATAAGTGAGTTTAATTCGTCAAAATTTTTAACAAGAGAAGCAATATTTAAATGAAAAAGAGAAAAATTATTTTTGTCGATGTTAGAAGAGTTAAAACTTTCTATGTCCATATATTTACAATAGGGTTTTCTTCGAGATTTACGTCATTGTCATTGTTGTTATTAAGTTGATTGGAAATAAAATCATTAAGTTCATTATAAAGATTAGACTGTATGGTGTTTGGGAAAGATGATATGTTGTTTTCGAATTCATTAATATGAATCACTTTACCATTTATTATTTGCAGGTGCAGCTCCATATCTGATAAAATACTGAATGGAAAAATTTTTTCCCTACATGAAATACAGAACCAAGATGTTTTAGAGTTTTTCAATATTCTAAATTCAATATCATTCAGACGACAACATTTTTTATGAAAAAGGTTTAGGCAATGATTACATTGAAGGTAGTGATGGTTTTTATTAATTTTCTTGAAGCAATCTTTGCAGTGAGTAGACATTTAAGTGGTACAGTTTATAAAATGAAATGATTGAATAAACTGAAATAAGGAAACAAAGAGTAATATGAACAGCAATATAACCAAAAATAATAAAAATAATAATAGTATTTATTAACAATATAAATATAATTCAATTGATAAAATAGTAAAACAAAAATAATATTTATTTAACAGTTAAAATAAATAATGAAAAAATACTATTAATAAAGTAAAAGAAGAATAACAAAAATATATATTAAAAAAAAGTTATAATTGGTTAAATGATAAGTTGTAAGTATAAAATAAAACAATTTATATTAAAATAATAATAAATTATAAATGATTATAAGTAAAATATTATAGTTATAATAAGTGGAAAAAATAATAATAAATTATTAAGTTTATACTTAGTATTATAAGTTAATAAGTAAAACTATAGTAACTAAGCTAACAAACTATATAGATATATAAAAATGATAATAATAATACTAGTAGCAATAATAATTATTATAATAACAATAATAAAAACAATAATAAGTATATATAATAATAAACAATATAAATAACAATAAATAATATATATATATATATATATATATATATATATATATATATATATATATATATATATATATATATATATATATATATATATATATATATATATATATATATATATATATATATATATATATATATATATATACAGGACTTAATTTAATTTTTTTATAAGGTCCCAGACAAAATGTCCAATCAAATTTTTGAAATAAAATTTGAACAAATATTTACATATATTCATATTTGTTTAGTTAAAAGGAAAACAGGAAAAAGAAAGTTCTTTAAATACCGAGAGTAAAAAAGTACTGCAGATGGGTTTGCTTAGACTAGCTACTGGCATATCTGAGTTTTACGGAACCCAATTATCCAATCGAAATATATGTTATGTTTTCCCAGTTTATTTTATTTTATTTTTCCCAGTTTATTTTATTTTAGTGAAGTTGTAGTTTTTTTTCTTAATATTCAGAATTTTTATCATCGTGGATCTTTGTAATTTAAATAAAATAGTTTAAATTCAATACTGTGCATTTTTTTAGATAGACTTGTTTCATTGAGTTTTTTTCTCTCGAAAACCTTGTTAGTTTACATCGAATTACATTACCCGTTTATAAAAATTATTTAAATTATTTTACTTAACAAAATATAATATGCTAAGTGTCAATTTTGCGCATAAGCTCCACTTTTAGCGTCAAAAAGGTGGCGTTAAAAATATATGCGTCAAATATATATTATACTTTTATATTCAAAAATATAGTCAAAAATATATTATACTTTTAGCGTCAAAAATACATGGTGTTTATGTAACTAATTTTATCAGTAATTAAAATGGCAAGAAAACAAGTTTGTTATAGTAATATAGTATAATAATGTCTTAAATGTATTAAATACTAAGATAAACATATTATTTTTAAACTTTATATAAAAAAATAAATCAGATTTCATTAGGAGCCATCAATAAAGTACGTACGCAGGTATGGGGGGAAGGGGTTTCCCAAAAGCGTACAAACGCGTACAAGGGGTGAGGGGGTGTTAAAGACAGTGAGTACGCACGCAATTTGAGTACCTCTCTTAAACTTGATTTTTTATTTTTTTTTAAACATATTTCATGTGTGTAACAAATTAGAATTTTGCTTTTTTCCTGACATCAGTCAAAAAAATATTTTTCAATTTCTTTATAAATTATGAAAAAAAAATCGAGTTAGTTTTGAAAAAAAAAATAATGCATACGTATGCAGAGGGGGAGGGGGTCTTTAAAAGCGTACAGGTTCGTACAAGGGGGGAGAGGGTCCTAAATAAGTGGTTTAACTACGTAGGATCTTTATAGATGCCCCTTTATCTGAAAACAATCTTTCTTGCTCAGAAACATTTTCAGGTTAGTTTCATTATTTTGGTCTTCCTCACTACTATCATCACTTAATGTTTTCAGGTTAGTTTTCAGGTTAGTTTTCAGGGTAGTTTTCAAGTTAGTTTCATTATTTTGGTCTTCCTCACTACTATCATCACTTAACGTACTTATTTTTTTATTTAATTAGTTCTTTGCAATAAAGTACGAAACTTCAAACTTTTTTTTAGTTTTCTCAATTTCTTTTCTATCCATAACTGCTATACCAGAAATAATATCTTGATTACCTAACACATTAGCCATTTGTCTTGCCCTTTGATGTAGTAGTAATTTTTTATATTCATAATATAGTTTGCAAGCATATGCATGGGATTTACAAGACTTTGCATGATCACTAACAGCAGATTTTTTAAAATTAGTTGAACCCTGAATAAATGCATTTGAAAATTTATCCATGCACTTAATCTTGTTTTCAAATTTCCGGCAGAATTTGCAAATCAATGATTTAACTTTCCCATTTAAATCTAAGGAATATTCCAGCCATTCAGATGTAAAAACATCAGCTAATTCTAATTTCCACTTTTCCACGGTTGCTGCCGAAATGCTTGGGGAAGATAGTGAAGACAATTGGATTTTTGCTTGGTTCGGGTTAATTTTCTGGCTTACCGATACCCTTCTGAATGAAGCAAAAATTGTCTTTTGTACTTTTTTTGGCAGTTCGATTGGTTTGATTACTGCAACTGTCAAAACTGTTTGAGTACTACATTCTCCACAATGCCCTACTTTTTTATGTTCTTTGGAGTAACTAACATCATCTTCGGATACTTCAACGGAACAAATGTTACATACTGGAACAACCTACACACAAATATTTTGTCTTGCGGTTTTTGCATGTTATGCATAACAAGTCTGAAATTACGATGAATTTATACAGTGTTCCAAAAATATAATGAAAATGAGTGTGTTTATTTCTAGTGAACAATGATGCACTATTGAATGATAATAACTAAAAAAATTTTACTATAATTTATAATTTATAAATATATAATTTATTAGTCTCTAATAACTTAATTTAAAATTTCTAGAAAAAAACTGGGTACAACATAAAGATGTTTTGTTTTCCAACATTTTAGATAACTAAACTAATCAATTTTAGCACAAAAGCAACAATGATATTGCAACTGCGCTCAAAAGAGCAATTCAAAGAGCAAGGTTCAATTCACTGTGATCCATAGTTTTAAACTACTACATAATCATAGTTATTTAGATAAATAAGAATCATTTGATTATAAATTGCAATCATTAAAAAGATAAACTACTGTGATTAAATAGATAAAATACAATCATACAAGAAATAAAATAATCTGAATAAAGAGAAAAAATATATATATTTTATTTATATATTTTAAAAGTATATTTTAAAACCAATTTGTATAAAAATAAAATAAAAAACAATTCATTGATAGTTTAAAAAATTCATATACATTTAAGAACTCACATTAGATTTCAACAATAACTTTTAAGACTAGAGTGTTATTTATCTTCTAAAGAAATACTTACATGTTTACTCATTAAAAGTTAAATCAAATCATTATGCAAGATATTGGTTATTACAAATTCGTAAAATCTACACGTAAAATCACTTTTACTAATTTAAAGGCGATTAAATCAAACCCAATATGATATTTAGGGGCTATTATTTAATTTAAAAATTCCACACGCTGCATGTCATTAAAATTCGATCAATTCAATGAAGAAAATTTTATGAGTTCTACAGGTTATTATTTATCTACTTTTCAAAAGGGCACTTCTTCTTTGGCAGACAATTTATATAAAGCTAGAACTTTTTAATCTTTTATATATATATATATATATATATATATATATATATATATATATATATATATATATATATATATATATACACACACACATATATATATATATATATATATATATATATATATATATATATATATATCCTTATAGTGTAGTCGAAAGAGTTGTTTAATGTAAAAAAAGTCTCTTTCGACTACAATTTTAATTACCTCGTCTCTTAAGCTGTATTTGATTGTTGTCGAAATGTCAAAGCAATTAAATTTTAGGAAGTATATTAAATTTTATTGTTTTTTAAAAAAATTTTAAAAAACCGCAATAATAACGACTAGAAAGTTTTTTTTAATTTGTAGTGTTTTTGTTTTTGTTTTATTAAAAAACATTTTTAAAACATGCGTAAATGTTGCTACATTGACTATCTTATAGCCTGATTCGCAACGGAGTGCTGCTACATCGACTGACAAATAGCCTGACTCGCAAGAGAGTGCTGCTACATCGACTGACAAATAGCCTGACTCGCAAGGGAGTGCTGCTACGTCGACTGACAAATAGCCTGACTCGCAAGGGAGTGCTGCTACATCGACTGACAAATAGCCTGACTCGCAAAGGAGTGCTGCTACATCGACTGAGGGTTTGGTTTGGGCAGGCAGTCTATCATTTAAAAAAAAAAAAAAAAATTAAATTTTTTAAACTTTTTCTGGTCTGGTTTATTAACGCGCTCTTTAAAACTACAGTTTATGGGAAACTCTTTTTAACTACCATGCAAGAGTATATATATATATATATATATATATATATATATATATATATATATATATATATATATATATATATATATATATATATATATATATATATATATATATATATATATATATATATATATATATATATATATATATATATATATATATTAGAATCTTTATAGAAATAAAAAGAAAAAAATACAAATAAAGATATAGTTTAAAAAACGAATAATGAATAAAGAATCGGAAAACTCGAGGAGGACTAGGATTTCACCAGTTTCTAAAAAAAACACCTCTGTAAAATCTTTTATTATCAAATTTTTAAAACTGCCAGCTTTTCTTTACTTTTTGGTGTCCACTGCGTTTGCAGTAATCAATCAAACATACTTTGACTTACTTTGTAAAACAAAATATTTTTTCAATGAGAGTTTATTCACTTTATAAAAAAAAAAAATTATTAACTACACCAACATTCCCCATTTTGATATAACTAAACTTTTTTTAAACTTCTTTTCATTATTGTAATCTCCATCTTTTGACTTCTTGAAAAAACTTATAAAAACTTTTACATAATTGAAATATCAGTAGAATTCAATAATGAGACATTTCTTAGATTAGGCGCTTTTTCAAAATTAATTTGCTCATTTGCATTCTACAATATCCCATTTTGCGATCGTTTTAAATAAACAATAATTTTAAATTTAATAACATTAAAAAAAACTGTTAAAGAACAGTCATTAAAACTACAATTAATAACAGTGCTTCAATTGGGAATGAATGCCTCCATTATCAACATATTTTATAAGTTTGTATAATAGTTTACATTAAGTTTAATTTTGTCAATTTCAAATCAACAAATAAAATTTTGTTTTAAAGAATTCAAAATCCCGAACAAAATGTCTGATGATTTTGTACATTGATCGGACAATCTGAGGTTTTAGCTGGATGTCCGATGTCTGACTGATTAATAATAACTGTTGCTTTCGTATAATCAATTTTATAAACAATGGACTTTTCCCCATAAAGCAATGCATTATGGTATTTGTATGTACGCGGAAGTAAACAACAAAAATAAATCGAGTAAAATGTCAAATATTGAAAGAACTGAGATTGTTGCAATAAAAAATAAAGAAAAAAAAGAAGTCGGGATTTTTCATGTTTGTACCTAAATGCTTTAGCAACTAAGTAAAACATAAAAATTTATTGTTTAATGCAATTCCTAACAAAGAAAATATTAAAGAATAAAAAAAATATTAATTTCTTATAATAATTTACATACTTTTACATCCTTTCAAATATTTTTTTAATCATAAACCGAAAATAAAATGTATTTAAACAAGATAAAATCTTATTGAACCAGTTTTCATTTTCAAATTTAATTAATTGCACAAAAAAAGTCTTTATCTCTGTATAGAACAAAGTCAATTTCACTCTTTTCTGTAAAAGATACCTTGATATTAGTAAAATTAACTGTTTTTTAGTTTTTGTTGTCTATTACTATTTCCATACAAAAAGTTTTATTGGTACAAGCTTTATGTACACAAAGATGAATGTCCGATGTCTGACTGTTAAGTTAAGCCCTGTATATATATATATATATATAAATATATATATATATATATATGTATATATATATATATATATATATATATATATATATATATATATATATATATATATATATATATATATATATATATATATATATATATATATATATACATATATATATATATATATAGATAGTCAAATCTGGGACTGTTTTGATATTGATGAAATCTTTCAAAAGCAATTTGTAATATTTGTAATGTAAAAATATCAAGAGGATGAGCATCTGGCAGAAAAAGTTTTTCAAATTCGCATTTATTGATTTTAAACTTTTCTGCTTCTATAATTTGAAACTATAATTCATATAACTTCTGTTCTAAATTATAAAAAGACATCAAAAAAGTAGGGAGCCCTTGATAAAATACTGTCAAAAAAAATATATAGCCAGCTAAATGATTAATGCATGGTATCAACCATTTAGCTGGCAGGCCAATGCCAATGCATCAGTGCATTCCTAATTGTTAAATGCATTACAATTACAAAAATGGTACAAATATTATTTAGTTAACATCTCCAAAAGGTTAAATAATAAAGTGATTTATATGAGATTGTTATTTATATTATTATTATTTATATAAGATTAAAATTATTCTTGGAATAAAAAATAATTTATAATTATTATATTTATAGGTATTATTAAAATTTTTAATAGTAAATAATGAATTTATTAATTAAAATTGAAATTATAAAATTATTATAAGATTTTTGATTTATGAAATAATGTATGTTAACCCCCCAAAAAATTTTTTTTTTAAAAGAACAAGTTTTAAAAGTCAATCAGCATAAAAAGCATTTAATTTCTGTAAGTACGTCACCTAAATACAAAAAATCATCAATAGCTAAAGTAACCACTCAAGAACCATCTATAGTTAAAGTGACCATTGTCTAGAGTGGACAGTACAGAGAAAATGTAATTAAAATTAGGATTTCTATTTTGCTCTCTAACCCTAGCTCAAACATAAAAACCAATGTTCACCATTCTATAGCATACCTTAAAGCAGAGATACTTGCAGTGCACTATTGCATTGTTCAGCGATAAAATACACATCACACATCAACATTTGCTTGTTGATCTAATACTAAGATTGAAGTAGAAATACTAAACAATGTAAAATATGAAACTGACTTTAATAACTGACTTTAGAGAGCAGAAAGTAATAAAAAGCACAAATTTTTCAATAAAATTAGCCATGAAACTTAACCTTGAAAGACTCATGGTATTCAATCTACTTAACTTTACTTTCAGCTTTTAGATCCAAATTAAGATCTAAATGCTGAAAGAATTTAAATCCAAATTAAGATAAAAATGCTGAAAGTTAGGCTGATCTCAAATCTGTTATATAAAAAATCTATACAAATTTTCTAGATAGAAAATTTGAGTTTAGTTTAAGGATTGCATATATTTTTCAGAATATTATGATTGTGTGGTTTTTTTCAAAATATTATGATTGTGTGCTTTTTTTCAGAATATTATGATTGGGTGGTTTTTTTCAGAATATTATGATTGGGTGGTTTTGTTTATGCGCTTTAATACTGGAATATAAGTATTACTAAAAAACTGCACAAAAAAAAAACTCAACATAAATAAGAAGTTCTCAAAATAGTTAAAAAGCTCAAAATAGTTAAGAAAAAAAAAAGCTCAAAATAGTTAAGAAAAAAAAAAGCTCAAAATAGTTAAGAAAAAAAAAAGCTCAAAATAGTTAAGAAAAAAAAAACTCAGCATAAAAAAGAAGTTCTAATAAATATATAATAAATATGAACAGACTTACAGATTGTAGTGAGTATCTGCCATATTGCTTCTAAATTTTAATGCTGTACGATATGCTTGTTCAGCTTCTTTAGTTTTGTTTCTGGCATTCAAAACATTACCAAGATTTAAGTAGGCTGTTGCAAAATGAAAAGTACAAAAAAAAATGATTATAAATTCAATGAAAAGTTATAAAAAAAAGAAACAAACTTTTTGTAAGTTTAAATTTTAATATAATTTTTAATATGTTTTTTATTTATTTAAATTCATATATGCAATATTTTTTGTTTTTAATTGAATATAATAATAACTACTTATCTATTAACTAAGACTTGCTAAAGTTTTTTCAGATAGATAGCAAAGGATGTCTTAACAATTTGTTTTAATTAATTAATTCAATTAGCCGCACTCATCTTAGTGTATAGATGTAGCAATTAACATGTTTACCCTTTGAAAAACATTTCCTCTGTTTTTGGCGCATAACTATTATTCCTGAACTAGCAAAATTGAAGAGAGAATCACATTAGTCATAAAATTTTCTACATTTTTTATATTAAATGGTTCAAATTGAACTTAAAAAAAAACTTTTTTTACTAGGGTGAGTGTAGGCAAGGTTAGGTTTTAGCTAAGCAAAAATAAATAATTTGTACACCTTAGATAAAGCAGATAACTCTCTATAATGAAATGCCACACCTTTTTAAAGATGTTTTAGCTTCTAATAATTGCAAAAGGAAACAAAATTGCTAAATCTTTATATATATGTATATATATATATATATATATATATATATATATATATATATATATATATATATATATATATATATATATATATATATATTCTTTTACTCTTACCTCAGTTATATAAGAAAACTTACATTTTGCTGGACTCAATACTAGACCAGATCTAAAATTATTACACAATATTTATAAAAATTATTTATAAAATATTCTATTTAGCTTAATTTCACAATTATACTGCATAAAAACTATAAATATATTTTTAATAATTTTTGTTTTAACTAAATATTCTATTAAATATATTACTATTCTATTAAATATATTACAATATTAAATCTGTTAAATATTAGAGATGTCATCAATAGTGATTTTGCCAAATACTGAATACCGAATATTTGGCTCAATGCTCTGCCAAAGCACAGAGTATTTGGCAACCTATATATCTTGTTATTATGCTTAGTCATCAAATTGTTTTAACTATAAGTATAAAAGTATCAACTAGATTCAGGTATTTCTTGCATTTCTGAAGTAATTTTATAAGTTGCTATAAATAGATATAGCACAATGAACTTCAAACTTATTTAAAATGGTATCTTCACTACAACCTGATCTTAAAGCGTTGTTTAATTTTAATGGGAATGTCAATTGTATGGTTGTCTTTTTTATTGATGCATATTCCAAAACTAATTTCAGGGGGTTAGTTGAAACACAGAGAGTAAAACAATAAAAGATTTTAAATGCTCTGAGAAAGATTTTGATGTGACACACATCAAAATCTTTTTTAGTGAAAGATTAGGTCAGTGAAAGTTAATCTTTTTCAGTAAAAGGCTGCTTGACACCGATAAACCATCACCGGTGTCTGATCTGGTGATGATTTACTCCTATTTCATAAGAAAAAGAAATGTAAATGAAACAAGCAAACCAATCTCTACAAAAATTATTATTATAAATTTATTTAATAATAATAATTATTATTATTAAATAAATTTATTAATAATAATTATTATTATTATAAATTTACTTATTCATTTAATAATAACCTGTATAAATTCTCTTCATCTTTCCATGCAATGTTTCGTTGATATGTTTGCAATGCAAAAATTAAAGATAACACAACTGTTGCATATAGCCATCTTGGTTGTTTTTTTACATGAACCATTAAATACAACCCATTAACAAAAAGAAAACAGAATCCAATACTTGGAATATACAGAACACGTTCAGCAACAATAAATCCAACATAAAAAAATAAATTTGAGGCCGGTAAAAATGGAATAATCATGACCGCAAGTCCAAAAATCATGAGGTCAAATATATTTACATTTTGATTATTCTTATTCTTTAAGAGTAAATGAAAACATCTAAGATAAAACCAAAGTATATATATCAGAGACGAGTACATTAAAATTGAACAAACATTCTCCCAGCATACTAGTTTCTCAACCAAAGGTATAGCTTCAATGGACCAATCATAACTCAATTGCCATGGAAAAAATAATAAATATAAGTTGCAAAACGGCAGATACATGAAGGTAAAGAACCTTGTCAAAATATTTGGGTCATTGGCAGCAGGATTATCAGAGTTAGAAAATTCAGGGAGAGTGTTTTGCATGATCAAAAAACGAAGGTATAAAACTGCTACACTCCATATAGTTAAAAATAAACACCGTATATGACCACCTGATGTCCTGAGCTAAAAAAAAAGTTTAAATTATATATTTAAATTATCTTTTATGACAAAAAAAAAGTCTATAATTTTACTTACATTCTCAAATACTTTAGAAGGCTGAGCAATATTGCATTTTGACACAATCAGGATTTCCAAAACAATACATAAACCCAATACAGTTATACCTTGCTCCTTAGTAAACATGGCAAGAAGAGAAAATAATAAACTCAAACAAAACCATAAGATATTTTTACTGAAATAACCATTTGATGCTTTAATATAACAAATTAATGAAAGTAAAAAAAATAGGGCTGCTCCCACATCAGCTCTTCCAACGATGCCAGCAACTGCCTCTTTTTTAAAAAATTAATTAACTTTAAAAATACAATAAAATAATATCAATCAATTAAAATAACTTTTTTTCATCAATAAGCAAAATAATAAAATATTTTTTTATTAACACATTAATAATTATTACTAGTAAACATACCGAAATGCATAATAAACATACCAGAACGCATAATAAACATACCAGAATGTATAATAAATGTACTGGAATGTATAATAAACACACCTGAATATGTAATAAACATACTGTAATGTATATAAACTTACCTGTATGTATAGGATGTGCTGCAAACATTAGGCCACCAAGTAAAACAACCCATTTTTTATTGTAAAACAACAAACAAAAATATGTAAACAAACATGATACAATTCCATGAAGTATAACATTTACAAGATGATAACCCCATGGGTTCAATTGACCAAATAAATAATTAAGTCGAAATGAAAATACACAGACAGGACGATATGATTTATGACTACCACTATGTGATAAAGGTGTACCCCAAAAGTCATTGAATAGTAAGTTATGCCAAGGCTTGGATGGTAGCAGATCTTGATTGGCCAAAATAGCACGCCTAATGAGGAATTAAAATTAAAAATTTAATTTAAATAGTATAAGAAATTTAATAAAAAAATTTATATAATATAAGAATTTGAATAAAGATTTAATATCATTTTAATATAAATTTAAATAATATAAGCAATATAAAATGAAAACATTTAACTTAAAAAAAAATTTTTAAGTGCAGTGATATAAAGTCAAAGAAATGATCCCTAAACACCATAGCAAATGAGTATGTGCCTCGATGTTTAGCAGTTTGTTTGGAAAACTTTGTGTGCATACAAAAAAATTTTTTTTTTTTTTTTGAACGTACAAGAAAATGTTTTGTTTGAAATATTCCAAATAAACAAAAGTTAGTGAAAACCACACGCTTTAAAAAACAAGCAATTGTCAATTAACAAATTTTTTTAGTCCACAATTGTCAATTAACAATATAAAATTATTAACAACAGTTTTTTAAAAATTTCAATTAAAGTTTGCTTTTATTTCTTCTGTAAAATATTATTTAATGTTTTTATGGATCCACTTGTCTCACCAGTTGAAATTAAAATTATTAGTAAGAATAGAAAGAAAAAAGAATTTTATTGAAGCTCAGTCAAATTAACCAGGACATTTTATTGGTTCTTCTTAAATAACCAGGACATTTCATTGGTTCTTCTTAAACAACCAGGACATTTTATTGGTTTTTCTTAAACAACCAGGACATTTTATTGGTTCTTCTTAAACAACCAGGACATTATATTAATTCTACTTAAATAACCAGGAAATTTGATTGCTTCTTCTTAAATAAATTGCTAACTTAAATTTTTGCAAAAATAATTTTAGTTTTTATCAATTATGTTACTAATACCAAAAAATTTTGAATTGATTTTGGAGTCTGGTAGTGGCTTCACTGCCAAAATTTAGCATCAATAGAAAATGAAGCTATACTGATAATCTCTTGTATATGATCTGGTGATCTTCAAAAAGCATCAATTTTATCCTGCTTATTCTTGCATAATCATATATTACTTAATCATATTTATACCATATGTAATGTAAAGTATGTATCTATATGTAATGTATGTGTAAGTTATATAAGTATATATAATGTATGTGTAAAGTATGTATGTATATGTAATAAATTTGAAAGGTATATATGTATATGTAATATATACATAAGGTATGCATGCTCATGTAATGTTTATGTAAGGTATGTATGTATATTTAATGTATATATAATGTATGTGTAAGGTATGTATGTATATGTAAGGTATGTAAATATATGTAGTGTAAGTTTAATGTTTGTATGTATATGTAATATTTGTATAAGGTATCTATGTATATGTAATGTATGTGTTAGGTATGTATGCATATGTAATGTGTGATTATATGTATATGCAAGGTATAAATAGTATATATACTTTTACATAATATTATCTTATATACTTACTATTTCACAAAAAACATGTTATTAGCTATTAATGTCAGATTTATATTTAGACCAACCAAACTTTTATCATTTTTTGCTTGTGGTTATATATTTTTTAAATTTTTAGTATTTTGGTAGTTTTATCATAAACAGCCATATTGATAGTTATGAAGCTACAATATGTCTCAAATGGATACAGACTTTTCGTTATGTTATAGTTAGCTACAATGATATAATAATAATATTGCTAGTTAAAAAGCTGTTGCTTGTATACACAACACTGGTTTTTAGCTAGCAATATCAACTATCTATAAATTTGTAGGAATGTTTTAGTAACCTACAAAGCTAGAATATGTAACTACCAACATATTGTTTTAAAATTGCTATATGCAATATAATAAATATGCAATATGCATAAACATTTTACTATAATAGTAGATGGCTATATTCACATAATAGCTACAGAATTGTCATTATGTAGTAACTAGCTATAAATTATAACTAGCTATAAACTATATAAGCTATAACTAGCAATATATCATAATAATATTGTTAGTTAAAAAGTTACAATATGTTGTCATCAACTAGCTTAGATTTATAGCAAGCTACCTACTATGCTGCCATGTCATAATATTTATATCAATTGATAGCTACAAAGCTGTAATATCTAGACAACGATATGTTGTAATGAAATTACAAGCAAATTATGAAGTTACAACTCAATTACTAACATAAATATATTAGATCCAATACTAAAAATCAAATTTTACAAGATGTATAAGACAAAATGAAACAATGAGACAAAAAAAAATCAATACCAAAAAACAAGCTATTTGCTAGCTCATTTCCCACAGTGTATTTTGTTTTTATTTAACATATGATGATAGATCACAACCATGTACTGGGCAATTATTTATTATTATTGCTCGCTTCTTTTAAATTTAATTTTTTTAATTCCTGCAACCACTTCTTAAATGAAACCCTAAAACCCTAAACTCATTTAAACCATTTAATTTTATAATACGAAAATACTAGTTACCTTTTTTATTAATTTATATTGTGGCTACAATCCTCTCTATAACTCTATAACTCTGAAACACAAACCTTGACAAACACGGTTACAGCGCAGAGAAACAAGTTGAGCATGGTACTATCAGGTAGGCGCTTTATTTTTATTTTTTTATTGTATTCACCTCCCTAAGGTCAAAGGGGCCACTACAGTTACAGAGGATACTATTTTTATTTTTTACTTTTAATTGTTTTTCAAACCCTCTTTAACTTTTTAATTCTTAAACATGAGCCTTAATGAAAAACACATCTGTGAGAAGAAACAAGTTTAGCTTAGTACTAATAGGTATATGGTGATCCCACTTAGAACTTTTTGCATACAAAGCAAGCACTATATCACTGTTGTAATAATTAGTATAATTAGTAATATAAAAATTAGTTATTATTATTAAATTATACAAAAACATAACATTACAAAAAAGCCATCCACCTTGTTTTTACATCAACTTCATTTGTAAATGTTTTTCAATGTAGCTTTATAATACAACTCTCTCCAAAGTTTTCATCCCTTCATTATAATCACTTGGTTTAAAACCATAAACACTGAATTTTTTTTTTACTTTAAATCTAGCATTTCACAAATATAATAACCTCTGTTTATCTGATTGAGCTTTGTATACAACTTGTTTTGTCTTGCACTTAGCCAATTAATGCAAGAGCATATTTTCTTTGTTCATTCTCAGACTTTTAAACATTTTTAAAAGTCTTTTCTTCTAAAATTCTACCCTTTTCTGCATTCCCCAATCATAATTCCATGAGTCTTGTGATTCTTTGTGTTTCTGAAAACTCTTTATTCTTCCAAATACTTTATCAGATTCTTCTATAAAGCTATTCTTAATGTTTTTTCATACTTTCTGCATCTCAATGCAGAAGAACAAATCAGACGTTCCACAAACATCAAAAAATAAATATTGTTAAATAACATGTAAAAAACAACTAATTTGTGCTAAGTAATACAGGTTTTGTCTCATATAACTCTTATGGTACTCACCCATTTTCTGTTTTGTTTTCTGATTTATAGTCCACTTGTATATTGAAGTCACATGACTTATAAGTTCCTTCGTGTTAATTTTTTTTTGTAAATCATTAATTATAGATAATCCAATAGCATCTGAAAATTCTAACATTTTCCCTTCAATATTTCTTATACCAAACTCCTTTTCCACTGTGTATTTCTTTAAAACCATCTGCGACTGCATCTGACATCTGACCCATTTCTACTTTGACATGCAATTAGCCACTTGTTTTTTTTTCAACATTTTTCAAAAATACAAAAAATTAAACATTAACTCTAAAAAGTCCAATTTAAAAAAAAAAAACTTCACTCCAAAAGATTCAATTAAGAAATAATAGCTTACTGTGTGATATTTTTAATCTAAAAGATATATATTTTATTAAATATAAAAGATATTTATATTATTTAATATGAAAGATATTTCAACTCAGCAGCAACAACGAGGCATTTAAAATTAAGCATAAAATTGAAACTATGAATTGTAATAACCTGGCCTCCAAGGTTGATCTTTCATCTTTCGGTAGTTGTGAGAAAACAAGTGTGGTTGTATCATATTCTACCAAGTTCAGATAACTTATAATAGTTTTGTTATTCATGATAGGGGAAGACCAAGGCCTCCAACACACCTGCTGTCAAAATAGCTCAAAGATTTTTTAATGAATGGCCTTGAAATTCACCAAGCATGCATACTGCCCTGATTCAGCAGAACACATGTTAACAAACCATTGAATTTAGGAGAATTGAAAGAGGATAAAATGTCAGGAGAAGTGAGATCAAAAAAGTTAAAACAGTAGCATTGTAAAATTAATTCAAAATTTTATTTTTATTTTTTTATTTCAACAGTGTTTTAATAATATTTAAAAAAAAAATTATATTGCATTATTCTATTATAAAAATATTATATTATATTATTGTCTCTTATTACCAATTTTCAACATTTTTATCACAGCATAAAAACAATGGTATAAAAATGCAAGTTTAAATAATTTCTAAGAAAAATTTGAATTATTATTAGTTATAAAAACATTATAAGTTAGTTTTTGATTAACAAGCTTGTTTAAATAATAAGCTATAATAAGCTTGTTGGTTATGCTTATGTTCATTATTACCTAGTTTTCATAAGTCAAAATATAAATGAGATAGGAAAAATATTAAACAATAGCAGACACCATTAATACTGATGAATTATAATACTTAGACAATATACTTAAAAAAAACTTGGTTATTTGTTTTTGATATCTACAAACAAAATTTATAAAACACCATGTTCATTGAAGTTTTGGTCTGGCTGCAACTAAAGATTTTTCAAATAATATTGTCTATGATTAATGACAGATTTTATGTGTAATCAAATGCTTTCCTTTTGTCTGACTTTTTTTTTTGCTTCTTTGTTTTTTGAGGGATGGATGGTGGTTTATTTGCTTCATCGGTCAATTTGTCACCACAATGAACTATATCAACATTGATGAAATGAGGAGTCTGATCAATAACAAATTTGACAGCACTGGAATGAGCTGATTGGTTGATTGGTTCTCACAGTATTGACAACAATGTGACAACAATAAGTAACCAATAGTAACCAGTATTTCGAGATTAATTGTGCTTTTAAAATAATAACCTTACCAGCTCTAACCAGCAAAACAAAGTTGTTTAACGCTCCATTCCTTATAAATCCCATTTATAACTTACAATATATTTTATGAAAAGCAACATGATATTAGGAAAGCAACATGATATTAGGAAAGCAACATGATATTAGGAAATATTATAAGGGGTAAACAAATTTTATCTGTTGACCAGCTTCTTACCTCTTCTACATCTATTAGGCTGGCATAGATGTATCTACAATACATTGTTTTCAGTTTAGGATATTAAGTCGAGAAGATCCAGCAACCTTCTTGACTTTGGGCTTTGCTTGTGTCTCTGTTTTTATGACTAGGCATCTCATTCTATTATCTCCTAATGAGGGTACAGCTCTAAAACTCAGTTTTATGGTTCAGAGACCAGCTGGTAGTCAGGTTTCATGAACTCTTTGGTAGCTCTCATAGAGGTTGATTCCGTCAACAGCTGTAAAATATTACAGTACTAACAGTGCCATGTTATGCATGAATGGTGTCTCTGTTTGTACTTTTGGTGTGCATTGTTGAGGCCACATTTGGAGCCCATTGTTAAGACTTAGGGTTTTATTAATAGTAATGAGCCAATTACTTGGACTATTAGATAGTATAATGAGTATTATCTGTGCTTTGAGTCAAGTTCTTTAACAAATTAAAAAATGACTAAAGTATCAAAACCTATTAACACTAAAAACCATCGTCATCACCAAGTTCTTTAAACCTAATCATTCACTAATATTTGTGGTCTTCGAAATAACTTTTCTTTAGTTGATCTTCATCTTTTGCAAAGTTCACCAGACCTACTTGCTAATTACTAATTTGAGTTTGGCTATTGAATCTTGTGATCTTAGTGCTGATGTCATCGCTAAAGTTCGCTAAACCTATCATTTACTAATATTCGTGGTCTTCAGTTGTCTCACCTTGTGATCTTAGTGTTGATGGTTATCTTCCTTTAATTCGTAAAGACTCCAATAGTCACAGGCTTGGCCTGGGCATTTAACGGATGACAACTAAAAAATGAGATTCGATTTAAAGACACATATCTCCTTAAAGGAATAAGATTTTAAATATAGGAAAACTGTTTTAGAAGGTATTTTTATTCCAGTTTTTAAATACTTTATGTGTTTTTATTTTTTATAGAAAAATGAATAAAAAAATAAATTCAAAACAAGAAGAGATTAGAAAACATGTGTATGAATTTTAATTAAATTACAAAAATGCTGGTAAAAAGTTCACTTATGACCACTTTAAAGCTGAGAATATACCTAAAAGTACTATTTACAAGATAATTAAACATGCTGAAAGTGAATCTAGGTACCAAAGAATTCAAGGAAGTGGAGTAAAAATTAAAAAAATGATTAGGACAAACATTTAAAGGCTCAAACTCATGTTTGACCATAAAGACGTAGTTTCTCAACGACAGGCAGCTAAAAAGTTCAACTGTACTCAGCAACACATTAGTAAAACATTAAAAAAAAGAACAAATATTAAATAGAGAAAAAAATGACGATTCTAAAACGCTCTGACCAGCAAAAAGCAGTAGCTAGAACTAAGTGCAGTCGATTGTGTCAGAAATTCAAAAATCGTAAACCAATCAAATCTTATTTCACAATAAATCACTCCAGTATCAATGGAAATGATATATTTTATACTGGTGATGTAAAATCTACTCCATCTACAGTTAAATACCAAACAAAACAAAAGTTTCAAAAGTAATTACTTCTATGAATTGCTTTTTCTGAAAATGGAATTTCTCAACCTTATTTTGTACCAAGAGGACTGGCTGTAAACCAAAAAATCTATTTAAACAAATGTATTAAGAAGAGACTTATTCCATTCATCAATAGGTATCATTCAGGTGCATATGTATACTTGCCAGATTTAGCATCATCTCATTATGCAAAAACAGTAATCATGTACCTAAACAAGGAAAACGTGCATTATGTTGAGAGAGCGGATAACCCTGCAAACTTCCCAAAATGTCGCCCTATCGAAAATTTTTGGAGTATTTTGAAAGGCATTGTCTACAAGAATAATTGGCATGGAGAAAATCTTTAAAAATTATGTTCTAGAATCAAGTATTGCCTTAATGAAATTGATATTGAGCTCATACGGAGACTAGCTCAGTCTATACCAGGCATAGTCGATAAAGTCAGAAAAAATGGTTTAATTGAGAACAACTGATTATATTTTTAAAAACTGAAGAAAAATACTATCAAGAACATTTTTCCTTTTTGTTTTAGCTTATTTCTTTAAAGATATATATATCTTTAAATCCAGTCTCGTTTTTTAGTTGTCACCCGTTACATTCGTAAGAATTCATCCATTTTTTGGGAAACTAGTTTTGAATCCACAGACTATTCTTTTATGTGCATTGTATTATTTTTTGTTTAGCACCACTTCACTCAATCAACTTTCATTCTGTACTATATTGCTCCCCTTAATCTTTTCAATGTTATTTCTGATCAAATTGACCAAGCCCTTTCTTTTGATCTTTCACTAATATGATTGTTACTGGTGACTTGAATGTTCATCACACTGAATTGTTTGGTTCAAGTGTCAGTGACTCTGCCGGTATTAAGGCCCACAATTTTTACCTTTCTCAATTTCTAACTCAAATGTCAACTTTCAATCTCTAATTCAAATGTCAAATGTTCCAACTTTCTGAATGCTTTCCAGACAATCTGAATCATTTACCTTCTCTACTCGACATATGTCTTGTTTCTGATCCTAGTCAGTGCTCAATTTCTCCACATTTACTCTTAGGTCTTTCCGAACAGGGTTTGATCTCATTAAAACTAATATCTCATTCTTCTTCTTCGTCAGAATCTTCCTATCATCAACCTCTTACAACCTTAAATCTGACTGGAACTCTTTTCGTGATTTTCTTTGTAATGGCCTTTGGGAAGAAATTTTTCGCCTTCCTGCTGACAAATGTGCTTCTTATGTAACTTCTTGGATTCAGGCTGCCATGGAACCTTTTATAACCTCTAAACAATTCCAAATCAAGCCTCACTCTTCTCATTGATTTTCCTCTTATTGTGCTGCTGCAATTGCCGATCACAACCATTACTTTTATATATATCAGCAAAAAAATTCTTTAGAAACAGACATCTGTTTAACAATGTCTATAACATGGGTTCTATCTCCACCATGTCCCTGGATCCCTGGAAGTACAATGCTTAACTTGTTTCTCTGTGCAGTGGCCTTGTTTGCTAAGGCTTGTGTTTTGGAGTTATAGAGTTGAGAGAGGGTTATAACCACAATTAAGTAGCCTCCTTGTCTGTAGTGGCATTCCTGGCCTTATGGAGGTGAATTAACATGAAGAAAAAAAAAGGACCTCACTTCTGCTACAGCATAGTAACTAGTGAATTTTTACTCAGTTAAAACCTAATTTTTTTCAGCTAATTGTTATTGCAACATTCTAGATCTTTCTATATTTATGAATGGTAATTTACTTGTTGAGTCATCTACCATTTTTCTTTGAGACAAAGGGTAGATGACTTATCTACTTTTGTGCCATAATTATAAACAATTCACTATGGCATCCCTTGTGTCATAATTATAAACAATTAAAAATAATTATAAACAATTAAAAAAGAAAATCTTTGAACTAATATTTGTTTTAACCTGATGAGCAATAAACACAGTGAATGAATTTGAAACATTATTAACTTTTTAAGAAAGTATAAAACTAAATTAAAATAACTTTAAACAAAATTTTCTCAATCAAACTTAAACAAATCTAAATCTTATAGAAAAAAAATTTATTTTTTGTAATAATCCATAATAATCACTAGGTAGAAGTATACTTACGTGTCGTCATAGACAAACTCTGAGCTCAGCGTATTGCTGTAGCATATAAAAGCAAACAAAAAAATAAATATGCATGAGTAGAGTCCAAAATATAAATGCAAATGGTTCATAAGCTGTTTCATCATTTTCTGTGAAAAAAGATACTATCATTATACATTTATACATACATACATACATACATACATACATACATACATACATACATACATACATACATACATACATACATACATACATACATACATACATACATACATACATACATACATACATACATGCATACATACATACATACATAAATATATATATATAAATATATATATATATATATATATATATATATATATATATTTATATATACACACTGTCACTGTTACTGTCGTCGAAATTTCAAAGCAATTAAATTAATGCGGAAGTACATTAAATTTTATTGTTTTTTAAAAAAACCTCAATAATAATAACTAGAAAGTTTCTTTTAATTAATGGTGTTTTTGTTGTTGTTTCATTAAAATATATTTTTATAACATGCACAGAGTGTTGCTACATAGACTATTTTATAGCCTGACTAGCAACGGAATGTTGCTGCATCAACTATCTTATAGCCTGACTCGCAACAGAGTACTGCTACATTGACTGACAAAGAGCCTGATTCAAAAATTCGAATGCGCTGCTACATCGACTGAGGGTTTGGTTAGGGCAGGCAGTCTATCATTTAATTAAAAAAATTTTTCAAGTTTTTAAACTATTTCTGGCCTGGTTTATAAGCACTCTCTTTAAAACTACAGTTTATGGGAAAAACTTTTCGACTCCCATGCAAGACTATATATATATACATATATATATATATATATATATATATATATATATATATATATATATATATATATATATATATATATATATATATGTGTATGTATATATATATATATATATATATATATATATATATATATATATATATATATATATATATATATATGTATGTATATATATATATATATATATATATATATACATATATATATATACTTATGTATATATATATATATATATGTATATATATATATATATATATACATATGTATATATATATATATATATATATATATATATATATATATATATATATATATATGTACTTAAAAGTATATATATATATATATATATATATATATATATATATATATATATATATATATATATATATATATATATATATATATATATATATATATAAACACAGTGCCAGACAAAAGTATGTGAATAATTCATCATTTTTTCCTCGTTTTATAGGCATAATAGTAACAAAATCAATTTATAAATCACACATACACACAAGTTAAATGCAACATGTACACAGTTTCATAGTATAAAATCTTATTATTATATGGTATATTATACAGAAAGTTAATATTTTGCATGTGGCCCTTTATTTTTAATGATATTAACATATTCTATATGGCTTTGATCAACAAAGTTTTGATAAAATTCTGGAAAAATGCTTTTTCTATTAAAAGTAAGGTCTACTTATGATGTAAAATTGTGTTATTGTGTTATTGCAATATTGTGTTATTATATTTATATTAAGTATATTGTGTTTCTTTAAAATTTAGATAATATAATAATAACCTTACTCTTAACTTACTTGTATTAGTCTTGATGGAATCTAAAACAATATTATTGTATTATCTTATTACACAATAGATCATAAAATATTCCTAAAAACTCTTCCAGATAAACTTTTCTTTTTCAATATAGATATTCTTCTTTGTCAGAAGAAGAATATTGATATTGGATAGATTTACAAAATAGAAGAAAACGATTTTGAAATGAAAATGAACGATAAAATGTGTAAGTTTTCTCAAACCTCACTCTGATTTATTGGACAACTAATAAATAGAAAACAGAATGTTGAAACCAGATCCCGAAAGGTTTTGGGGCTTACAACATTATCCTATTTCAATATCACATTCCAAAATTTAACAGCTTCATAGGGTTCTTTGCATACTATGCTAAATAGATCCCTAACTGCACCAATCTAACTACTTAACAATTTCTACAATTTGACAAATTCTTGTGACTCAATAAGCAAAAATATCCCACTTTCAGATGAAGCTATCTCTTCCATTACACAACCAAAAAACCAACTAACCACTGTATCTTTAGTTACACCTTTCCCAAATATTCTACTTAAAATCGAAACTGACGCTTCTCAAACTGCTATTGGTGGAATGCTAAGTCAAGAAGGACGATCTATTGCATTCTTCTCCAGAGTTCTATTAAGGCCTGAAAATTTCTAATCAGTCATAGAACAAGAAGCAATGGCTATTATGGAATGTTGTCGTCGATATAGACTTCTACTGTTTTCTGCTGTGAAACTCAATATTATAACAGATCAAAAAGTTGTTTCCTTTCTTTTTAATCCAAGACCAATTTCCAAAATAAGAAGTGACAAACTTACAAGATGGCGCTTAGAACTATATGAATATCGATTCAATATTTCATATAGATCTGAACCAGATAATATTGCATCAGATGCACTCTCTAGATGTCTTGCCATAAATACTAATCTTTGTACACTACGACAACTATATATCAAACTATGCCACCCAGGAGTACTACTGCAATACATGGAATTTACCCTACATTATCAGTGAAATTAGAGACATAATCTCCAACTATCAGGTATGCTGTGAGCTTAATTCAAAGATTTTTCAACCCCAGCCTGGTCAACTCATCTCCTCTACTGGACCATGGGAAAGAATGGCTATGGATTTGAAAAAATACCTTTTAGTCATAATTGAAGAAAATTCTGGTAACTCATTTGCATTCCCTTGCTCCCAAATTAATCTGATACAATAATAAAATATCTTTTTACTGCCTCTATTCACTCTGATCGTGGTATTTAGTTTGAAAGAAGAAAACTAAAAATGCTTCTTATAGAAAACAATACCAGCAAGACACAAACAACGCTATATCAACCACAAGGAAATGGACAATGTGAAAGACTAAACTGCACAATCAAACAAAAACAATAAACTTAGCTTTATGAAGTTTTGAACTAGAAAAAACTGACTAGGAACTGGTACTCCCTGCAGCTCTATCCTCTATTCGATCACTACTCTGCACTTCAACAAATTTTAGTCCACACAACAGACTAACGGGTTTCAAACCCTAATAGAATTAGGTAATACTGTCCTACATTAAAATCACCTCTGATTGAAAGGAGACCCACTGGTAGAACCAGCCACTTTTCTTGAAACTATATAACCCCACTATGTATGTGTAAAGTATATGAATGGCAGAATTGACACTGTATCAACACGACATTTAGCACCATGTGCCACTCCCCACAATAAAGAAATAATCCAACCACCTGAAACCTTGAGACATCAATTTCACTTAAAGAAAGTTCAAAAGTTATAAACACTTGCAATACATTTGAAACTGATGAAAATAACCTAATATCACCAACTGATTGCCATCTTATGTCTGTTACTAATGATTTACCTTCTCCAAGTAAAACAACAAGTATCAATATTACACCATCCATAACTCCATATCCTATCGTTACTACAACCCAAAACTTAATAGTTAACGCAAACCACCCACATTGTAGTAGAAGCAATCTTAAAAGCTTAATTTGTAACAAAAATTAATCAAGTCTAAAAATATATATGTGAATATCTATTGGAAGGGTGGATAACTGTGGTATTGTGTTACTGCAATATTGTGTTATTATATTTATATTATCTATATTGAGTTCCTTTATATTTTAGATAAAATATTATTAACTTAATTAACTGTATAAGTCTTGATCTACCTATATATATATATATATATATATATATATATATATATATATATATATATATATATATATATATATATATATATATATATATATATATATATATATATATATATATATATATATATATATATATATATATACATATATAAATATATATATATATATACATATATAAATATATATATATATATATATATATATATATATTATATATATATATATATATATATATATATATATATTTGGGTTTCGAGATATCTAACTTCCGAAATGGAGCGAATAATAAGGAAAACATGCAGGGAATGTAGATACATCGACTGACTTAAATAGAGAGAGTGTGCAATGAGTGCTGCTCAGGGCTGGATATAGTGACTGGATATAATATATAGTGATCGAGTTAATTTGGCAATTTCGGAAATAACTTAACTTTTAAAAAAATTAACCTGTTGGCATTTTATGGGAAAAATTAAAGATGATCATGTTTCTTCATTAGCAACATTGTTAGTAAAGATATAGCTGCGTCTTCTGTTATAGAACTGGTTATAATATTTTTATTTGCAAAAAAAACTTCTATTTTAATGCTTTTATTATTTTATAACGCAATGGTGTAGGTCTTATCCCTAACCTAGGCTCTAGGCTTCTAGGTCTGAAAGTGTAAGAATAATTTGAATAAATTATACAAACTTTATATGTTCTTATGTTATTTGTGCATATGCTGCATATGCACAAACAACAGATGGACATAATTTAAATGAAATAGCATTTCTACAAAATAACAACACAATGAAGGATCAAATAAAAAAAGCCAGAAATTATGATTAAAAGTAGTAAAATTATACAAACATTAGCAAACAAATAATATCTATACCTTTAATAGAGCGTGGTTTTTGAGATTCCAGAAACTTACTTAGAACTATACTTGATCACGATGAAAATGATTTGATACTGTATAGCAGCGAAAGGATGAATCTTGAATGGAAAACATTTAAGAAATCAGTTTTGACTTTTGTAGCTAAAGCTTTTTATCTTAAGAAGGCTTTAATTTAAATGAGGAAAGGTCTTAGAAACATTAAAGCTGTTAAATTTCAATCAAAGTGTGAATGTCAAGGTATTAATAAATGCGACTATTCAGCACCCAATAAAAATGTCAGACAAATAGATGCAAATACTTCAAAGCAAAGTTGAAATGTAACAGTCGTTCTTATGTCAGCCACACTTATTACAACAAAATATAATAGCAATATTATACTAACAATGTAACCATGTTAGATAATTTTTTTTGCTTTCATCTACATTTTTTTTTTTTGATTTCATGCTAAAAATTTGCGGCAATTTATAAAACAACTGAGTGAATCTGAATTAAGGAGGTAAATTATTATATCTGCATTTACTTTTCGTTTTAAGTTAAATCAAATCATTTACTTTATATTTTTTGTCTTAAGTTAAATCATAGTCATAATAACAGATTGCATGTTATGACTATGGTTAAAATTAATGTGGAAACTTCGATTTGAACATTTTGAAAACGCTTGCGGAAAGGTAAGATATGAGGTTTTAAGCCTTAAAATTTTTTCAAGGTTTTAAAAATTAAGGTTTTAAGTTTGAATTTATTGAATACTTTATTGTTGGACACCAAGACACTTATTGAATACTTTATTGTTGGACAGCAACTTATTATTTTAAATCACGTTTTAAGTATTTAAGTGAAGAGTTTTATTTTATCTGCTCAATGCAACTAAGAACAAACAAACTTGTAAAAAAAAAAGCCGATAATTTAAAACAAATCCGATTGGTTGTTAGTGGCAAACCGAAAAACTTTTTATTTATTGGTATTAAAATTTATGCAAACAAAGAATTCGAATTATTTATAAAGTTTACTGCCTCTGTTTTTTAATTGTTTACGGAAAACTTATTATATCAAGATGGCCGAATATGTCTCGAGTATTTCAAAAAATGATACTGAATACCAAAAACAGTTTTTTATATGGGGCTAAAAGTTATGATTATTTACGCAAAAAATTACTTTGGTAGAAAAATTAACACTACCATAGGTTATCTAAATCTAACGTGATATTTTGTTAAACATACTAATTTAAATGTGGTTTTAAAAATAATAACTTCAATTTTCATAAAAAAAATGGTTTTTCACGGATAATTTTACCAAATAATGTCTGATTAGAAATGTCAAGTTACATTCATTAAAAACAAACACCAACACATGTTTTTATGAAAAAATCAAATTCATAGACTTATCTATAGCCAAGCCCCAAGGTACTTTGAAAGGTATGTTGAAAACTGCATCTTTTCTAAATAAAACTACGCTTGACGATTTGTTATAGTAGCGTTACTTTTACCAGATTATAATAGTGGTTAAAATAATTTTAAGATATTTACTTTTTGTAATAATTAAGATAAATACTTTTTGTTGTTAGCACAGTACAAAATGAAATACTTTTAAAGGTAGTATATTTTTTTTTAATATACCAACACAAATATATTAAATTGTAATTAAGTTTATAAATTGTGTCAAACAAACACTTCAAGATATTTTTATAATTATATTGATAGGCAAAATTTCTTATCAAACCTCTATTCCGACGGTCTCATTTAAGTCCGCAAACACCTCAGCCAATGTATGCACACTTACTGTGCCTATGGCTGAATAAATCAGTTGATGTATGTAAAATGCAAAGCGCCTATCCCTATATATCCCAATTTGCCTGTTCCCTAAAATCCCGGTTTTCGGACGTCAAGGGTGCTCAACATCAGAATAGAGGTTTGAAAAGAGAGACTACCATATTGATACATCTACTGCAAAACTGTTATAACAAACGCTTTGGTTGTTAATAATATTTTGCTAGTTCTTTGTTTGCATAAATTAATAAATAAACCAATAAATAAAAAGTTGTTCGGTTTGCAACCAATCGGATTTATTTAAAATTATCAACTTTTTTTTACGAGTTTGTTTGCTCTATGCCTGAGCGTTTATACAAATACATTAATTAGTTAAACTAATTTATATTATAAATTGCACATTCTAACTTCCAGTACAATATCTGTCCATATTCTCTATGCTATCTTTCTAACTCGACTTCTTTAGTCTGTCACTCTAGCCGGAGAAGGATAAACCACAATACCCAAAATCCAAGAAAAAATGAAAGCTAAGGAAAATCTAATGTTTAGAATATCGACTTACATTAGTCAATATCGTAAACCTTTAATCGACCTTAATTAAACGTAAACATTTATAGATTTAAAATCTACGCTTTAAATCCTTTAATATATACGTTTATTAAACGTCGATCAAACATTTACAATATTTACTAATATAAGTCGTTATTCTAAAGGTTTGATCAACGTTTAATAAACGTTTATTATATTATAATATAGTAATATAGCTATTGGTCAGAAAACTCACATAACAGCTTAAGTCACGCAGTTTGAATAGGTTGTTTGAAAACGAAATAAAAAACTTATTAAAAATTGTTTTTTATTGGCTAAATAATTAAATTAGACTTAAATGCGTTAAGATTCACAACAACTGAAAGCAAATTGACTGATAAATAAATAGTAAACTAGTGTCAGGTGCGCCATTTTAATTCATGGAAGTTAAAAAGCTCATATTGCGACAATTTACCTTCCTAAATGCCAACAAATCAAATGGACTTCGATGTTTTAAAAATTATTGATGGCGACATTGACACAGTTAAGAAATATAAGTTTCTGTTCTCTCGTTATGAAAGTCCTGCTGCAAGAGCTTTTTTCGTAAGTTTTATAAACAGTTTAAGTTCATTTTGTTAACGCTAGTCTGATTGTGTGACAGTAGGTATTCGTCTTTGCAATAATCAAGAGGTTTAACAAATAAATATTTATTTTTTCATTTTAGATATATTTTAGCTTAATTTAGCTACATTTGCTAAAAAATTGGTGGAACAGAGTTGGTAAAAACCACTGCATATGTTATGTCGCGACGTTACTAATTTGGTAATGTCAAAAATAAACATGGATGGTACAAGAAATTTCGGAAAACTTCCATTCATTCCATTCAGAATATCCTCTATATGTAAAGTTGTTCTGTGTAATTCTAATTTTGATTTATGAATGTATATTTAAAATGCTGATTATTTTATCTTAGTTTTTGCGGTTATAAATCAGGTTACGAAATCAGACGATCAGGATACGAATGTAGAAGATGATGTTGCACAAACAGGTGCAAGATGAACAAGCAGTAGACGGTATTCTAGGAAGATTTTTAATAATGCCTAAACCAGAGAAAACAGTGATCCAAAATATTTATACTTTTATAAGTATATTAATTTTATTAGTAATATTTAGGGATGTACCGGAGTTCCGGGCGAAATTTGTGACTTTTAGGTCATTTTGGTTCCGGCGGGAATTATAATATTTCAGGCCAGAATGCCAGAAATTATTTTTTTACTATATAATTTATAGACATGTGACACAATCTGTGTAAATTAAATCATAAAATCATTGTCCTACATGTCAACAAAGAACTATAATAAAACTCAGGTAAAAAATACAAAACTTCTAACAAATACAATGTAATTTTAGCTAAAACTACAATTTAGCGCTCTAAAATAATTTTATTTTTTCGCTTGTTGCGCTCTCGTTAGTAAAGAGTTTTTAAACATTTGAAATTTTAATTGAAATAATAAAAGAAAAAAGATTGCTACCCTATGCCAAATCCTCAGTCAATGTAGCAGCACTTTTTTGTAGAAGCAGGCTAGAAGTAGGGTGTTTAGGCTATTTTTATAGCCAACATAAATTTTGTTTATGTTAAATATATTGCATTCCTTAAGATATTTCTTTTCCAAAATGGTTTCAGCCACATCTTAAGCTTATTTAGTTCCAAAGATATGGATGTTTTAATATTTTCAATACTCTAATATTTTCAATACTTTTGAAGAAATATTTTCATAAAGTATCGCATTAATTTTTTGGCACCTAAAATAAAATTTTTTTTTTTTTTTTTTTTGCGCGTAAAATTTATCTGCAATAACAAATTTTTTCTATATTATTATAACAATTTATTAATATAATTTTTTTCGGTGTTTTGGAAACACGGACCATTAACGGTTACGGATGACGGATCATTAACTGACGGATCATTAACTGACGGATCATTAACTGATCAATTATGACGGATCATTAACTGATCAATTAACAGTAAAATATGTTTTTAAAATTTTTGAAGATTTTAAACAATAATGTTTAAATATTTAAAATGTTATTTAAAACAAAAATATTTAAAAAAACTAAAATGAACCAATTTTTATTTGAATTTTTTTTCAATGTATTAAATGAAAAACTCAAATCCAAACATCAAAATACCTATAGATAACATATTATCTAAAATTTATTTTAACATAAAAAAAAAGTTGTCGGCAATAAAAAAATTTCATATATATATATATATATATATATATATATATATATATATATATATATATAATATATATATATATATATATATATATATATATATATATATATATATATATATATATATATATACATATATATATATATATATAATTTGTAGAAGAAGAAAAACTAGATTAGTGTTTTTACTAATTTATTATTGCTCTGTTCTTTAAGAACATTAATTACTCTATTTGTAGATTACACAAGCATAATTTATATATATATATATATATATATATATATATATATATATATATATATATATATATATATATATATATATATATACACACACACACACACAAATGTAATTCTTACTGACATACAGTACTTATTTCTACATTTTCTTGTCTTCAAAAATGTTTAAACAGTTTGCCTTGGCTATTTTGTTCATAAGTTAGATGTTATCACTTATCTAACTTACTTAACAAAGTGCACCAACGAGAAGGTAAGCCATAGGACTTTGCACTCCATCTATAAGCTGTCATGTTGCCTAAGGTTAACCCATTTCTGGATTCTTTACATTACTTTATAGGCAGTTAATGAAAAGTAATAGTTACTTAGCCTAGGGATAGCCCTCCATTTCTGGATTCTTTAATTAAACAAAATGGGTACATGTAAACACATAAAATATAATTAATCCCATAGAAAAAGATAAAAATCACTCAAATGCAGTAAAAACAGATTATTAAAACATATTTTTATTGATTTTACTAATAAAGGAAATAATTTAAGTTTAAATTATAACATAAAATTATATATAATAAAAAAACCCTCATGATCCTCGCTACAAAGAATATGATTACTTTTTTCAAAATCAATTAATAAAAGAAATGATCATAGTTCATCAGGTTCATTATCATACTTAACATAGAATGTGGTTCGTTTCCACTTATTTGATCAGTTTGTACTACTTTTGCACATTCCAAAGATACCTTAAGAGAACTTTTTTTGCTAACACAATGTCAAAAAGAATAGCTACAAAATCAGATGGATTATTAAAAATTTTTGATAAGGAATGTTTTTTTTTTTGTCGCTTTATTAATTTGTTTAGTCTTGTATCCTGAATTTTTACCATCAATTCTTTTTTTGTTTTGTTTTTAACAGCCACATAATGTAAATAGGTTTAAAATTATTACTCAAATTACTTAAAGATTGTTTGGCATTAAATTTGCTCAAAAAACAGTTGTAAGAGTAGTAAGAAGTCGAATTTCTTCTTTTGGTTCTTCTAACTTTGTTTTAAAAAAAGTTTTTTAGTCACATTCCATACCGGAGATGACAAAATAAAAATTAGGTTGAGCAAGGAGTACTTTTAATTTTTAAGATTCTTCTATATTACAAACTTTTCGATAACTTTTTGCAATCAAATCCATGCTTTTATATTTAAACTTGTTAAGTTATTAAAAGCTTTATTTTTTTTTTGGTATAGTTAAATTTTTTCTCTATTTTTTTTCTTTATACTTTGCTTAAGACACATAGCTTTATCCTTTTTGAGAACTGCTTTTCTTTAACCATATTTGTTTTTTATCATTGGTTTTTGAACAATCAAGTAATTCTTACTTCATTGGTTTTTCACTATTTAGTCATTCTTATGTTATCACTATTTAGTCATTCTTATGTTTGATTCTGAGACCAAATTGTCGAAGCCTAGAAAGTTTGAACACTTGCATTTGGTTTTATGCGTACCATTAAATTACAATGCCAACTTGCTATTTTTGCAATGCTTCTTTAACTTTCTGATGTTATCAACTAGTTGAGTTATCTTTATAGCTAATGATTTTTTACAACAAAGCAGTTGAACATTACACAAAACATAGAATATACAGCATTGTATGAGATATCTTTCAATGTTTAATATCCAATAATAAATTTCTTTATTAAGCCTTTTTTCTAAATAAATATACAATTTTCCAGAAGTCAAGCCAAATAAATATATAAATTTAAAACAGATTAACTGTTTTAAAATTAAAAAACATTAACTATTTTAAACTTAAAAATTTTAAACAGTTAATGTAAATTATGTAATACAATTACATTCTAATTTTCAAAATTTAATAACAGTTTAGGTGTTTATATAACAAAACAATAGAAATACTTTTTAAATAACATACACAATGTTATATATGCAATCAACAGTGTAACTTACAAAATGATAAAACTTACTGACAAATTTCCCGATGATTTAATTGAATTTAAAATAAAAGTATTTACATTTGTACACAATACTATGTAACTAAAAGACTTTTGATGAGTGTCTTTAATTGAAAGACACTCATTGAAAGTTTTAAGGATTTTGTATAAAAAAACAATGAAGTACAAGATTATTTTATAAGAAATACAAATAATTATCACTTAAAAAACAGAACAAGGAAAGCGGACTAAAGTCTATCTTTTGCAATGGGATAAAGTTTTACAACAAATTGCCAAATGAATTTAAATCTCTGACACGAAGGGGTTCAAGAATCATGTCGTGAAGCTTTTAAATAGCTGTAAACAGGCTGATCATCATTATCATCATCATCATCATCATCATCATCATCATCATCATCATCATCATTATCATCATCATCATTAACATCATCATCATAATAATAATAATATTATTTTAAGATAATAATTGTTATTATATAAAATAATAATTGTTATTATTAATAACAATTATTATTACTTTTCAGTAAATAAAAATATATATAGTAAGTAAATAATAATACTATAAAACTGAAAAAAATTATTTTAAAATTACAACAATTAAAGCTAGATATATCACCCTAATTATTCTATATCTATATTTTTATACAAATAAAGACTATCTACGCACGGCCGGCGCGAGTAGGTGTCACGTGGGCCAATACATTTTGCCGAAAAAAAAAAAAAAAAGGTCCTCGTTTTCCAAAATTTGCCGACTGCCATGACGACATTTGCCGACTGTCTAGATTACCGACTAACATATAACGAAAGGGTCGACATTTGCCGACTACCTAGTCTAAAAGGGTCCAATTTGCCGACTAAGAGTCTAATTTGCCGACTGAAAATCACTGATGGGGGGATGTGACACCCCCACACCCTCCTATCGCGCCGGCCTTGTATCTACGTGCTCATTTTTTTTCCACATAAAAAAAATAACGCACATATCTTCGAGTGCGCTTACTGTTAGTAAAACGGGGGCAATTTTACAAATCACCAGTTGAAAAACAAAAAACCCACCCTAATTAACCATTAGAAAAAAAATTAAAAATACGAACATATATTAATAAATAGTTGCAGAACCTACTTTCGTGTGAAGACGGATAAATTATCTAATTTAACTGATATTTTAACAAAGTTAAATCATTTAAATGTAAATAATTTTTTCAATTCAAAAGTAGAATATCGTCTTCACTTAAATAAATGTTCTATATTATTTTCTGAAAAAAACGATACCAAAACATGTATTTAAATTTGTAGTTTTTATGGGTGGGTTTTCATTTTTCGACACCTACCTAAAATCGTTTCATGCATTTTTTGGACGAAATTTTTCAAAACAAACTGCGTCTTTTTTTCCGCAATAAAAAGTCAAGTGACTAAACTCCCTACTAAAAGATAGACGATATAGAAACACCCCTGTAGCAGCAGGATATAAAATAATGGACGTAGTAGCATTCCTGTGTAGTAGCAGGCTATACGATAATGGATGTAGCAGCACTCCCTTGTAGCAGCAGGCTATAAGATAGTCGATGTATGCACTAAAGCCAATAAATATTCTATGCTTATATTAAAAAGACACCACTTTGAGCAAGTCTCCACACGAAAAGGCAACTAGCGTTAAAAAAAAATTATTTTAGACCGCATATCTGTAACTTTGCCTAATTTTATTTGCAGTAATCACTGATGTAAAGATTCCTAAAAGTTTAGGAATATTGTGGTGCAAAAAAAGTTGTTATCCAGTTTTGAGCAGCAAACAAGCTCTTTTTTCATCAAAAATGTTACTGCCTCTGATAATAGTTTTATTTTTAATGTTAATCTTAAATAGTTAAAATATCTTGAAGTGTTTGTTTGAAATAGTTAAAAAGTATATGATGCCTAATGCAGTAATATATATATATATATATATATATATATATATATATATATATATATATATATATATATATATATATATATATATATATATATATATATATATATATATATATATATATATATATATATATATTATAGGTAATAAATATACATCATGTAGCTACGATGCTGAGGTCCAGGCTTTCACTTTCAATCTTGAAGATAAAAAACTACATAATCTTATAATAGACATCTATAATATAATATAATAACCTATATATAATAATCTTATAACAGACATCTAAAATACGTTTGTAATTTTTAACAAATGGTAAAATAAAAAAGTTTTCCTCATTGCAATAATTCTAAATTTATTTGTAGCTCCCTCAAATTGAGGGGGGTTTAAACTTTATATGGTCATATTTTTTGAACGCTAAAATATTTTACTATGAAATTTAAAATTTATCGATGAATATAAATCTAGTTAAGTAAAGTACAAAATAAATTTAATCCACTTGTTACTCTCACGTTTGGGGCAGATGGTTAAAAATTTTAGGGATTTTTTGTTCCCAGGCTTCAATCATCGCAATTTTTTGCGAAGCATCATTATTTGACATAAGTATAATGTTTATAATTAAAGTTTCCTCCATGTCTAGAAGTTGGCTTTAAAAGAACAAAGAATGCTGGATCTGCCGCCGTGTAAAAGTAAATTCGAAAAGACCTGAAAATGCGTTTCTAAAATGTTTTTACAAACATTTTCTTCAAATGTGTTAATGTACATTTTCCTTTTAATATACATTTTCTTGTAGGTTATGTATTAGATTAATTTTTCTATATGTATATTTTAAGTTATACGAAAAGCGCTGTTGATCTAGTGACTTTACGTGCAGCAGATGCTACATCTATTTTACGTGCTATATAAACTTTACGTGCAGCAGATGCTACATCTATTTTACGTGCTACATGATTTTCAAGTGTGAAATGTGATGTGGATTAGTATCACTTTTTACGCGCAGGAGATGCTACATGTATTTACTTTTCAATTTGTTGTGTTAGACTTAAAATTTTAGAAATATTAAAACAAAACATGGTATTAGCTCTGAGCCTATCTAGTTCAGAGGGTTTAAATAATTCAGCTAATAATATTTTTGCTCCAAATAACAAGTTTTGCCGGATATACAACAATGCTGAGTAGTATTGTTGAACATCCAGCAATCAAGTCAGGGTTGGCAATAAAATCCAAACTAAAAAAATTCCTCTTTAAAAAACATTTATAGTGTAAATGGTGGTATCCCAAGAAATATATTAAAATCTGATTGGAACTAGAACACACTTTTATTTTTACAACATTAATACATAATTTAAAATAATTTTCAAAAATGCTATCAAACTTGAAATTTTTTGCTTCGATTACTCTAAAAAAATTGAAAATAACCGAAATTTTGTGAAATAATTACTCAAAATTTAAAAGTCATTTTAGCATAAAATTTGGAACATTTTTTAATCATGGTAACATAATTCATTTGAGAGAAAAAAAATGAAAACAAATGAATATTTTAGAAATTATGTATGAAACACTAAAAAGTAAGCGAGCTAAACAACCTTAATATAACAAAATTTCAAGATCTAAAATGCATTGAAAAAAAATCTTTTTTCAAATGAATTTTAATAATATGAAGAACAATCTGTGAAAATTTCAGAACTTTTGCATGATTATTTAAAAAGTTATCATTTCGCAAACTTTGAAAACTAGTGAAAAAGTATATTTTGAGATTTTGTGATATAAAAATTAAAATTACTCAAAAAGCAAAAAAATATATACTATTTCTGGAATAAATATATTCAAATAAAAACCTCCAGATTCATACGATATTTTTTCAGTTTTCTTAGCTTTGTTTAAGTATCCTTTTTTTAAATACTTTTTAACTGTTTACGTCTCTTTATTTCTTGGGGTACCACCTTAAAAAAAAATTTTTTTTTAAGTAAATTTTATGTCCATTTTTATATTGATTTAGTCCTATTGTCATTTTTTCTATTGTCAAGTTTTTATGATTGTTGCAATTTTAAATAAATTAAAAATTTTTTTTTTTTAATATTATACAGTGTTGATCAAACCAAAAGTTTTGTCTTAACTGAGGACAGTTCAACCAGTGTCTAGTTTTTCAAATTCCAAGCTAAACCAGGTGGTTCAGGTCGGAATTTGAAAATTCCTACCTGAATTGAAAAATATTCAAGATATTCAAAATATTCGAGATGAAGCAAAATTTCATGTTCTTTTTAAAAGAACATGAAATTTTGCTTCATCTCGTCCATACGCCTAAATTAACAAATCAACTATTTGAGAGTTTCCTTTTTCATTCAGCTATCTTACAAAAAATCTTATCTATATGGACAAAGTTAAAAAGTCTCATGACAATACTTTAAATCAAAATCGTCCTTAAACAATCGTTAAATACTTATCCTAAAATAAAGTGTGACTTTCAACAAATTATCTAAGTAATCTTTAACACGTATAACTACAACTTATCAACTTTACAATTGAATGCCGTCTTGGTGAATTAACTCACAAGTCAAAATTTTGGGTCCTTACTGTTCGTCCGGACCGCATTACTTGCAGTTTGTTATGTTCTTGAAAATTATTTTGAGCTTGAACGACATTATTGTTAATATTTTCCTCAAGCGTTGTCAGTTTTATCTTTCGGTCTATAAAAGCATCGTTGAATGGTTCATTTGAGTTCTGAAAGTTTGTAGTACGGCGAGACAGGTGTGAAATTTGACGTAGACAAATTTCACGCCACATGGTAAATTAAGAGGGTTTAAACCTTAAAGAGGATTTTTAACCTTAAAGAAGGTTGTCACCCTCTTTTGGTTTTCTCTTGAATTGCTGAGATGGACTTTTAGTGTAGTTGGATGATATTGTTTTGTTGTACAGGCTGCTCGAACAATTGAACAATGTGAGCGGGACAAACTGACAGTCCAAAAAAAAAAGAATATTTCTTCAAGCTTTCCGACAAATTTAGTAGCTGTTTTGGTTACCAGTTTACGTCGTATCGTATACAGTGACGGACCACAGTCAATCATTGATGAGTGCAGTTCTGCTCTTACACGCGTTACGTCAATAGCAACCAGATTTCAATTCTGTTTTACGCTTAATTTACCATGCAGCGGGCGTGCAAACGACGCACCCCAATTAAATACTAATAACCATAACTATTCCCACCCCAGCCCTTACCGTCAATCAATTAATGTACATATCGCTGTGCCAATCCCTAATGGCCAGTCAATACCTATATATTGAACTGCATTCATCACTCATAGTCATTTGATGCAATTACACTCTAATTAATTTAATTAATTAATTTTACTAGGTCAGTAAAATTACATTTTTGATAAAACGTGTATTAAATTTAGGGGGAATACTGTTTACACGTCTGCCGACCATGTATCTATTTTGCGGGTCAATGGAGTTGCACTGGTTATAATTCGCTATTGCTGCTGAGACTTTCCTACGTGATGCCTTCTGGTTATTTTGCAAACAAAGTTTTAATTTCCATATGTCTTTTTTTTAAGTAACCCAGCTTCAGATATTATTTTGCGCCATTTTTGATGGATTTGTGAAAGTCGATCAGCCAAATTTATTTCAGATGAAACTATGATCTAAATAATATTCATGTCGTAGTACAATGGAATAAACCAGTTAAGTCTCTCGGTATTAAAAACAATAAAAATATCTTTGTTGCATTGATTCTGAAGGTTAATTTTTAATAAAAAGGTGTAAAATGATACCTTTTTTAAAATCGCTACACCGTTTTAAAAAGGTGTAATAATCGAATGATGTGATGTTTTTTCTTTTACACCTTTTATTAAAAACGGTGTAAAGCTGTTTTACGCCGTTTAATTAAAAGGCGTAAAAGAAGAAAAACTATACAATACTCGATTTTTACATCTTTTTTACATTTTTTTGAAATGGTGTAGTAAATTTAAAAAGGTGTTATTTTACACCGTTTTATTAAAAATTAACCTACAGAATCTGCTTATTGTGAAAACCTGTTCCTTGCAATGTTAGCGGATTTAGATGAAGGCAAACGCTCCAGAGCAATTTACATAATCCTTTAGCATAGAAAAAAAGATAATGGAATCAATTCTCAGTTGCTGCTATTAACTACGATGCAAATGCCGGATGGAACTTACTGATTGGGTTAATGTATCTGAGCCACCCGTCACTATACCTTTCAAATGAAGAAATTGGAAAGTTCAGAGAAATGTCATTTTCTGTTAAATATCCTAATAACACACAAAGTGTTAAACGCTATGTGAAACTTGTTACGGAAGCTTCGCGTGCAGTCTACACCTTTGAAGCTAGAGACGGTTTCATAAAAGATCGAGTTCTCTCTAGCAGTATTATGCCGCAATTTGACTTAAGAAAGATTATGCTGAAAACTTTGTAGATACGTATGCAATACTAATTAATCTTAAATCTTAAAGTTATTATGAAAGGAATAGTAATAACACGCTTAAAAAAAAAGTTTACGAATTCTACGCGTTAATGCGGAAATATATAAATACAAAGATAAATGCGGAAATTACGTTGCAATTGCGCACTTCGGAAGGGGAGGTTTTTTATGTCGGTGCTTTTTTAGACTACAAAATAAAAAAACACTTATTAAAATCATTCCACTTTTTTTTTTTTAATGGTTAATACAGTCGTCATTTTAATAAAAAATATATATGAAAAATGCTCACATGAAAAAGATATTTCTATTAAAGAAATGTTTTACTTTTAAATTTAAAAAAGCTAATGTTAAACCAGGTAAAGCAATAATCTCACACAAACCAAATAAAATTTCAAGTTCAAAAAATGATATCAAACGTGGAAATGCATTACAAATTTAAAAAAAAAATTCCTTAAAAAAAAACTATAAAACAAATCCAAATATATAAAGACAAATAAAGACAACAAATAAATTATCAAATTTTATTACTACAGTCAATTGATTGATCTAACGCCACTAACGCCTCTAATGGCATGCTGGCGTGTAAACAGCTGTTGAACAACATGTTGATAGTATGAATTTTAATTTTTGTAAGAGCAAAAAAATTAAAGAAAAAAAAAAAAAAAGATTTAAAAACCAAACATTTCTTGAGATGCATAAGTCATGTAAAGAAATCCATCTTCGTCTTTCTCATCTTTGTAAACCTCCTGTAAAGTTGTAGACATGCTAGCTAAACTTTTATTGTTAACTATCAAATAGAAGGATTGGGTAGGAGCCAGAGACATTCGGTTCCTGTTAATAAGAATAAATTAAATAAGAATCAATGAGATTCTACGAATTTTAAAGATTCTTAATTTTAACATAAAAACATAAAATAGAAACTTATTCGATGTGCAAGAAACCACTAGTTTAGCTAAGTCCCATTTCACTATTCAAACCCTTTGTGCCATGCAGATCCTACTAAAAACCTTTGCGCCATGCAGATCCTACTAAAGAATCAATCTGCTGTAATCTCGAGATAAACTCGCTTTAAAACTCATGCATTGAGACACTCATTTGTTGCATGTCACATAGTTCTTAAAATTTTTTTTTTTGCTTTTGATGCATCTTAGAACCCATAAAAAACAAATAAAAGAGCAATGCAAAATACCTGATCAAAGGTTCTTTTAAAATCTAAAATTGCACTTTATTTCTAGAATAGGATAGGCGCTTGATACACGCCATAAAATAAGTAGGCACTAAAACTATTTTGCGTATCAGTGCCTATACAAGACGCACTATTATTGCAAGCAGTTTAATTTACTCATGATCAAACCTACCATATAGCTCTCACATGCTCTGGTTAACAGCAATTAAACAATACTTATAGAAAAATGGTTAAACACAATAAAAAGGTTCAACACATATATGCTTAAGCGAAACAGAAGCATGTAGAAAAAAAACGTTAGTAGACTTTAATTTTATTGTACATGCAAATTTCAATTATTTCAAATGAAATTTACTTTAATATTGTTTCTAAGGATTATTTAAAGTACTTTTTTTTTAAAGGATTGTTAAATGTACATTTTTTTTAAGGATCATTTAATGTATACTAGGATAAAATATTTAAAAAAATTTTAAAATAAAAAATTCTTTGTTGGATGTTTTAATGTTTACATATAGATACCAAGAGCAATAATCTAAAATATAAGAATGATAATAGATTTAGAAACTCTGGCTTTAATTTTAACGCGGGCTCTTAAAAATCTTGTTATGTAGAATTACACTATTATTTTATATGATAAGATAGCACAAAATCATTTTATATGATAAGATAGCACAGTGAGCTAAATAAAATCATTTTATATGATAAAATAGCACAGTGTGCTAAACTCTTAAAATAAGCTCTTCTGATTGTGTTTAGCATAGCTATTTGATTTGTAATTGACTTGTGTTTAGCATAGCTACTTGAGTTGTATAATGTACATATAAATAAAAAGTTGTAAAAAAAAATTAGTAGATCAGAGCTTAAAAAATCTTTGCTGTTTAAAGCTGCAACTAAATTAAATAATTTACTAAAAAAAGCATTTATTTATTAAAAAAACCATTTTAATGTTGCTTTGCTTATTAAGTAGAAACAGATTTTAATTACTTTTTTTAGGTGTAAAATATCAACAACAAAAATATAATTGCACATTCTTGTATTCTACAGAAGATCAGATATACAAAGTTGGAGCCCATAGTCCTTATTTTAAAAAAAGTATGTCATAGTATTTAACTAGTCTGGAAACGTTATCTATCAGGCCATTATCTATTGATTTCATAAAATAACCTAAACTTTTTGATATGATCAAATTAAGAGTGCAAAAATTATTTTTTTGGGTGCAGATTTTAGATAACTTGGATGAATTTGATGCTGTTATAGCTGTTATTGAGCTGATATTTGTTGGAAGCAGACCTCGATTTTAGTTCAAATGTTAGGCTACCTAATTTAATTTATCCTAACCAAAATGAAGAAAGTATATTTATATGTTTGTGTTCTTACGAAATCATCTGACTCAAGTGTCATCAGAACTCGAACTACTCCATATCACCCACAAGGCAACAGCCAATGTGAATAAATGAATGGAACAATACTTAAAGCTGTTAGCCTGGCCCTGAAAACATTGAGTCTGGGAAAAGATAGATAGGGGGTAGAATTGCAAATGGTTCTATCCTCTATAAGAGGACTTCTCTGTACTGCTACTAACGAAACACCCCACCAGAGAAAGATGAACTTTCAGCGTTCATCAATAGTAGGTACAGTTCTACCAAACTACTTAACAGAGCAAGATTCGACAATTTTATACAGACCTCAGATGCGATTAAAAGGAGATCCACTTGTCAACAGAGTTCAACTATTAGAAACCCTATTGCCTCACTTTGCCTGTCAAACTTCAAAATGAAAAAATTGATACGGTTTCAACAAAAGATCTCGCCCCACTACAAGATGTAAATCCATCAATAGAACCAGTCCAACAACAGTCAGAGGGCTCAAACAATGACAAATGTCTTTAAAACAACAGCCGCAATTCTGGCTATAGAAAACAAGATGACTTAAATGACACCAACCAAGTAACTTCAAACCTACAGTATTTGTTTGGGAATACAATAAAGGATAGCATTTCTGACTAATCAACTTTCAATCCTTGACCCTACACCTTTTTTAATTTACATTAAGAATCTTCCAGATATTCTCGCATCTAAGGTGGCATTATTCGCTGATGATACTACCATTTATTCTTGTCATGATAAGCCAACTCTCTCTGGTTGCTTGGAGGGGACATTTGAGCTTGAAAAGGATCTCACTTCTGCTAAAGCGCCTCTTGTGCCATCTATTAAAATTCATTCTCGAGTTACTCGTCATTCAATTAAGTCTCATACTTTTTATGTGACTGTTCCTAAGTGCTCCAAAAACTCTTATTTCTCTAGTTTTTTTCCTTGAACACCAGTTCTTTGAAATTCGCTTCCTTCATTTTGCTTTCCTGATTCATATAATTTGCAATTTTTTAAGTCATCTGTCAACCGTTATCTTGCTCTACAATTTTCATCTTTTCTCTTCCAATAACTTCCAACACTAATTCAATGAATGTTCATTCGAACAAAATTCTTCCACTTCATTGGAAGTGTAAAAGATAATTGTCTAAAATATTTATCAAAAATAGCAGAAATGTGCAAAAATATTAGTGCAAAAAATTAGGGGTATCAATTCCCTTCATTTTTTTTATCCCAGAAAGCGGGAAATTTAAAAAATAAATAATATCTTAATAATCCTTTCTTAAACAAATAAACACAATACTAACTTTTAATAAGAAAGCAACATTCATTTTTTAAAAATGTTACTTTATTTCAAATTTATATGTATATACAAAATCTGTAAAATAATTTATATGTATATACAAAATCTGTAAATCTTTAAAATCACTCCATCCTAATGCATTCAGCATTAGGATGGAGTGATTTTAAAATTTTTTGATTTCTCTTTAGATTCTAAATTCTTGATGGGTCCTAATATTGTTGAAATTTTTTCAAAAGAAGCAGAATAGTATGCTAATTTTGAAAATAATATATATTTTTTTTTAAATAAAGGATTAAAAAATAGTCATTTTTTAAAATTAAAAATATACAAAAAACTACCCTTTTTAACAAAACAGGGGTTTTAAGAATATTTTTCTAAATACTTTTTAAAAAAAAATATGTATTTAATAAAATTACTATTTTTAAAACATGGATTTTTTTCTAATTTTTTTGAGTTCAAGTTTGATATGGTTTAGAAAGAAAAAAAAAAATTCAAAAATATTCTCAAATTAAATATATATTAATAATTACAAAATATATATATAATTAATTAAAATAAATATATGTTAATAATTACAAATAAACCAATAACAGTATTTAAAAAATATAAGATCTAATATGTATTCTTTTACTAATATTAAATTACCTAATAATTGTGACAAATTGACTCATGGTTAATTCTTGTGGCACAAGAAACTTAGTTTTATCAAGCATCGGTAGGGCTTTTTCTTTGTGATAACGCTCGACAATCACCTAAAATAGATTTTAAAAGCTTTCTGACTTATTGGGTTAAGAGAGGAAGGTTTTAAAAACAATTAACAAACATAAATAGTATCTTTAATAGTAAACTTACTGGAATTTTTGAAGGAAATTTTGCTCTAATTCCTGCTACTTCATCCCTTCGACTTGCTGTTTAAAAATATAAATTCATTAATTTCAAAACCACAAATAAAAACAAATATATATAAATATATATATATATATATATATATATATATATATATATATATATATATATATATATATATATATATATATATATATATATATATATATGTATACATATTTTTAAATTAAAGATTTATATAGCTATTTAGATGTAGAAATTTAGATCAATTTTATAAACTTTTTACACATTTACGCAATAAGATTTACAATAAGAAAAAAAAAATTCAATAGTTTTTTATAGTAACTTGGGTTAATTATATATATTTGTAATACTGTAAACTTGGATTGACATATGTAAACTAGTGATGTACCAATGGCCGATGCCAATTGTGGCTATTAATAGGTTTAATGTATTTATTTAAGGGTATTATAATAATCTTAAGGATTTATATTACATATTTAACATGTCCCTATTCATTAGAAGTGATTCGAACTACTACCCTATGCTATTGGTAATCAGCAACCAATTAATCAACTTAACCATTGGCTAATTAATAGGCCGATGGCATTAATTGATTCATCGTCATTGGCTGATGCTGGTGCATTGATGCACCAAACTGGTGCATTGATACACCAAACTGGTGCATAGGCACACCTAATATATGCAAATTGCATACCTAATATTAAGATATTACCTTTATATACAAAAAGCCTCAATCGGCCTTTGCCGATAGCACATCACTAATGTAAACATAAATTTAGATTGATATGGTTATACAGGTCACCCTGCACCACTACCCCCTTTATAGTTATTTTAGCCAGTGGTGGATTAAAACTTTTCAGGTCCCAGGGCTATTTTAAAGCAGGAGGCCCTTTTCCATGTCATTAATCAAAGATTTTAATTTCAGTGTTTCTTAAAAATATCTTTTATTTTTTGAATCGGCGCCCTTAAAACTGCAGGACCTAGGGCTATAGTCCCCTTTAGCCTCTACCTTTATCAAGCACTGATTTCAGCATGTTATACATTAGGGCTCACCAAATTAGTATTTTAAGTTTTGATTCATATCTGGAATCAAAGTTAGGGACAAAAACTATTATTAAATTATTTTTCCTTTTTTATTTTTTTAGGGTTAAGCTATGAAAATCAATTTGTTTAGTTCAAAAAAGCTATATTTATTTAAGGTTTAAAGTTATTTTTTACAACTTAATAACAAACAAGAGCACTACCTTTTTTGTGGTTGAATATGGTTGAGAATTTTATGTGTATAAATTTTGTATAAAAAAAATTAGTATAAAAGCTAAAGGAAAGTATTCTTAATACTATTAATCTTAATATTAATTGTCAATTTTTTTGTTAATTGATGTTTAATGCATAAAAATTTTAACTTTATTGATTAAGTTTATTCTACAAAGATATTGCACAAATACACAAAATGTGCTTAACATCATTTTAACACTTGGTTGTGATTAAATTTTATTTTAAATAAACTTATAAACAATATAAACAGCCTGGTTTTTATCGCAAATAAAAAAACAGATGATTATAAACCTTTTAAACCTTTGACACTGATCCTAACTATAGAGTAAAATGGGGTAATTTCGCCACTTTAGAAATTTCACCACCAATTGGTGTATATCTTCTACTTTTATAATTTATCTTTATTCAAAAATAAAATTTTTTTATAATTCAAATTTCTATTTAAAGAAAAACAAATTTCTTATCAAATTATATAAAAAAAAAAATCTTTATTTTTGGGAAAACTTAATAAGAAAATTAATTGAATAAAACAATCTATAAAAAAATAGGAGATTTAAAATTCTCATAAAAATCAAATTATTTATTTCCATTTAAAATTTAAAAGACTAAAATATTGGAAACTTTTTAAAGAATCTCTGTATTGTTTTTTTCTTTCTAATTTTGATCGGTTCCAAATTTATTACAGAAATACTAAATGGGGGAATCTCGCCACCTACTTATATTAAATTTAAAATCCTTTGATTGGATAATTAATATTATTTCCCTTTCTCTTGTTTCGATAATTAATTTCTCAGGTCATGTTGGTCTTATATTCAACTCAAATTAATTAAATCTATCAATTATCAGCAACAATACCATGAAACTACAAGAGAATATCTGTCACCAACTTTAGCGAAGAGCTAATGGTGACAGACAACCCAATGAACTGAGTTGCAAGCGAGCTGCAGAATTATACTGTATAACTGGAAAGACACTAGAAGAAAGAATTTAATATCCAGAAAGGATAGCTGGGGCTGATAAATTAACACATCTCCTAAAATATTCTATATTTCTAAAAAAAAAAAAGAAAAAAAATAGGTAAAAAAGGTGGAGGAGGGATATGCTCCAATACCTCTCAGCATGGATGGCCATGCCCCCACTTATTGAATATTGTTAGATTTCTTTCATTTTACTGATTGTAAATGTGTTTTTAAGATTTATAATTTAACATAAAAAATTTATGTTGTAAATAACATAGGTGGCAAAATTCCCCCAAATTAGATTTTATTGGAGTAATTTCACCACCCCATTTTTTCTGTTCTAATTATTTTAAAAAATGAAAAAAAAATTAAAGTGTGTAAACTTTATAAAAATATTATGAACAATAAAAAAAAAAAAAATTATTTTTAGTTCTCAAGTTATTTAAATTGAAAGAATTAGTGGCGAAATTACACCATCTTACTCAATGTAAAATTATTTATAACTACCTAATTTTACATTGACGCATTTATGTTTATTTAAATTTAGGTATATGCATCCCTATAAATCAATCAATATATGTACATTCATTTATCCTAAAAAAAAAAACATATTGTTTATTATAAGTTATGTAGTCAAGTTATATATTCAAATATTTTGATTATAATTAAACAATATTTTTTTATTATAGTAAACTATGTAGTTATTAAAAAAATTAAAAAAAAAAACAAATTAAAATAAAAAAATATTCAAATGCAATTTAAAATTAAACTTAAAGTAAACTTTAATTATATAAGTTTTGCCTTTACAGATTTTTTTCTTTAAAACTATTTTTTTTTTTTGCCTTTGCAGATTTTTTTCTTTTAAACTAATTTAAAACTTTAAATTAATTATGTAATTTATAAATATGTATTTCATTGGTACTACTATAATGAATATTATTTACTAATTATATAGAGAAATTATATAGGCATATACAAAAGTTTATACATTGACTGATAAATAGGATATGCATCAATAAATATACATAGAATTAGGGTCAAGGATCAATAAATAGTGGATTTTGAAATCATCAATGTTTAAAATTGCTATTCTTTTATTGGTAATTAAGTCATGCTATTAAAATTTTTTTTCACAGCTTTAAAAAAACCTTATCATGACTGAATAAAAATTTAATTGCGACTAAATAACAAATTTCAAAATTTTAACACCAAACTAGAGTAATATTAGTAATACTTAGATTTTCAGATCTGTTTTTATGCAATTCAACAGATAAGTTGTAGACTAATAAAAATTTAATAGCCAGTTATAACAACTAAAACCATTGATTAAAAGGAAAAGCAATAATCATTAATGTAGAACTAATTCTTTTATAAGGCTAGGTATAAAACTCTTCTTGTAGTAAAAAAAAAAATACTACAATTTTTTGTTAGAAAATCTTCTGAATCACTAGTGATTCTAATAGTCTGCGATATGCTAGAATCAAGCCTTGATGCAAAACTCATTATCTTTAGTAGTACTGATCTTTGGCATGGGTATTCAAGAGCTTTTCGATTCAGTCGATTTAAGTATTAAAAATACACACCAAGGGTAAAACATCAAATCAGTTTTATGAAATTTAGACAGTAATCAGTGCTCTATTTATCTTTAACAACAATCATGCAAGTAAAATAGCCAAATGTAAATAACCTACCAAAGCTTTTTCTTTGTTTAAACGGTTTCGTAGATTTGCTGTCGTCGTTCATATTTATATGAATATATAACTTGAATAAGTTTGGGAATACGAGCGCCCTTTCTCTGTAAAACTGCAAGTGTATTCAAGATTTACGTAAATAAGGAAACCTATTTACGTATTTGATTAGAACAAGTAAACTTTCAAAATTAATCGAGTGAAATTCACGCCCTGGAAATCATCACTCTTCATCTTTGACGTTTTATTAAACATGATTATTATATTTGTAACTCGAAGTAATAACTGTCAGTTTCCTAATCTCATTATAAAGCAATCCAGTTTTATTTATTTTATGAGCCGTAGATTAAACAATATTTGCGTTAGAATGTTAAAAACTCAGCGGAAAACTACTAATACTAATATTTGATAATCTTAATTGCAACCATAAAAAGGAAGATAAAAAGATCAAATATTTACTAAAAAATCAATAAACATATAAAACTTCGCTATAAACAGTTAAAACTTCGATTGTAATATATAATTTGTCTGAAGTTTAGATAGCATATAAAGTGTTAACAATATTCTTAAACAAAAAATTTGTATACGTGCAGTATATAAGTAATATATATCAGTCGCAGTTTCTATTTTACTAAAATTTTACATATATCAACTGTTTTATAGATGGATTGGCCCAGTAAACTGTGCACACATGGACTGATTTAATTAGGATAAATAAGCTAACACGTTTGTACACTTAAAGATAGACCTGTCGTAATACCTGTTTCACTTAAAGGTAGACCTGTCGTAATACCTGTTTCAATATAATGTATATATGTATATATATATATATATATATATATATATATATATATATATATATATATATATATATATATATATATATACATATATATATATATATATATATATATATATATATATATATATATATATATATATATATATCAGGCCCGTAGCAACCGGGTGGGTAGGTAGCAAGGGCAATTGTACTAATAATTCTTTAGATAAATCATTTTCAAGAAGTTGACTGAAAAATGACTACAAAAAAAAAGAAAAAGAAAGGTCTTTAAAACTATTTCGGGGTAGTATTGCTCCGCCCCCCCCCCCCAATAAAACTTTTGTTCCTGTATAAATATATATATATATGTATATATATATATATATATATATATATATATATATATATATATATATATATATATATATATATATGCATCTAAGGAGTATATTTTTTAAAGTATATATTAAACACATATATATGTGTATAAAGAGCATATTTAATGTATATTTTAAAAGCATATAAATCTGCGAAAATGTTTAAAATTTTAAAATAAAATTTTGGAGATTTAAAACTTTGTACATAAAATAATAATTAAATAAAAGTAGTGTTTGCATTTAAATTTAAAAAAGAAATGCCTGTTCTCCATTCATACTTTTTATATATTCATATCATATATGAATAGTTGCGAAAATCGCATATGAATAGTTGCAAAAAAAAAAAAATTTTGTCAGGAGAAATTTATTTTGATGCAATTTTAGATTAAAACGATGTTTTGATCGGTAACTCTTGGGGCCGGTGATGCATGTTTTGCAGTGGCAGGGTGCAATCATCAATTTCTAAAAAAAGCGTTCTATATCTAGAAATTTCTGAAAAAATAAGTAAATAAATAAAAAGTCCTTTACTAAAGGACTGGCCCCCCATTTTTTATCTCAAGGCTTTAGATAAAAAATGGGGGCCAGGGGGATCAGTTCCCTGTCCCCTCCCTCTTCTCCTCCCCATCAATTTCGTCGGCCCTGACTTTTAGCTTTAACTAGTTTTGGCAACCTTTTATAAAAACAAAACTTAATGACGAAAATGTCAAAAAAAAATAAATAAATGTATTATGCAACTTTCATTAAAAAATTAATTTTAGCTTTTTTAGTTTAGGGCTTGATTTATCTTGATGGAGGGCTTTTATGCCATGTGGGTATAGAGACCCCTACACTCATATGTAGCTTAGAAATTCTAGGATGTGACCCCCAGAAATATTTTTTGGAATTTGAAATTGCTGTACGTGAGTTTTAGCGCTATTTCGGTAAAAGAAAGGTGATTTATTGAAAAAAAGAGAGAGTAAAGCTTATAGCTGCCAAGATGTAGTGTTTTAATCATGCACATTCACTCATATGTAGCTTAAAAACCTTTAACAATCACTTTCAAAACTATCAGACTAAAACTTTGTCAAAAATTCAAATGTTTGGGTAATTATCTTTCGTTGAGATTTTAACACTCCTTAGAAAGTCGTTGAATTTTAGACAATTAAGTCAATTAATGTAGACTCTTTTTTTGCTATTTAAAATTATGATTAATATTTGTTTAATAATAAAAATAATAAAAATAACATTAATAATAATAACAATAACAATAATGTAATATTTATTCATGCATTAGCATTTGATGCTGCAACTGACTTACCTAGAGAACATACCTTTAAGCATACTGCCACAATCGATTTGATTAATTTTTGTTTGTCCTGCAGTCGAACTCTGCTTAGAAGATAAATACTGAAGATGATACTGAAGATGATCTAATTTAATTAAACTCAAATACCAAATTAATTTAACCAATATGATTGTTCAACACTGCACTCGATGGCTCAACACTGCACTCGTTCAATTACTTTACAATCACTTTTTCAGATATTGGCATTGAAAACTCTAGAAAAAAGCACGAGTAAAAGACACATAAAGTGATTTAAAGACAGTCTAATTTTGCAAACAATTTTTTCAAACTTTCCACTTTTACCATATTTTATGCCATTGATATTAAAAGGATTCGTTTTCTTGTTTAAAAAAATGTTGCAAGCATCTTTTTGTGCATTACTACAAATTTAAAAGATTGTCACTTGTTCGTTGGAATAATGAAATTCAGTTTTTTTGTTGATTTGAGGAAACTTTCACTGAAATTACCTTGAATAAAATTTTAGCATCATTTTCCAACAATTTGCATTTATTCACTAATTTCATTGGTAGATCATTAATACAAGATAAACATCAAAGGTCCAATAACAGAGCCTTGCGGCACGCTTAGAAACAATTTTAAATTATAAGAATTTGTTATGTACAGATGTTATAAAGCAATGATAAAAATAAAAGAGATGTTCATGATGAAGCAAAATTAAGGGTTGCAATAAAACTTGTGGAAGAGAAAATTTGGCACAAAACCTTTCGAATTCAAATAATTGCACAAAGCCGCTATGCATGATGGGTAGAGTTTCTTTTATAATAGTTCGTTCAAATCTTGCTGTTCAAAATGTTTTCATAGTAAAACAAAAAATTATGGTAGTGGCTTATATAATGGAAGCATTAAAAAATATAAAAATACTAGCTTGTTATCTTGCATAGGCTGATGTTATCTTGCATAGGATGATGCATTAAAAAATACGAATTCATTGACTGATAAGCAAAAATATTTTTATTGTGGTCCGTTAGCAGGAAATGATTGCAGAAAGCTTTTGACAAGTGTTGAATTTGTTCGACAATTGTCCAACCGTTGAATTATTTCAACAGTAAGCCGAAATGCATGTTTGCTTTTTGGCTTTTTAATTTATTAAAATACTCCGAAAATTTGGTGCAGTAATTTTGCTGCGGAAATGTTTTTGCACATAACTATTATTCAAAGATTGATAAAATCTTTTTCATGAAATTTCATAAAAATTTTCTTTCTTAAAACTCTCAACCACAGCCATCACCCTGAAAACAAATGCCATTTTTTCCATGTAATTCAATTTATTGCTTATCATAACAGATCACTAGGGATTTATTACTAGTAAGTAACTGAATCAAACTTCAGCACACATTTGCAACACTACGAAGTATGAAATGTTCATCTAGAAAGTTAAAAAAAAACAATCTAATGAGCTTCTTGATTGTCAACAACAACAACAACAACATCAACAACAACAACAACAACAACAACAACAACGACATCAACAACAACAACAACAACAACAACAACAACTACAACAACAACAACAACAACAACAACAATAACAACAACGGCAACCATGCATTTTAAAGATTTTGCTTAAGACATTTTTTTTGCAATTTAGAGTTTATTATTTAAGCATTTTATACAAGATCTTTTTTTTTTTTTAATCTTATTAAAGTATTTATAAAACATTTTAGACAAAAATAAAATGAAAATATTAAAAATAAAACATTTTTGATGCAACAGTGTTCATTTTCTTGTTTGATGATTTCTCATAGCTCATTTTCAAAAATAGAATATTATGTTAAGAAGTATTTATGAAATTGAAAAAGGTTTTTTTCTTTTCAGTTAACTTTACCAATAATGGAAATTAACTCGTATTTTGCGACATTACGTTTAGAAGCTGCCAATATTTAGAATATTGATGAGACACACTTGACTATTTTTTCTATTTATCCTAAGCTCTTAACACCTACTGGTATCAAGTTTTATTGTGAATGAATCTTTTAGAATATAAATAATTTTAGTATAATTATTTTTAATTTTATTTTTAACAGTATATATTTTGCTGTTTATAAACAAATTATATATACTGATGAGCTTCACATAGTAAATATCAATTAAAAAATGAAATTTTAAAAATTCAAATGAGATATGGGTGACGCAATACCACATCAGTCTTTTCATAGAGCTTCTTAGTATGATAAAATGTTGTCAAAAAATTTATAAAAATCCATTAAAAATATATAACTAATACAATAAACTACTGATAAACTATTTTAAAATTTAAATATTCAAAGGTTTAGAAATATATAAAAACATATACAAGGATTTAATAATTAATACATTTAAAGATAAATCATCACAAATATATCAATTAATTAGTATCTAGTAAGATTAACAAGTGAAATTTATTTGAGTAGATTTCCGAATTTTTCGGAATTATTATTCTGCAAGATTAATATGTTTTTTGCTTGAAATTGAAATGAGTATAATAAGTTTACCTTTGCCTTATTTTTTTAAAAAGAATTTCGTATTTTTAATTCTTGAATTTCTATCGAATATTTTGTATATTTATTTAATTTCATCAGAATTTTGGCAAAATTACAAATAGAGTTGTTGAAAAAAATCTAAATTGATTATTAATATTGTATGAAATAACATTTACATGAAAATTAGGTGTTGGTAAATGTATATATTTTTATACTATTAAGTAATTATATACTAAATATGTATATATATATATATATATTATTTAATAGTTACTTATTTTAAGTCTGTATTTAGAAATCAGTTCTGATTTTTTTTAACCAAGTTGATACTTTTTTAATTTTTTTCTTCTTGCAAACACAGCATTCATTTTTTAAATACACGAATCATCTTTATTAACACATCATTGTGATCTGTTTTTTTTTCAATTTTATTTTTGCATATATAACTTTCATTTTTTTTTATATATTTTTTTTCACTTTTAGAAAAAGAAAAATTTTTGTTTAACTTATTTTTGTAGATTTTTTTCTATTTGTTGTAAAATTTCTGCTCAACATGGGGAGAGGGGGTTGAACTAAATTCTATTTTTCTTTTGCGTTTTTTTCCTTCAACATTTAACTCGAATTTTTATAGCCGCCCTTTTTAAACACTAAAAGAGTTTAAATTAATTTTATTAAAAGAACTCTGATTTAGCTAATCAGATAGCCTATTGTTAATTGAAGTAAGAACATGTTGTTGAAAAATCATTAAGTTTCACATGATTTTTCAACAACAACAAAAAATAAAATAATGAAAGAAAATAAAAAAAAAAGCATTTATAGAGAATGTATAATAGCAAAAGGAACTATTTTAGCAATTTTGTTGTAAATGCATTTATTTTTAAAAAGATATTTTTAAAAAGTTAAAGTCTTTTTGCTTCAAGAGACTCTTTGATTTGTTCTTTTGCTTCAAGAGACTCTTTGATTTGTTCTTTTGCTTCAAGAGACTCTTTGATTTGTTCTTTTGCTACAAGAGACTCTTTGAATTGTTCTTTTGCTTCAAGAGACTCTTTGATTTGTTCTTTTGCTACAAGAGACTCTTTGATTTGTTCTTTTGCTACAAGAGACTCTTTGATTTGTTCTTTTGCTTCAAGAGACTCTTTGATTTGTTCTTTTGCTTCAAGAGACTCTTTGAATTGTTCTTTTGCTTCAAGAGACTCTTTGATTTGTTCTTTTGCTTCAAGAGACTCTTTGATTTGTTCTTTTGCTTCAAGAGACTCTTTGAATTGTTCTTTTGCTTCAAGAGACTCTTTGATTTGTTCTTTTGCTACAAGAGACTCTTTGATTTGTTCTTTTGCTTCAAGAGACTCTTTGATTTGTTCTTTTGCTACAAGAGACTCTTTGAATTGTTCTTTTGCTTCAAGAGACTCTTTGATTTGTTCTTTTGCTTCAAGAGACTCTTTGATTTGTTCTTTTGATTTGTTCCTGAAATGTTCCAAAGAGATCTTCTGAGTAGTAATATTTTTAGTAGTAAATTTAGAAAACTGCTTCCATAAAAATAGTCCAAGATATTGGATGCGATAAGAACTTACCCTTAAACTAGTTCTTGGAAAAACAAAATTATTTGTTGAAAATTGAGCAAGGTATTTGTGATAGGAGAAAGCCTATGGATTATTTAAACACGAAGAGCTGAACTCAGTGCATATTAAGTTTATCAAAAAAATGAATAGAGTTTTTCAGCTAAAATGTTTTTATTATAAATCATTTTCCTATCAGTTAAAAGTTTTTGAGGCATAATATATTTTGCACTTTTGTTTTTACCGATTATTTGTTAAATGACATTTTACGTTTTTTGAGTTTGTCATTGGTTTTTTCCAGTAATTTTGCTTAATAAAGTTATATGCAATGTTTTTTGCTTTTTCAAATGATTTTTTATTGTTTTGAAGTTTTTTTTTCAAATTTATTTGTTTGTGTTTAAATATGAAATATTTTTCATAAAGTTTTTATTTTTTATTTGATGACTTAAGTACATTCCTAATCATCCAGGGGGTTTAAAAGATATTTAGATTTTATAATTATTTTATAAACAGGAAATGATCTGTCATACTGTTTATAGAATTAAGCTAAAAATTGTTCATTGGCAGCATTTCCTTCTTGAGATTGTAAAATAAGGTTCCAATCATCATTTTTTTTTGTCAACCGAGTTCTAAAATAATATAAGGAGTTTTTTTTGATTGCGTAGAGCGGAGGAGGGGTGTTAAATACAGCAAGAACGTACGCGGTTATCTTTCGTTCTCTATCTCTCATAAAACTTGATTTTTTTTTTTTTAAATAAACATACAATTTCTCTAGTTTAAAAATTTTTAAATATTATATATTATGTTTTAAGTTTTCTTAAATTTCCAGCTTCTTGTCTATAAATACAATTAACAACAATATTTTTGATGGTTTAGTTAATTGTTTTAATGCACAATGACTCACAATCTGTTTCATTAATATTGAGGTCATTACGCAAAATAAAGTTTCCACCATCACCGGCGCAGTTAAGACACAGTCGGTGAATTGATAAGTAATTACTTAATTCAAATTTTGAATAATTTTGGTGGTTCTAAGCCAAGTTTCTGTGAGACAAATTTTTTTAAAATCGTGATTGAGTTAATGCAATAATTATTTTAAGATAATCCAAGTAACTTTAAGTAGTTATTAATCACTAACATTCTCTGAATTTAAACTAAATGAGAAATTGTTGTCCGTTTCAAAAAGTAAAATTCAAAATAACCACGATACAATGTTAAAAATAAAATAAATTTTTACAGCTAGCTATAAAAATATATGAATAACAAAGATAATTTTTGACTTTTATTAGAAGTCTAGTCCCAAACGATCAACTTATCATAGATGTACGCATATTTACCGGCTGCTCGTCAATCTATTGAACGAGCAAGATTTTATCAGTTCTCTCAGAGTTTATTCAATTTGGACTGTTTTGGCACATAATCTTCATCCATACAAACGTTTGTTTATGTCAAGGGAATAGCTTTTTTTAAGATTTCTACTTTATCTCTAAAGTTTAAAGGTTTTCTTACTATAGTTCTTGGTTTGGCTGTCTCTCTGACCAGTTATATGAACTCTATTGTCTATCTAACCAATTCTGAGTTTTATTGTCTCTCTGACCAGTACCGTATCAAGGTGAAGGGAGGAGAGGGGGTAGCCGAGCCCCGCAAATTTAGGGGCCCCCCAAATTTTAAATGGCTTTTTTTTTTTAAGTTATTTTTAGGCTTTGGCCCATAAAAATGCCTCCAAAAACAAAAATAGCCCCGGGCCCCAAGAAGTTTTAATCCGCCACTCTCTCTGACCAGTTCTATAAGTTCTTTATATCTTCGCTATATCTAAATGCTCTTTAAAAATTTTTTAAATTTTTGTTCACTTTCAGTCCAGCTTTTGCCTTCGTTTTTTTTTTTTGAGATCGATACTTCATGTCACTTAATTTAATCTTTATTTTTATACATTCACAGTTGTCTTTTTGTAACATATTTTTAAGTTTAGTTCAGTTTGAAAGCCAAAATTATTATTATTTTTTTTAGGCATTTATATTATCAGTCATCACGATAGACTTAAGTTTAACTATTTTAGAATTTTAAAAAATGAACTATTTTAGCTGAAGAATTTAATTTATATAAACCTACAAAACTGCAAATTTTGGCTCCATCTAACCTCCAATTGATACATCAAGGCATTAGTTTGTGCTTCTTTTCTTCCACATAAATTTTTTCTTCAAAATAAAGTTTATAAAGTAACCAATCAAAAAAAAGACAAGTTCATTGATAAAATTTCAGTTTACATTTTACATTTATTTTTACTGAATGAACATAATTATAAAATTATATAAATATATTTATATAAAAAAAAAAATTCACATTTATTATAAATAAATATAAAAATATATTACAATTTAGGACAGAATAGTCTTGAGAGCATTTTGAGCGTGATGGGTGTGAACTCGCGGTATTTCTTGACCAGGAGCAGGAATTCTTGTTTGTTGACTGAATAAAAAAATATTTTAACTTTAATAGTCTTTTAAAAAAATTTGTAAACCGTTTACTAAGCGTATTTGAAACTGTTGGATAAACTTTGTTAATGACAAACTGCCCTTATTTGGCATAAAACATGCTTGGTAAACAGCCTTGAATATAAATGGGATTTTTTTCCCGCATGCTTATAAAACATGGGGGAAAAATCCAACAGTTTTCCTGAGGCGTTTGAAAACTTTTGTCTACCGCTGTCCATTACTACACAAAAATATATTTAACAGCTTTTTCCTCGTAGATCAATAAACATTTATATAGACATTTTGATAAACATTTATAACAATACAATAAACATTTATATACATAACATATACAATATACTATATACAATAAACATTTATATAGACAATTTGAAAAAAGCCTAAAAAAAAATTACCTAGTTTCATTGTGGTTGTTGTGAAATGTTAAAATATCTGGAGTAGGAGAAAGCATGACTACATTAGGTCCTACAAGATTACCATTCAGAAGAGAAGCAGCATTCATTTTTGGTTTGTCATCAGTCTCTGTTTCAAGAAACTTTACAAACAACTCCGAAAACGACTACAAAATAATAATAATAATAATATATATATGTGTGCGTATGTGTGTTTATGTATGTATTTATGTATGTAATGCGAAAATAAGTGTCAGATATTGGTATATAGTGGTTGGATTTTTTTTTTACATCAAGTTGTTATTGTCTATTAGCCTGGTTAAGCACTAGAAATGAGTCTCACTAGCTCTAAAAAATGAATTGAAAATTTAACCTGATTCATATTATTAAACTGATTTTTTGAAACTGATGCTTTCTTTGGAGTTGAGAAGCCCCATACACTCGGTATCCAACCTTTATTTGGAGCAGATCCATCACCAATCTAAAAACCGTTTTCATAACTCATTAAAAAAGTTAATAGTGCAAAATGATTTCATTAAGTAAGAGACTGGGTCCTTGGCTAAATATGGAGTTTTTACAAATAAGGTGCTACGATTTTTTTAGCTTTTGTTTATTTTGTTGAAGCCATTATCTTTTATGAAAACTAATAAAAATAGGAATAACACAAATAAAAATATACATGCTTACGGGGACAAAAAATTAAAGGGTACACTAAAATGTCCCCGATAATGCTAATGTCCCCGTAAGCATTCGTTTTTTCGTAAAATCTGTATACATGAGCTTGTTTTCAATTAATTTTGAAAATTTAAACTCAGATTGAATTTGTAGATTCTTCTTGAAAATCAGTTTTATCATGGCTAAGCTGACTAATCATATGGCACAACAATCTTTCAGTTGCTACCAACAACCTTTCTGTTGCTATTAGCAGCCTTTCAGTTGCTCTTTCAGAACAAAATTTATTTTGAAAACCAGCAGTTTTTTATATATGACCAAATAATGTAGGTGCTGCCAGTAGTTTATTTTCTTCAATATTTGGATAATGTGGACAATTTTTGCTACCATATAACTACCTAATCAGTTGCTACCAACAACCTTTTAGTTGCTACAAGCAACCTTTTATATTACTTGCATTATCTCTAATAACAATGTGAAGATTAATTATACCTTAATCTTTACAGATGTTTTTTAAAAGCTTTTAAATATTCCACCCAGAATGAGATGCTATAAATGTAACACACCCAGTATTGCAATTATTTTTGTTTAAATTTTTTTTTCCCTTTAAGAGTCATTACTACGGCAAGTCCAAATATCAGTGCTGATAGCATATGATGAAGCATTTAGTAATAATTTTACTACATTTTTTGTTAATGTTTGGAATAAGCTTTGTCTGAATATTTTTTTCGGATGGTACATTAAATTTTTTAAAAGATGGTTTATAAATGTTAGGAAAGGTTGTCAGCAACTGCTTTATATGGTTTTAAGGCATCAAAAAGACAATATATGTTGTTCTCATATAACTTTGTCAGGATTATCATAATTCAACTTTGTATGCACTTCTAAGAAGTTTTAAAAGTTAACTGTTTGGTACAAAGTTGTTTGTTCAAAAATAAAGTCTTGTCTTTTCTTCTGTTTCTTTGTTTTTACTTTCTTTAGTCTCCACTTTTCTACTATCTATCTAAATTTTTTGATTTAATTGTTGAAAATAGTATCTTAGTATTTTGTCTGCAAACAAGTCCATACTCTTGAGTCAAGGGGGTGGGTGGGAATATAAAGGGGGATGGGAATTTTTGTCCAGATCTAACAGATCTAATAAACGAGGGAATGGTGGTAATCAAAGCATAAAACTATTTAATTCTAGTGTGGCTTGCGGTCAAATGCGCATTTTCTAACAGCTGTTTTATAATATCTAAATAGGATATACGCTGATACAAGTTTTATACTTTGGTGAGAAATAAACTAAAAGCTCCTTTTCGACAAATCAAAATTTACTTGGTTGACAATTTTTAAAGCCTGTTTACACTAAAATTTTTTGTTTTTATCAGTGACTAAAATAGTTATTTTCTAATTTTAAAGGCTGATTTTCACTGAGCTATTAAATACATAAAAATCAGCTATTAAACACTTATATAATATTTTGTCTTTTGTTTTCTTTGTGATATAAAATTATAAATTTCTCATGAAGGCAGAGGTTAGAAACTATGGATGTTGCTTTGATAGGTTTACAGCGATTTATTATTTTCTATTTTCATTTCAAAGTCATTTTAAATCTTTTAATGCCGTGAAATACAGAAATGATACAGAGCTTTCTAAAGAAATTCGGAACTTAAAAGAAAATTATAAAACAATATAAATCAAAACAACATCCCAAATTTGTAATCTCTACCTTCATGAGAAATTTATAATTTTTTACCACAAAGAAAACAACCTACTTAATAAATAAGACAAAATATTATCTAAGTGTTGACATTCCAACAAATTTCTACTGCCCTTTTTGTTACTGACTAAATAGTTACATCTTTTAATACATCAGAAGTCTTTCTACCGTAATTTTCAATTTATTAGTAAAAGATATTGTTTTTTCAAATAGTTTTTTTAATGGTTTTTTTATGCATTTAATAGCTGATGATTGCCATGTATGGCATGAAACTGTAAGTACTATTATTGTTGTTTTTAATTTAAACAAAATTTAAATATTTATTACTCTATTATTGTAATATTGAGTACTGTTTTACGTTCAAGAGTTTTTGCATTTTTATAATACAATATAATACATAAACAATCAATATATATATATATATATATATATATATATATATATATATATATATATATATATATATATATATATATATATATATATATATAAATAAGTTTTATTTTATCCCCAGCCATAAACCCAGCCCTGGCCAAGCTATGTTTTATCAAAGCCAGCCCTGGTCAAATATCAATCCAAGCTGCTTACTAAGTTTATCCAGTAACAAGAAATATGAAATAATAACACTGCTTGTAACCTGCTTTATATCATGATGGGTCCATCCGAGCAAACCTCCTACTACCTGCAAAATATCAGATCGTTTATCATTGGGTGACTGAAAGTAGCGAAGCAGTAAGTTTGCTATAAGAAACCTATCAAATGAGAAAAAATGAGTAAAATAATTCTATAATTAATGTAATAATAATATAAATAATATGTATCCAGTAGAAAAAAAACAAAAAACAACTGTTTATAAAATGGTATGCTTACTTATCAATTTTTCCATCTGAAGCAACCTGAATGCTTTTATATTGAGAGTTGCGCTGTTCAAGTGCTAGAGTCAACTCATTTACTAAAAAAAAATAATATATAATAATAATAAAAACTACTTTTAAAAACTTGTTTTAAATTATAACTTTTACTATTACAAATTATAAGAGAAAGTATTTAAAATAACTTATATATTATCTATTATCTTAAATATTATATATTTTATATCTCATTAATATTAAAACATTATTATAAAACCCTGCAAGTTAAAAAAAATTTAAAGAGTTTATTATTTAAACAAAAAGAGAATATCAAATGGCATTATAAGTACTTGATTATTTATAAATACTTTATAATAATTCACTTAGATTCAGTTTAAAACATAAAAGTAAATAAATAAAGTAAAAAACAAAAACCTAATAAACAAATAAATAAAATAAAAAACAAAAACTTAACTAAAGATATAGTAGTTAACTTAAAGTATTCAATAATTTATTACTAATATGCAACATTCAGTATTTTATTTATTACTTTTATGCAACACTCAGACTATCAGCTACTTTAACTCTTTGTTCATAAAAAACAACTTTTCGGATCAACAAGTTAAAAAATGATGATATTTAAGATATCCGAAAACTATTTACATAAAACTAAAAGATTTAGAGTAAAACCAGTTTGCTTCATTACTATTATCCCTCACCCCACCCTTCATTTTTAATTGTGACTGTGATTAGCTTAGGAATTGAAGAACTTTTCAAAAATGTTATAGCTTACGAACTAAAGCTGATATAAAAATTTAACTCAATCTTGTGAAAAATTCAATACAATGAGTTTAAGTCAAATATTAAGTAACAAAAACTTATTCTCTCATAAAACTGATTACTCTTATTAAGTCTACTTGTTTTTAGTCTAAGGTATATTTATGAACATGAATTATACAAACTTCTGAAAACATTTTTGGAAAAATGACAACCATATTAGCATTACAACAAAATCATTTAAAAAACTAAAATATTTCTTTGATTAAAGCCCAAAGATATATATTGATAACCTAAGATAGCAACTGATGGTTACATGCTCCCATGCAACAGAGTGTCCATGACAGGGTAACTAGGGGATTGTCTTATGTAAAATAGATAAATATAGAACTTACACCTAGTGGGCGAGAATAAGTATACAAATATTTTTTAATTAGTTTTAATTATTTTTTATTCTTTTTAGAACACAACTACAATGTAATCAGCTACTATATGGCTTACATATCTACTAAATAGCCAATACATAAATACTACATAACCAATGAGCTACCCGTCCACTACATAGCTACTATACAGTATGCTACTACATAAACTACTATATAGCTATTGCATAGCTACTACATAGCCCATGGCCAGCAACATAGTTACCATATCTAGCCAGCTACATGCCTTTATATAAAATTTAATATACAATGTTTTGAATAAATTTTAATAAAATATATTACCAAGTGATACAATAACAAAAGTTAAAAAAGAAAAAAAACTTTAAAAAAATAATTTTAAATCAAATATATTAAGTGATTTTTGCTATACCAAATCAAAAGTTGAAATTTGTTAAAACAATTTAACTTGACATCAATTATTGTCAATTAAACTAAGTGGAAGAACAACCAACAATCGTAAACAGTAACTAAGCGCATTGAACTATACTATTCATATAAAGTTTTTTTTCACGTCTAGACAATCTGACTGTTAGTAACTTTGTAATTACAGTATAGAACAACTGGTACCATAGTAACTGTAATAAGTAAACAAAGTTTTTAAAACTTTAATAAATATTATTGATATTTGTTTGATTTTTATAATTTTGTTGATTTTCTAGATTGAATACTCCTAAAACTAAGTACTTAGTACACAGTCAGGAAGTGGGCAGTTGCTAAGTAAAGTGAGTAATGATAAAATGCATTAGACTTTCCAGTCTAGAGGCCCTGTCCTCATAGAGTACACAAATTTACAACAATGTAATCTACAAGTTTGCAACATAATATGTTAAACACTAGTTTGCAACATTTATATTGTCTTAAAAACTTTGAATAACTTAGTTATTAAAAGTTTCTTTTTATATAGTACAGTACATATACAGTAACATATATAACATATATGTACAATAATATATAGTGATATAATACAATACATTTAGAATAATGAAAATTTTGAGCTATAATCTAGTTTTTAAAAAAATTTATTGTGTATTGGCATAAATTTAAAATAATTTATGCCAATACACACAAAATTCTTTACAAAAAAGTTATTTACTTTAATTGATTTTACAAAATTTTAATCTATAATATATTTTAAACTATATAAAAAAACTCTTAAAAAATTTATATTATACATTATAAAACTTATCATTGATAATTTAATGTATAAGTAACCAACTTAAAAATTAGTACTTTTATTTTGTTTATTAACCAGCTCTTGTTCTTTATGGTTGAGTTCAATGTTTAGTTTAGAGATGCCTTGTACAGCCAGTGATGCATCTTCTATTTTTCTCTAAATAATGTAAAACATTAAAACATTTCAAAGGTTTAAGTTACAATATCAAAGGAGTATTCTTGATAAAGCAGGAGCAATTACTCTGTGCATGCGAAACACACAAACAGATGGAATATTCTTTTGAAACATTTGGACACAAATAATTAAAAAATATCTAATTTACTCCCAACAAGGCTGCAAACAACTAGTATTAAGTTAAGAGTTACTAAAAAATAAAGAACAGATAAAGAGCAAGGAAACAGTTGACAAAAGACTTAAAAAGTTGTAGGTTATACAAGTCAGGAAAACATAAAGGTGGGAGAGAGTTCCAAAGGATTGAAAAGCACGAAAAGAAGTAGACAAAATATTTTAGAGCATGCAAGGACAGATACAGTAAAAGGAAACAACTTTGATGAAAATAAGTCAAGCAAGAATAAGCTTGGTTGATAGAACAAGAGTTAATAGTTCTAAGAAAATAACTGGAATGACAGGAGTAGTAAAGCTATTAAACTTAAGAGTCAAATTAGAAAAGTTCTTTGCAAATAGTTTGCCTTATCCTTGGGAGAGATAATAAAATTAATCTCATAAATTAGAGATGGAATGTTAAACTTAATCTATGTTAGTAACATAGGTTAACTCTAACATTTTATTAGTTTCATTTTTCATGTATGTATATATATATATATATATATATATATATACACATATATGTATATATACATATATGTATATATACATATATATATATATATATATATATATATATATATATATATATATATATACATATATATATATATATATATATATATATATATATATATATATATATATATATATATATATATATATATATATATATATATATATATATATATATATATATATATATATATATTAGGGGTAGTCATTTTTAGGGAATTTTTGAAATTGAAGTACATACCCAGCTAAAGTTGGAGCAAATAGGCTAAAACTTTGTCAAAATTTTTTTTAGGTCAATCGGGTGACTTTTAAGTCCCCCTCAAGACTAAAGTTCTTTGCAAATAGTTTGCCTTATCCTTGGGAGAGATAATAAAATTAATCTCATAAATTAGAGATGGAATGTTAAACTTAATCTATGTTAGTAACATAGGTTAACTCTAACATTTTATTAGTTTCATTTTTCATGTATGTATATATATATATATATATATATATATATATATATATATATATATATATATATATATATATATATATACACATATATGTATATATACATATATGTATATATACATATATATATATATATATATATACATATATATATATATATATATATATATACATATATATATATATATATATATATATATATATATATATATATATATATATATATATATATATATATATATATATATATATATATATATATATATATATATTAGGGGTAGTCATTTTTAGGGAATTTTTGAAATTGAAGTACATACCCAGCTAAAGTTGGAGCAAATAGGCTAAAACTTTGTCAAAATTTTTTTTAGGTCAATCGGGTGACTTTTAAGTCCCCCTCAAGACTAAAGTTGTTAAGAAATTGTACTTCAAAAAAGGAAAAATAGGGTGTGTTCAGGGTGTTTGAGGGGGATTTAAATGAAAAAATTATTTCCATTTTTTTTTTTTTTTTGTTATTTGATATCTATATTTTCATTTTAAAAGGGTATGTCATCATGTTTTTTACATATTCTTGGTTAAAACAATATTTAAGAAATCAAAAAATGAAAAGTTTAATTTACGCAAGTGGTTATGAAATCAGTAAATTATGTATTTTCATACTTAAAGTTCATTCAGATGGACAGACGTAAAAATTCCCGCTTAAATCAACCAAAAAAACAAACTATTTTGAACTAAATAAGTAATTTACCATTTAATTAAAATCCTTACAAATACTATCAAGACAAAAATTATGCATTAATTGAAATAAGTATTTTAAAATGAATAACAATTTCCTAAGCCTACAATTTCCTTTTCTTTAATTTAGAGAGTGACATCAGGCTTTCTGATGTTTTTTTTTTGTATTATTACTTTTTCCCACACCAAAAACGTGGAAAGTTGACCTTACTTTGTCGACAGTTAAAAGTCTGTTCTGCTTGTCATCCTCATTTTCGAATCTTTGTACAAACTTCTGCATCATTCCGATTGCTCGTTCAGAATAATCATTGACAACAATTAACATTTTGGCAAAGTTTTCAAAATTCTTAAACGAGGACTGGGTGTGCCAATATTGGTTGGAAGTGACAACCAGTCTCTCACTCTCTGATTATCCAACCCTATCATTGAAAAAATTAAATATGAAAACTCATTAACCAAAAGAGAGAGGGTTGGTACCTTCATATTATTTATGATATTAATCTCGTCTATTCGATCTTTGCTTCTATGTTTAAAAAAATCTGGATCTGGCATTTGGAAGGAAAGCAAAGCTTCTGCAATGGCTGTTTTTTTATCCATAGAAATATTTTTATCCAAAAGAGCCAAGGGAATAATCGTTGAATCAAGATACCATGTATGCTTATAAAGAGATGCTAACACTGCGTCTACTGCCTCCGCATTGGAGCAAACTTTCTTATACTCTTTCATCTGAAAGATTGCATCAAGATCAGACGCAGGAGATTGAATTGCTTTATGTGCTTGAAGGTACCACCTTGTGTAAAAACCTACTATGAACTCGCAGATGAGTTTTAAATCTTTGCGTAGATTATCATTTTCTTGCACAAATGTCAGTTGCTTGCACAAAAGCTGAAGTTTAAGGTAGTATAAACTCTTGCCTAAAAACCTAGCATGATGAACAGCTCCAGTTTTCTTTAATTTGAAATGTGCAGAAGGGGATAAATACTGCATGGTTAGCTCAGCCAACTCTCTTCGGTCATTCCTCATATTGGATTTTTTAGTAATATAGGTCTCACAGTAATCTAAAGTTTTCCTTGCAGCTTCCTTCAAAACTGTTCCTTCCACGGTTTTCCCTGATTTATTTCAAACAAAGTCTTTCCGTCAAAATGAATTATACAGGGATAACGGCTTTTTTCCATGGCCTTCTTTATATCTAATTTAGCAATTTCTGCAGTATCCTTAGCAGTTTTTTTCATCTTCCTTAATGCTGTTGAAGCACTGGCTTTGCATTTTGCGATATCAACTCCACAATCTTGAAGAATTGCTCCAGTTACTTTTTGTAAGACATTGGGGGAGATATCATTTGCTGTAGCTATGATAGATACATTTCCATCAAAAATATTCTTAGGGACTTTAGCAGTAATGTTGCAATCATCTGCTCTTCTATGATGCCAAACTTCGGGTTCAAATTCTGAATCAGAATCAGCGCTAGTGTCAGTGAAATTTAAGTCTAATTCTGAGGTAGCATCAATCTTCGGAGATTCGTCTTCTAGCCTTGTCCTCTTCCTCTCACCTTCAGAAACCTAAAATTTGTTTTAACATAGTGTATGTGTATTAACAAATAATGTATGTTAAATTAGCAAATTTGAATAATAAACGTCAAATTAACCCAATAAAAACAACACAAAACCTTTTTCGCTAAATTTTCTATCTTCTGATCCCAAACTAAAATATCTCGGTCCTTCCTGGTCTTCCAAAAAAGTTAAATCATCGTGCTTATCTGAGCGTTTTTTATCCTTCCTAATTTGGTTCTTTAAATCTGTAGAACCAATCTAAAACAGCTTTTTCAAAAATGAAATAAACTCCCCTTGATTAACCTTGTCTCTAGCTGTTCCTCTGCATTTATTTCTACTCAAATCTGAATACTTCTTGTCCATCTTCATAAGGTTCTTGATAATACTTTTATCTGACATTACTTGAAATCTCGCTTTAAGCCATGGTCTTTTAATTAAGCCTAAAATGCATTCACAATCATCTACTTCACATCTCTTGTAACCCTGAATCTTGTAAGGAGGGCATGATAAAATTGCTGACTTCTTAACATTATGAGGAAGTAGTGATCTTCTGTAGACAATGTGTTGAAGAACATCCATTCCAGTAGGGAGTTGAAGACCTTAAGAAAAAAAAAATCAATATTTTAATTTTTAACAAAAAATTTAAAATTCAAAACAATTTTTTTAAATTAGATATGTACATGTAATAGCTGGTTTAGCCTCATTTATGATAAAAAGTTTGTTTTTGCTTGATCTAAGAAACTTCCTCTTCCCAATATCTTTTACAATTTTTTTTTCCATTTTTGTATTCAATCTAAATATATTTAATGGTCTGTAATTAATTAAAAACTTCAATACAATTTTACTTTATATTGTAATTCAATTATTAACAATCAAGTAAATACGAAAGTTATTTACAAAAATAAAATAATGTAACGCAATTTCACATACAATTTCTTTATAAAAACTCTTAGTGACTTAAAAATACAGTGCAGGATCTTCAGCACATTTTCTTCTGCATTATTTTATAAGAATTTTTTTATCGTTGCCGATTTTCATAACCTCTTGCGTAACATAAAATTTTTATTTTTTCCTTTCGTAAATATTGTTTTAACCAAGAATATGTAAAAAACATGATGACATACCCTTTTAAAATGAAAATATAGATATCAAATAACAAAAAAAAAAAAAAAAAAAATGGAAATAATTTTTTCATTTAAATCCCCCTCAAACACCCTGAACACACCCTATTTTTCCTTTTTTGAAGTACAATTTCTTAACAACTTTAGTCTTGAGGGGGACTTAAAAGTCACCCGATTGACCTAAAAAAAATTTTGACAAAGTTTTAGCATATTTGCTCCAACTTTAGCTGGGTATGTACTTCAATTTCAAAAATTCCCTAAAAATGACTACCCCTAATATATATATATATATATATATATATATATATATATATATATATATATATATATATATATATATATATATATATATATATATATATATATATATATATATATATATATATATATATATATATATATATATATATATATATATATATATATATATATATATATATATATATATATAAATGTATATATATATATATATATATATATATATATATATATATACATATATATATATATATATATATATATTTATATACATATATATATATATATATATATATATATATATATATATATATATATATATATATATATATATATAAATGTATACATATATATATATATATATATATATATATATATATATATATATATATATATATATGTATGTATGTATGTATGTATGTATGTATGTATGTATGTATGTATGTATGTATGTATGTATGTATGTATGTATGTATGTATGTATGTATGTATGTATGTATATATGTATGTATCTATGTATGTATGCATGTATGTATGTATTTATGTATGTATGTATGTATGTATGTATGTATGTATGTATGTATGTATGTATGTATGTATGTATGTATGTATGTATGTATGTATATGTATGGTAAAATAGAATAATTACTTTTCACAATATGCACTGGCCAAAATGTGAATAGAATAAGAAAATCAAAAATTGCTTTGATTTACTATTTTTAATATTCCAAACATCATTTGTAATTAAAATAAATGTAACAATTTTTATTGTATATATATATGTAATTTCATATTATTATTATTATTATAAATATTTATTATATTTGTTATTTTTCTGAAAAAGGGATTATTTAAGTCAGTAAAGCAAATCGCATTATTTTACTAGTAAAGTATTTGAGATCGTTTATTGTTTCAAATCAAAACAAAAATATACGCATAAAAATAGAAAATTTTTTCTAAATCAGCCAAGTTTGAAAACATATTTGATAACATAGCTTAAGGTACAGAAAATAAGTTTTTAATTTTCATATTCATAAAACGTTGAAGTATTATTAATTCCACAGACTTTTCAAAAGTAATATGCTATTTATTTAAAACAAATAAAAACAAAAATATAAATGCATTAAAAATAAACTTTTTGTAAAAAAATTATCAAAATCTGCAGAAATTTAGATAGAACAGAATTCATTAACAAGTGTTTCAAATTTCAACCATCAACTATGTAGCTATGTTATCAAATCTTAGTTGGCCTAAGACGGGTTTTCCGTAAAAATCGCAAAAAACAGAAAAGTGATCCCAAATTATTGGCAATATTTTTAAAACTTTTATTTTTATTCCATTAAATGTAAATATTTATTAAACAAGGAAAGATAAATCTTTTATCTTTTTTTTATTTGAAGATGAAAACGTTTATAGAAAAAAATACTATTATTTTCAAGTTAGTGAATTTTTATACTTTTTATGTGGAAATACTGTAACATGTCAGGCTCGTTTTTATATTGATTGAAACAGCCATGAAATAAGGAAAATAAAGATTTTTCATATTTACTTGTTCAATTAGAATATCAAGCTAAAAAAAAATAAAAAAATAAAAATAATACATCTAATAAAATTTTTTAATTAGGTAAATAAACTTAATAATTAGGTAAGTAATTTTTATTTGATTGCCAAAATCAATTTTTTTGCTACTAATGGAATTATTTATAAACATCAGTTTTGCTTTCCTTAGTCAGATTGCATTTAGTTTGTCTTTTTAAGTATGCATTTTAACCAAAAAACTTCTCAAAAAGTTCACAAGTTGCATGGTAATGTAGATGTAATAACTTTTTGGTTTGTAAAAAGCAAAATATAGTGATTAATAAAAGATTAAAATTTTAAATACATTTAATAATTTAATTATAGAAATTAATTTCTGTAAAGTTGAGAAATTAATTTCTGTAAAGCAAAATTCAAGGTAGGAAAAACTCTTATATAAACATGAGGTTATTTAAGAATCCTTACTAAATATAATATTTGAATTGCTGCCAAGCATTTCTTATAAAACAGTTTCATCAATAATTTTAAATGCCTCAAAATGTCTTTTCAAATATTTATTTTGCTTGTTTTAAAAATAATATACAAATAATTCTATTACTAGTCTAAAAAAAGAAAAACAAATTAATATTACTTGAAAACAACCGCTTACTTTTGAAATCTGCTGTTCCTCTAACAAATTTTTGATTCTCAATTCCAACTCATCTTGCTTTCGCTTAGTAAGTGAAACCAAGTTATCGTATTGCTCTCTTTTTTCTAAAGATAGTTTCAAATTTATTTGGTAATTTTTTACTAAATTTACGAACCTTTTTTTTTTTTTACCAAAAAAATAATTTCAAAACAAACTCAAAGTTAACAAAATAGAAGTGTTAAGTTGTAACTAGACTTTGTTAATAAATGAAAGAGTATATCAAAGATTAATAATCAAAAAGTAATAATCTAATCCTTGGAAATATTTAAAAATTTTGCTACTAGTTTGTTTTTGTTTTTTACCTTTTTCTAATTGCTCAAGAGCACGCTGCAAGTTAAAAATAGCAGCTTTGTCATGTTCACTCTGTTGTTTATACTTTGACAGATCAAGTAGATTTAAATCCCTTTGACTAGATACATGATGTAGCTGTTCTTCAATAGAAAATACATGTTCTTGAAATTGTTTACTAAAAAAAAATTAATAAAATTTTGTACTAAGCTTTTAAAAAATCAAGCAAGTCATGTTTAGGTGTAAATTTTATTAACAAAAACTATTAGATGATTTTTTTAACTAAAAAATACTTTCTTTTAATATAAATAACAAAGAAGTACAAATAATAATAGCAGATAGTGTATATAAAATATGATTTGGTGAAATAAAGAGATGATAAATAACAAAATAATATAAAATAGATTTAAATAGATATTTATTACAACACATTACAAGTATAATACTAATTTTCTTTTATATGGACCAACCTTGAATCACTTAATATTATATTCTTTTTTTTTAATGCATCTTTTGCTTCTTCCAATTCTTTTTGCAATGCAGCCTCTTTTTCATGCAGTTCTAGTATATCTTTTGTATGATTATCTTCAGTCTTGATGAAAGATTTATAATAAAATTGATATTAGAGAATGAATTGATAAACTTTATTTACAAAAATAAAATATATACCATGATTAAATGATTCCTAAGTCTTTCCAACTCTCTGGTTATCTTCACTTCATTTTCTTTATGACGTACCTCTTTATGCTTCATCAAAACTTCCAACTCTTGAATCTGTTTTGTGAGTTGTTGTTTTTCAATAACCCATATCTTTTTCTCATTTTCTAGTTCAGCTTTTTGAAGAGCAAAGTCTTCCAAAATGATCCGCTCTTTGTTCCTAATTTCTATTCGTGCTTCATTATCTTCCAGTGCTAATGTTAACTGTTTGATTTTTTCATTCTTTATTTCTAGGTCATTTTTCATATTATCAAATTCAATTTTGTTAAAACCCTGCATGTTGTTATTATTTTGTTCAAGCTCAGTCAGCTTTTCTTCTAATTTTAAAATATCAAATTTTAGCTTTTCACACTCACAATTTTTTTCATCTATTATATCAGTGATCTGAGCAAGTTTCTTTTTTAGGTTAATGCAGTCTGAACATTCGTTTGCATTTTGAACAAGAAGATGCAGACTTTGAACTTGTTGTTGATAATTCCGAACTATTTCTTCCTTCTCTAAAAAGTGTTTATTTAAAACATTTTCCATTTCACGTTTGAACAAGTTTTCCATTTCTGATAACTTTTCTATATGCTGGGTTTGTAGTAATGATATTTCATCTTGTGTTGTGTCAAAGTGTGTTTCATTTTTCTGACTTAATTTAGACACTTCATTTTTCAATATGTCAATTTCTTTCGAGGAATTGTCTAAAGACTCACAAAGAGATTTTTTAATACAGTCTATTTCAACTAGGTATTCTTTTTTTTGAGTATCTAACTTTTCACTGAGTAACATACATTCAGTGCACTTTTCTTCATACTGATTTTGTAAAACTTGTAACTCTGAATAATGAGTAGCTATCTTAGTTTCCATGCCCTTGCATTCAACAGACTTTAAATTGTACAGCTCTTCAAGTTCTTTGTACTCAATGCATTTATTTTTATAATTTTTTTGTAGAGACTCTTTTTCACTATAGGCATTCTCATATATAGATTCTAATTCTTTATATTCTAAAATTTGACTCTCCATGTCTGCATACTTTAGTTCATACGACATTTTCAATTTTTCAAAATTATCATCAGAGTCTTTGAGCTTAGACAAAAGTTTGTTTATGGTATTTACAGTCTTTTCATGCACAGCTAGTGCATATTGAAAATGTGAAATTATTTCTGAATATATATTACCTTTTTCTGTGTTTTCATCAGTAATAATAGAATCAGATAATTTCTCTAAATGTCTGTTATTCTCAATAATTTCAATATCTTCATGTTGCATAAACTTTAACTTTATGACTGCTTTATGAATATTTGTTAACTGCAAGTTTAATTCTGCACACTTAGAACAAAATTTGTCATCAATAAAAACATTGTTTGATTCACTGACTATTGCATTTTTTTCTACCAAATCTTGCTCAGTCAATTTTGCTTTTAAAAAAGAGTATTCTTCTTGTAGTTTCTTCTCAGATGTTTCAAGATTTTTTATTTTCTCTAAATACTCTTTATTAAAGTTAGAAAAATCTGTCTTTAACTTAAGAATAATTTCTTCTTTTGATTCATTTTTTATGGTTAAATCATTAATTAAAGAACTAGCCTCATCATATTTTTTATGTATACTTTCTAGTTTTTCATTTTTTGTCAGCAAAACCTCATTCAAACTAGTTAATTGCATTTCTTTATCCAAAATCATCTTTTTTAATTCAATTAGTTCATTTTGAAAGTGAGTTATTGTTTCTCTTTCTGAAATCACTGCCTCTGATAACTGTGCTTTAATATGTTGCAATTCTTCATTTTTTATTTTTAAATTTTCTGACAATTCAAAGCATTTTTCTTTGTAATCTTTCATTTGCTGAAGGTCAACTTCAACATCAGAAAGCTTTCTTCGTGTTTCATTTAATTCATTTTTTGTAGCATTGAGTTTATCAAAAACATCTTTATATTCTGTTTGCAACAGTTGAATGTTTTCATTCTGCAAAATACTCTCATTGAGTTCTTGTTTTAATAACTCATACTCTTGTTCCTTTGATTGTAAAGAATGAATAGTTTTATTTAAAAGGACTTCACCATCCTTAAATTGCTTCTCTCGTTGTCTAATATCATCGTTTTTAAGTTGCAACATCAGATTTGCACCATCAATATCATTTTGCAGCTCTGCAAACAATTCTTCTTTATCCGACAACATTTTCTTTAAAGATTTGTTTTCTTGTTGAATAAGTTCCATATTAGAAACTGAATCTTTCAAGTTTTCAATGACTTTATATTGATTTTGTAGCTCAGAATTTTTCTCTAAAATTTCATGTTCTTTTTCACGCAAAAACTCTTCAAGCTCTTGGACTTGTACCATAAAGCTATTCGATTCTTCGTTTATCAAAGAGTTATTTTGGAAATCTCCTGTATGTTTAATTGAGCTATCTAATAACATTTTTTTTAATTGTTTGCATTCTTCTTGGACAAACTCCATGTTAGAAGACATATTTTGCAAATCAATGATTATGGCACTTTGTCTCTGAATCTCTAAATCTTTGTCTTGTAGAATCATCTTCAGATTATCAAGTTCGCTATTAGCCTGCGATGATTCACAACTATTAACTAACATTCTTTTTAATTGAGTGCATTCTTCACGCAACAGCTGCATGTCTGATATTTCATTATCTTTTTCTAAATTAAGTTGCAGTAGCTTTCTTTTTTCTGCATCATTAATGGCAAGTAAATGTTTTAATTGTTGGCACTCATCTTGCAATAATAACAGAGTATCATCTATATTTGTTTGATTTTCTTTACCAAGAAGCATTGCTTTTAACTGCTTACATTCCTCTTTAATCAAGTCCATATCAGATGTTTCATTTTCAAGGAACAGGAGCTTTGATTTGAGGGTATGACATTCTTCTGACTTTTCAGTTAACATTAATGACAGTTGATGAACTTTCTCCTGTAAAACATCTTCAGACAGTTCACATTGAATTTTTGAATTTATACCATACTCATGCAAAGCTAATTGCATTTCATCTTTCTTTACTAAACTATTTATCTTTATTCTCAATTCTGAGACTTCTTTCTCAAGTTGAATGCATTTTTGCTGGTAAAATTGACTTTCTAAAGAAGTATTGAGAATCTCCTGTTCATAACTATGTGATATTTGTTCAGAATTTATTCTTTTATTTCCTTCAAGATCATTTAAATCATTAATTTTTTGTAATACTTCAACTTTGTCTTCTAGCTCAGCTATATAACCTGTTGATTCGATTTTATTTTCAATAACAGCATTATTTACATCAATTTGAACATTAAAATTTGATTGCCAATCACTTGTTTGCTCCAATGGAGTTAATAAGTCTTGTAAAGAATTTTCTTCAGTTATCAATTCTTCCTTCTGATAACAAAAAATTTATACAAAGTCATTCTAGACCATTAGTATATAAATAATACATTATATAAAATATAACAAATAAATATAATAAATAAGACAAATAATGAATAATATGATGTGATAGATAATAAACAAATGCTTTGAAAAATATATTAAATATATTTTTCGAATTTCTTAACAATAATTCTTTTACAATATGTTTATATAATTTTATACTATGTTATTGCCACCAAATAAGTTAAAATGAAATCTTAAGCAACTTTTGTAACTAACTATATCATAAGCTATTTTACTTAATACCAGAAGAAGGTAAGAGTAAAATCATCACATGCAATTAAATGATTGTTACAGTAACAAATATAACAATGCTTCAATAAAATACTAAAAACTTATAAAATTACACATGCCTTATAAACTTTTCAATCAAACTCAACTAAAATTAATTTGTCTTAATTGGTTTAAAAATTAAGACTAAATAATACCAGCTAACTAATTACAAAAAGTTAAACTTCATGGCTGTTTGCGCCTACAGAACATGTTAGATGTTCAGTCTACAAAAAGTGGATCATCTACTAAAAAGTGGAACTAACTTTCAGATGTCCTACTATAGCCATATATATTTTTTTCTGACCAATTTATGACATTTTTGTTTTCAATCAATATATTTTTTGACCAATTTTATAGATTTTCATTTTCAACTAATTTGTGATTAATTTGAAATCTTCATAAAAAAAAAAAATAAAAATAACTTAAATAAAAATATAATAAAAAGTATAAAATTAAAACTAAACTAAAATAAATAATAAAATATAAGATTATTTAAATTACGATTGGAATAAATAACTTTGAATCGTTTATCTATACTAATGTTTTTATTATATAACATTATGCAAAACCTTTTTTGAATAAAGTAACAACTTATATCTAACGATTGCCTAATAAATGCCAGAATTTAAAAGTTAAAAAAAGAAAGTTAAAGAAAAGATTCTTAACAATTCTTTGCAATAAAGTACACAAAAACAAAAACAAAAAAACTAAATCCTTTATTTAAAAAGTTGATATAATTTTTTTTTACTTAAAGACATTTATTATAAAAATATATACTTATTCAAATATAAAAAAATAAATACAATATTAATATATTTATTAAAAATTATTAGCAGTGATTTGTTACTTTATTTAAATGCGTTTCAATAATACAAAAAACATAAAAAAGGTCTGAGTTATTTAATTTAAACAGCTTTCAAAAAACTTTATCTTTTTTTTTTCTTCACAAATATTCGCTTCTTTTCTACTTTAATGATTTTTATACAAAGTTTATTAAAGAGATCATCGCTGTTTAAAGTCGTCGCATATAAAATTTTTTTAAATAATTTCTATTTTTTTCATTTTAAGAATAAAAAAATATTATATGATTAAATAATATAAATAAAAATTTATACAATTTTCATTGATACTTTAATCAAAATTATAAATTACTTTATTTAAAAGCATTTTGCTGATATAAAAATGTTAGTAAAGATAAACGAGTCAAAGTTATTTAAAAATCTTTTTTTTTTAGTGCATTTGTTAAAAACCGAGGTCAAATCGTAAAAACTACATAGAAACATTGAATAATCAGAAACCTCACATAGAAACATTGAATAATCAGAAACTTAACATAGAACTACACAGTAACATCGAATTATTAGAAACTTCAAGACAGATTCAATAAACAGTCAATAAACAGAAACATGTACTTATATTCAACTACTTTATTAAATGACAGTAAAATCAAATATACCTTTGTTCTTAAAAGATTATTTTCTGCAAATGAATTGAAGTCATTGTACTTCTTACGCAACAACAATAAAGCTGCCAAAATTTCTAAAAAAAATAAATAAGTTTTAAACATTTCAATTGTTTCCAAATATTTCAAATTTTATTTCAAAATTTTCTCAAATGCTAGCAAATACATATAATTAAGATATTGGTTATCATCATTTATTTTAAGTACATCTTCTGAATCAGATCAACTGAATCAGCTACTCAACTACTCCTTTCTAAATGGAGAACATCATTGAATAACAATAAATTTGTTATAACAGTAATTCTAGACCTTAAAAGAGCATTTAAAATAATTAATAGAAAGATTCTTATAGAAAAGTTACAAGGTTACAAAGTTAATGGTACAGTTCTAAATTGGATTGCAATATATCTTTCAATGAGAACTCAAGTTTTTTTTTTTTTTTTTTTTTTTTATTTTACTTCACCTCCTCAAGGCCGAGAAGGCCACTACAGACGAGGAGGCTACTTATTTTGTGGCTATAACCCTCTCTCAACTCTATAACTCCGAAACACGAACCTTGATGAACAAGGCCGCTGCGCGGAGAAACGAGTTGAGCGCGGTACTACCAGGGACGTGGTGGGGATCGAACTCGGAACCACTCGTTTATGAAGCGAGCGCTCTACCACTACACCACTACCGCATAAAGTAGTCAAAATAAAAGGTGTCAAAATAAGTAGTCAAAATAAAAGGTGAAGAATAGGGAGAACTGGTTTGTGATATAGGGGTTCCACAAGGTAGTGTACCTTTTTTTGTTTATTATTTACATAAACGATATTAAATCAAAAATTAAGTATTCTTTTGTAAATTTGTTTGTTGATGATACATTGGTTTGTATTGAGGGTACAAACTTTGAAGAAACTGTTTTTCGATTAAATCCAGATTTAAAAATTCGTTATAAATGGTTAAGAAATAACAAACATAAACTAAATACTCAAGTCCATGGCCATCCTTATTGTAAATTCAAAAAAAAGAAAAGATAATTTAATAATTAATAACAATAATATAAAAGTGAGATTGGATGATGTAGTCATTGAGTTTGGTGATTGCATGAAGTATTTAGGGATTATTATTGATTACCAAATTAATTTTACTAAACATATCAAACATTTCTCTAATAAATTGCAAAGACAACTGGATATCTTGGTAGAATAAGCAAATATTTAACTCTGCTTATTCTACAAGATATTAATACTGTGCTTCTAGTTTTCTTGATATAAACAAAAATAACTTAAACACCTTAGAAAAACTACAAAACAAAGCAATGAGAATCATATTAAAATGTGACTGGTCAACTAACAAAACAGAAATGTTAAATTTGCTTGGTTGGATCAGTGTAAAAAAAAAAACAATTTAAAAATCACTATGTTTCATTCAAAATGTTACATCGACTGAAAATGATATTTTTAAACCGTTCTATTTAAAAAATTGTGGATTACACCAAAATAACACTAGACAAGTTAGAATATAGAAGTAGATAATATAATAGAGCAGGGCAGAAGTCATTGTTAATGTATGGTTTAAAACTATACCATGAAATAGCTTGTGGATTTGTTCAATTGGACTCCAAAAAACTCAAAAAAAAGCAACTAATACTAACATTAAAGGATAATCAACTTATTATAATATTATATAAAAAAATCTACAGCCCTCAGAAATAAAGGTCAGCATTCAGGAATGCAAACCTAACTGCCAACCAAAAAGTATTTAAGGTCTGCAAAAAATCATTTTATTGCTTTATAGCAACTATTTATTGCTTTATAGCAATTTATTGCTGACCTTAATTTTTCTAATTCTGAGGGCTTTATGAGGGCTTCATACATCCTAACTTACTTTTTAAAATATCATCTTTATTTGTTAACAACATCATTTATTTATTTCTACACATCCTCTTTATTTAACAAAATGTGGAACTTTACCTTGAAATAAAAATAAGTGCTTACTTCTGATAATTTCTGCGAACAGCCTATTGTCATCATTGTTGTCCATTTTAAGTACATTTTCAACAAGATCATAATTAATTTCATTATCATTAAGTAGATTGTTAATTTGTGTTAAATACAAGTACTGGTTTTCTAGTTTTTTTTTTAGGTCAATTAATTCTTGAGAATTATTGGTCATATGTGAGTAATCTTTCTCAAGTTTTTCTTTTTGGCGTATAAGTTTTGCATACCTAATTTTAAGTTTACTGAATTTTTCATCTGCTACCTTTGCAGCCGTTTCATTTTGATCACATCTAATGCAACAGTCAACCTTCGCTGGATTTTCACCTACAGGTTTCTGAGTTAACAAGGCGCATTTGCTCATTAGCTCATCAACTTGTACTTGAAGTCCTCCATTAACATTTTTAAAAGCTAAATTTTCTGAATGATATTTTTCTATTTCATTTAAAAGTTCATTCACTCTAGCTTCAAGTGTTATGTTAGTATGCTTTAAATCTTCAATTAACAATTTATTTTCCTTGTCAGTTTCTAATAACTTATCGTTTTCTACACGACAACACGTCAGTTCATTTTTAAATGCATCACACCTAGCATGCACTTCATTCAATTGTTCATGAAGAGCATTTAAATCATCTTTAATTTCAGTTTCATTGTAACTTGATTCTACAAAATTAGACTTATTATAAAGCTCAACTTTTAAGAGTGCAATTTCATTTTGTTTTTCAATAAATAGCTCTTCTAGCTTTGCACGTTCAATACATCGCTGCTTTTCATTTTTCTCTTTAATATCTTGCACATTTAGAAGTTCAACTTCAAGGTCATCTATTCGAACCTGTACTTTTTCAATCCACTTGGAAAAGTCTTTTATATTAAAGCTCTCATCTTCGACATCAAATTCTCGAATTTCAGCTTGTATTTGATTCAAAAACGCTTTGTTTTCGTTCATTTCTTGTTGATTTATTTTTAAAGATTTTATCCATTCTTCAAAACCTTGAATTGCAAAATTATTTTGAGAATTTCCAGCATGATCCTTTGTATTAAAAGATAAACCAAAATGATCTGTCACGGTGTTAGCAATTTTATCTATGGTACTTTGTAGATCAAAATTTTTTTTTTCCAAATCAGAAATTGTGGCATCATATTTGTTCTTCGCTTCTAAACAATGAGACAACCACTGTTCAGTTTTCTCTAAAGTACTTAGCTCAAAATAAAGTTTTTCATCATTTAAAGTACTGTTTAACCACTTCAAAATAATAGACTCTTTATTGCTCTGCAAATATTCATCTAGCCAAACAGAAAAATCAGCTGCATCTATATCTCGTTTTGAAATCTCCCTCATTCTTGTTTCTATTGAATTTAATACTATTTCTTTCATCATCAACTCATTGGAGTAAGATTCGTTTTCAAGCTTTAGATTTTCTAGCTCTTCATCATTAGTGCCTTCATTTGACCAGTTGTTACCCCAATCGTTATCTTTAGCATCTAATTTAGCATTAAGTGAATCTCGTTCAAATGTCAAATCCTCTATTTTGCCCACAAAATCTGCTTCTAAATTTTTAAGTTTTTCCGAAAGTATTTCAACTTCTTCGTCCTTGTCGTGAATGTGTTGTTGAAGTTTGGTGACATGCTTTTCAAAATTAATTTGCAATTTATTATTTTCCTGTTCCAGAAAGCGGATCTGTTCGTCTTTGGAAGATATTTCTAACTTTAAATGATCTAGTTCATTAGTTATTAAATCTACTGTGTCATTGGCTAATACTTCAACTCCACTGAGCATATGTTCAGAATCTAGAATCAAATATTATTCATTATATAAAGACAACATATGTAAGAATTAACAATTGCAGAATATAATTAACATATGTAAGATTTAACAATAGCAGAATATAATTAGTAAAGAACAGAAAAAAATCAATAGGTTTGGTATAAACTTATTACTAGACTCTTCAACATCATCTTCTGTATCAGAATCTTTGTACATATCAGCTGTTGCCTCAGTGAGAACTTCTCTTGTAAAAGTTGAAATGTTGTTTGAAATGGAAGATAAACTTCCACTTATATTTAACCATGACATATTTTACATTAAACTATTTGTATAAAAGAAAAGTTGTTTACATAAATTATTTGTTATTTAAAAAAATAATAATTTCTTAGAGATTATCATTTATTATTTTCAAAACAAAAACATAATCATAGATTAGTTTAAAATAATTTATTATTGGTTACAATAAAAGTAATTTTCATTTAAAAGTACAGATTAATTTTACCATAGAAACAATTACTAATCGAAATTATCAAAAAAAAATTGATTTAACAAATAACCTTTTTAAGAAAAAGAAAAAAAAAATTCATTTAAAACATTCCGCATTTTATGTTTTAAGTTAATAAAGCACAAAATACAATCACTTAAATAAATAAGAATACTCATTAAACATAAAACTTAATTCAATACACTTTATTTTTTATAGGTATTTGAAATATTAAAAATAATTAATGCTAACAACACAAACAATATACACAAAAGGAACTTTCCTCAGAAATAAAAAAAAAAAACTTTCTGTAATTTAGTTTCAGATGCACAAAAATACAAAGGTTATGTATTATTTATTTATAGAAATTTATTAAATACTATTTTTAAAGAAAAACATTAAATGTTTAAAAAAAAACTTAAAAGTCAAAAAAATTACAACAAAAATTTAATTTTTAAATTTTCTATTTTCATTAACACACTATAAAATTAAAAATATTTACATGCTTATATAAGTATAAAAAAAGTGCTAAAATGTATCATCATAATTTTTCAACATAAAATCAGACAAACTTAATGATAAAAATTTATACAAAAAATAAAAACTATACTTTTTTTTTAATACTTAACTAGTTAAAAAACACAAATCAGTTGCTTCCCCTCTAAAATTTCATCTTGAACCCTGTCAGAAAACACAGCTTTGTCAGCAACAAATGAAAATAATGAGCAGAAAAATGCTGCAAAGGTAGCACCAATTGCACACAAATAAGCCTCTCCAATAACACAAAATCCTAATTTGAATTTAAATGGTTTATCGTCTTTTTCATAGCATTGTTTATGCACTTGTTGACTGTCCCAACCAAGGGGGAAAAAAACAATAGCAACTATTAGCAGTATGCCTAAACACAAGCAATTTAATAAAAGTTTTATTGCTAAGAAATATTATTATTTTTTTACTATAAATTTTATTATTAGAAAAATAAAAATTGTTTTTTTATAGTTATTATGTATGAATATCTTATCTTTCTAAATGCTTTTATTTTTTACAATTACAAAAAAAAATTCTAATGCTAAATTGATTTAATGTGAAAATCAAATATATAACAATATTTTACTAATTTATGGCTTTATGTTTTTTGGGATTTTATTCTTTATACACTTTAAGGTTAGGAGTCGGGTTGGCATTGCCAAATACCAACCCAACTAATTCTGAGTGCTGTATAATGAAAGCATTTTAAAGACATAGCAAGAGCCATTTTAAATAAAAAATATCTCCTTACATTGATAACTAATATCTAAAAAGTACAAATATTTTTATTTTTTTGTTGATTAAATATTTTGCTGTAATTTTTGTTTTGCTTTGTTATGCATTGTTAAAATATAAAATAATCAAAACAAATATTGTGACATTTAAAAAATATTTGTTAAAATATCAATTAGAAAGACTTCTATTTATTATTTTAAAATATATACAACTTTAAAATGAAACTACAATAATAGCACCTGCAAATGCTTGAAAAATACCAGCTATGTTCATCAAAGATTTTCTTCTTATTAATTGCTTACATGTACTTACAACTCCAAATATTGAAGCAACAGCCAAAAAAAATGTTGCTACACCTAATGCAAGTACAGATATTTTCCAATATGGAGAAGATATCATTCCAAAACTGGTAGCAGATATGTAGCATCTGGTTTCCCACTCCCATGTTGATACTCCTGTCAGCCATTTACCATATTTACATCTGTTAAAAAGTCCTAGAGAATCTTGATACTCTATAGTACGATTATTTTGACTTAAAGTAGTTAATTTTTTTCCTAGGAGCCATTTTGGTGTACCAAGAGCATAGGTTGCTATCATAAATGTGCTTATTGAAGAGAGTATCCAAAATAAACTACGGATTGTAACAATCACAAACATCACCATGACTGGTGTTAATTCTATATCAAATGCAAGAAAATTCAACTTCCACTTTTACCAGCTTCACTTTTCATGTAACATTTTAAAAAATTACTTTGAGACCACTAGCACAAAAATTTAAACTAAAATTTTATATAAAGCTAAAAAATAATGCACTATTAGTACAGCAGACAAATATTGGAATATAAAAAACAAAATATAGTGCACTATATTTTGTTAATGTATTTTGATTTTTGTAAACTTTTTACATGAATATTAAATTTAACAAAATTTTTTTTGAATTTTAACAACATAATTAAATAACGAATTATTAAAAAATTTTTATTAAAAAAACACAAATAAACGCAAAAAACAAATATACGGTGACTTAATTTATACATTTAACAATATTTGACAATCCCCATTAACATCCCATTTTGAATCGTGTTTATTTCTGCAATAGAAAAGCCTGTGACGGCTTTTTTATTCCAAAAACAATTTATTTACCTTTTTTTTGTCTACATTTTCGTCTGTTCTTAAATGCTGCCGCTGATCGGTTATGTTGTCTTGGTGACTGTTATTTTAAAGAATTGTCTTGCGAACAATACTTTTCCTATTTTATTTTTGTCTGTAATTGTCGTAATAGACATTATCTTGATTGTTGTATCTATCAATAATTTATTTATTTCTTCGAGTAAAGACTATAATTGTTGATAATTTTATATTGTTGTTGCTTTAATATCGGTATTTAGATCGTCTTAATCTGAACGTAATTACAAAGATAGTGTCGAAATAAACGATAGATGCCAATTGACAAATAAAAACACAAAATTTATAAATTATGAAACAACTTTGTAAAAATTTTTATTCTAAATAAAAATGATAATTACAAAAAAATTAAGAAAATTAGGTTACCTGATACGAAATTTGATAAAAAGAATTTATGCTTACTTTTTAATTTGTGTAAGTATGTGTGTGTGTATGTATGTATGTATGTATGTATGTATGTATGTATGTATGTATGTATGTATGTATGTATGTATGTATGTATGTATGTATGTATGTATGTATGTATGTATGCATGCATGAATGTATGTATGTATGTATGTATGTATGTATGTATGTATGTATGTATGTATGTATGTATGTATGAATGTATGTATGTATGTATGTATGTATGTATGTATGTATGTATGTATGTATGTATGTATGTATGTATGTATGTGTGTGTGTGTGTTTGCATGTATGTATATGAATAGTGAAAAAAAATGTATGCTACCTTAAACTAAACCCTTATATATATATATATATATATATATATATATATATATATATATATATATATATATATATATATATATATATATATATATATATATATGTATGATATATATATATATATATATATATATATATATATATATATATATATATATATATATATATATGTATATATATATATATATACACATATATATATATGTATATATATATGTATATATACACATATATATATGTATATATATGTATATATACATATATATATATATATATATATATATATATATATATATATATATATATATATATATATATATATATATATATATATATATATATGTATATATATATATATATATATACATATATATATATATATATGTGAATATATATATATATATATATTTATATATATATATATGTATATATATATATATGTATATATATATATATATATATATATATATATATATATATATATATATATATATATATATATAACCCTTATATATATATATATATATATATATATATATATATATATGTATATATATATATATATATATATATATATATATATGTATATATATATATATACACATATATATATATGTGAATATATATATATATATATATATTTATATATATATATATATATATATATATATATATATATATATATATATATTGAAATAGTTTTTGTAAAACTTTTTATTTTTCTAATTTAATTTTTAGGTAATATGTATGAAATATGCTCTACTATTATTAAAGATGTATGTGGATAACAGTCATTCAGTTTTTTTATTGAAAAGATTATCTTTATTACGTGATCATGAAGAATTATGTGATATAGAACTGAAAGTTGGAGATAATGGCACTTGCTTTTCTGCTCATAAAGTTGTACTTGCAGCTGTAAGTGATTACTTTAAAGCCATGTTCAGTACAAAAATGGAAGAATCTTTTGTTAAAACAATAATTTTACACAAAACAGATGAAAAATCTGTGTCAATACTTATTGATTTTGCATATACTGGACATATATCATTATCTTCTATAAATGTTCAACCTTTATTAGTTACAGCTAACATGCTTGGTATATACCAAGTAGTGACAGCTTGTTGCAATTTTCTTGAGAGTCAGATGCATGCTTCCAATTGTTTGGGTTTTATTGAATTTGCAGAGATTCACAGTCTTCATGAATTGAAGTCTTCATCTTTAAAGTTTTCAGTTCATAATTTCTTAGACCTGATGAATTATGATGAATACTTACATACAAATGGAAATACATTAAAACTTATAATTTCACATGATAGTTTAAATGTCTCATGTGAAGAAGATATATTTTATTTTATAGAACAATGGGTTTTATATGATAAAGACTCAAGAATTGAAGTATTTTATGAATTGTTTAATGAAATTAGGCTGGACCAGCTTAGTACAAACTTTTTGTCATACCTGCTTTTCCATTCCTTGTTTTCTACAAAAGCTGGTTATTTATCTAAATTAAAAATTAATATGTTTTACAATTTAAAATCCAGTCCATCTAGAATGCTTTCCAATGAACTCTGTTTAGCCAAATCTAAAAGGAATAGTAGTGACTGTGTTTTTTTATCAGGAGGAAAAGATGGTCTTTTAAACAATTTAGTCTCCTGTACTCTCTACAATTTAAAAAAAGATACATGGATTGACTGTTCTCCTTTACCAACCCCAAGAATTAATGCTGCAGCAGTAGCAAATAATGGTAAAATTTGTGCATTGTTTATTGTAAATAATTCATTTATTAACTGTATTAACCTTATAAAACATTATCTAAAAAGATTTATTTAAGATTAAATAAATGTACCACAAATAGCTTATTTGTTTTTACCTAGTTAGTAATTTATTCATATTTAAATCTATATCAGAACTATCTGCTAATACAATATTGAAAAGAAACTTAATCAATTATTGGACATTTGTGATGTGCTTTATGAATTTTTCAAACATTGTAATAAAAAATGACTAAGAAATTCGTAAAGTATAATGTACTAGGAGTTCTTCTCAATAAATACGTTGCAAAGTAAATGTACTAGCTGTTCCTCTCAATAAATATATTAGAAACAAAGATTTTGATTTTAATAATATAAATTAAAAAATTTATCTTGTATTTCAAACTGTTTTTTAAGGTGTGGTTTATGTTGTTGGTGGCTATATACCTTACAGTACTTCTTTTTTGCCTACTTCATCAATGATTAAATATTCAATATACACACATACATGGAAGTATTCATTAGAGATGACAGAAAAACGTTCTGGTCATGTTGCTGTTAATAGTCGTGAGTACTTTTTTCTTGATCTATTTTGAACTCTTTTGTTTTAATGTTTTATAAAACTAATATATCTGTAATCTTTAGAAGGCTTCATCTATGTAATTGGAGGTTACGATGGGCAATCATATTTGAAGGTAACTTAAAATGTGTTATATAAAGTTAGTAAAGCGTATTTTACAAGCTAAGTACTAAGGTCAAAAATTCACCATAATTAGCATTTCGTCTTTTTCTATTTACCCTAATTCACCTTAAACAAACTTATTTTTTTGTTATTATTTTGCTACATATAAAGCATTTGATGGTAGTTTGTATTTACATTTAGTGCCAGTCAAATAAGTAAATGTATTTTAAAAAGTAATACATAATTTTTAATCTGTTTAGTTGGATAAAATCTTGTGTTTAAAAAATCATATTATTCTTTCATTTTCTTTACATTTTTTTTCTCTAAGCTTGAGATTATTGTAGCTCTTTTTGTCCCTCTTATAATGTTCAAGATCCGGATATTTTCATGCAAATGAATGATAAGTGTTTTTCTGTGTTAGATTTGGCATTTAACAAATTTTTTGAGCTAAAACTTAAAAAATGTATGTTTATAGAATGGAGAATGGTTAAAACTTGGTATGAATAAACAGGTTAACCATGTACAAATGACGCTTTCTGTTAAGTTGCTATTTTTTACACATATTGCATATCTTTTTAACCTATTCTTTTGTTATTTCCTATTTCTTTTGCATGACATGATAAACTTTTTAACTGATTTTAATTTATTTTTGTAAATATATATATATATATATATATATATATATATATATATATATATATATATATATATATATATATATATATATATATATATATATATATACATACATACATATATATCTCTTCTATAGCTCTTTTAGATAAGAATTTGCTCACTATTTTTACTTATTTTTATAGCATACCACGTTTTTAGAAAAAGAAAAAAATGAAGCATGATGAAAGAAAAGATTGCTTCCCCATGCCAAACCTTCAGTCAATGTAGCAGCACTTCGCTGCGAGTCAGGCTATTTGTCAGTCAATGTATGTACTGAAACCCCCAGCAGCAGGCTATTTCAGTGTGGCATCAGAGTGCTCATTTAAACAAGCAATTTATGTTATATATATATATATATATATATATATATATATATATATATATATATATATATATATATATATAAATATATATATATATATATATATATATATATATATATATATATATATATATATATATATATATGTATATATATATTATATATATGTATATGTATATATATCCTTATAGTGTAGTCGAAAGAAACTTTTATGGTAAAAAAAGTCTCTTTCGACTACAATTTTTTTACCTTGTCTCTTAAGGTGCATTTTATTGTCTTCGAATGTCAAAGCAATTAAATTAATGCGGAAGTACATTAAATTTTATTGTTTTTAAAAAAAACCACAATAATAATGACTAGAAAGTTTTTTTTTAATTAGTTGTGTTTTTGTTTTTGTTTTATTAAAAAACATTTTTAAAACATGTGTAAGTGTTGCTACATCGAGTATCTTATAGCCTGACTCGCAACAGAGTGCTGCTACATCAACTGACAAATAGCCTGATTCGCAAGGGAGTGCTGCTACATCAATTGACAAATAGCCTGACTCGCAAGGGAGTGCTGCTACATCGACTGAGGGTTTGGTTTGGGCAGGCAGTCTATCATTAAAAAAAGAAAAATTATATATATATATATATATATATATATATATATATATATATATATATATATATATATATATATATATATATGTATATATATGTGTATATAAATATATATATATGTGTGTATATAAATATATATATGTATATATATATATATGTATATATATATATATATATGCGGTAGTGGTGTAGTGGTAGAGCCCTCGCCTCATAAGCAAGAAGCTCTCAGTTTTATCCCAATCACGCTCCCGGTAGTACAGCGCTCAACTTGTTTCTCCGTCAATATGTGAATGCAATGTGGGCACCTTGCTATAGTGATATGCAAATACAGTGTTTGTTGTTATAAGCATTATTTAAGATAGTAGTTACCAAAGCCAAGTATAAACAGGTGTTATTGATTAAGAAACATCCTGATTATGACCATAGTTACAAACAGCAGAATTTTGTTAAGGGTTCTGTGCCATTGACCAAAAAAATATTCTTATTTTGAGCGTAAAAGCGTAACATTGTGATTATCAAGAGTTATGGCAGAATTGCAAATAATCCAGTACCTAAACTTAATCAACCGCAGTCAATAAATTCATACAAAAGATATAGAATCTGAAAATTTTTATACACATCCTAAATATATTGTAAAATTAATTTATTTCAAGCTTAACTGATTTTAATAAATTTAAGACACAATGCATTTATAAAATTGTTAAATTAAAAAAATAAATTTAAAAGGAAAGAAAACAAAAAATTAAACACATATAAAACTTTTTTCTGCTTGGAAAAAATGGGTTTTTTGATACAGTCATGTTTTGATATGAATCATTTTTCAAGATAAGTTTTGATTTATCTTTTTGATACTTTCTAATAAATAAATGAATATTTCTTATATATATTTATTTATATATTTTTATATATATTTTATATATATTATATATATATTTCTAATAAACTTGCTTTTTGCTATTAAAAATCTTTTATAAAATTCATAAAAACTTTTTAATGTTTAAGCGCAGATATGTAATAAAAAGTTGTTTTTATCAAAAGTGGAAAGTCTTTTTGTCATAAAGTAAACTTCAAAGAAATAGTAAACTTTTTGCGTTAACAAGTATGTTTAGCTTAATTTGGGTTCAGGTATTCATCACAATGTAAAGCACAACAATTTATAGAATGATCCTAAAATATCAACATGTTTGGTTGCGTTTTTTTAATATTTACAATGATTGCTTTGTGCTGTTTTTTTTTATATTAGTCTGCAGAAAGGTTCAGCCCTTCAACAGAAAAATGGGAAAAGATCAAAGACATGCAGTACAGTAGAGGAGCTGCAGCAGCAGTAACATTAGAAGAATATATTTATGTATTAGGGGGTCAAGGTATCATAAGTTAAAAAAAATTCTGTTAATAACTGATAAAGGTTTTATGCTACTCCATAACATCGAATGATTTTTCCAGGTATTGCCCATTTATCTTCTGTAGAAAGGTACAACACTATTAGCGGTCAATGGGAGTTGATGCCTGCTATGAGTTGCAAAAGGATTAATTTTGGTGCTGCGCAAGTAAATGGTTATATATTTGTCGTAGGTAAATGCTTATTTAAAATATTTTATGGTTTGGGTTTATTTTTAATTGAATTCTTTTTAATTTAATGTTATGTATTAAGGTGGCCATGATGGTACAAACTATTTACGAAGTATGGAAAGGTTTGATCCAATCTCAAATGAATGGGCTGTTGTTTCTTCAATGTCTTCTCCTCGAACTGGTATTGGTGTTTCTGTGCTTTATAAAAAATTGTATGTTATGGGTGGACACAATGGGAGTCGTTACTTAGATACCTGCTGCTCTTATGATCCATTTACTGACAAATGGGAAGATATTTGTTCAATGAACACGCCTAGATGTTACATGTCTTATACTGATGTTTGTTTAAATTTTTCTAGTTAATAAACATTAACAGTGTTTAGCACAATTCGTTTTTCATTTATTTAGGAATTTTATTTTCAAATATATTGATTTTTTACGCAACATTTTTTATGGAGTTGTTTATCTGTAAGATTTTTTTATTGAGCTATTTAACTGTCAAGTTTTTTATTAAGCTCTTTGACTGTTAGTTTTTAAAAAAAATGTTTTTTAAATGTTGTGTTTTTTAAAAAACAGGTGTAAATATAGTCTATTCGCACGTTTTTCACGTGCAAATAGACTATATTTATTCGCATGTTAAATTAAAAAAAAAAGAGAGAAATCTTCTAATTTAAGAAAAATTAAAAAACCTTTATATTATAAAAAAATTTAACTTTTTTTCTTACGTGCAAATAGACTATAATAAAATGTAGTCTATTCGCACGTGTGTGCGAGTAGACTCGCCCAAAAAACAATAAGCAGAAATTTTTTAGATTTCAAGCAAAATTTTACCCATTTCCCATCCAACTAGGCTGCAAGCAACGATAATAAAGTTAACAGAAAGCAAAAAAAAAAAGAATTGAAGAAAATGGTTGACAGAAAACTTAAAAAACTGTGTGAATCAGGAAAACAGAAATGAGTTCTAAAGCACCATTGATTGAGGAAAAACACTAGATGAATTAAAGTTTTTTAAACATGATAGAAGAACTGGTCTAACAATATCAATAATGCGTTTTTAAACCTTGTCTAAAAAGAAGGAGCCTTATCGGAACTACCAAATCAAATATGAAAAACAGTATTCCATATAAAAACGAATTAGGGATTTATAGAGGTATAGAATTAAATCAATAGTAAGAAAATTGCAAGCACGAGAAATAGAGGCAATCTTAGCAGATGGTAACACTGCAATAGATTGTATATATGATTTTTATGAGAAGTCAATTCTGATACTTTAAGAAGACGTAAAATCTACTTAATAAGACTTAGAAGGACTTAGAAAGAGTATTGGATTCGATAATAGAGTAATATCAACATCGTTGTCATAGTAATACAACATCGTTGTCATAGTAATATCAACATCGTTGTCATGGTACTATCAACATCGTTGCGATAATTATTAGCAGCAAACAACAGAGTTTTTTTAGAATTGAAAAATACTAACCACTGTAAACTCTTAGCTGTTGCAAAAGAGAAATCAGATCTAAGATCAGCTGTCTTCGAAGCAATCAAAAAATGATAAAATTTTGTCTAAACTAGTGTATGTAATTGTGTAATTAGGAAATAGAACCATCATTAGAGTAAGATTATAAGGAAAATCAAAAGATCATCCGAAAAAAACCACAAGATCGAGAACTTAGTAGTATCTCAGAAGTTACTGGAAATGACAGCCAATCTTGATTCTAATCTCTCTTCTATGATAGTTTGATGCTTGCAGTGGCTTTTAAATTTTATAGTGGCAAGCAACAATTGCAATAATGTCGATATTACTATATTAATAAATGCAATACAGAGTACTTTTCATTTTCTTGAATTATTATTTACTACTTACCTCTCATAGAAGCTACATGTACAATCTATTATAAAGTATCTGCCAAAGTTATATTCTCATTCTCGTTTGATACGTCATACAGCTAAGTCCCATTTTTTTTACTTTATCTGTTATCTACTGCATCATCTAATGCATCCTTCTATGCTCTAAAAACTTTTATTCATCTATTTTATTTCCTAACACATCAAAGCTTTTGGAACTCTCTCCCAACTTCATATTTATCTGACTCATACAGTTTTTTAAGTCTTCTGTCAACAGTTTTCTTGCTTTTTAACAATATTCTTTGTTTTCTAGTCACGGCAATCTCCAGTTGACTTATTAAGTAAATTAATTAAACTAACGAAATTAATATTAAATTTTATCATTCGCACAATTAACTGCAATGAATTTGTGAATATAAAAAAATACTTTTATGTCCAGCCTATCCGACTGTCGGATAGACCACATTTTTGACAGAGCGTTTAAAAGTTATCTGCTACAATCAGCATGCCTATTGTCAAAACAATATAACTAAAAAAAAAGCCAAATCTATTCATAAAACAGTACATGGGTTCAATGAGTGTATATATATATATATATATATATATATATATATATATATATATATATATATATATATATATATATATATATATATATATATATATATAGTTAGTTAGTTAGTTAGTAGTTAAACAGTACCTGGACGAATCCAGCGAGTGTGGTTTATCACACTTTGACAGCATTAATCCAAATATATATTAAAAATGTTAAGTTAAAACTTCTTTGATTTGGCGTTATACTCATCTAATCTATTCTTAAATTGATTGACAGTTTTTGAAGTAACAACAGTTTCCAGTAAAGCGTTCCATAAATTGGCCATACGATTTAATAAAAAAATTATGCCGAGGTAAATAGTTCACAATTTCTCTTTCATATTTAAGATTGTGACCTCGAGTAATTCAATCAATTTTAAGCTTCGGTTCATTAATTAAATCAATTTCCTCAAATCTGTTAAGTAATTTAAACACTTGTAATAAATCCCCACGTTCCCTCCTTGTTTTTAATGTAGATATATCTAATATTTCCAATCTCTTCTCATAATTAATTTTCCTTAATGATGGAACTAGTCATCCTGTGTTGAACCTTTTCCAAAAGTGATATGTCTCCTTTAAAATATGGTGACCAAACAGGTACTGCAAACTCAATAAGAGGTCTATTAAATACCTTATACAATATTTTAACCAATTTTGCATCAATTCGTGAAAATGTCATCTTTAACATACCCATCATTGAATTTGCTTTAGAAGTACTTGATATAATTTGTTTTTTCCATTTCAAGTTTGTTGAAAAATATACACCTAAATCTCTCTCGCATTTAGAATCTTTCAGTTCAACACCATTTAAAGTATATTTCAATCGCGGATTATTTGTACCATAATGCATTATAACACATTTACTAGAATTAAAACCCAAGAGCCACTTTTTAGACCATTCCTCTGCACAATCCAGATCTTTTTGCAAGCTATTTTCCACATTTATTTCATTCACTTTTGAAAGAATTTTTGTATCATCTGCATACAATACTGACTTATTTTTAAATATATTTGATATATCATTAACAAAAATAACAAATAATAAGGGCCCTATAACAGATCCTTGCGGAACACCACTGAAGACTTTGCGCCATAAAGAAACAGCATCACCTTGGATAACTCTTTGGATTCTGTTTTTTAAAAAAGCTTCAATCCGTTTTAATAATAAACCACTAATTCCATATGAAGATAGTTTAACCAATAGTCTTTTGTGAGCAACAGAATCAAAAGCTTTAACAAAATCTAAAAGTGCTTCATCTACCGAAATACCAATCGATAAATTAAATGAAACATAATCCAACGCCTCTAATAAGTTTGTTGTACAAGACTTCTCTTTAACAAAACCATGTTGTGACTTCGATATTAATTTATATTTCATTAAATATGATTGTATGCAGTCTCTGACTATACCTTCCATAATTTTACAAGTAATTGACGTCAATAACACTGGTCTATAATTTGCAGCTTCTAATTTATCTCCCTTTTTGAATAGTGGTGTAATATTTGCTGCTCTCCATTGAGTTGGTAGTTCACTGTTAACAAAAGATTCTATAAAAATTAAAGTTAAATTAAAAAGTTTGAAATTAAAATTAAATTAAAAAGTTGAAATTAAAATTAAATTAAAAAGTTTAAAATTAAAATTAAAGTTTAATTAAAGTAAAAATTAAAGCAATGCTACAGAATCCGCACAATTTTTCAAAATTAACGAATGTATAGAATCAACTCCATATGTTTTATTGATATCAACATGTTTTAATCTACTTAAACATCAAAATAAACTATATTAACTGCATCAATAATAATATCCCCTAAATTCTCGATTTGTGGAAGCTCTTCTGTAGAACTTTTGATGGTAAACACATCTTGAAATTGTTTATTTAAAATTTCAACAATTTCATTTTGATCATTTGTTACGCAACCAGTTTGATCTCTTAATGCTTTAATTACTTGTTTAATCGTTTTTTGACTATTCACATATTTATATAGCAGTTTCGGATTTACCTTTGATTTTTCAACAAGATCATTTTCATAGTAACATCTTGCTTTACGCGATTCTATTTTCACAGTTTTGCAAATATTTTTATATTTCATTACTTTATTCAAATCTTTCCAGTTCGATGATAAATTTTAATAACGCAAATTTTGTTTTGAATGTACTAGAAGACTTACTTCATCAGTAAACTATGGATTATTTTTTCTTTTCTTTCTTGAATTTACGTCAGTTATTGGAATAAAAGCATTACATGATTGACTAATTTTTTCAATAAACAGAGCATACATAAATTGAACTGATAACCCATCAAATAAATAATTCCAGTCAATTTTATCAATACTTAGGCTTATTTGTGGATAGTCACATTTACTGTAATCAAATTTATACTTTGGATAATTTTCCATTGCAATAGCATCAAGGTTAAATTTACAAGTTAAAACCAAATGTCCATATTTATGTTTCCTAGAACTGGGTTAGACTCAAGTTGTAAGACTCGTTCATTGTTTTTTGTTAAAATAAGATCCAAGGTATTTTGTGTAACATATTGTGCATTTTGAAAGGTTGGGATTGATACGTGTTGGTACTAAAAACATTCATATATAATATTAATAAATTCATTTTCAACAGAATCTTCACCTACTAAAATATCACTAACGTATCCATTCGACCATTTTATATTTGGAAAATTAAAATCACCAATAATTAACAAATCTGCAAAATTATTTTTTTCTACTAATTTACAAGCTTCTGTGAATATTTGACTCATTTCAAGCATATCTACTTGTTCGCTTGGTCTGTACACGCAACCAATTAAACATTTTTTATCATTTGCAACTATAATGATTCATATTTGTTCAATTTTACTTCTATCTAATATACCTTCGTTTACCTCATAAGATATTAGGTTTCTATCTATATATAGCGCAACCCCTCTTCCTCTACGCCCATCCCCCCTATTTCGTTTATACAAAGAATATCCTTCCAAATAAATTTCCGATGTCTCATTAAACCAGGTTTCTGTAATAGCAATTATTTGAGGATTTTTAAAACTGCATAAGATTTTAAATTCTTCAACTTTGTTTACTAAAGATGTTGCATTCGTATATAAAACATTAAACAATAACAAACTTACTAATTTTTTATGTTGTTGTGTTAAGTTGTATTTTAAATTTGACAAATCCATTTCCACGGATCGCATATCTAAAGGGCGAGTTTGCTATTCTTTCACCATTCATTTTGTCACGTTTCTTTCTAAGCTCATAGTTTTCCATTCTCTCTGCTTCAGTTAAATCAGGCGAAATAACCTCCTTGTAATCTTGCTTTTCTCTTAATAATTTAGATTTTGCTAAAATTGGATTTCTCTTAGAATCTTCATTTAAAATCACCAATACTGGTTCCGGTTTTCCAGTTTGTTTTGTATTTAGCCTTTTTTGGAATGTTGGGACGATTTCTACATTTATTTCATGAAATAGTTTACTAATTTGTTCTTTATCCTCCTCATGTTGTTCTTGCAATGTAGCTTTTTTAGATGCAGGAAGGCCATAGACAATAATATTTTTTCTTCTTTTTTCTCTATTTTTTTGCTCATTAATAGCTGCATTTACAACAATTAGTGTAACTGGGGATTTCGTTTTAGAAGAAGAGGTAGACCAATTTTCACTTGTTATAGCATCTAAGTACGATTGTTTTGGCAATGATTTTTTTTTTTTTTTTTTTTTTTTTAAGCTGATTAAGGTGCCCCAAGAAGTCCTTACGGTCTTATCACAGAGCCCCGCGGAAGAGCATTTAATAGGAAGTTCACGCCTCCTTCCCAACCGATGTCGCAAAACTTGCTCAGAGGTGGGGTTTGAACCTCGGATCTTACGTTTCTGAGGCAAGTGCGAGATTTTCGAGAGTCTTTTCATCCTCTAGTACCACAATACGTGTTTCTAACCCTTTCTGCAGACAGTCATTTTCCATTTTTAATATTTTTTTCTCAAGTGCTTTATTTTTTTCTAACTCTATCTCAAGATGTCTCAAATACTCTAATTCATTTGTCTGTATTTTGGTATTAAGAAATAACAAAACTTTCAAAATTTTACCACACCAATCATGTAAGACTTTAGAGCCCGTATAATTTCCTGGTCCTAAACTTGGACAATTTTCCTGCTTTAAAAAATCCATTTCCATGTTAGTTTTTCTTTGTATTTATATCTCTAACAATGATGAGTTGGTCTTTGATAGGAGGGCTACCACCCTAAATACCAGTGGATTACCTCCTGATCTCTGAACTTTTTGAACTTATTAACGCAGTAAAACAAGAGTTATTAAAGCGTTTTTTTCGTATATATATATATATATATATATATATATATATATATATATATATATATATATATATATATATATATGTATATATATATATATACACTCATTAAACAAATATATATATATTTTTTTGCATATATATATATATATATATTGCATATATATACATTATTTGTGTATATATATATATATATATATATATATATATATATATACACTCATTAAACAAATATATATATATATATATATATTTTTTTTGCATATATATACATTATTTGTATATATATATATATATATATTATATATATATATATATGTATATATATATATATATGTATATATATATATATATATATATATATATATATATATATATATATATATATATATATATATATATATATATATATATATATATATATATATATATATATATATATATATATATATATATATATATTAGGGTAGTCCACAAAAACAAAGTAACAGAATTCAGTTGTCCACAAGGTTTTTTTTGTTCTTTGTTATAATTATAACAATTGTGAAAAATTTCAATAAAAACAAGTAATATTTTGGGGTCAACCCATTTGATCGTTTTATCTCAAATAAAGTAGTTTTTGTCAATTTTGCTAATTCTTGAATTGCCAGTTGGTCTGGAATCACTAATACAAAAACCTACCTCTCACCTTTAACAATTTCTTCCCAAAAAATGCAATTAACCGTTACTATCTTCGACCAATTGATAACCTAAATCTTGCAGTCTTAAAACATCGCTCTGTTATTTATGGATATAAGTCCATAAAAAACCAAAGTATATTGGAATAACCTTCCCTATAACCTAAAAGCTCTCCATTCAATCTATGTTTTTAAAAGTAACCTATTCCATTCCTTCCTAATCAAATACAATTAATAAATCCAAAGATATGTATCTGTGTATAAGTGTTTGTGATAAGCGCATGTGAATAAGTCTCAGTGTATATTTATGTATGTGTATATGAATGCATGGATGTATATGTCTGTATGTGTATGTTTGTATATATGTATATTTGTATGTGAATATATGTGTAAGTGTATATAATATATACATATATAATACACATATATAATATTATTAAATGTGTGTATATGTATTTATGTTTGTATATGTGTATGTATGTATGTGTTTATGTATATGTGTGTATGTATATGTACGTGTGTGTGTATAGGTATATTTGTGTATAGTATATATGAATCTACATATATGGGTGTATATTATGTTTGTATAAAATTAATGTATATATACCTGTATTGAATACAGGGGGATATAAGTATATGTGTTTATATGTATTTGTGAACGTAAGTGTGTATGTGTGTTTGTATGTGTGTATTTGTATGTGTCTGCATATGTGTGTATGTGTGTAACTAATACTAAATTACTTTTATTTTTTTTATGATAATTGTAATTATTTTTATTTCTGTCATTTTATTTTTATTACTATCATTTTACTTTTATCATTGTATTGTTATTATTGTTACAACTACAATTTTTATTATTATCATTATTAGTATTTTTACTCATTCAACTTTTAATGTTCGTTTTGTTTCTGCTGTGGATGACTAATATTACTATTAGCATTAAAAATACATTTATTAGCTTTTATTTGCAAGGTTTTTACTTAAGATTAGTGTTACTTAAGATTAGTGTACATGAACTATTTGTAAACTTCCGTGAATGTGACAACTATTTCAGAATATATGATTTGATTTCAGAATATATGAATTGATTGATTTGTCGAATGTCAATTTTCAATTTAAAACTTAAGATTAAAATTAAAAATTAAGTTAAAATTAAAAACTTAAATTAAAGTTTTAATTTAAAATGTAACTAAAAATTATAATCTAATCAAGAACTTAGTTTGAAAATTTGACAGTTTATAGATAAACTGTACTATAGTTCCACACTGAATAATCTACGACATAATGATGCCTTTGATGGAGTTAAGAATTTTTTGCGCTGGTTCGCAACTGATTGAAAAATAAACTGTTTTTGTTTCTCGTTTTTTTCAGTGTGTTATTGTATTTCTCCATAAGACTGATTCCCCTTTCAGCTACATCATTTTCAATTGTCATGTGTTCAGCCAGTTCATAATACTTCGTTAAGACTGGATCAGATGTCCATTTTTCTAGTGGTTTCTTAAGGAATGTCTGTTACTTTTCTTTCCCTTCTTCCATGAGGACATCAAAGATAGATGTCGTCTTTCCTGTCACCAGATCCTCCAATTTCAATTGTTCAGATTCACGTGTCAACTTTACAGGCCGAGGGGTGTCTGCCAATGCTGGTCGATGTAGATTTTGTAGCACTTTTTTTTGATTGATGCGACAGAGTATCCCTCTTTCATTTAAAAGGGCCATGCCGATTAGATGCTCAGGGAAACCAGAGGTGCCTTGAAAATGCTTCATGTGCCTGACTAGCAACAGTCTGGTTCGGATAGGTCTTCAGATTTGACAAAAATTTGATGTCATTGAGAGGGGCTCTGATTCCAAGTGGTGCTTCGTTCCACTGTTTGACATAAACAAAACTGAAAAACAGAGCCAAATCTGTGATATTCTTGGATTCACGAGCAGTCAATTTGAACTGAGTCTTAAAAAGAAAGATTTTCAGTGCGTAAATGGCTTTTGCCATCCATCGCGCATGATGTGTTGGACCGGGAGCTCGAAATTTGTCACTGCCTTTTTGTTCACCAAGAAACCAGAAATATAAAAGTAAAAATTCCTGATAATCTTCTGTTTGACTGCTGTCTTTCAAGAGCACTTGGTAAATAGACAAGCATTTCCTTTCGCATCTTCTTCAATTTTAGATAATGAAACAGTTTGTCAGTTGCTGTACAATAAACATGTTGGTCCATTGATAGCCATCGTTTCTGAAATCTTTTGAATAGTGCAGTTGATGGACCTTCGAATGGACCAATCAGAGACGTGAAAACATTTGAAAGGACAACTTCCATTACATGATGACGGCATGCTATCCAGACTACTTCAGTTCCCATAGCTTCTTCAATTTTAACACAAGTGCCGTTATGCTGTCTTGTATTGCTAGGTGTTGTGTCGAATACAAGGCGTTTGATCTGTGAACGCAGATTCCATTTCTCAATTACTTCAATACATGCATTTGCTTGAACATCTCCTGTTCCTCTATTCATTTTTGGAATAGATAACAGTTTTTCTTGGCCATTACTAGTAACAATAATAGCTATCCGATCCACCTTTTTCTTTCGGTCCATCAATGTCGGGGAATATTTTGCTGTCCTAACGCAGCAATAGTGGCCTGTCAAAGAAAATTCTTTTTTATCCATTGCAGCAGCTCTTTGTGTTTTATTTATTCTAGATTGCCTGATTATTCTAGATTGCCTGAACTTCGAGAAAATGTTATTTCTGAAATGTCAATGCCCAGAGCCTGTGCAACAGCTCCGGCAACAAACACAGCTCCACGGTCTGGGAGGCAAACACGATCCAAAGCACCTACAACTTCGGGGGACTTGAAGATATTCTTACATTTCTTTTTGTGATGATGAAGAACAAGCTGTTGAATCTGTTAATTTTGATGTTGCAGACGTACATGGTTGAGTTTCAGTTGGTTGATACTCCTCATCTTCTTCTGACTCCGAGCTAGATGTCAACGACGAAAGTTTACCTTCTGTTTCATTAATGCTCATGTATTCTTAATATCTCATTTTCACTTTTCTCTCTTTTTCCTCTCGTTGCCTTTTCCTGCTTTCTTTTGCTGCTGTTTTTACATTGACTTCACTCATGTTGCAAGAAAAAGCATCTTATCTTTGCATGAGAAGGAATTCCCGATCTTCTTTGTTCTGTATTTCCGTCATGACGTCTTTTGTCGCAATATCAAACAGTTCTTGAAGGTCACCTTTAAACATGTCTTCTTTCATCCTGTCGCTTTCTTGTTCTCGTGTTCGGTACACCTTCAGAACCAGATAGTTTTGATGCAGCTTTGACAGTTTTTTGACACATGAATCAAAACGCTGTGTTGGTATCCTAGCTTGCATCCATATACAAATAACTGCATCACAAGACATTTTATAACTTTTCGGAAGGGTTTGTCCTTCAGATAAATGATGAAACTGGAACAGTTGAAGTACATCCAGCATACGTGGTAATCTTACTATAGATAACTGAGAAACTGGCTTTCCAATTAGCCAGTGCTCTGGGTCGGATCTCAAACTGGATGAAGCCATTTTATAGTATAGTTTATTATTTAAAGAGTTTAATGTCAATTCAGTATTAATTCAGTAACACCTTTAAAATAAAATAAAAACATTCACGTTAGAATTCAGTACACAAGTAAGTAAGCAAATTAATTTATAACTCATCACAGTCAGACGGAAATCGCAAGCGTGGACGCCTGACAAGTATTAATGATAATGGGTTGATCTCTAAATGTTGCTCAATCAGCCTGAAATTATATACATATATATATATATATATATATATATATATATATATATATATATATATATATATATATATATATATATATATATATATATATATATATATATATATATATATATATATATATATATATATATATATATATTAGGGATGTACCGAAGCTAAAATTTTGCCGAAGCCACTTTGCCGAAGCCGAAGCTCCGGCACTATATATGCTTAAAATATAATCAACATTCAGATCAGCAGGGGTGTAAAACAAAAAAGGTACCAAAACTAAGGTCCTTGACTAATAATATAGAAAAATCGTATGAAAATGATTGTTGTCCCAGGCAGGGAAAAAGCTCTCAGCGCCCCTGTTAAAAAGTTTCTCATTATGTCGTTTCTAATATTTGACCGCACCGAGCGGTCAAATATTAGAAACGACAGCGGTAATTTTTTGACTACTTCTAGTTCTACTTTTTCTGTGTGCAACCCATATTAATGTTATATAGCATCTTTTCATGAGCTGTATATTTTATTTTTATTTTTAATGCACCTTTTGTTAATAGAAGTGGATAAAAATCTCTAAACATTACTAGAGTAAATTTATCTTTTGCACTTGATCACTCTTTCTTTAAATAAACACTCTTAGCTGATCTAGTTGTATCTAAAACATAAAAAATCTTACAAACACACTTTATCTTTTTATTGCTATTTATTTCAATATCTTTTTTTTACTTCTCTGTATACATTAAAAGAACAGTTTGTAAACTAAAAAAAACCCAAGTTAAGACCATTTTGTATTCCACTACAACTGTTGTGAACCTGGTGCTAAAAAAAAGTACAAATGATAGATCTCTCTCTAACTTCTTTTTTACACACTTTTAAGTTTTTTTTTTTTTTGATTATTTTTAACTTTACACTACATAACATTTTCTTTAGCTTCTTTTAATCTTTTACACTCTGAAATCTTAGTATTCATTCTTCTTCTGTCTCTGTAATGGATAAATCTGCATCAGTATCTGAAATCAAATATTAACTATCTGTGATAAAAGCACATAGTAATCTGACAACTCTATAGAGTGAGCTTTAAATATAATAATAAATAAAATACTTTATAAATTTTTTATTTATAATTATATTATTATTTACTTTATATTTATAAACAAACAGGGACTGAGCAGGCTGATATTTATTTGACTTAAATTGTTTATTTAATTAAAATAAATTTTGATAATAAATATAAGAGCTCAAAGTAATCAAAGCTTCAACCTTTAATTTATTTTAAATAAAATTTAAAAGTCTTCATAATATCACAAGAAGAAGCCAGAATATAGGTTTACATGTTTAATATATAAATTCAATTTAGAAGTATTCATAATGTTAATAAAAGAGCAAGGATAATTATTATCATTGTTTTTCTTTTTCTTTTAATTTATCTAGTTTTTGTTGACTTTTTTTTTCTTTTTTTATTCTTCTCATTTATATTTCATTTGCTTTTCTTCCTTTTTGTTGTTGAGAAATTTACGTTTTTTATGTGTCACTCCATTGACTAGTTTGTGTCTATATAAGTGACACCTAACTAATTTCTGTAAATTCACGATGAAAATTTGTAAATTTTTATTAATATGGTTAAATAAAATTTTTTAAAATTAAACATACACACAATTTAAAATAGTAGCAACGTATCTTTAATCTTCTTTAAAGAGAGGTTACTAAGGTTTATAGGTCAAATGTTGAAACCAAATTTTGTTCTATTCGCGGTAACCCCACACAATAAGTAATATGAATTCGTTACATAATACAAATTAAGGTTTTAAAAACTTTTAATTTGTTTTAAATTATAAGGTTTTTATTCTGCATAGAAATGCTGATTCAGCTCATCTAAAGTCACACTTGGAAGCTTTCAAAGTGTATAATATATAATAGTGCTGTACACTTAAAGAGTGATGAGTCCAAACTACGTAGAGTTTGTAACTTTAACAGCTGTAACACACTAACATACAAACATAATAAAAGTTAGTATTTAAAATGTTCATCTAATTTTTTTTTGAACTGGTTGATACTGACTGCGTCTATTGTTTCTTGTTCAAGATTGTTCCAGTCGTTTACTACTCTATTTGTGAAAAAATTATGTCGTTTTATATTTCCTGTATATTGCCTTCTCAGTTTACTATTGTGACCTCTAGTTTTATATCCGTTATCTAGCATTTCGGGTTTTGAGTAAAAATTTATAATATCGTACTCTTTCAAATATTTGAACATTTGTATCAAATCACCCCTTCTTCTTCTGTTCTCCAACGATAGTAAATCCAACTTCTTTAACCTCTCTTCATAACTGTATCCTTTCAAAATTTTAATTCTAGAAGCTCTTTGTTGGACACACTCTAGTTTATCTTTATTATACTGACGATAATGATTCCAGATAGGAGCTGCGTATTCCAAATGTGGACGTACTAAGGCTATAAACAAAAGTTTCATTGTTTTTTCGTCTAAATATTTAAAAGTGTGTTTGATCTGACCTAGCTTTTGATTTGCTTTATTTACTGCTTTATTTACATTGTGTTTCCATTCCAAATCATCTGAAATGTACACTCCTAAATTCTTTTCCATGCTTGTGTGAGCTAAAGCTGTATTATTCATTAAAACTTTGTGCTGGCTATTTCCTATTATCATAACTTTACATTTTTGCTGGTTGAATTTCATCAACCACTCATTCGACCATTTCATTAATAAGTCTATATCTTGTTGAAGTTTAATAACATCATTATCGTTTTTTATTGCTCTAAGGATTTTCATGTCGTCAGGAAATAGTTTACAGCTTGATTTTATTTTGTTGGAGATATCATTAATATACACTACAAATAATAGTGGTCCTAGCACTGATCTTTGTGGTACTCCACTCACGACCTCTTCCCATTCTGATTTATTATTTCCTATCACCACCCTTTGAAGTCTGTTCTTCAAAAATCCCTGGCACCAGTCAAATAGCTTGGATTTAAAACCAAGAGCATTCAATTTTAACAATAATCTTTCGTGATCAACTGAATCAAACGCTTTGGCTAAGTCCAGAAACAAAACTATTACATCCAAACCATTATCAATTGAACTTGTGATAAAATCTAGAGATTCCTATAAGTAGATCACACAACTTTTATTATTTACAAATCCATGTTGGTTTTTATTGATTAATTTATTTTCTACTAAATGTTTCATCATTTTATCTTTAATTATTTTTCCATGACTTTACAAACTACAGATGTTAAAGATACAGGTCTATAGTTGCATGGGTTCAACTTGTCACCATTTTTAAACAGTGGGACGATATTTGCACACAACCATAATTTTGGAAGTTTACCCGTTTCAAATGATTTATTAAACAATAACGATATTGGTTTGGCTAAAGTAGATTTGCACTTTTTTAGAACTTTTGAATGAACTCTGTCCATTCCAGTTGCTTTATTAGTGTCCAGTTTGTTTAAGTATTTTTGAACAACAGAGGCATTAAAATCTGGATTTTTACAGATTTTTTGTGTTTCTATATCTATTATTGGAGCAGATAAAGTTTGTGGTTTATTGAATACTGATGCAAAATACCCATTCAATGTATTTGTAATTACTTTTAAATCAGTTTCGATGCTACCGTTTTTTAGTTGGATTGCTCTTATATTGTCTTTGACTTTACTTTTATTGTTAATAAATGAATAAACTTTCTTGGGGTTAAACTTTGAATTTAAAGCAAGATCATATTCAAAATTTTTAATTAATTTGATTCACTTTTTTTTTTAAAACCTTGTTTAACCCTTTGTATTTTGCAAGTAAACAATAGTCTCTGAATTTCTGTCTTCGACATTCGAACCAAACGTTTCTTTTTTCTTTTGACAGCGCTTTCAATTCTCTATTAATCCAGAGAGGTTTTGTGTTGATTTGAATGCTTCCCGGTTTTATGATTGGAATAAAGAGTTTACATCCTTCTTCATAAAGGCTTAACTATTTTTTGTAACATTTGTTTATTTCTAAACCTTTGAATTCATTGTCCCTGTTTAAGATTTTAAAATAATTATTTAATTCATCAAATTTCCCTCGATTAAAATTAAATTTTTCTTTTATAAGTACAATGTTGTCAATACACTCTTCATGACTGTAGTTAAATTTAATAATGTGATGGCCGTGATTAATACCTCCCAATGGTGGAAGGTGTACCAGTTTATAAACTCTATTTTTATTCTCAGCTATAATCAAATCCAGTACATTCGTTTCATTCTCAATGTTATTTTAAAATGTTGTTTTAATCACATTCTGATGCATGAAGCAATTGCTTAAACATTCTAAGAAAATTTTGGCTGGTGTATCAGTCTCACTAGTTAGTGTGCCATAGTAATCTTCTGTCCACTTGATTGCGTGGAAATTAAAATCCCCACAAATAAGGATTCCAGTATATTTATTTAACAAATTCATTGAATGAGTTAATTTAATAGACTTTGTGATGTTGATACAGTTATTTATGTTACTAATTCCGGTTCTGTACATACTGCCACATAATACTTTTTCACTTCCTAATTCAATAACACACCAAATCTGTTCTATATTAGGGTCATTTAAACATTTTTCTGAAACTTCATACGCTTTTATATTGTTTTGTACATATATACAAACTCCTCTACCTCTACCAACGCCTCTGTCTCTTCTAAATAAGGTGTATCCATTGATATTAGTTTCTGACTCATTGTTCCACCAAGTTTCACAAATCATAACTACATTAGCTTTGTTAGAGTTAATCACTTAAATTAGTTCGTCAAACTTATTGTTTAATGAAGTTGCGTTCATGTATAAGCACGTTATTTCGTTGAGTTTTGATATTAAACTTGATGGTGCATTAATCTTTTTAGTGTTTTTTGATTTCAATTTTCTGCAGCATATCGTTTCTGATAACAAATCGAAATGTCGAACTTTTACCTTCCTCTATTTTATTCAGACTATTTCTTTCACCAAGTAGCAATTTAAGACTAGCTCTTTGTCTATACGTTAGATCTGGATTGATAAATACTTTATTTTTATATGCCTCAATTTTATTTAAATCTCAAGCAACACTTAAAACTTGTTTCTGGAATGATGGGTCAACTAGTTCAATAACTAGTGGTCCTGGTCTATTTTTGTCTCTACTGTTTAACCTGAAATGTTTGACAATACAAGATTTATCTAATCCAATAGCGTCAAATACTTCTCCAACACTTTCATCATAATCTTCTTTAATTTCATCTTTGCTTTTTCGTTTCGATTCTTTTAATCCAAACACTAGTACATTTTTTTCTTTTTTGATCTTTTCTTTTTGTTCAGCTGAAATTGCATTTAATAATCTCGTTTCTGAATCACTAATAGGGGGTGCTCCTTCGCTAGTTTTCTTAATAAGACTACTAAAGAGTGGTTTGTTGTTATTTTGATTGCATTGTTCGGCTAACTGTTTTTTTAAACTTTCATTTTCGGTATTTAATCTTTCATTTTCTTTCTCGACTTTAATAATGCGTTCGATTAATTCCTTTCTAAGTACCTCAATAGCAGTATTAATTGCTTGAGTTGTATCTTTTCATACTACCATTATTAAAAATTATTTCAAAACACGTGCTCAACTAGGCTGCCATCTTTACGCCGCCATTTCTTTTGTATGTGTGAGGACCTTCCCTAATTTTATTATTATTTTCAAAATATTTTTACTTATTTATTATTATCCCCTCCATAACAAAACACTTGGGAGTAAATACTAAGTATATGGTATAGACTCCAACTTTAACTCTGTAGTCTTGAATTTATAACTTAATTAGACACTGGCAATTAGCGTATTTTTATAACTTGTCCAACGGTAGCTTAGAGCTTTAATTACTTAAAATTTTTTGCCGAAGCCAAAGATTCGGCAAAAAATTGACCTGGCTTCGGCCGAGTCGAAGCTTTGGCAAAACTGCCGAAGCCGAAGCTTCGGTACATCCCTAATAAATATATATATATATATATATATATATATATATATATATATATATATATATATATATATATATATATATATATATATATGCATATATATATATATATAAAGTAAAATATCCCTTTTATAGCAAAAATAAAACAAAATTTAAAATTTTTTTCCGAATGGCAATAATGTGATTTTTTGTATATATATTTTTCTATATGTATGTATTTGACTGTGTCAAATACATATAGAAATTTGTTGACTGTGTCAACAAATCGATAACCATTATACGTGATTGATTTTTGGTTTCTTGAAATTTATAAGATTGAAAATTTTGTACAAATGTTCTTTGTTCCTAATTACGTTGGAAAGACAGCAATCAACTTTTGTTTATGATTGTATATTTATTTTTCACGAGAAAACTAAAAGCTATAACTTTGAAACTATAATACAAAAAGAGTTAAACTAAATTGAGTTGTGCTTGAATCTTATAGAGACCATAAAAAGTTAATACACGTAAATTATATTTTACTGTTGATACGCTTTAATTATTTTTATACTATTGACACGCGTTTTTTTTTTTTAAATTGAACAATCAAAATCCGCTACGCTAAATCCTTTTTGGTTGTTGCTTCAACTTTTTTTTAAAAAAGTCTTTGATCTCCCAGAGCTTATTTCTTTTTCAAAAATATGCTATTCATTTCATTTTAAAAAAATCCATTTTACAGTTAAATTTATAGTAAAATAGCCTGCACAAAAAAATTTTGGAGTCTTTAGATCAATTTCGCTCATCGGCGTTAACATGAACTTTTGAAAAAGTGCCTTAACCCACTATAGATCCTAGTTCTAATCGGTTCTAACGTATATTAGCTATATGTAGTTGTCAAATACAATATTTCTATTAAATTTCATAAAAAATTGCCATTAAACGATCAGAACAGATCATATAATTAAACTATGATGTTCATTTCACCTAAAAAACGTATTTATTTAAAATCTCATTTAAATTTGGACCAGCGATTGTGATTTTATGATAATTTTTCCTTTAAAAAAAAGAACCTTCGGTGTGGGTTTTTTTGCTACAAACATTTATATTTTATGATACCGCAAAATTGATAATTTTAATTTTTTTTCGTTTTTTCATAATTCACAGGCCGGATCATTTAACGAAAATATGTCGTAGTCAACAAAATATCATTCAGACGCTATAATATTTTAAAACTACCTAAACTACACTGAGTGAAATAAACAAAATGCGAAAAAAAGATCACACATCTAATCATATATAATCAAATGCTTTGAAGCTGAAAACTACACATCATACTTTTGATATATAAATAATATTCATTATTAACAACATACAAATAAAAAATTGTAAAGTTTATATGTAAACGCATCCGATTATCACAAGTGAAAACACGTGCCGTGAAAATCATCATTAAAACATATTAAAAAAAATATATATATATATATATAAGCCAGGTTACCTAAAAAAATTAAGACTGTACTGAAAATGATTGCCGAATTTGAGGCCTCAATACTTTATTAGAATTTAGCAGTGAACAACAGACTAATATTAAATGATATAAAACAAATTACTCTTATAATATAAGCAAATATTGAATTAAAAAAATTACATAAAAAAAATCCGAATTATAAAGTTCCATTAACTGTTTCATTATTTTTCAAAAAAAGAACAATAATATTATTTGAAAATAACAATAAAATTCGTTAACTAAAAAGACTAGATTTTTAAAAACTTAATATTTCTATGTTTTTCTAATGTTAATATCGTCCGACATTCTCCTTTCTGCCAGAGTCAATAACATTCATAACTTTTCCCAGCTTAAACATCTTCTATTTGAAATATGAAACAACTAATGAAACTTTAAAATGTATCGTTAAATATTAAAGATAAATATTAAAGTAAAACATCTAACAACAAGACATTAAAAGTTTATGCTCTGAACCTGCTATTATAAAACACTGTTTACGGATCTCTCAAGTCCTTCATTAAGAAACTTTAAGTACGCGTTTCCTATGGGATCACTAAAAAAAATATATAACAGGTTTAGCTTTTGTATCCAGTATAAAAATGAAAACAACCAGTTACATTAGTAACAACCAGTAACAATGGCAACAACCGGTAAGATTAGTAAAAACCAGTATTGCCACTTAAAAGTTACATAATTACATAAATTATTACAATATTACATAAATCATTACAATCTTAATATAATTTGCGTAGTGAATTTTATTATTATTATTATTATTAGTGCGCATAGTTACGCCTATTGTTTTATAGTTACGGTACGGTTTTGAATTTTGTAAAATACACTTTTTAAGTAGTTTCTTGACTTTTCTTAACCGCGAGCTTTCTTAAAGAAGTCGCAACCTTTTTATGGCACGAGTTCAAAATGTCTAAGTAGATAATGTTTTGTAGCTTAAATTTATAGGTAATATAAAATCTTTTTAAAATTTTATAAGTAATTAATTTATTGTAATCTCTTTTAAATCGTACTTTTAAATTTAAAGCTTCGTGTTATAGATATTGAAAATATAGATATTACTATGGTGTCTACCGTTAAAAGATATTTATGGGTAGTTTCATGCTTTCACATGCTTTTAATAATTGGAATAAAAGCCATGACAATATTTTGTTATAAATAAAATTTATCTATAGTATTGTTAATACTTTGGCTCTTTGAAAAAAAATATGTTTCTGGCTTTTCAATAAATATATAATAATTTGTCTTGCATTAATGAATTTTGGTTTAGGATTTAATTGTGTTATTATATGTTTGTTTTTCTGTACTTAATATAGCATTTATCATTTGCATACATTTTTATTTAAGTTTAATTGTTTATAATTTATTTAGATGATTAGAAAATTCATGTTTATAGAGTTGTTATTTAATCATAATTAAGTTGTTAAACCAAGGAAATTGTAGAGGTTTATTTATCAATATATACTATAAATTATATAATAATATTGGAGGGAGTAAGTTAAAAAGCATTTTTAAATTTTTAAAAAGAAATAAAAATACTTTTCAATATATATTTGTTTTCTTTGAGGTAGATTTAAAGTTTCAGGTTTTCAAAATTGTAGATCTTTTCAATGTCTAAATAGACATTAAGTATTTCAATGTCTAAGTAGACATTAAGTATATATAAAATCTTTTTAAAATTTAATAAGTAATTATTTGTTTAAATAAGTAATTAATTGTTTATAATTTATTAAGATTTAAATTATTAGAAAATTCATGTTTACAGAGTTGTTATTAATCATAATCGAGTTGTTGAACCAAAGAAATTGTAGAGGTTTATATATATAATATATATGTTCTATATAAATATATATATATATGTTCTATATATATATATATATATATGTTCTATATATATATGTTCTATATATATATATATATATATATATATATATATATATATATATATATATATATATATATATATATATATATATATATATATTATATATATATATATATATATATATATATATATATATATATATATATATATAACTATATATATACCCTTGGAGTTGCGGCAGCATAATAGTCTGTTAGGAGAAAAAAATTTATAAACCCGCGTTAATAACCTGTTTTTACATAATGCATTATAAGTTTTATTACGTGTTTTGTTCAATGTTTTCTCCCAACGCATGAATTACGACGCTGTCGCAATTTTTTTTTTTTTTTCTATTAGAAATAAAATAAATTTTAACTTTTTTTAATAAGTTTTTGCTGATGTGTTTGCAGGTTTTTCTTAACTTCTATCAAATAAACTTAAGAAACCTGTATTACTTTTGATGATGGCAAATTAATTTTATTTTGCATTTGTTTGGTTTTTATATATATATTTGTTTTGTGAATTTTTTTTTTAATTTTTCGAGTATGATTTTTTTAGTTATTAAGTTTTTTTATTTTATTGTTAACTTAAGATTAGTATTTAAAAAAAGAAATTAAAAAAAGAAAGCTTTAATAAATATGTTTAATGAAAATAATGACATTGAAATAGATGATAGGCTAGATGGAGTTATGTATTAACAAGATGATGAAGTGCTATAAGGCGTGTTGAAAATAATCGCAGACGAAATGAAAGAAATAGACTTAGGCGAGATGAAACTAATCGTTTACAAAATGAAAGAAATAGGCTTAATTGAGATAACGTTAGTCATCGCCAAAATGAAAGTTATAGGCTCGATTGAGATGATGTTAATCGTCGCCAAAATGAAAGAAATAGGCTCGATCGAGATAATGTTAATCGTCGCCAAAATGAAAGAAATAGGCTCGATCGAGATAATGTTAATCATCGCCAAAATGAAAGAAATAGGCTCGATCGAGATAATGTTAATCATCGCCAAAATAAAAGAAATAGGCTAGATCGAGATAATGTTAATCGTCGCCAAAATGAAAGAAGAGCTGTTGGACAAGGACGAATGTATTCTATAGCGAGAAGTAATGCTTTTCCAGATTATAATTATTTAGGAGAAATGAATCAAATTTGTCAGCACTGTGGTGCTAAGAAATTTCCAGATGAAACACATTTTCTATGTTGCCATAATGGTAAGGTAGCTTTGCCTCCACTTTCACCAATTACACAAGCTTTACAGGATTTGTTTACAGGGAGTTATGTAGATCGTAATGCTAATGCTAATTTTTTAAAACATATTCAAAATTATAATGCCTGCCTTTCTTTTGCTTCTTTTACAGCAAATGTAGTTCAACCAATGAATCATGGGCTTCCATGTTTTAAAATATGTGGCCAGATTTTTCATCGTGTAGGTAATCTTAGGCCAGATCAAGATATTCCACCAATATATTCTCAACTATATATTTATGATCCACTTGCTGCACTAAATTTTAGAATGCAGCAACGTGGTAATGATCTTTGTTTAGGTGATTTAATGTTTCAATTGCAAACTATAATTATGAAACTAAGTCCATTTGCTCTTGCATTTAAAAACATGGCTGAAGTAGAAGATGAAGAAATTCGTAAGGCGGCTATAGAAGGTCGCTCAGCTTCTGTTGTAAAAATGTCTTTACTTGAAAGCGGTGATAGATGTCGTTATAATCTACCTTCACATGATGAAGTTGCAGTTGTATTTGTTGGCGGAGATGGTGCTCCCCCAACTTCCAGGGAAGTTGTTATTTACCCAAGAGGTCATCCTTTAAAAATTGTATCAAGTATGTCAGCCAACTTGGATCCTATGGTTTATCCGCTATTCACCAAGAAGTGATGCTGGTTGGCATAATCAGTTGGTGCATAACCCTGAGCGTGCCACACTGGTTAGAAATCATGTTACATTATCTCAGTTCTACAATTATAGACTTTCTGTTAGGCAATTTTTCTGTTCATTATTTTATGGCAAGAAACTATTTCAGCAATATGCTGTAGATGCATATGTAAAAAATAAAGGCCAGCGTCTTGCTTTTATCAGAAATAATCAAAATAAGCTGAGAAGCGAGCAGTATGATGCCTTACATGAACATATTAACAACATTGCGAATGATCGTAATATTAGACCGGGACGAGTAGTAGTTTTGCCATCATCTTATGTAGGAAGTCCTAGAGCTTTAAAAGAAAACTTTGAAGATGCTATGGCAATTATTAAAAAGTATGGTAAACCAGATCTTTTTATTACTTTTACTTGAAACCCAAAATGGCGTGAAACTTTTACTTGAAACCCAAAATGGTATGAAAACAGAAAATTTGTATCCGGGTCAGAATACGAATGATAGACCTGATTTGCTTACTCGAGTATATAAACTCAAGTTAAATAACCTCCTCAATGATATATTTAAACATGGTGTATTAGGCAAAGTTGTAACGCATGTTCAAGTTATTGAGTTAAAAAATAATTTTTTGAACAACACCGACAAGAACTGCTGCATCCCTACAGCAACTGCTGCAGCATCACAATAGGGTACCAAAAGCAGGTAGATTGTTTTCCAGTTTTGTTTTTTAAATATATATCTACTTATCTATATAATACTATAGTAGGATTGTGTATATCTCATTCATTTTTTTTCTTTATCTTTAAGTGTTAATAATTTTGTTCCTTTGAATGAGATTAGTTAAACAAGTCGGCTTTCCATTAAATATATTGATTTCAAAATTGAACACCATTGCCAAAATGCTTACAAAATTAGGTAGTTTTTAAAAATCTGTTTTCTATTTAATATACTTTTTTTAATATACTTTTTTAATATGCTTTTACTAATTTACTTTTCTATAACAATCCTACTAATATGGAATCACGTAGCTTTTTAAATATGTTTAGTTGTCGTCCCTATTGGTAATAAATATTTTTAATTATTTAATATGGTTGTCTTTACAATAGGCTATGCTTGGCTCCTCGGTGCTGTAAATGGTGGCTTCAACTTTAATTGTTTTTTTTAGAAAAATGTGTTTTATATATGCTTCTGTTTTAAAATATTTTTGTTACATATTTAACTATATATCATGTAAATAAATTTCTTTTAAAGATATGTAAATTTAAGACTTGCTTTTTTACGGATTTTCAAAAAGTGAACAAAGGTTTAAATATATTTTTTCACTGTCTTATATGGTTTTATCAATTTTATTAAAGCTGAATAATTACTTCAAAAATATTGAGCAAAATGCAATTGCTTTTTTTATTAACCTGATCTATACAAAAATTAATAAAATAAAACTAATAATTTTACGCAAAGTTAAGGCAAAATGTATTCCGAACGTTTTATAAAATTAGTATAAATATGGATTGGATGTATGCTGAAATATATATGTTGAACTTGTTAGCTATAAAGTATATCGATATATTCCTTTATCGTTTTTTTATAAACAAGTTTCTGCTGGATTATTAATTAAAAGAAGATTGGTTTAGTAATAAGCTTTATCATATAATAATATAGGATCCGAATACAGGGATAAGCCCTTTCCGGAATTGCGGATATATATTTCGGTTTTTCCGGATATCCAATTTCTATGCCTACAAGTTTGGGTGTAATATTTTAGGTATTTTAAATATTTAAAAAATATATTAAAAATATTGAAAAGTTTAGGTGCAATATTAGTGATATTTTTAAGCTCTTCACTCAGTAAAATGAAAACTTTAAAGAAAAAAGAAACGACTCCGCTTAAAGCAAAATTAAGAGTAAAATATATTCCGAATATTTAACTAAACAATTTTACGGAATCAGGAAATTTGACATTGATGATCTATGCATATAATTCAAGTCATATTTGCAAATTCAATGTCTAAACATTGAATGCGCAAATTCAATGTTCAGACATTGAATTTGCGCATTCAATGTCTGAACATTGCAAAAGAAATGGTTAACTTTAATGAAGCTAAGAGTTCTCTTAAACTAAGAACCCAAGAAAAATAAAATTAAGCACAACTAAAATAATGTATAAATGAATTGATATTTCATTAGAGAAAATAAATAAAAATCAAATTGTTAGTAATGATTTATTTAATACTAACCCGTATTACGGGTTGCTTACTGCTAGTATTACATAATTACATTGAGTTATTTTAGTTAACTTCGAAGATCGAAATGTTTTATTGTAACTAGACAAGTACTTGACAAGAACTTTAAAGTTTAGCAATATATCTGTTGTTAAACTTTTTTTTCTTTAGATAAATACCTGTTGATTTAGTTATTAAAAAATAAATTTTTTTAGCTTGGTCACACGGATTTTATGCTTTTTTCAAGGGTCTATAATTCCATTTTTTCTTTTTTCAGAATATTTTTTTACTGACTATAAAACAAATCGTCTGAAACTCATTTATCTTGGTCTCTTTGTTATTCACAACTTTTTCCATCTGCAAAGAATAGACGTTATTATTTGTCTCTTCAACAAATAATAACGTCTTTTTTACAAAGAATAACATCTCTTTTACATGATAATCAAACTGTTAAAAAACATTTTTCATAACCTATTATCCATCTAATTTTTGCATTAAACTCATCTATAAAATAATTAGCAATTAGCAATTGCAACTTAATTTTAATTTCAAAATTAAAATACTCAAAACAATCATAACAACATGACAACTGTCACAGAAGATAATGCTACCAGGTCTAATGTATCCATTAAATAAAACCTTTTTTAAATTAGTATTAAAAAATGAGAGATTTTCATATTTAAACAAAGTGCTAAAAGCTATAAATAAGACAAAGAACAAAATCGAAGGGTTCAAGCCTATTATACTTGTTAAAAGTTTTAACTATTTAAAAAAAATATGTTTTTTACAAAACTTGTTATAAAAATTAAATTTTAGACAAATTTAGCTCAATTCAAAACAACAAAAACACTTTAAATGTTTACAACTTAATGTATATAATATGGTATGTAGGGTAACGCGGGGCAAAATGAGACAGCAGGGCAATACGAGACAGTTCGCGTTTAACATAATGCTAGCCCTACAAATTATTATTTGCAAGATTTTTAAAAGTGTAGTTGTGTTAAAAAACTATTTTGTGTCATGAAAAATATATTGAGTCACTTTGAAATAAAAAAGTTGAGTAAAAGGGGAATCATTTCATCCCTCGGCTTCGCGAAAATTACGAACTTTTAAGAGTTGTTATTATATTTTTTCCTAGCCTTTTTTGATCTCACTGAGTGGAAAAGCTTTTTATATTTAAAGTTTTTTTTTAATTAGAATCTTTAGGCCTTTTTCTTTCATTTCCATTCTTTGGTATTTTATTTCTTCAATAAAATAGTCTGGAAATTAGGCTATTCAATGCCAACATGATGCGGGGCAAAACGAGACATTCTGTATTTTTTTTTTGCCGATATCTGATATTATGTTTATTTAATTTTTTACATTAAAACAACAACCAAAGCAAATATTAATATGTACATGCTGTAGATTTAAATTTATTATACTGTATTTACTTACTTTTTATTTTGTTAATTGAAATGTTTAGTTGCTATCCAATATAGAATTACGTTTTATATTTTGTTAACTTATATTTAAGTATAATAAATATTTAATCAAATTGAAGCAAATAATTGCCTGATGTTTATAACTTCTATGTTTGTATTTTATAATCTTATTGTATTGTAATGTAATAAAGTAAGTAGTATATAAAATATATAGTGAGTAGATTATAACATATAGGTTATTGCAGTAAGTATAAACAAAATACAATGAATGTTATGCGTGCTTTAAATACATAAGTTTAATATATGCATATATGGTTTTATTAGTTCTTGTAGTGGATATAGGATATACTATATATATATATATATATATATATATATATATATATATATATATATATATATATATATATATATATATATATATATATATATATATATATATATATATATATATATATATATATATATATATAAAAGTGGAGTCAATTTTCATAATGCACAACCTGGGCTCATTCGGACTGTTGTTCGTTTCAAAATACTGGCCAAGCAATATGTGATTTATGTGACTAGTGACAGTTTGATTATAGCTGTAATATATTATAAAATGTATTACTTGCTAATCCTCTTAAAGATCTGTTTTTTTTAACTTTATTTATTTAAATTACTAAAAAAAAATCTGTCTCATTTTGCCCCGGTATGCGGGGCAAAATGAGACAGGATAGGTGCTGTCAATAAATGATCTCTGGTGACCAAACTACTGCAGTTTTGCAACTCATACTTTTTAGGCTTCAAGTAGGATCGTAGAAGAATTGAAAAATATCAATTTATTTTTTCAAAAGTTGTTAGACGGGCCGTATTAGATGTATTAGCGCTTAAGTGTCTCATTTTGTCCCTCGTTACACTAAATTAACTATCGATTATTTATTTCTTTTAATTAATTCACAGTAGAAGAGCCTTCTTCCACATTATTTATTTTCTTCTTGCCATTTAGGTTTATTCAGTGTAAGTTTGAATTAAAAATAAATCCATTCTTGCCACTGTTCAGCAAATTAAGGAAAGCCACATTTGTGAAATCCAACAAAGAGTTGCACATGACCCAAGAGTATGCGTATCTTCCAACCCTTTCAAAAATAAAAGTTTTTTTTTGAGAACTTCTGCAATTTCTTGATAGTATAAAAATAAGTTTTCAGATTTTATCAAGGCTTCTTCTGTGCTATCAAAATAAGAATAGGCCAAGTGAATAAAAATGAGCAATTGCTTTTACTCAGTAATTGGTCATCTTTACATGAATAAAAACTTTAACTATTTTGCTTAAGTTTTTATTCACGTAAAGCTGAACAATTACTGAGTAAAAGCAATTGCTCATTTTTATTCACCCGGCCTAATGTATTCAACTAAAACAAAAATCTTTTAAAGAAGTTTTTTATATAACAAGAAGCAGGAACTTCAGATAATACAACTCTTTCTAATTCATCTAAACTTTTAAGTATAAGCAGGGCTTATACTTAAAAAAGTCTAAAGCTAAAAAAGTCGGAGTTGCGACAATTTTAGCGGAGTCGGAATCGCTAAAAAATATTACGACTTCGACTCCGATAGTAATATTTCTTGGTATTGCACGTGTATGTACAAAACATTCAATTAACCTTATGTTCATACTAAACTTCAAAGAACGTTGCATAAATTTGTCAAAAAAAAAATTTCAACTTATCATGCAATATTTTTTAAAGAATTCAAAGAATTTTTCAAAAATTTTGCTTTGGAGTCGAAGTTGGAGTTGTACTCAAAAAATTTCAACTGCTGGAGTCGGAGTCGTTACTTTTTTTTTACGACTCCACACCCCTGAGTATAAGATATGTTCTTCTGGCCAAAGTTCAATTAATAAGCAGCCCAGTGTGGTTATTATTTCTATCAGAATAAGTAATTCAGGAGAAGTTACTAAATTTTGGATTAGAGTATCTAGATCTTAACCAGGTGAAAGAATTCTGAATAAATTATAATCATCAAAATTTGGATTTCCTGTTTTTTAATTTACAGTTTGTTTATCTTTGATATGTTTATTTATCTTTGATATGAATAGCTAAGGATTCCAAGTTTTCTTAATTTATCACAAACATTTATCACAAACTAAGTTTTTACACCAAAGACATGCTTTTTTTACTGCATAACTTAATATATTTTTAAAAACTACATTAGAAACTTGATTCTGGCACATTTTACCTAAAGCATTTGACAATACCACTATTGAGGTATAAATTTGAAGTAATACTTTTATAAAACATAAAATAAATAGAAAAAACACCTCATCTGCATGTAGAAATTTAAACAAAAACAGACTAGGGAACTAAATGTTGGTTTATTAAATCCAGCATGAAGCTTGAAGTATCTTAAATGTAAATAAGGTCTTTTGTAACTGTGCCACTAAACATTGTGAAGTCAATCAGAAAAAAAAAACTTTTAAAAAAAAGTTTTTTCTAATTTTTTAAAATTTTAAATGAGAAAAGATTTATAAATATTACTTTTTTTACTTGATAATGATAAAAATCTAGATCATTCATTTTTCTTACCACACTTTTTTATAATATCTTCACTGCTGACTTCTAGTTTCTTTCCAAAAAAAAAAAAAAAATTATAATTCAAGCAGGCTTTCAGCCCAGAACAGGTAGAAACTTCTCTGACATTCATAACACACAAATTTTGGATAAATGCCTATGGCTAGAATACACAAGTATAAAAAATGCTTTTTCTTCTAGAGTCGAATTAACAACACTTAAGAAACTTTTATCATTAATAGCAGCACTCATCTTGTTGTAATTGTATCATATCTTGTTTTAATACAAAATATTTTTTTATTTAAATTAGTGATGAATCAAACATGTAAAATGGGAGTCCAAGGAAGAAAAGCTAACAGTGAAAACAGTGGAGCAAAGTATAATAAAATCGCTATAAAACTGAATGTTTTTGTACAAGTTGTAAGTTTGATGAAGAAAAAGTTTTTTTTCTGACGAGTTCAAAATTGTAGTCTTTTAGATGAGTCCAGGCAGTTTGAAAATCTCATTAGAAAACTGACTGCTTGAAGAAAACTGTGAAATTTTCAATGAAAGTCATGGTCTGAGGAGTCATATTTGTGTATGGCACAGGTTGCCTACACCTAGTTGAGGGGACCAGAACAAGTACATCGAAATGCAAGAAAGTTGACTTGTTTCTCAAGCCAGATATTGGTTTCATGGTATAGAATTTTCAACAGGATAGAGCCCCATATTACAATTAAAAAAAAAATTAAGAAGTGATTTGCAAATAAATCTATAAATGTACTTTAATACACTGGAAATTCTTCAGACCAGAATTTGTTAGATAACTTATGAAAGCAACTAAAAGATGAGATTCACAGTGTTTATTACAACAAAAACCAAACTGATTCAGGTGTTGTTTTAAACTGATTGAGTGCTTTCAGGTATTATTCAGGAGTGGTTCAGGTATTGTTCCATATTAAAAAAATTAAAAAAACTTAGTTAAAGTTGTCGATTTTGTCAATGCCTAACCATGTTAATGCTCTAAAATTGGCTAAAGGTGCCCCAAACTAAGCACCATAATGTTTGACATGAAACATGTCAGTTCATGTCAACACAATTTATTTTTGAGAAAATACCTTCGATATAGACCATATTGTCTTCTATTTAAAATATCATTTGCATTTACACTATGAATGACTGAACCATTAGGAGTTAAGATAATGGATTGAACTGGAAATCTAAAAAAATTAAATATAACACATACATATAACAATTAGATACACAAAAAAATTAAGCTAAACATACAAAAACATAATACAAAAAAATATAAATACAAATATAACAAAAACATAAATACAAATAAAACCAGAAATATAAAGTATTCAATAAAGTGTTATATTTTATCAAACAAATTTTTAACAAAAAATGTATACTTTTAAATATACTAAAACTTACTTATAACTTTCAAGTGCATTTTTTGCATTTCTACTAATATCTGACAGAGGATCAAGATTCACAAGCTCCTATAAAATATATCCATGCATATGTATAATATATATATATATATATATATATATATATATATATATATATATATATATATATATATATATATATATATATATATATATATATATATATATATATATATATATATATATATATATATACTATATATATATAATATATATATATATACATACATATATATATATATATATATATATATATATATATATATATATTATATATATATATATATATATATAATATATATATATATATAAATATATATATATATTTCGGAGTTATAGAGTTGAGAGAGGGTTATAACTACAAATAAGTAGCCTCCTTGTCTGTAGTGGCCTTCTCGCCCTTGAGGAGGTGAATTAAAATAAAAAATATATATATATCAACTCGTTTCTCAGCGCAGCGGCCTTGTTTACTAAGGTTCGTGTTTCGGAGTTATAGAGTTGAGAGAGGGTTATAACCACAAATAAGTAGCCACAATAAACGAAGAGGTGAATTAAAAAAAAAAAATATATATATATATATATATATATATATATATATATATATATATATATATATATATATATATATATATACACAGTCAGAGAAATAAGTATCCAAACAAAAAATTTTATTGTGAAAAATAAACTTTGTCAGGTTCTTTCAGAAAAAAGATTAGTTTATAAGAAAAAAAAAATTATGACTATTATGAAAGCAAATTTTATTAAGAATTTAATAAGAAAAAAAAACAACTAACAATTAACTTAAATTGCTAAAAACTTTATATATTCAAACTATGCAATTTTTCAAAATTAAATAGTTTAAAAAATTAAATCTAAACAAAATTGTAAAGATTAAACTTTTCTCAGAGTAATTAATATTTTTTTAATTTTATTATCTAGTTGGACTGCCTTTAGCTTTTATGACTTCTGCAAGTCAATTTTGCATAATAATTTCTTTATGGATCAATTGGAGCCCAAGCTTCTTGGAGCATAATCTTTAGCTCTTCATTTCTCTTTAGACATTGTGTCCCACTTTTTTGATCCAGAATAACCCATAGGTGTTCAATTAGATTGAGATCTGGACTTTGAGCCGGCCATTCAAGTAACTCAATCTGTTTTTGGATAAAAAAACTCTTTTGCTTTCTTTGACATATGCTTAGGGTCGTTGTCTTGTTGGAAAATAAAATGTTTTCCCAACCTCATTTTTTTAGTTAAGGCCAGAAGATTTTTATTGAGAATATTAACATAAACCTCAAAGTCCATAACTCCATTAATAAACTCCAGCTTTCCGGTTCCCTTCCAATTCATTGCATCCACCAAACTTTACCGTTCCTTGAATAAAACTGAGTGCGAATGCTTCACCTTTTTTTCTCCATACTTTTTGAGCTTTCTCCAACTACATAAGATTAAATTTTGACTTGTAAGTCCACAAAACCTTCTTCCAGAACGATATTTATATATTCTTTTAGCAAATTCAACTTGTTTCTCTGCACAGCAGTCTTGCTCATTGAGGTTTGTGTTTCGGAGTTATAGAATTGAGAAAGGGTTGTAACCGCAAAAGCTTTCTTGACTGTAGACTTCGGTTTCGATGGGTTTTCAAAAGGAATGGTTTCTTGTGTGGAACTCTTGCTTTAGATTCATCCTCTTTCAATCGATTTTGAATAGTACATGGACTTGTATCCATATTTTTTTTTTAAAATGCTTGATGCTTTTGGTGCTGATAAAAACTGGTTTTTATGCATTATCTTGATAATTTGTTGATCGATTCTGGATGTCATTTTATGCTTAACTCCAGATCTTGACTGATTTTTTACATATTCAAATGTTTTGTACTTTTTTTACAGATTTTAACTACCATACTTGATGATATCAATGGTAAATCAAATGAATTTGAAAAATATCAGTTTATTATTAAAAGTTAATTGATATTAAATGATAATATTTTTGAAAACTATTGATTAAAAAACTCTTTTTAATATTCACATACAAAACTTTGTCTACAAAACAACATTTTTTGCAATTTAAAATTTCAGAATAATCAGAAAATTATTTATTAAAAACTCTATTTTTTCTGAAATACCCGGACAAAGTTTTTTTTTTTTAATAAAATGTTTTACTTCTCTGACTCTGTCTGTGTATATATATATATATATATATATATATATATATATATATATATATATATATATATATATATATATATATATATATATATATATATATATATATATATATATATATATATATATATATATATATATATATATAAAACTGTTTTCCTTCCTGTGATATAATAATTGTAATTACTAAAATAAAAGCAAAAAATGTTTAAAACAGCTATAAAGATAAGGTTAAAAATTTTGCATAAAGAAAATGCCCAAGTACGAAACGCTAACGTCACTAATAAACAAAACAAAAAAGATAAAAGGTTTTACCTCGCGGAGCCTTAACTTAAATTAAGAATTAAAATAGCTTATCAAGTTAAATGAAAATTGCCGCGTAAAAGTGCTTAAGATTTCCTACATCTGTTTATTAAATAAGTTTACCATTGTGTAATTTATGGACAATCCTAAAGATAGATTAATATATTGTTTATAAAACAAATACAAACAAAATGTCAATTTATTGATAAATAAAAATGTTAAAGATCAATCTAGATATATAACACTTTTGAAAACAATAAATAAATGTAATTAACAGCCTTTAATTCTTTAAATCTTCTGCATTATCCTTTATTTTTAAATACATTGGTAATCTGTCAAAAAGTTTGGCTTTTGTGTAAAAGAATTCATTTTGACCTTAATTTAGTCTCACTTTAGTGTTAATGTTGTTTAATCTAGTTGTGTTATTTTATTACTTAATCTAGTTGACTTTGAATGATTGATATGAACAAAATAATGTATTTTGAGCAATACTTTTTTATCCAGTATTAATGGACAAGAATACATACTTTTTAATAAGGGATTGTATTGGAGTCAGTGGTATGATTGAAGTCCTGAATTAATTAAGGGTAGGTCATAAGTGCAGTTAGACAATACATTAACAAAGGAACCAAAAAGTTTTTGTAAACTAATAACATGGCTTTAGTGGTAAGATATTGAATTAGCTGATGCATTAATCGAATTTTTAAAAGTGCTTTTTCGTATAAAATATGAAAATTAGATTTAAGATTTAAGTATATATTTAAAATAATTAACATAGAAAAGTAATTTTTAGATTTTGTAAAACAGTCCAAGTTGATTCACATTTGTAATTTTTTGTGCAATTCCAAAAGTTATCCACTTGTTTTCCACTTTATTAAGGTTCATTAACAAGTTATTTGATTCTAAGTAATTTTGTATAAAGTTTTCTATTTATCATGTTTAATTTTTAATATACAAAGATTTCATTGGCTAGAAAAAATAAATAAAGTATTTACTCGCAAGCGTAGTGGCATATAATTATTTTGTTTAACTCTTATAACATTTTTTTAAATTAATGTTACACCTGAATTGGTTACACCTTTAAAATAAACGTATATATATATATATATATATATATATATATATATATATATATATATATATATATATATATATATATATATATATATATATATATATATATATATATATATATATATATATATATATATATATATATATATATATATATATACATATATATACAAAAATGCTTCTAATAAAAAAAAAAAACAAGATGCAGCTACCATATTTCAATATGACATGCCTAACTGTTATTTCAAAACTAACAGCAAATTGTCTATTGAAGTAGAAAAAAAGATTGAAAATAAAGTTTACAATGATGTACCAAGTTTATCATCACTAGTCAATAAATTCTCGTACTTAATGTTTCATAGAGTTAAGTTAAATAAAGGTTTAGTGACTCTCCCACCTTAGTATGAATGCACAAAAGTTAAAGGATATTTCAAAGCCTCTAGTTATAATTGTGTAAGTTCTATTTGTGCAAATATTTGCACAGTTAGAAATGATTAATGGCAAAGTCATTTAGAGACATGCATGATTTAATAAATAAACCTAAAACTTATATTCAATATAAGTTTTGGATTTATTTGCAATTAGCAAACAAATGTGGAATAAAACTACAATGAATTTAACAACTTCAATTACTTTTAAGCAACTAAAGTCAACTAACCAAAGTAAAACAAAGTTAGAAGCCATATATTAAAAAAAAAGAAAAGACAAACCTCCTCAAATGTAGTGATCCTTTAGCCTTGATGTGTATTCAGTATATACATACATACATACATACATACATACATACATACATACATACATACATACATACATACATACATACATACATACAATATACACAAAAAAAACAAACATAAAAATAAAAAGATTTTCTAAAATAATATTAATTATTAATCATTACCTCCATATCAGCTACAAGGGACCAGCAACTAACAAATCGTTCAGATAGAAGTTGCATAACGGGCGGACTCTCTAAGGCACTCTCCCTAAGAGTCCGCCCTGAACCTTAAAAAAAAAGTTCTTTTTAAGATTTAAAGTGAATGATTAAAAAATATGACATAGATATTGTTTGTTAGTTTAAAAAAATGAATTCATAGTTACACTTAGTTTATATGTAAAAAAAAAAAATGCTAACCTCAGCATGACTGATCGTCAAGAGATCCCCAAAGTAAAATAAGATGAATAAACTTTTTTTCATTTTCAGCTATTTTAAAAGTTTCATTAAATGAAAAGTAAGGAACCTAAAAAGAAAAATAAACTAAAACTTAACTCAACCAATCCCCAGGTCTACCAGAAGATACCATATGCATAAAGCTGGCTGTAAAAATCAGGCCTAACTCTTCAATAATGTGAAATGAAAACAAAATAAACATAATTCTTTTACCCAAGAAACTATGGAAAAATGTTAAACTAACAATAATAACATCTTTAAAAAATTAGTTTCATAAGAGTTGCATGTAACATTACATGAAACCAATCTTTAACAATTTTGTTAATCAACAATTTTGTTTGTTAAACAGATACCTAAGTTCTGATTAAAGTTTTGTTTATGTTAAAAAGAATTAAAAAAAAAATGTTTAAACTGAGTTTTTTGGATTAAAACAAAATAATGTAGATTAAAATAAAATAACCAAGAAAAAAAAAACTTTGTAGTTTTGGACAAAGTTTGCCTTCTCCATTTTAATCAGAATTTTTTGTAATATAGAATTAATATATAATTTAGAAAAAGTCTTTAAATATATACAAGTCTTTAAATATATAATTTATAATAAGTCTTTAAAGTATATGGGATTTTTTTGACCCAAAAAAAATCGCATATACTATATTATAGTATATTGTATATACTATTATAGTGTATCGCTATACTATAATGAAACTCGACATCCTAATTAATTTATGAACTACTTTTTTTACTATTTTTTTTAGTCTGAAGCAATCTATTGATGAAAAAATAAAGAAATTTATCTATGTAAACTTTTAAACAGAGACTCTTGTTTATAATTGAAGACAATGAAACCTATTGCAAAATAAATTTTTCACAACTGCCAGACCTGCAATATTTTATCAGCCAAAAGGTAGATATGTTGCCAAAAGTACAATTATATTCAAATTGAGAAATTTGCTCCTTATATGGTAAGATTCCTTATATGGAAAGAAATTTGCTCCTTTGGTTTGAAAAGTACACCATATATTACTTGTAAAACTTTGAACGCCTTTGGCTATTTATAAAAAAAAGCACAATTAGCAAAATTTTAGCTACAATCCACTACTGATTTGGATATAGTTCACTACTACAAAAAGTATCTAGAATGGTATGAGACAAATAAAGCCAAATTTTTAACTAAGGAAGCAAGTCCTGAGCAGCAAGTTATTGAAAGTTATCGGTCAATTATAAAGAATCTTATTAAAAAGCAAGAAAATAACTTCCTTTAAAAAAGATTTTAGGATAAAAAATAAAAACTCAAAACTAGATTAATGTCAGGTACTTAAACAAGTAGTGTTTAGTGTGTAGTTGTTATTGACTTTAACTAAATAGATTAAAAGTATTCGAAAGTCGAAATTAGCGAACTTTGGAAAATCTCATTTTGTTTTAACGTTAGAAAATAGAAAGCAAATGTAAATTACCTTTTTATTTTTCTTACAATTTGTCTTGAAAAAAAAAATTTATGCCTACATTCTGACTTAACCAATTTTTAGTCAATTTATTTGATTTCAAAAATATAAAGGTTGATTTTAGCCAATTTAGTCTACGGTCCAATTATTTAAAGATTGTAACAACACTACAATCAAGTAAGTAAAAATAGTAAGTTTCTATTTAAGCGTCCATTAAAAAATATGTAAAAAATTATTGAAATAAATAGTTCAATTAGCTTCAATGTGTCAAAAAATCTGTTTTTGAGTAGTTAACAATAAAATCATATTTCATCTTTTTCAAACAATAGTAATAAATTTTATATTTTTCAACCAATAGTAATAAATTTCATTTTTTTCAACCAATAGTAATAAAATTAGTAAAATTTGTAAAATTTAGAAAATATTAAATATTCAAATAAGTATATTTTAGCAATAATTTAATATATATCAAAATACAAATTTTTAATTTGTATTACTAACTTTGAGTTAATATGTAATTAGTATTAAATAATGTTGAAAACTACTGATCCACAACCACTGGTAGTTAATCTTATTTAGTTAAAATTTGCTGTTGCTTTATTTAGTTGAAACATGCTAAAATAATGAGGTATAGGTACACCTTACACCTCAATGTAATGAGGTGTATGGTGTAATTTGCAAAGCAAAAAAGTAGACCAAGTTTAAAGAATGCAGGATTATATAAAAAGATGCACTCAACATTTTGAAATTGTTGAATCAAAAATAAAAAAAAATAATGAACTCTTTGCAGAAGTTCGTTATTTTTTATTATTTTTCTCTATAATAGCAAGTAAAGTAATTACTTCAGTAAAGGAAATAAATATTTTTGGTCATTTACAATTGGCAAGAGAAGCAACTTGTAAAAAAAATCCTGATGCATGATAATATGAAGTTAATGCAAGAAGAACTGCCATCTGAAAGAGATTTAGTATTTACTTAATATTGAAAACATAAGTACGCTACCAAAATAAAAAATATAAAAAATAATTACCAAATAATTACTTATATAAAAATGGAGGAACGGAGTAAAATTAAAAAAAAAAATTTAAAAGATAAAATTTAGCATATGATAAATTAGATACATTAAAAAAAACAAAAAAAAACAAATAGTTTATCCAGGAACAAACAATTTATGCCAAAAAAATATTTTAAATATCATAATTATTTTAGGGATGCAGTTGCTGATAAATTCTTTTCATTCAAACTTCCTCCATTTATCTAATATTCTAGCTAAAAAAACGATTAGAAAAAAAAGTAACATCTTATCGATTCAGATGTTTTGAATGTTGTGATAATTATTTTGTAAATTTTTTTAAAATTTGATTACATAACATTTATCAAAATCTTTAAGATAAATTTAAATTTTTAAACTTAATTTTTTTTTTAATTCTTTTTTTTTTTTAAATAAAAAAGAATTTGAGATAAATACATAATTGTAAATAGACTTAGTACAAATTTCGACATACTTATGTAGATACATAGTTATGCAGTTAAATTATTGTTTGTTAAGTTATTCAGTTAAGTTAGATAAAACTTTGTATAACTAACAAATAAATACATCATTTATTTGTTTCCAACAAATTTGCTATATAAATTTATGCGCATTTGTAAAATATAGAATACTTTGTCAAAACTAATACAAAAATCATACAAACTTTATATAATCATATATAAATTATATTACTTCTTTGAATGGATAAAATTGTTTTTCTAGAATCTTGAACATTTTCATAGGCTCAATTTCTTCAAACCATTTAATATCTTCTGTCGAATTACACAACATATTAAAACTGTTTTGAAGAGTTGAAGAGCATGTTGAAAAGACTTCCATTTTTTCAATATATCCTAAAATATATGATTATATGAATATGATATTTTTCAATATATCCTAAAATATATGGTTATATGAATATGATATTTTTAACAACTAATAATAGTTGTTATATATAAAAAAAATTGTAAAAAACAAAAACAAAAAAATTTAAAAACTATAAAAACCAGATCTTCACACATTCAACCATTTTGAACCATTTTGTAAAAAACAACATTACATATACATAGAAATATAATTAAAATATTAAATAGTAATATTTAAACAAAGCAGATGCAAAATATAAGTTCATTATTAGCTGGTATATCTGCATTTGACAAGCTCCTCAAAGAACAGAGCATTCCAAGTATTAACAAAACGAGTTGAAAAAATTTCAGCAAGTCAAGCAGTAACTATCTATTTTGCATTGTTATTAGGTCAATGAAACAGGTTTTTAAATCAATTTCATTCTAAAATTTGAATTAATAAAAAAAAAACCCAACATTTTTTGATATTTAGCCATGTTAGTTCAAGTTTAGTACATCTTCTAGTCAGAAGACATTATCTCTCGAGGATTTAAAACGTAATTTTAGAACAAGTGTTAGTGATAGTAAATTTATGATTTTTTTTTTTTAATGAGTTCTATCTCAAAAAAGATGCAAGCAACTAATGAGATGCTAGAAATCAATATAATAAAAACACAGAGGCTCAGGATTAACAATTGATCCAACTAAATTTACTTTGTAAACATTGGGTAATTATCAAAATAACAAGATAAAAAATATTTGAAAAAGTAATCAATTAGAAGAATAAAAGAGCTTCGGAAATAACAATTTAAATATTGTCATAACAACAACTGATCAGCTGAAATGAAATAACAACTTAAATGTTGTCATAACAACAACTGATCAGCTGAAATGAGAAATATTGAAAAGTAGTCAATCATATTATTTTCCAAACAATCAAATTTAATTCTTTTAACTTTTACCTAATTTTTGTAACACTGTGCGGTATACTTTTTTGTGTTTGTGCAATTAATTATGAGGATCATATTGTAATAAATCCTAATAATACACCACGGCTGTTTCAGAGTGAGCTTTACGGCTTCTTGTTTTTTTTTTGAAAATTTTGATTTAGGGGGTGTTCTAAAACATTTATAACTTTTGAAATATTAGAGATAATTTTGTTTTGTAAAAAGAATAAAAACAAAAATAAAATGTTTAATCATACGACATTTAATACAATAGTAAAGAAACTTTTAGTTTATAAAAAGCGCGACAAATGATGAACTTGGTTAAATTTTAGTAATTTGTTGTTACTTTTTATCAAAAAAAAAAATCAGAAAAATATATTTCTGATAGTTATTATCAAATACACTCATTGTTTAACTTTTATTAAAATAAAAAAAATCTTACTTAATTGTTAAAGGTTAACTGAAACAGTCTTTATTGAAGTCTGCAAGCAAACCGCATTTTTTGCAAAATTATGAAAAATGTTGTTAAAAGGGGGATTAGCTGTTAAATGAGCACATTTTTAAATCTAGAAGTTCTTGTTTTAGAAAATAATTCACTTAGTTGATAAATTCAATGCATTAAAAAATAAAGTCAGATTTCGATTTTGAATTATTTAGTCTTAACATTTTAAGTTAAAGCCTTTAAAAAACTTTAGCAATTTTTTTCTATGCATACAGTTTTAATAATATGGTGTTAGGTTGTTAATAAATAAAGACTCTAATAAAATAATTTATGACCAAAACTGAGTTAAAGTTTTTGAAAACATATTTCATAACATAGCTAGAGGTACAGCAAACAATTGTTTGATTTTTATATGCAGAAAGGGTTGAAATTTCAATAATATGGTGCGGATTACAAAAATAATACAATTTTCATTATTAAATAATAAAATTAAAAATATAAATGCAGTAAAAAATAGTTAAAAAATAAAAAATAAGCAATCCGCACCAAAAATTAGATAGAATAGACATTTATTTATAAATGTTCCAAAATTCAACCATGAGGCATGTAGCTATGTTATAAAATCTTAGTTGACCCAAGACAGGTTTTCCGTAAAAATCACAAAAAACAGAAATGCGATCTTAAATCGTTAGCAATATTTAAACATTAATATTTTTATTTCATCTAATGTAAATATTTATTTAAAAAAAGAAGATAGGTTTTTTATAATTTTTTTATTTGAAGATAAAGGTGCTTATAGGAAAAAAACACTATTATTTTAAAGTTAGTGCATTTTTAAACTTTTTTTGCGGAAATATTTTTCATTTTAATTAACACAAAAATAACTGTGACGTCAAGTTCGCTTTTATATTGAGTGAAACAGCCGTGACACATAAAAACCCTAAATAAAAAAATAAAATAAAAAACAATACTTGAGAATAATCTTTTAATAAAATACAATATTAATTTTTTATATTTTGCTTTCAAATCTCAAAGTTTAAAGTGGAAAGATTTATATCGTTCCACTTTTCCATATTTTATATTTATATTTAATATTTTCCATATTTCGCCTTTTTAGCACATTATTTTGAATCACCCAAAACAAAACAAAAAAACAAAAAAATGATATAAATAAATAGTACTTTTAATTTTACTTTTAAATATATAATCCGCAAACATTTTTTTTATAAGCTTGATCAAAGATTACACCATATATATATTGATGTTTCTCATCTAATTGAATCATTTTTTGATATGGAATAAAAGTGTTCTTTTTTTTTGCTATAAAATAAACAACCTTGAATTTTTTTTTTTGGTAAAATCCAGGTCTTTAATATTAATGGTTTGAATACCGGTTAAAATGTCTGTTTGTCACATTTCCTGTTGCAACTCATTTTTGTTTTTCAATTTAATTACTAGGGATGTACCGAAGCTAAAATTTTGCTGAAGCCGAAGCTTCGGCCGAAGCCACTTTGCCAAAGCCGAAGCTTCGGCCGAAGCCGAAGCTTCGGCACTATATATGCTTAAAATTTAATCAGCATTCAGATCAGCAGGGGTGTAAAACAAAAAAGGTTCCAAAACTAAGATCCTTGACTAATAATATAGAAAAAATGTATAAAAATGAGGACACAAGTCAGGGTTGCTGCCCCAGGCAGGGCAAAAGCTCTCAGCGCCCCTGTTTGAAAGTTTCTCATTATGTCGTTTCTGATACTTTACCGCACCTAGTGTTTTTTTTTTAACTTAAGCTTTTTTAAAATATTCTCCCCAAATTTTCCTACTTCTAATTCTACTTTTTCTGTGTGCAAACCATATTAATGTTATATAGTGCACAATATCAGTAACTCACATATATTTCCAACTATTCCCAATATTCTTCTAAGATTATTGCTATTTTTTTGATCTTTTATAGCCATACTGTTCTTCTATGTAAACATCGTTTCTCTTTAATCCTCTATCTAATCATCTAATTTTTAATCCTCTATTTAATCATCTTGTTTGATCTATCTAATTATAGTGTGCTAGCTGAACATCCTCAAATTTTATTCCCCATAAATTACTGTTACGCATCTTTTCATGTGCTGTATATTTTATTTTTATTTTTAATGCACCTTTTTTTAAGAGTGGATAAAAATCTCTGAATATTACTCAAGTAAATTAATCTTTTACACTTGAACACTCTTTCTCTAAATAAACACTCTTAGCTGATCTAGTTGTATCTACAACATAAAAAATCGTACAAACACACTCTATCTTTTTATTGCTATTTATTTCAAGATCTTTTTTTTATTTCTCTGTATTCATTAAACGAACAGTTTCTAAACTAAAAAAAAACCCTAAGTTAAGACCATTTTGTATTCCACTACAACTGTTGTGAACCTGCAGCTAAAAAAAAGTACAATTGATAGATTTCTCTCTAACTTATTTTTTACACACTTTTAAGTTGTTGTTGTTTTTTTTTATTATTTTTAATTTAACACTACATAACATTTTCTTAAGCTTCTTTTAATTTTTTACACTCTGAAATTATAGTATTCATTCTTCTTCTGTCTCTGTAATGGATAAATCTGCATCAGTATCTGAAATCAAATATTAACTATCTGTGGCAAAAACTTCTATAGTAATCTAACAACTCAGTAGAGTGAGCTTTAAATAAAATAATAAATAGAATACTTTATAAATATTTTATTTATAATTATATTATTATTTACTTTATATTTATAAATAAAGAGGGACTGAGCAGGCTGATATTTATTTGATTTAAATTGTTTATTTAATTTAAATAAATTTTGATGATAAATATAAGAGCTCAAAGTAATCAAAGCTTTAATCTTTAATTTATTTTAAATAAAATTTAAAAGTCTTCATATCATAAGAAGAAACCAGAATACAAGTTTATATGTTTAATATATAAATTCCATTTAGAAGTATTCATAATATTAATAAAAGAGCAAGAATAATTATTATCATTGTTTTTCTTTTTCTTTTAATTTATATAGTTTTGGTTGACTTTTTTTTTCTTTTTTTATTCTCCTCATTTATATTTCATTTGCATTTCTTCCTTTTTTGTTGTTGAGAACTTTATGTTTTTTATGTGTCACTCCATTGACTAGTTTGTAACTATATAAGTGACACCTTACCAATTTCTGTAATCTTACGATGAAAATTTGTAAATTTTTATTATTATGGTTAAATAAAATTTAACATACACAGAATTTAAAATAGTAGCAACGTATCTTTAATATTCTTTAAAGTGAGATTACTAAGGTTTATAGGTCAAATGTTGAAACCAATTTTTTTTCTATTAGCGGTAATCCCACACAAAAATTAATATAAATTCGTTACATAATACAAATTAAGGTTTTTTTTTCCATTTTATTTTTAAAAAGTTTTAATTTGTTTTAAATTATAAGGTTTTTATTCTGCATAAAAATGCTGATTCAGTTCATCTAAGTCACACTTGGAAGCCTTCAAAGTGTATGAAGACCTTCCTTAATTTTACTATTATATTCAAAATATTTCTACTTATTTATTATCATCCCCTCCATAACAAGACATTTTGAGTAAATAATACTAAGTATATGGTATAGACTCCAACTTTAACTCTGTATTCCTTAATTTACAACTTAATTAGACACTGGCAATTAGCATATTTTTGTAACTTGTACAACAGTAGCTTATAACTTTAATTACTTTAAATTTTTTGCCGAAGCCAAAGATTCGGCAAAAATTTGACCTGGCTTCGGCCGAACCGAAGCTTCGGCAAAATTGCCGAAGCTTCGGCATGCCGAAGCCGAAGCCGAAGCTTCGGTACATCCCTATTAATTACAGAAATTCATGTTTCTTTTTTTGAAATATATCTAAAAAAAACCTTCTGATGAGATGTTTTCTCTGCATGTATTGTGGAAATTTGTTGTAATAAACTACATTTTTATCAACTGCTCCTATCTAGTGTAGTTTTAAAAAACTGATCAAAACATTCAACTTCAAGTAAATCATTGACATTGTAATCATTAACATTTCAAAAGCGCAGTCTTTATATCGCTGTTTTCGTTTGCGGCTTTCTTTTAAAAAGTTTTACTATTTTCTTAACGGGTGGTTCAGATACTGATTTCTTATAAAATAAAATAATTGCTTGCTTGCAATTATATAGAAAGTATAACATTTTATGTTATACTTTCTATTTAATTAATTTTAATACTTAAAACTACATTTTGACTTTAATGAGCTCAAATTTTTGAGACCTTTATAATTTTTCCTAAATTGTTATATTGTTCTCAACCAATGATTTTCCAACTTATCAAAAGTTTTTTTTGAATTCAATTAAATAAGTTTCGGGTTTGACTATTTTGTGGCAATTAAGTTTTGTTTTTTGATGTTCTTAAATTTATATATAATAATAATTATATATATATATATATATATATATATATATATATATATATATATATATATATATATATATATATATATATATATATATATATATATATATATATATATATATATATATATATATATATATATATATATGTATATGTATATATATATATATATATATATATATATATATATATATATATATATATATATATATATATAGATATGTATATGTATATGTATATATATATATATATATATATATATATATATATATATATATATATATATATATATATATATATATATATAAATATATATATATATATATATATATATATATATATATATATATATATATATATATATATATATATATATATATATATATATATATATATATATATATATATATATATATATATATATATATATAATATACAGTATCGGACAAAACAAGTGCAACCAAATAATGCTAATTTAGTTTCTTTATATAAAAGTGTTGCATTATTTTAATTTAGAGAAATAATTATGTAACTGTTTAAAGACAACGTTCTTTAAGTTTTATTCATCACAAAGTTCATTATTTCTACACAAAAATTAATTAATTAATCAAAAGTATTAAAAAAAGTTGATTTCCTTCTGGACAAAACAAGTGCAACCCCACAAAATGTTGACTAAGCTGTATTTCGCTATCAATATTTCGTGGCGAATCGTTTGATGTTGATCACAGCCTTGCATCTTCGAGGCATAGATTCGATCAGGTGATCAATGAAACTTTGTGGAATCACTGCCCAGGCCTTTTGGATTTGTTCAAACAGTTGATCCTTATTATGAACACCTTCAAGATTAATTCTGCGGTTGATGATCTCCCACAGGTTCTCTATAGGGTTGAGATCCAGAGATTGAGGCAACCAATCCAACACTGATAGGTGGTTGTCTTGAAGCCACTGCTTGACTACATTTGCAGTATGTTTCGGATCGTTGTCTTGCTGAAAAACCCATTTTATTGGTATATTCCATTCAGCATGAGGTAACATAACATCTTTCAGGATATTTTTATACACGAAACAGTCCATTATTCCATCGATTCGATGTATTGGACCTAGACCATTAGCAGAAAAACACCCCCAGACCATTACATTGCCTCCACTATGCTTCATGGTCTTATGGCAGTAATGTAAATCGATGCGTTTTCTGGCCAGTTGACGTACACGGCAAATGCCACCGCTCCCAATGATGTTGAACTTCGATTCATCACTGAACAGGACAGCTCCCATTTCTGCACATTCCAGTCAATATGAGATGTAGCAAACAGGAGTCTTTTCTTCTGGTTCTTTAGTGAAATCAGCGGTTTCTTTGCAGGGCGTCAAGAAAACAATCTGGCTTCAACAGCACGTCATCTGATTGTCCAGTCTGATACAAGCAGCTCTAATTGCTTTTGTATCTCGACTGATCATATCCAGGGACCCTTCTTGACAGATCTGATGATTATAGAATCCTCTCTAGAAGTGGTGGAACACGGTCTTCCACCTTTGTTATCTGCTGCCAACTTCCCCGTAGAATGATAATTGGAACATAGTCTTAATACGGTCCATTTTTACGCGATATTTATCACAAATACTTTTTTGTGACAATCCACTTATGTAATCGTCAATAATTTTCTTTTTTAGTTCCAATCCAAGACTGTCTGGAGCCATTTTTGCACTTGAAGTCATAAAAATAATAAAAATAAATACTCGCGCTTCTTAAGGCTTACCGTGTTACATTTACCTTGTGATGATACAATAATGCTCTGTGGAACACAATGTCTTAGTTGGATGTGGGCTGTATTGATGTAATGAAACACTTGTTGTATTTCACTTCTCGCATTGATGTTCTTCAATAAAACACTTTGATAAAACTCACTTCGATAAACTGTCTTGATAATACTGACTGATTGACTTCCATATACTGACTGAATTACATGTCGGTTTACATGTCTCTTATATAGTAAAATGAACCTGTGTGAACCTGTTCTGGAAGATTCTAGATGCTTCTTTTCGATGCTTCTGGATGCGTTTGGATGCTTCTGAGTGTTTCTGGATACTTCTGGATGCTTCCAGATGCTTCTTCTGGAAACTTCTGGAAGCTTCTGCATGCTTCTGGAAACTTCTGGATGCTTCCTTTAATTATTAAAATCTTCCAGAATGTTGACACAGACCAGACTTGAGAATATGAAACAAACCAAAAAAGTTGCACTTGTTTTGTCCGCTGCAAAATGACACTTGCCAACAAAATTCTGCCTGTGTGCTGTTACCTGTCAGCTGATTGCTTGTGTCAGAGCATGCTATGACTCCAGACTCCTGAATCTCAATAAATTTAGTTCAATTTTGATGTTCTTTGTGTCTAACAAATAGTTAAAAAATGGTAACATGATTGGCATTGAAAAATTAAGATTATATCAGGGCTGATGACGCCAGAGGATCAGGGGGTCACGTACCCCTCCCCCCCATACATACACTTTTTCTAAAAAGGACTTTTTTTTTAAAATAAAGGTTTTGAAGTTTTTAGATATGGAGGACCTTTTTTTAGTAATTAATAATTGTGCCCCGCCCCAACTTTAAAAACCGCGTTGTCGGCTATGTATATTTAGAAATGCAAAGTTTTGAAAAGCTGTAGATTATTTTTAAAAAGTTATTTTCTACATTTATTGCATTGTATAGAAGTGTACATTATTGTCTATGTTTAATACATTAGCACAAAAGTGTACTTTGCATACAATGTACATAATGCACACTTATGTACTAATGTACTCTTTTGAATGTATTCTGGAAAGAATACAATACATCACATTCTGTATTTAAACATATGTTTTCATTTATTCATTCTAGCAATCAATAAAACTGAAAGAAATTACTTCTGTACGGTGCATTCATGTACCTCATACATGAATACGCAGTACAAAAGTATGATTAGTCAATTTCCTGTTTTGTTAATTACTAGTATTTATTTAATATTAACAATAGGAATGAGTGCTTCTAAAGTTACTAGATTCAATTTGAATAAAAATTGCTTACTATTAGAGACAACCTGAGGAAGGGTCTTTTAATACAAGAATGTTTACTCGTTGAAAAAGATATTGACAAGTATGTAATGAAAAGTCACATTTAAAGAATGCAAAAATATTGTTTATATTTACTTGTTTAAATATTGTTTATATTTACTTATTTACTCACTAAGCTAAACCTTTTATTATTTGTTTTATTTTTAAGAAGGCTGATTTCTGTAAGAGATTTTAGTGTACAACTGGCAAACTTGGTTCTTCAATAGTGGACATGATTGAATGCTCTTTTCAAGTTTCCCGTGGTATTAAACAAGATATCTTTGGTACAGAAAATAGAATTAGCCTGTAATAACTTTAGTGATATTTCTAGAGGAAAAGCAGACCAAAAAATTTGTTTCTTCATGGAAAATTAAATTAGATCAATTGCTTGACATCTTGTGAAATCACTTTGCTTGACATCTTGTGAAATCACTTTGCTTGACATCTTGTGAAATCACTTTGCTTGACATCATGTGAAATCACTTTATGTAATGAAAATAATGATCAATTGCTTGACATTTTATCTTGTGAAATCACTTTATGTAATGAAAAGTGCTCAAAATTAAATAGTTGTCTAGATTTTGCACGTAATCAGTGTACCTGTCCGAGGGAAAAAAAGATTCCAAAAAGTCAACTTATTTGGTTAAAAGCTAAAAGAGAAAAAAACTGGGTCACTATCAAAATAGCAAATGACTTTTAAAGATACTAGGAAACAGCTAGACAGGTTTCTTTAGAAAAGAGGAAGCTGAAAAAAAAGTCAAGTCTAGAAAAAAAAAATTAGAAAAAAAGAAGGAAGAAACTTCATAGAATAAATATCTTGTTGAGATTTTCATAAGTGGTGATAATTCAAATAGAATAGAAATAGATAATGAACCTACTTCACCTGATAACTGGAACCAAAATTTTATGTCTATTAGTAATAGTGCTGAAGCTTCTTTAAGATTTAATATTTCACCAGCTGCAACATTAGCAGTAGTTTCAGCTTTTCTTCAAGAGTTAATTCTATGTAACTTTTTAATACCTGGAATGTCCTATTTGGCTGTAGATCCTAAGAAAGTTGTTAGAGCTTGGAAAGTTATGACTAAAGCAAAGACATCTGAAGAAATGAAGATTCAATTACAACCTATCAAAAGTATATTTGCTGATGACAGAAAAAAATTTTACCAGACTTTTAAAGCACAACCCTGTAACAAACAATTTCATCAAAGGTGAAAGAAGAACACATTAGTGTTACTTCTGAACCTGACAGTCACTATATAACACACTTTACACCAATAAAGGGAAAGCCTCCCAATAAGCCTGTTAAACGAGCAGCTATTGGACTATTTAATTGGATGGTTTCTCGGGGAGTACTTAAAACTCTAGAAGTAATAGGAGAAGATTCAACAAATGCTGTAACATGGAAAGAAGGGAAGAAAGGAGTTTGTTGACAAAAAAGGTTTGTTGACAAATCTTGAACAATTGTTGGGTAAAAAGTGTTTCTGGTGTATATGTATGCTACATTCAATGAGCTTCCTTTGAGGCACATTATTATTGCTCTGGATGGACCCACCAATTCAAAGGTTGGTTTCGCTGGACCAGTAAATAGTATGGAAAGACTTGATACATTTGAACCTATTATGTAGTTTGATCCATTAATCCAGATCCCTAAGAAATTCTAAGTTCAATGTCAACAGATTCATCTCTCTGCTATAAACTGATTATATGTTTGACTTCAGGCAAGATGGACCCAAGGTTTGTTATTAAAGCCATCAAAGAGGTACAGAAAGGTTAGGAATATGGAGAAACCTGATTCAGGTCAAGGAAGAAGGTCCAACTTAACCTTGAAGCTATCCATACAAGAACTGATCCACTCAAACAAAGAAGATAAATCAGAACCTGTATTTACTTGTCAAATATCTACAAAAGATCTCGACAATATCTTTTGAAGCATCTTACTTTACCCTACACACATAGTCTTGTGAAAGAGCAGTAAAAGAGGTGACAGATGCATCTGCATCTGCTTGTGGATTTGAGAGAATAGATGGATTTGTTAGGGCCAGAATGGCCTGAAACATTTTTTATAAAGACACATGAAACATTTTTTATAAAGACACTTAAATTTGATTATTTATACTGTAAATATGTTTGAACATGAATATGTAACTTTGCCAAACAAATAGTTAATCTTAAATAAAACCAGTTCTCTGGTAGGTAAAAAAAAAATTTTTTTTCCTCAAATTTTTTTATTATTACTTAATATTACTTAAATTTCTTAAAAAAAAAAGTCTAGGAACAAGCCCCCTGGGCTCCCAGCCATCATCAGCCCTAGTTTAATCTTGGTTTTTTGACGCCAATGATTTTACCAGTTTTTTCATGTGTTATACACAAATAACATTAAAATTGGATTTTTTTTCATTATATATTGGCACTATAACATTGATGCTAGAAGTTTCTTTGTATATATACATATATATACTGGTGTTATGTATGCTACATTCAATGAGCTTCCTTTGAGGCACATTATTATCGCTCTGGATGGACCTACCAATTCAAAGGTTGGTTTCACTGGACCAGTGAATAGTATGGAAAGACTTGATACATACATTGAAAAACCAACCTTGACAAGCAAGGCCGCTGCGCGGAGAAATTAAGTTGAGCGCGGTACTTCCAGGGACGTGGTCAGAGTCGAACTCCGAACCTCTCGCTTACAAAGCGAGCGCCCTTACTACTACACCACTACCGCATTTAAATATATATGTAATATATATATATATATATATTATATATATACATTATATATATATATATATATATATATATATATATATATATATATATATATATATATATATATATATATACTATATATATTATATATATACATTATATATATATATATATATATATATATATATATATATATATTATATATATACATTTTATATATATATATATATATATATAAATATATATATATATATATATATATATATATATATATATATATATATATATATACATTTTATATATATACATTTTATATATAATATATATATATATATATATATATATATATATATATATATATATATATATATATATATATATATATATATATATATATACAGTGTTGAAAAAATATAAAAGGTCAAAAATAAAATGATGCTGCCTAGCTAGTAATAATGGTGTATTGTCTGCTCCTATTCTAAATGATGGTACTCTTTTGTTTTATCTGAATTGTTCAACACAGACAAACTAATGTTGCACAATTTAGATGAAAAAATTATTTGTTTTAGATGAAAAAAAACTTATTTGTATATTTTGAATCATTAAAATTAGATGTGTTTAACTTTTTTGTTAATTTATGCGGAAAAATTTAATGGGATATATAGCTTTTCATTAAAAATATCTTAATTCTTATTTATAATTTGTTTTTGTAAGATACTTATAATTTTCTGAATGCAAAAAACTTTTTTTTTTTTCTTGAAAAAATTATTTTATGAAATATTTAGGAGCAAATTCTATATTTTAGCAATCATGGCTCCAGCAAAACAGTATTTGAATGAGAATCAACAAAAATTAATTTTTGGATTTAGTTAAATTTAAAAAAAACTTACAGAACTATTGAAAAAGAGACTGGAGTTCCACATTCCACTATTTCAAACATTGTAAAAAAGTTGGAAAGTCACCAAACTGTAAAGATTTTGAAAGGATGTGGGCACAAACGTAAGACTACTGTAAAAGAAGATCACTTGATTGTAAGATTATTCAAAAGATTGTTTACATAAAAATGGGTTTAAAAGCTACGCACCACATTAAAAACCATTTTAGACACAGCAACAAAAGAAAAAATGATTATTATTTACTAAAACCCACGTTAATAAGCCAATTTCATTTTGGAAAAAAATACTGTGGTTGAATGAATCTAAATTTAATTTGGTACATTCTGATGGTAAAGCTTACCGTTTAAGTTGCATGCAAGGAACCGTAAAACATGGAGGTGGTAATATAATGGTATAGAGATATATATTATGGAATGGTGTTGAAAATCTTGAATTTATTTTATTTAAAAACACAATGAGTTTGAATATGTACATTGATATTTTAAATAAAAAAATTGACTTCATCAGCGCGTAAATTGCAATTCGATAGAATTTTTATATTTCAAAATGACAATGATCCGAAACATAAGTCGAAAAAAACAACAGAATTTTTACAAATCAAATCCATAAATGTTCTTGAACAACCAGCACAAAGTCCAGATATAAATACTATCAAAAATTTATGGTCGATTTAAGATAAACAAATGGATAATCGTCACTTGAAGCAAAAGGAAGAATTAGAAACTACTATTACAAATGCTTGGAATGAAATAAGTTCTGATATTACAAAAAAATTGGTGGAATCTATGCAGGCTTGGTAGGGAAGCGGGTGCGATCGCACTCGATAACTGACCACAGAAATAATATTTAGTTGCGAAAAACTGGCCAGATTTTTTAGTCGTCTTGAGAACATTTAAGTTTATGTATGTTTCCTTGTTTGTCTGCAAAATAATAAGTTCATTTTATCATAAATTTTAAAATATTTTGTTTTACGGACTTACATGGAAACATACATAAACTTGAATGTTCTCAAACGTGCGGAAAAATAAAAAAAGAATAGTCTT
>NC_061160.1:10659568-10687068 GCF_022113875.1 Hydra vulgaris | reverse complement strand
TCAGCATTGCCAAATGCTGACCATAATTCCGAGGGCTGCTTACTGTTAATGAAAATGTAATACTGAATCAAATAATATTGAATAATGAAATAGTTAGATGCAAAACGATATACCAACAATTTTTTTTATTTTTGCTAGTATTTACAAAAGTTGCATAACTACAAAAAAAGGTTGAACACTATATCATAGTATTTAAATTTATGTTTTGAAAAAGCAAAATATAGTATTTATATATATAGACACAGTATTTATTATTTTTATGTCTTGCAAACAATTTATTTTATAGATAATAAGTGGTAATAAATTAGTAAAATAATATTAAAATGTTAATATTTAACTGCTTGCACCCTGTTTTGAACAACATCCTTGGACTAATTAATCAGTTTGTATGCTCAGTTGTTTTTCTTTATCATTTTTTTATTTGGATGTGTTTCTAACCATCACAGGAAAATAACCTGTCTTTTAAATAAATTAACATTTTTCTTCTTGTTTTAATTTTACAATTATTTTTTCTTCACTGCAATGCTTTCCACAGCCCATAATTTCTGTTAAAATCAAATAGAATTTTTCAATTACTGAGAATATTTCATTGGACCCTTAAAGTAATCTTATCTTTTATAAATGTCAATAAAGTTTTTTAAACAAAAAGTTATAATCCTTGCTACAAATTAATGTTATAATTCTTTTATTCAACATTTGTACCAAAATTATGTAAAAAATCAATAATTAATTTTTAAGATTAAACAATTTTTATTATAAATAACTATTTTGCTAAATACTATTATTTTGTCCACAACTGTACATTAGCAACATCTAAATATTTTAAATATTCAATAAATATTATGTGATGTTTATTTTGAAATTTAAAATAAAACAAGTTAAAAAATTAAATCTTCTTGATATGGACTTGAAGTAACGTTAGAAAATGTCAAATTATTCTTATACTGTGACTATATACGCTGTGATGATACAAGCATCTTATTCTGTGATGATAGACCCTATGTAACCAAATTAACAGTTTTTGTATTTAAATTTACACAAGTGTTTGATTTAAAACCATTATTTTAATGGTTTAATATATTTTAATTAAAAAAACTGTGGAACTTTGTGTGTGTGTGTTGTGTGTTGTGTGTGTGTGTGTGTGTATGTGTGTGTGAGTTAGTTACATGACTGAAAAGCGTAATGCAAGTAAATGTAACTTTACTCAATATGCATATTTATCGCTAAAAGTTAAATTTCGTCAGTTGCGTATTTCAAGTACTGAATTGTTAATCAATTTGAAATTTAATTTGAAAAATATTTTTCTAAATATCTTGTAATATAAATCTAAATATCTTGTAATTAAATAACATTTTATAAAAAAAATTTCAATAAAATTTCAATATATTATTTAAAAAAATGTATTTCTTTATTTCAAAAAACTTATACCTATTTATTTCTTAAAACATAACAAAACCGTTTTACATTTCATTTATCACAATTTAGTTGCTTTTTTTTTCTATGATCAATTTAAAAACTTCAACTAGTCACTTCTAATCAACGTCCTTTCTATAATCAATTTAAAAACTTCAACTAGTCACTTCTAATCGACGTCCTTTTTATAATCAATTTAAAAACTTCAACTAGTCACTTCTAATCGACGTCCTTTCTATGATCAATTTAAAAACTTCAACTAGTCACTTCTAATCGACCTCCTTTTTATGATCAATTTAAAAACTTCAACTAGTCACTTCTAATTGACGTCATTTTTATGATCAATTTAAAAACTTCAACTAGTCACTTCTAATCGACGTCCTTTCTATGATCAATTTTAAAACTTCAACTAGTCACTTCTAATCGACATCCTTTCTATGATCAATTTAAAAACTTCAACTAGTCACTTCTAATCGACGTCCATTCTATGATCAATCTAAAAACTTATAATGAAAAAAACTATTGCTAAAAAGCGCTATCAAAACTAAAAAAATTATTTTTTCAAAAACTTATTGTATAAAGTTTACAAAAATAATTATTTTAAATAATTTTGCCTCAGGCTTGATTATGGTCTATCCAGAAATACATTTATAAACAATTAAGTGCTTTAAGAACTTTTTTATATTAACACTTTTGTAACGGGATAAAAAAAATTTATTGATTTGAAACTATAAATAAATAAACAAAATAGTTGAATAAAAAATGAACATAAAAAAGTAACTTAAATTTATTTATGAGTTTATTATTATTTAATAATAAACTAAGTTTAAATATAACAAAATAAATTTAGATAATATAAATATAACAAAATAAATTTAAATTAAATATAAATTAAATTAAATATAAATATAACAAAATAAATTTAAATTAAAGTATTTTTAAAAATGAAAAGTAGAAAAAAATTTATTTAATTATCTATTTTTTTATAAAAAAAAAATTATTTCACAATCACTGTGAAAATATTTCAAAAGACTTTTTAAATACTCCAAATGATAAATGTTTTGCCGTAACGTAAATGGCTTAAGAATAGGTAAAATTTTATATGTAAACTACAAACAGTGTATATATATATATATATATATATATATATACATATATATATATATATATATATATATATATATATATATATATATATATATATATATATATATATATATATATATATATATATATATATATATATATATATATAATGTATGTGTGTGCGTGTCTGTGTGTGTATTTGCATGTGTTTAGGAGTATATATACTTACATATATATACATTAATACATAATGTTTTCATAGGTTTGAAGGTTTGAAGTTTGAACATTCAAAATATTAATTTAAACCACCTTTTATGCTGCTCAATAAAACTATTTATTAACGTTACTGTAATTGAGTAGTTATTTTGAGAATTTCTACTTTTTAAGTATTTTTTTAAATGTGTACTTTTACTTTTACTTAAGTATTTTTTTCCTAAAGTATTGTACTTCACTACATTTGAAATCATATGCGTTACTGAGTAAAAAAACTTATTATGTATTGTTTAATTTCACAAATACTATGATTTAATTTTTCTATTTTTTCGATTTTTGCTCATTTTAATAAAATTGACACTTTTAAATTGTTTGAAAAAAAATGTTAAGCACGCTTATAACGACTTTTAACTGCTTTAGCTTGGTTTCTTTTCACTTTTTATGACCGTAAAAAAAGTTTCTGCGCAAAAAAAAAAATTTTATACAGAAAAAAATACACTACGTGATTTTTGTTTTTTTACTTGACAGCTTTTTTATCTGATGGGCTGTTAAAAATGTAACGCAGTAAATTTTACTCTGAGTACATTTTTAATAAGCTTCTTCTAACTTGTACTTGAGTAAATTTTTCGGCCGGTAACTTTAACTTGTACTTGAGTAAATTTTCACTCGAGTAACAGTACTTTTACTTGAGTACAATTTTTTTTTTTACTTTTTCCACCTCTGGAATGAATTAAAAAAAAACTAACAGTATTGTTAAAAAAACTAAATTATAAGTATATCTTGCATTTCTAATTATCCTAGTTAGTTATCCTTCTTTAACTATACTATTTAGCTAACAAGATTTATGACAAAAAATTATAACATAGTAAAGATGAAATAATAATTTATAAAATTATATAAAAATAAGTTTATAAATTCAAAATATTATTTTTTTTATTAAATATTATTATTTTTATTAAACAGGCAAACCACAATAATTCCATTTTTATGAGTAAATGTAGAGAAACAATCTTTCTAAATAGTATACAAAATTGCAATCTTGCAATCTAACTACAATAAAAATTTTGTTCAAAAAAAGTCATAACATTCATCTTTAAATGACACACCTAAATGAAACATCAATGTGATTTTCTCCAACCGCTCGAACAGCTGCAACAGCACCAAATGGTGGAAAGCGCATACGTAGAAAAGGTTGCGGATGTAGCATGCTGAGAATATAAAAAAATAACTGCTCTGCAGCACTGGAGGGCTCCGTTGGTAAATAATTATAACTTTGCAAATGAATGACTAAAAAATGATTTTAATTTTATAAATAGCAATAATAAAAATTAGCTATACATTGTTATTATTAAAATAGTGTGTTAAAAAGCTAATAGTCTTTGTGAAACAGTGTTTTAAAAAGTTAACAGATAAATAATATTATAAACAAAAATAATATTGTAAACAAAAATAATATTGTAAACAAAAATAATATTGCAAACAAAAATATTATTGTAAACAAAAAATAATATTGTAAACAAAAATATTATTGTAAACAAAAAGAAATTTGTAAAATAAGTACAAACAAATTTTATTTAAGTTCTTTTTTTATTATTTTTTTACTTTCCATTTTCGTATTAATTAAAAACAATTTTTTTTCTTTTAACTTGAAATTTTCTTTTATCGTTTTTGTTTACTATTTTTAATATCTCGACCAATTTTTTTAAAGAATCAAAAATTCAAGTATTTTACATAATTTATGCAAGATCCAAAACAATATTACACAAAACAATTTCACTTGTCTTATATGAGATATTTTATTTTGCTTATGTATTGAAAGAGTTTTGATAAAATATTGTAAAACAGATATGATGATAAAATATTAAAGTAAACTGAGAAAAAAGTTAAACATATTGAATAATAATAAACTAAAAAGAGTGCTATAAATGTCTATAATATTATTTATTGAATTTGTAAAATCAATTTTTATAGTTGTTTTTTAATATTCAAACATTTCTATTTTAACAATGACACCTTTAACTAAAAAATCCTCTTTTTTTCAAACATCTACTTTTTTGAATTCTCTTGTTTGTAGTGCTTTACTGATTAATATGTCATCTTTGTATCACCCAAACATTTTTTTTTGGGTGATACATTATAAAAAAAATTTATTTAGTCAAGTTGACTGTTAGATGAAAAAGTTTAATTATTGAAAAGTTTGAACTATTTATTAATTATACTATGTAACAAATTTTTATTTTTATCTTGACCTTGTGTTTAAATTGTGTTTTCATAACCTGTTTTAAAAACAAATAGAAAACAGCTGCTGCTACACAAAATTTTTGTGACTGGTACAATGATATTTTGAAACTTGTTTTTTTTTAAAAAGGTTCTTAATTTGCATTGAATACTGAGTATTCTTCTAGATTATTCCTGAACTGCTAGAACTCAGAAGATTCAAAATTTTCAGGAATATTCTAGTTTTTAAAACCTTTAGAATCTTTAAGAAACTTCCATAATTTTTTAGAACATTCTTAAACTGTCCAAAAGTAGTCATACATATATAAAAATACAGATGACTTGAACCAACATTGCAGATCATGTTACTGGTGGAAAAAAAATTTAACTGTATATGAATAGCAATTATTTGATTTAAATGGCATTAAGAAGTTACTTGCACCTAGCTGATGCATTTTACTATCAGTCTGGAAAATTTGTAAATATAAGATCAAAAAATTATTCCCTAGAAGCAAATTGTAAAATTTGCCAGGCCTACAAGGCATATTTTAGCATGCCTGTTGGGGATCAGGACAAGCGCATTGCATTTCACACACAAATATCAGAAGTGAACTCTTGAAATTAAGTAGATCAAGTGCTTCTTGCTTAGAGGTATTTTGTAAAAATTTAATAATATAAATATATGCAGTTCAATTTAAGAAACTGCAATTGAGTTTCCATATACCTGAAGGAAGGTATTAGAGATACAAATTACAGTTTTGCAGGTGCTGTTGAACAGAGGAGGCCATGTTACCTTAAGTAGAGAGATGTCAACAACCTGATCAAAGAATTAAGTCTTACTAAGCTTCTGATATTCAGGCTCAATCAGTGGGTCTTATTGGATAAAAATCAGCAAGTAACAGACCAGAGGCAGCATCGTTAATTATCTTCCAACTTTTTCAGTCAGATAGATGGACTGTGTTTCTGCAATGATGTGGCAGATCTTTTCAAAGCTATTAATATCAAATGTAAGCTGAGTGAATGATGCCTATTTATTTTAAACTTCATCCCATTTTTACATCCTAGAATTATTTCAAAACGAAAAATACTTATTTCACATCAGGGGAGGTCATCAGAGACATCTCTGATGAACTCCTATCTGTAGGTTTCATTCAAAAAGGTTTCATTTCTCATAGACCCTCAAGATTGCTTCATAAAATTCCACTATCACAGTTCTATCTGTTGAAAGAAAATTAGAAAGTGCTTATGCCATAACTGCACATCAAATTAAAGTTTCTGTTAAATGATCAGGTCTGTGAATTATCAAAAGATGAAAAAAATAAAAAATAATATAAATTGATGAGACAGTTAAAATTAACTGTCTTATCAAGCAATTTTTCACTGCTCTTGACAAGGAGTCGGTACTTTTTAAGCACCTCCAAAATCTTTTTCTGAAACTGTCTAAGATTAAGGTTAGAATCAAGAAAATCATAGAATGTCACAAGTTTACCAAGCTCTTGAACAGGAAGGAGAAAGTTGTTTGGAATATATTTTTTGCAGTTGTTCATTGCTTCCAGAGTAATCAGAAGGCTGAAACTAAGTTTAGTTCAAAATCTCATAAAGAATTATGCCAATGAGATCTTATAAAGTATTATACTAAAGAGATACAAAACACCACTTAAAGTTTATATCTTCAACACTCTTTATTTCAAGGAGAAGCATGGGGAGCAAAGTGAGCACCTTCATCAAGATATATTGTGCTTGAATGTTGTTATCAAGAACAGTATAATGAAAATATGACAGGGACACTAATTTTCCTTATTCTGTTTGTTTAAATAAAAATGATTTTTTTTTGTGCTGTGGTCATAAATCAACGTTTGTGCTCAATACAGCCATTTTTCTGAAATCTTTAGGTTTAAGCAAATTAAATTTAAATGAAAAAAAACACTTTGAACCCAAAAACAAAAGCTGCCTAACATATTTTTTTTTTCATTGTACTGTGGGAGACAACTAAAACATAATCTTGCGTAGATGTAGATTGTATCCAGCTACTGTTTTGTAGAAGGGCTCCAAGGTGAAGACTTTTTTCCTTTCAAATATTTTTCAATCAGTCTTATTATTTTAAAAGGTCTTTGAGCCTCTAATTACCTAAATTCTATTATTTCATCTAACTAAAACAACTTTCTGACTGATGATTTGTCAACTATAATAATAGAAACTTTTTGTTGTTAAATGGATAAAATGAGGCCATTACTTTCGCAACTATGATTTACATATCATTAGCTTTTGATAAAATTTGGTATGCTGATCTTTTCCATATCTCTCTTTAAATGGTAAAAGATTGAAAATATTTTAGAATCTTCATTTCCTACAAGTTTTTTAAGTCCTCTGTCTACTATTATCTTGCTTCTTAACTTTCTTCTTAACTTTCTTCTTAACTATCTTCTTTACTTTCTTCTTTAATTTCTTCTTAACTATCATTTTAACTATCTTCTTAACTATCTTCTTAACTATCTTCTTTAGTTCCTAGTAACATCAACTTAAATGGTGGTTATCTGTAGCCTTGTTTAAAGTGAATTTATATATTATTAAACAAAAGAAAGCGCAAAAGGTCTTTTAGAAAAAATAATATAGTCAATGCGAGGCTAAAAAAGATACAAAATATGTAAACACAGCGTTTAAAATAACGGCCGGTCAACGATCAATGACTGCCCATAATGAGTAAAATTGCTATTTTGACCTCCCAAAATGAATTCTTGCCAGTCATGGTTGACCGGTTAAAAAATAATCAGAGTTTTGAAAAACAAGATTTGAAAATTAATCAGATTATCATTTGGAAAAAGCATGTACTAAATTATCATATAATCATTAAAATTTGGAAAAAATTTATCAGTTTATCAAACTTCCTTTAAGAAGTAAAATGAAAATCTGCACGCTTAATTTTAAACTATTGACATTGGCAAAAAAAAATTTTAATGTTCAATATTTGCAAGTTTAAAAAAGGAATACTAATTTGTTAATTATCAAAAATTAAGTTATTTTTGTATTTATAAAGTTTAGTCATGAAGAACTATTACAAAGATTAAAATGAAAACAAAGAAATTAATAAAAATATTGACCATACAAAAAAAAAAACAGTTGACCGTCAATTCCAAGGGTTAGCTGGTCAAATTGACTGCTCGCTTTCGATTTCTTATTTTACACGCTGAAACATATAATTATTTATAACAATTAGCATTACCTAGTAGTTTATTTACAGAAATACTTATAGGAATACTAAAAAAAATTTTTTGTTTTGTTTTAGCTTCTAATAAAAACTAGTTTAAAACATTAGCAAATGTTTGAAAACCATTGTGATTGGTGGTTATTTCCACTTTGTTATATAAAACAAAAGCATTTAGCTGTTGTAGATAGTTTTTTCACAAAACCACATACTTTTGTTGAAGTAAATTAAAATAATTTAAATAAATTAAGATAAATTAAGATAAGAACAAATGTTTTAGATGCAGATACAACATTTAAAACGTTTCTACAATAATAATAGAATCAATATAATGTTAAGTTAAACAAAACACTGTTAACATAATGTAATAAAAAACCATTTTAAAAAAATCAAACATATAAATTATACTAGTTCCAAGATTTATTAAAGTAATTTACCAATAATAATAACCTAAATAAGATTATTAAAAACTAAATGTAATGCATAGTAAAATATAAATGTTACCAGTTTGTCCCATAGCAATAGGTAGAAGTTCCCAGATATACCCAACTTCAAATTTTTTTGGAATAAAAACATCACTAAATTTATGAACAGAAAAGTTGGCTTGTTTCAAATTTGGAGAATCCCAAGCTATTAACGATTGAAAATATAGAAATGAATCCTAAAAATAAATACATAAAAAATATTTTCATTCTTTTAAAATGTAAAATAAGCACAAAGTATATTAACAATTCCTTATATTGGAAACTTTATTTAAATCAAAAATGTTAGGTATTTTGTTTGATAAGCATCATTACAGATAATCATGCTTTGTGAATTTAAAGAATTCTTGAGCCTTTAGACCAATTCCATTTAAAAGGGTTAACTTAATTCGGTTTAAATTTTTTTGAAAAAATGCCTTCATCTACAATAGATCTTGGCTCTAATCTGTTCTAGTAAACATTAATTGAATATAATTATCAACATTTCTATCAATTTTCACAAAAAAAATTAGAGTTCCAACCAAGAAAGTGCTTATAATTAAGAAAAATTTCGCCAATAAACGATCAGAACAGATCATATTATTAAACTGTGTTTATTTTACCTAAAAAATGTATTTATTTAAAATCTTTTTCAATTTTGGACAAGCAATTGTGATTTTAAGATTTATTTTTTTTAAAAAAAACCTTAGGTCTGGGTTTTTTTGCAACAAACATTTTTATTTTATGTAACTGCATTTTTATTTTTTTCATCTTTTGATAATTCACAGACCAGATCATTTAACAGAAATATGTCATAGTCAGCAAAATATTATACAGATGCTATAATTATTTAAAATCACCTTAACTACATTAAGTAAGTAAATCTGGCACTGGGTACAAATTTTTGCATTGGACAAATTGAAATCCCTACTAAACATCATTAGACTTTGTGTGTTAATTGTCGCTTCTTTTTAGTGTAGATAATAATATGATTAATAAATGCTGTGCTATTGGTTGTACCTCATTGGTTGTACATTGGTTGGCTGTGCTATTGGTTGTACCAGTTACATTAATGGTGAAGTGTCAGTTTGAAAAAGATTATTTATAGTGAGAGAACAATCCAAATAAAAAAATAAATAAAAAAAATTTATATTTTTGAAAATGAAATTAATGCTGTTAAAGATAAACAAGAATCTAAGAAATAAGATTTTGATCGCTTGTCTTTATTAGATGATTCTCACAAAATTGTTATATCGTTGGTTTTATTGTTAAAAAATTAATAATGAAGTTTGAAAAATGTTGCAAACTGCTTTTTACTTGACATTGTTAACAAGAGTTAACTGATTGAATTATTTAAATAAATTGTCCAGAGTTATTATCTTAATGATTTTTTGTTTCAGGATTTACAGAAAAAAGAGAAAAATGAACGACATTTTAAAACCGCTTGTTTTTCAACCATTTGTAGTTGCACACTAATTTTTTTTGACAATAAGTATTTAAAAAAACTTATGTATGATTTTTCATAACACATTCTAAATTTTAGATAAGATTCATTTGAGTACAATCGCTAGAATAAAACTCTTTTTTCTCATAATTTACAAAGCATTTTATCAACTTTTTTATTACCACTTTTAGAATATATCTGTGAAAGTTTCGCTAGTTCACATATTTGATTAATTAAAGTTAGTTCTTAGCAGTAGAGAAGATTATAAACCATTTTTATGTTCAAATTGTTCAAATTGTGGAGAAGAAACCATACACTATGTTATTTCTAATACTTATTTTTGTAACACCAGAAAAAGAGTCAGTGGTTCCATTATTGCACTTAAAAAAAAAACATAAAGAAAAATGAAAATACTTTGCTTCACATTTTTAACCAGTTTGTTTGAATTGTTTGATTAGAAAAAATTCAAAGTGTTTGAATTTTTTCTAATTAAACACTTTCAAAGTTTTGAAAGTTGCAAAATTTCTACTGACTTCTACTTCTATCTAACTCATATCTAAGTTAAACTAGTTAAACATTTAATATATCTTAAAGAAATGGGTTAGATTAGATGAGAAGGATATTACCTTTTTCGCATATATTTTTATATAATATTTTTAAATAATAATTCACATAATATTTTGAAAACAAAAAACCTACTTCATAGCAAATATAATAAGAGGTAAAACCGACAACAGAACGTTTATTAAACGTAATAATTATCTACAACTTAAAAAAAATTGAAGTAAACAAAGTTTAGTAGAGATTTCACTTTAGCTAATGCAAAAAATTTTATCCATTGCCAGATTTACTTAAAATTTATAGCGCAATAGTTAAAATGTTTTGAGAAAGTTTGTCCATTCGACAGAATATACAATTTTAAAATTAAATTTTTGTTTTTTTTTCAATTTAAGTAGAATAGAAGGCCTTGTATTTAACTAGGCCAATCAGAAATTGAAGCATGTCACACATGTCACTTAAGAAAAAAAACAACTAATTTAAAGATTAAGCACAAAGAAATCGTGGTAAAGATACTTCTTCAAATCTGGGGACTAGGAATGGCGACTAGGAAATTTTCAAACAAACAATTATGCAATAAGCACTTGCATACAAATTTTAATATTTAAAAAAAAAAAATTAAATCTTCATTTAACTGTTTAAGTTCTCCATCAAACCTTGAAAAAAGTAGAGAATAATGCTGATTTAACATGAATTTAACCTGTCTGCATGCCACTAGTTAGGCATAAGTCACTACTTAGGCATTTCTGCTATTAATTAGCCAGGTATTTTCTAGCAATAGCAACTGTTATTTTATTTTATAAATAATTACTTTCTTACCTTATTGTAATAATAATTCACATTAGCAACTTATATTCTATATATTACATTTTTTATTAATATTAAATGATTTATATTACTAATTTATTATTTAGTTGTGTTTAAAATAATTTAAGAAACAACTATTATTTGAAATAATAAAAAGAAATTAGGTTTAAACAAAATTCTTACTTGATTGAAATCCTCTTTAAACTTTCTCAATGTCTTTAGCTGAAGAGGAAGAAGGCTAGATTGAAGACTGAGGATCTCAACATCCGGTTTAATAGTTTCTTGCAAATACTTTCTAAAATTGTTTTTACCAGCCTAAAAAATATATTGCCAAATTATTGAAAACATATGCTGAAAAATTTCTTACAAAGTAAGATTTTATTTTTATTTTCTACACAAAACATATATAATACTTAAATTTAAAATTAATTAATATATTTTTATAAATATTTGATGAAAAATAACTACACATGAGGACAACAATATAATTTCAATATGAAAATGCATTATTCATTAATAAAACTATGTTAAATTAATGTGTGTGTGTATATATATATATATATATATATATATATATATATATATATATATATATATATATATATATATATATATATATATATATATATATATATATATATATACATATATATATATATATATATATATATATATATATATATATATATATATATATATATATATATATATATATATATATATATATATATATACTTAAAAATACTTACATTTTTTTGTTTGAATTTAAATATCTCCATAGAATAAAAAGCATTTTGAAATTCAAATATTGATAAAACACCATTTCCATCTTTGTCAAAGTTTTCAAACGTTTTTATTACTATAGGATCAATAAAATTATTATAAAAAATCTCTTTTTTTAATTCTGGTCCAACTTTATAATAAAACACCGCTAAGCCTATGCTCACTGGAATAATGAAAAATACTGTTAACTTAAAATATCTAATATAGTAGTTTTCTTCTTTTGAAAATGCATGGTCATTTTCAGTAAGATTTTTCTTTATCATTCTCAATTTTGTCTTGAAATTATAATAAAATCTCTTTCATTTTTGTAAGGATATTATGGATCCACGATAGAAATTTTGAATCTAAAAAATTTTAGTTAAAACAACAAGCAAATTGATAACATGCATTTTATGCTTTCATGTCAAATGTTAAATAGTTAGTTATGAAATGCTTAAATCATTTTGCATTCATTAATTCCGGAATAACCAATATTTTTAATGGAAGTTTTAAAATTTAAAACTAATTTAGTGAATATATATATTAAAGGCAGTATTAGGCTAATTCATTTTAAATATCTGACTTAAATTTTTTTTTTTTGAATTATTATTCCGTAAATTAGCGCAATTAAATAAAATAAGATCGTTGCGAGGTTACTCCTCATTTGAATAATTTTTTAAAAATGGTCAATGGACCTTTCCCATAAATCGGCAAATGCGCAATGCATTGTGGTAGTTGTATTCATTTAAATCAAAAAATTAGGAATTAAATATTATTATAATGATGAGTTCTTTTAATGCTAACTTAGAAAATAAAATTGATGCTAGTTCTTTTCAGAACTCTTGCCAGGCATCTAAAGCTGTGTATCGGGAACTTAAGCATGATGAACTTATTTCTGTTGACGAAGAAGAATCTATAAACAAGAGTATATCAACTTGGTCAAGAGACATTTCACTTTTACCAAATATATCTCACAATTTTATCAAGAATTATCTTGTTAATGATACTATATATATATTGATAATTGTAAAAAAGGAGCCAATAAACACCAAACTCTTGGCTATCGTTTATTTAAAGAAAACTATGTCAAAAATGTATGTGTTAAAGCAAATGTAACAGCATCCATAAATTTGTTTATTGTAAAGTCTAATGCTGCTTCTATGAAACGTAAACAATACAAAGTTCTTGTTTCTAATTCTTTTTCCAAAGTAAGTTGAAAATCGCCTTCAAGAAATGGTGGTATGTTGAGACTTATTCCTTTTGGTAAGTCATTTATGATATTGAAACCTCTATCTGCCATCAGGCTATCACCTTTTTCTAATAATTTTAGTATGCCACAGTGATTTGTTATCTGTTTATCGCTTGATCTTCCTGCATACAAATCAGAAACAAATGTAATGGCACCACTCGGTGCAATACCAATCAAACCTTTTGCTGTGTGATGATGTTTATATTTTGAGAACATTGCTGATTGAGTGCGATAGCTAGTTGGCATCACAGTAAATATTTCTGTACAGTCTATAATTACACGAGTATTAGGGTATACATCTTTAAAGCAACTAGGCATTGTTTCATTAACTAGTTTTTTTGTTGGCTATATTGGAATTGATCTAAATTTTATGTGCAAAAAATCATACCAAGTAATTATTATCCTACTGGTAGTGCTCGATGAAATATTAAACCGTATTGCTAAATCTTCTATAGGAAAGGCGCAACGTAGTCGAATTAGCACCATAAAAAATTCCTCTTCAACATTTAATATATGTGATCTTCCTTTTGTTTTAGATGAAGAAGTTTCAGATAAATTGTCAGCAATAGTAGACATTGAACCCCAATAATTTAGTCAATATATTTATGGTTCTAAAAACTTCATGACTACTTTAAATAGTTCAAAATTTTCAAAACCTGTGTAAAATTTGAAATGTTCTTTGTTATGTTTAAACCTTTTAACTGTAAATTGTGATAGAAGTATTTTGTCATTGAGCTTACGTATAGCTTCTTTTTGAGTGTTTACTAACGCTTGTTTTTCTTTTATAATGTCCTCAATTTGATCTTTTAGAATTTTATTTTCTTGTTTTAATTTTTCATTGTAGCTTAAAACAGGTGTCGATAGTTCTTCACTATAAGGTATTTGTGTTGTTTTATGTAATAAGCCAAGGCTATTTTCGGTTTTCCTTGGTACATGAGCAGTTAGTTTAACTGTTTTTCGAATAATTGTTGGAACATTATTCATATAAGTTTTTTTGTTCCCATGAAAGTGTGCTGAACAAACTCTGTGTGAAGAAGAAGGAGTGAAGTCTTTTCTGCTAATTTTGGCTAACCATAACTTTCTTAACACTTTTTCCTTGGGTATAACATAAAATGATTATTTTTTATTACGCTTAGAATTATTAAAACAGTTTAGTACACAACAAGTACATCCACCCTCAGTGAGATCGAATTTTGTTCACTGTTTTCACAAGGTTCAACTTCTCCGTTAAAAGTGAGTTCACCTTCAGTAATTTCACTATCATCTTCACTGTTTTCATAAAGTTCAATTTCACTGTTTTCACAAAGTTCAATCTCACTGTTTTCACATAATTGAACATCACTGTTAAAATTTATTTGGTTTTTCGACATTTGTTTTGATTTAAATAAATACAACTACCACAATGCATTGCGTTTTTGCCGATTTATGGGAAAGGTCCATTAAAATTTTAGATTAGGTTTATTCATTCATGGTCAAAAATAAATTTACGAATTTTTTTTTGACAAAGAGCGGCACACCAGGCCTCTCTGTTATGAAAATACAGTTTTTCAATTTCAGCGTAAGTGAAAATGCCATAGCAGAGAAAGTTCGTGTTTAAAATTGTTCAAATTCTTTACGTCCACTGCATTTTGGGTTAAAGAATTCAATAATCTTACAATACGGTTGGTAAAGAAGTTGCTTCTTTCAGCGCAGTTTCGGACAAGTTGTGCTCTTAGTTCTTTAGTGTGTCCACGAGGCCGAAAACTGTACTTTGAAGATTCCGTGTTAGGTTGAAGTTGAGGGACGTGAAAGTTAACTTTAACAATTTTGGTCATGATTTTATATTGTTCGATAAGGTCTCCTTTTTCTCGTCGTTCAGTTAGTGTTGTCAGGTTAAGGTTTGATAGTCTTTGAGCATACGAAAGATGTTTAAGGGAGGCAATATGTTTTGTGGCTCGGTGTTGAACTTGCTCAAGTTTGGCAATGTCTTGAGATAAAAACGGTGACCAGGCCTGTACTGCGAATTCTATGTGTGGGCGAACGTACGAAATATACAGTGTGCGCCATAATGCAGAACCCCGACCTCGAAAAGCCTTCTTAAGCCTGCCAAGCATTCGGTTGCCAGCTGATGCAGCCGCACAGACTTGTTTTTTAACTTTTAGATCGCTCGTTATAAAAACGCATAGGTCTCATTCAGATGACGTGCATGATAGCTGGTGCAGTTGGCCGTCCAGGTTAATCATTGTATAAATTGCAGTCGATTTTTTTTTGTTGCTGCGCCCGGTGTGCATAACTTTGCACTTTTCGACATTAAATGACATGAGCCATGTGTGCGACCACTTCACTGCTTTGTTGATATCGGCTTGGAGTTTTATGATGTCATGGTTTGATTCTATAGTTCCGATTATTTTACAGTCATCTGCATACATTTTAAAGTGGTGTTGTATTTTGTCCGGCAAATCGTTAATGTAGATAAAGAAAAGGAGTGGTCCAAGAACAGATCCTTGTGGCACACCGCTAGAGACAGTTTTCCAATTAGATTTATTGTTACCAATGGTTACGCGTTGTAGCCGGTAGTTGAACACTCCATATAAAGTTGTCGAACACTCCATATAATTTTAGCTTGTGCAGCAGACGACGGTGCGGAACTTTGTCGAATGCTTTAGCAAAGTCTGTGAATATAATATTGGTTAGGTGACTTTTGCGGGCAGCTTCAGTCAGGATGTCGCAAGTTTCGAGTAAGTTTGTGACGCAACCTTTTCCTTTTCGGAACCCGAGTTGAGCAGAGCTGATGAGTTTATTTTTTTTTTAAGGGACAGAAGTACGTGAGATAGGCCGATAGTTTGAGGGGTTTAACCTGCAGCCTTTTTTGAAAATATATTGTTTTATATTTTATATTGCTTTATATTTCATATTGCTAGTATGTATAAATCTTCAGGTTTATTTTATTTTTTATTTAGTATTTGAAAAAACAAACAAAAAAAATTTTTATTACGGTTTTTATTACACGGTTTTGTAAAAATTAAAAAAAAATTAAAAAAAATTAAAAAAAATAAATAAATAAATAAAATAAAAAAAAATAATAAATTATGTATAAATGTGTATGTGTATCTGTGTATGTATGTATACTGGTATATATATGGGCGTATATGTGCTGTTAGTATGGGTGTGTGTGTGTGTGTGCTTGCAGTCTATGTATATTAAAAAATAAAAAATAAAAAAAAATATTGGGTCATATAACCTCTGGCGTAGGAACAGCCAGAGGTTATATGGCCCAATTAAAAACTAAAACTGCTTGGCAATCGTTAAGCTGGATTAGGATTCGGTGATACCACCTATGATCGCTTGTATGGTAAAGATGCAAATACAATATACACTTAAGAAAAAAAAAAAAAAAAAAAAAACTACATTAGAACAAGAGCTAATTATCAACAAGAATGTCCACCCCACCCTGATTTTATTTTCTACAATTTTAATACAAGAAATGTTCAATTCAATTATTTTTTTTTAATCTATTCGATTTATATTAACATCACTAAAACACTATGACGTCATCAAACACATTAATAAATATACTGAAGTATATTAATTATTTTTAACTATTCTTTGCAACGGTTTATATTACTATTTATCGAAACAGATCCAATTCAAAAGCGAATAAACATTTACAAAAAATCAGTAAAAATGAATTCATTTAAAGCGTTTTGATTCCAGCGGTTCTCTACAAGACCTCAAGGACTTCTTCGAGTTTCCACATTCTTTATTCTTAATTTTTATTGTTATATTTATTGTTATATTTCTATTGTTAACGAAATCTTTATTGTAAATATTATTTATTTGTTTTTTATGTCTTACGTTTTATTCACATAAAGTTATAATAGAAATTGTAATAATGATTGTAATAAAGAATAAACAGGTCCAAAAGTTTTTCTTTGACGGATTCGTATGATGCGAGTGTGGTCGGTTAGTTTATCCTAGTGGAACGAGTGTTGAATGTTTTTTTGTTTTTTGTTTTTTTTAGTTGTTTAGATGCCCCAAGAAGACCTAACGGTCTTGTCACAGAGCACCGCGGATGTGCATTTAACCAGGAAGTTCACGCCTCCTTCCTTACCGTGACGTTGGTATAGACCCTAATGGTTCGAGTTCGAAAACTGATTGAAAATATTCGTTAAGAGTGTTGCAGATTACTGTAGGATCTGTTGTAGTTTGATTATTAGTGGATTATTACTTTAGGAACTGTTGTATTTTGATTATTAGTGGATTATTTTTGGGTCATATCTGCTATTATTTACTAGTTCCATTTCGTAATCCAGAACGGCTGTTTTAACTAAATTTTTTACTGCTTTGCTTGCTTTTTTATGCTATTCGCGTAGAGTTAGCTTGTTTGTTCGGCTGGCTGCGATAAATTTGCCCCAGAGTTCGATTTTCAATTTGATAGCATTTGCAACATCTTTGGTCATCCATATTTTGTGTTTGTTAGTACAAGGGGTGGTCGTTGATGGGACGTGTAATGAGGTTGCTTCGTTGAATTTTTTGATAAGTATTTGATATTTTTTGGAAATGTTCAAGTCGTCGAAAGAGATTAAGAGATCAAGTTGTAGTCGGCTTTGCTCCAGATCAGACACTTTTTGTAGACGTTAGAAGAATCAGTTATTTCGGGTTCTTTAGTTTTTAAATTGATGAAAGCTATACTTCCCTCAATAAGACAGTGTGCTTGACTTTTGGCTGTGTGGCCGAGAGGACTAGCTTCTTTTATGTTCATTATTCGGTCTGGTTTGTTAGTCAGGATCAAGTCAGGAGTATTTTTTGGAGGTTCCTCGCGAGTAATGCGATACGCTGGAAAAGTTATTAGCTGGGTCAAATGATTTTCTTCTGAGAAAAGACTGTCTTGAAATTTGCTATCTGTTGGCCAATCGTTTTGTACGTATACAACAGTCGCGACGACACCTCCTACGTCAACATTTGAATACACAGTGTTACTGAAGTTGAAGTCGCCGTACGCAAGAAGGTTGAGCAGCCAATTGTGTTGCATTCATCAGAGGCAGTACTTATTGAGCTTATTATTTCATCGAGCGTTAAGTGATTCAGGTCATGAGGACGGTAGAGACAGCTATTTTTGTGTCGGAGTTGTTAGTGAACCAAGTTTCGACAATCAAAATTATGTGTGGTTAAAGTAAAGCGTCTATTGGGGTAATTTTGGCTCTTAGTTCGTCGTATGGCCGTTAAGTGAGCAAGGGTTATTGGCCCAGTAGATAAGTTGTTCTGGTTTCTTTGCTTTTAGTTGTACTTGGTTGTTGTAATTTTGGTATTTAGCTTATCAGAAGAGATTTTTGGCTTATTATAATTGCTGTACGTTGTCTATTGTGGTTGTTTGATGTTTAGTTCGTCAGCCATTTATTATTTGTTGAGTTGGGTACAGGAGTGTATTGGTTATTGAAAGATGGTTTGCAGTTGAGTGCTAGGTTGTGACCAGTATTTTTATTTAAATGAATGGTAATTTGAATAAATGAATGGTAAATGTTAATAATTAACAAATGAATCAGTTTATAAATAAATAAATTATAAATTATAATATTAATAAATGAATAAACAATTAATAAACGAATGGTAAATTTTTATTTAAATTTAAACGACCAGTATTTTTATTTAAAGGAATGGTAATTATAGATCAGTAAAATTAAGAAACTATCAGCTAATTGGCTAAATGATTAGTATATTATATTATTTAAATGATTATTAAATTACTACAAAATGCCAACATCGTGAAATTAAAAAGGTTCTTTCATCTTCTCCTATACTCTCATTCTTTGACACATCAAAAGATATCCAGATTCAGGTAGACGTATCTTCACATGGATTAGGAGCCTGTATTATGCAAGTAGGTCACCCAATCAGCTATACTTTTTGTAGTTTAACCATAGGAGAACAGAGATATGCCCAGATAGAGAAAAAACTTTTAGCAATAGTTTTTGCTTGTGAACGTTTCAATCAATATTCCTATGGGCAACAGGTCTCAATAGAAAATGATCACAAACCTCTTGAACATATCTTGCACAAGCCGCTCTCAGAAACACCACCTCACATACAAAGACTTCTGATAAAACTCCAAAAATATCAAGTTATAGTAAAAAATGTTTCAGGAAAAGAGCTGACACATTGCTGACTCTTTATCACGTGTCCATTAATACACATTGCAGACTCTTTATCACGTGTCCACCTCAACATTTTTGACGAGGATGACAGCCTAAATGAGGACTGCAATATTATGGTCCACACTTTAGTTCAAAAGTTGCCAATATCAACAGATAGACTAAACCAATTGTAGCACGACACTAAACTTGACCTTGTGCTCTCTCAAATAACAAACTACATAACTCATGGTTGGCCCCGAAACCGACAAATGCTTTGCGGTGAAGAAAAGAAATATAGGACCATCAGAAACAACTTAGACCTAGCAGAGGAAATAATTCTAAAAGAAAAGAAAATATTCATACCAATTGCTATGAAATCCCTTATATTAAGACAGCTTTACTTATCACACCTTGGCACCGAAAAGACGAAAGCTAGAGTTCGAAACGCTGTTTACTGGCCAGGACTTATAAACGATATAGATAAACTAATACTCAGTTACCAAAAATGCCTTAAATTACGTAATAACAACAAAAAGGAAAAAATCATTCAAAACGACATTCCTGACTTACCATGAAGTAAAGTAGGACCAGACTTATATGAGTTGCATAGAATTGTTATAGACTACTTTTCTAAGTTTATAGAGAACAGTGTCATTCCTTACAAAACGACATTCTCTGTAATTAAATTTATGAAAAACATTTTTACTCGTCACGCAATACCTTCAAATCTCATTGCCGATAACAACCCCTACAACAGTGCAGAGTTCCTTAACTTCTCTAAGGAATATGGGTTCAACTTCACTCCATCAAATGGTCTCAGTGAAATGGGTGTGAAAATTATGTAGAAAATACTTGAAAAATGCGACAATTCTGGTCTTCTAGAATACTCAATATGCCTCTCACAGGTATGGACTACTCTTCATCCTAACTTCTCATGAACAGAAAAAAGCGAACAATTCTACCTGTCCACCATGACTTACTTATACCAGCAGTTCCTTTAAATGCTTATAGTCAGAACACCAAGTCTAGAAATCGTCAAATAAGTGGCGAAGAGTATATGGACGCAATCGTAAACTTCTGATTAAAACCAATGAACAACCACTAGCATATCAGCATAAACAACTTGATTTTCCATACAAATTACCAACATTTATCATTCTTCTCTTATCAAATAAGGAAACAGCAAACAATGAAATAGAAGAAGCAACAAGTATTCATGAAACTCTATCGACTGAACCACAGCCTGACGTTCGAAGATCGTCAAGGACTAAAAACAGACCTGCCTACTTGAGGGACTTAATTTAACTGTGTATATTGTAAAGACCTTATTAATTATATGATATACACACATCTTTGAAAAAAAAAATTAGAAGGAAGATGTAATATCCGTGTTTGGCATAAGAAACACATGCCTCGTGTTATTATTATTACTTGAAATAAATATGGTAAAAATTATCACTAATCAGAATGCACAAATGGTCATAGGGTTTAAACTATTGTGATTGTAATGAAAACAGAAACAATAACTATTGTTATTGTATTAACTTTTTAGAAACAATAACAATACTTGTGGTTTACAATTATTTTAATACAATAACAATAAATGTTGTATTGCAATTCATCTTCTTAATACAATAACAATATCTGGAAAAAAAAAAGTTTTGTAATGACCCACTACAATAACAATAATTATTGTATTGTAATTCATCTTTATAATACAATAACATTTATTGTTATTGTAATTATAAAGGTAAAGTTTCACAATCACTTTACATTAGTGTCACAATCACATTAGTGCTTTTTTCTGTGCGAAAAAGGTTGTTTTTTTCATACTTATTTTTTTTTCGCCATGATTTACTTCAATAGGTAATGTCACGTTTTAACGTGATTTACTTCAATAGGTAATGTCACGTTTTAACGTGATTTACTTCAATAGGTAATGTCACGTCAAAATTAAAATGTTATCAAAGTCATACTAGATAGAAAAAAGGTTTCACTGGTTTATCAGCTGTCCCATTCACTTTGTGGTTATCCAAAAAACTTTTTTGGTTTCTATCTCTGTTTACCTTATTGTATACAATACAGTATATGTATTGTATACAGTATTGTATAATGTATGCAATACAGGGAGATATAAGTATATGTGTTTATATGTATTATGAATGTAAGTCAATCGTTATCCTGCTCTAAAATCTTGATCTTTTCTCTTCGAGTAACTTCCAACACTAATTAGTGGTTGCTTGCAGCCTTGTTGGAAGCGAAGATGATGAAAAAAAAAAAAAAAAGTGTGTATGTGTGTTTGTATATATGTATTTGTATGTGTCTATATATGTGTGTGTGTGTGATTGTGATTAATACTAGATTACTATTATTTTGTTGAGATTATTGTAATTAATTTTATTTTGATCATTTTATTAATATTATTATTTTTATTGTTATCATTGTATTGTTATTGTTGTTACTACTACCACTTTTATTATTATTTATTATTATTATTTTTACTACTACAACTTTTAATGCTCGTTTTTGATACTGCTGTGGACGATTAAAAGCGTTGACCCTAAAATTGAGGCCGATTGACCAACACAGAACCTATTTCTGAACTATGATGTGGGAAAAAGTGGATTTAGAATAAACAACTTTATAACAATAAATAAAAAAGAAGTAAAAACAAAATATAACAACAATATTTTATTTAAAAATAAATCTATTTGCTGATTAATCACTGACTTCATTTAAAAGAACTATAGAATCATTACAGTACAAAGATTTATAATACAACCATTAAATTTTTTTTTAACTTAACTCACATGTGTCTACCACTGACAGCTTGAATACTGGATCCACGCAACCCCCGGAAGGTAGTTTGGGAAAGGCTTTAAGCAACTGAGCCATAAAATATTAACTTCGATACCTTTATTTATTTTTTATTTTTTTTGCGTATTGCGTTTGTTATTACAGATTAACATGTAAAAATCTAGCTAATTTTAGAGTTACTTAAAACATCTTATTTGATAGAAAATAGTTTTTTATTTTTTATTTTGCTATCTTTTGTACTTTTTCCGAAGCTGTTTTACTTGTATATCGGTTACTATAGCAGAAATTCGTTTCTAAATTCTGGGTTTATTTGTGGTGTGTTTTTAAGGCTGGTTATTTTCAAAATGTCATACTTTCATTAGATAGTCAAAGTAAAGACTTTGGAATAGAACCCGGTGTATCGTATTTGTTTGTAATACTTAAAATCCCCAGCTGACGCTTTGGTAGGTGTTAGTTTAACAAGACTAAAATCACAGCTGACACAGGTCAGGTTAGGGTCTAGTCCATCGGTTAAATATAATGGCAAAAAATTTTTTTTTTTTTTAAATGTGATAAATTCCTGTACTTGGAATTCGGAAATTGAAATTATTTTCTATAAAAACCCGGATAAATTCATGTATTTGGAAGGCACTACTTTAGTTTCTTGGAGTAATGGTGTTAAGAAGGTCTGTTCTTACTGTACTTAGTACGTTATATTCATAGGTTTTTTATTTACTGTAACCCACGCATGGTGATTTCGCAAATTTTTCAAAACGTACGAAGGTACAAACACTTTTGTCTAATGCTTGTAACTCATGGCTACAGGCTGTTGAAAAAAATAAAAGTTATGATTTTTGTAAAGAAAATAATATTTTTTTTTACAAAAATCAAGTACTGTTACACAGGATAAGAGCTGCGGTTGTTGATCAATACTAAGCAAGGGCGTAAGCTCAATACTAAGCAAGGGCGTAAGATAGAGCAAGCGCATAGATAAAAAAATGTTTGATATATTTAATAAAATGAGAAAATAGACCAGAATTTAAATGTCCGTTTTTATGTATCATATTTTGAGTGTACTTTTTTGGTTATCATTGTGATGTGGTCTTTCCATTTTAGGTTATTACTTTAAGTTGATGCCTAGGTTCCCGTTCCTATGTCGTATTTTTTTTTAACTTGGTGATTATTCCATTGTGGGTAGTTATATATAGTTGGGTAGCTTGAATTGTTATTTCAAATAACTTTTGATTTGATACTGTAAACTTTTATAACTTGACATTTTTCTTAATTTAATTTCATGCTCCAATTTTTGTTCATTTGACTAGTTTGTTGAGATCATCTTGCAATATTTCTCAATCCTTTTGATTTTTGATTACGACAATTAACTGTCATCAGCAAATAGCTTGCAGGTACCGTGAAATAATTAAGGTAAATCAATTGCTGCCTGTTTGAGAGAAAGTTGTGTAGCCAACTTGTAAATATTTGGCGAAACCGTAAGTTTTTACTTTAGCAATCAATAATTTATAACATAATCTATCAAACGCTATAGCAAAGTCAAGATAAACCACTAAAGCATAAAATACAGTTTAAACAATTAGTTATCGCATCTATTGATTCTAGCAAATTTGTAATAACTGATTTATCTGTAGTGAATCCATGTTGTTCTTTAGCAATTAACTTAAGTAATTTGTTATGTCATCTTTTATTAGTTTATCTATTTTATTAGTTTTTTGCATTACTTTACAAATAACGGATGATGACGATAGGTCGATAACTATTTTGATCCCTTTTTGGGACTTAGTAATGTTTGTTTCCATAGTTGCGTGGGTAGTCCCAGTGTTGTATACTTTGATGAACTAAGTGGTAAGCTAATAGCAAAATTACATTTTTTTTAAATAAAAAGAGAAACGTTACCGATTCCAGATGGTTTGTTTTCATCTAATAAATAAAGTTTTGTTTTGACATTTGATGGTGAAAAGCATATTTATAAATTTATATATTTGTTAAATAATATTTTCTAAAATTTTAAAATCATTTTTTTTATTAGTTGATTTGCTAAATAATTTGTAAAAATTAGGCAATCTTTTGGATATGCAATACCTTCCTAAAGTCTTACGTGGTATATTAAGTAAGTATATTAATTCATTTTATTAAAGTATCAAATTAATTTTTTCGTAACTTGCATCTATGCTAATAACATTGTAAATGAGTATGTAATAGTTAAAATTTTATATATCCAAATTAAATATCATGTAAATTTACATAATTGAATTTAATTAAGTGTAATAGTGTATATTTGCTAAAATATACACGTTGTAAACTAAAATATTTCTTATACTATAAGCTTTAAACTTAGTTTAGGCAATTCAGCGTCAAAGACCAGTGAGCATAAACAAGTTAAACAATCTATTTAAAATTTACATCAAAGTATCAAAATTGTTAAAACGCCGTCACACATACAAATGTAATATTATCCTGGAAAGAAGGTTGAGTTAGTACTAACCTTTACCTAGATCCCCACCTCGTTGAAGCGTCTAGTCTTTAAATAAACTTAACCGGGCAACCTGCATCTATGTTTAACTCCCTCCTCCCCCTATTCAAAAAGTCTAAGAACTCGGCACGGCTGTTTCAGAGTGGACATACGGCTTCTTGTTATTTTTTGAAAATAATCACTTAGGAGGTGTTACTAAAACTTTCATAACTTTTGAAATATTAAAGATAAATACGTTCTGTAAAAAGAATATGAACACCGACTAAATGTTTTATATTTTATCATTCAATATAATAATGCAAGGCTCTGATTTTTAAATAAACACGCAAAATGAAGAACTTGGCAGAACTTCGAAATTTTAATGGTACTTTTTAGCAAAAATAATCAGAAAAATTATGTTTCTGTTGACTAATATGTAATATAAACATAGTTAGACCAATTATAAAACGCAACCCGTAATACGCGTTGTTAGTAAAATTAAAAAAAAAAACGCGTATAGAAAAGCCTAGAAACTACTTGAAAATAGAAAAGCCTAGAAAATGACGTAATTCGACTAATAATATTAAATTAGCGTATTAATATTATCAGATATTAACATTATTTACAGCGAATGCGAACTTTGTTTTATTTATACACTAAAATTTGACTCGCTAAAAAAGCTGTTTTCATAAATTTAATTACATAGTGAATTGGGAAGCATTTAAAGTTACGTCATTGCTTTAAAATATAAACATACATTTTACGCATGTAACTACAATTTTTTTTTTTGCTAAAAGCAACAAAATTTGCCAAGGTTGAAGACGTTTTAGTTAGAAGTACAGAAAGTATTTTTTTTGATTTTCATGTGCATAAAAGGTTGAAATTTCAATAATTTGGTGGGTATAACAAATCTTGAACGTAGATATTCGTTGTTAAGTATGTAAAATTTCAACCATTAAGCATGTAGCTTAAAATATCTAATCTTGATTGGCCGAAGACAGGTTTTTCGTAAAATACGCAAAAAACAGAAAAGTGATCCCAAATATTTTTACAACTTTTATTTTTATTTCGTTTAATGAAAATATTTATTTAACAAGGAAGGATTTAAGTATAACAAGTAACAGTAACAAGATTTATTTAACAAGGAAGGATATTATTTTTTTTTTATTAGAACAAAAAAGCATTTATAGAAAAAAAAAACTATTACTTTAAAGTTATTGAACTTTTATACTTTATATGCCAAAATTTTTAAAAAACTTTTTATGCGGAAATTGTTTTTGCTAAACTCTTGACCTAATGCCCAATTTTACATTACGTGAAACAGCCGTGTCGGAACAAAAAAAAATTCAGATTTAAACACCATCAAATTAAAACGCTTAAGTTAAAAAAAGTATTTATAGTTGTTAAAATTTTGTCTTTTTTAGGAGTAAAAAATTTTGGGTGGATTGGCCAGTGTACCCAAAATCTTTAATTTTATATTCCTAAATGTTGACTCTTCTCCAGTAAAAAATGTCTTTTTTACTGGAGACAAAATCAATAGCGTTAGAGAAAAAAAAATCGGTACAAAGCTAGTGAATTTCGCATTAATTATATTTTTATACTTAATAATTGTTTTATTTTCATAAAAACTAATGGTAATATAAGGTGACAAAAATGAAAATAAAAAAATGTATTTGTATTTTATTACATGTTTCCTTTTGTTTCCCATCTTTGTTTTTGATTAAACGACCACTGGAGCTTTTCTTTTTTATGTAAACGTCTCCGTTGCTCTTTTTTCTTCTGCAATTTAATGTGGTTATGCGCTTCGATTGCACTTTTTACAGTAGTCGCAAAGGACCTTTTGATCATTTCTTTATTAATGTCTTCAGCTAATTGAAAGTCTTTCGCCGCAATTGCTGCATCAAGATCTTTTTCTATTTTGCTCTACAAGAAAAAAAAAATACATATATATAGGGGAAAGGCGTCTATTATGACATAGCGCCTATGATGGCATACCGGTCATATTTTCATAAATATTGGTTATGACGAAAAATTGATTAAACCAACAAGTCTATACTGACTTTAAATTAGTTTTAGCAAAATACCTCCCTTATGCACAAATGTTGCTTTTATAATCAACAAAAATCGAGATTGAGATGTGCTGTTGTATTTTTAATCCCTTTAATTACCTAAGGTTGTGATTTTATTATTAACTGTGCCGAAATGAAACTTTCATGCATTTTATTTCCAAGTTTTGTGTATTAAATAGAATAATTATTTTAATTTTATCTTTTGAACAAGCCAGACAGCTTGTTTAAATAAAAATGATGACTTCTTCCTATGATGGCATACTGACGAGTTAGGTATGTTGCAATTTTGACGAGTTGAGAAAACATTTATTTTTCATAAAAACAACATATTTGTTAGTGAAGTAAAAAGCAATTTTTACTTCACTAAAAAATTTTTCGTTCAAAAAACACATAAAACGCAATATCTCTTACGCGCATGCGCGAAATTCTACAATGCTGTTATGTAACACGAATAGGTTTTTTAATTAGGATGATTACGCATAATTTCTGGCATTTATGATGGTAGACTTTAAGATTAAACAAAATTGTCAAATTACCCTTGATGCTACCCAGCCCCATCCTCCCCTATGCCATCATAGGAGCAGTAGTTACCTATGATGGCATACTTGTGCTTTTTTTTTTTAAAATAAAAATAACTAATAAAAAA
>NC_061160.1:10539568-10657068 GCF_022113875.1 Hydra vulgaris | reverse complement strand
CTTCCAGATATTCTCACATCTGAGGTGCTTTGTTTGCTGATGATACTACTATTTATTCTTGTCTTGATTAGAAGCCAACATTCTCTGATTGTTTGGAGGGGGCATTTGAGCTTGAAAAGGACCTCACTTCTGCTACAGCATGGTGCTCTCAGAGACTGGTGAATTTTGATTCAGATGAAACTAAATTTTTTTCAGCCAATCGTTATCACAATAAACTAGATTTTCCTACATTAATGAACGGTATTGTATTCGATGATTAATCTACCCTTCATCTTCTAGAATTAACTCTTACTTCAGGTATTTCTTGGAAACCATATATCAAATTGATTGCAAGACTAGTATCTACAAAGGTTGCATCTCTATATTGAGCTCGCCACTTTCTTACTCCGAATTCTATTCACTTATCTCTATAAATCTCAAATCCGTCCTTGTATGGAATAGTGTTGCCAAATCTGGAGTGGATCTTCCAATGATGCATTTTCTCTTTTAGACAAAGTACAAAAACGCATTGTAAACATAGTTGAACCTTCTCTTGCAGCCAACTTCCAACCATCACACTGTCGAAATGTTGCTTCTCTTTCTTTTTTCAACAAATACAATAATGGGCACTGCTCTAAAGATCTAGCGCCTCTTGTGTTATCTACTAAAATTCATTTTTGTATTACTCACTATTCAATTAAGTCTCATCCTTTTACTGCAACTATTCCTAAGCGCTCCAAAATTCTTACTTGTCTAGTTTTTTTTCTTGAACAGCAGTTCTTTGGAATTCGGTTTCTTCACCTTGCTTTCCTGATTAATATAATTTGCAATCCTTTAAGTCATCTGTCAATCATTATCTTGCTTTATAAACTTCATCTTTTCTCTTCCAGTAACTTCCAACTCTAATAGTGGTTGCTTGCAGCCTTGTTGGAAGTGAAGATGTTGGAAAAAAAATAAAAAATTTACAAAAATACAAATGCATTATAATTGTTGAGGATCCTTACAAATAAATATATACTATACCTTGATATTCCAGATAGTGCAAATACAAAAAAAGTATTTACACTACCTGGAATATCAAGGTATAGCACATCTTTGCTCTTTTTATAAATTTTTTCTCAACTTTTTATAAATTTGGAAGACAAAAAATTAACACAGATTTTGTTATGTGATAGTTACCACAATATTTGAATTTAAACATTTGAAAACCAACATTTGAAAACCAAATTAATCAATATATATATATACATACATTAAATCTCATGAATTTTTTTTTTTTTTTAAAGTGGATCATTAGTCAACAAACATGTTTAGAGCTTCTCAACACTACAGACTTGGAAAAAATAAAGATATAAAGCCAGAGTCCTTTTAAGACTCCGCATCCCTGATATATATAATGATTTTAAATCAAAATGATATGCATTAAAATACACCACATATTAAATTGAAAATCATCATATTCTTTTTGGTAACGCACCATATTAGAAACCATTGAAAAAATTACAGTTTATTTAAAACCAATATGCATACTTGGACTGTCAGCACATTATAACGTGTCAAAAAAAGTTCACACCTACATTTAAAAGTGTAATTTGTCTAACTGTGCTAAATCAATTCTAAAACCTTTTAAATAATCTATTTACATATTTATGAGTTTCTTTATGTAATCAGTTCTGGAGTTATTTAACAATTCATAAACAAATATCTTTGATTATGAACAAAAAATTAACAATAATATTAATAAAAATTAATAATAATATTAAGTAAATAATTTCAAACCACAAACTGCTTTTTATTGAAATTAAAATGAACTAAATAATTAAAAACAGCTTTTATTTTTTTAATCTTTTTATATAATTTTATATAACTTTTATTTTAATCTTTTTTCACCTTATAATTCAAACACAAGCCTTAAACATCTTGTCTAGGTTCCGAGCCAACACCTTCCAGGTTTTAAGTTTTTTTTTTATTATAAAAAACTTGTTTTTCTAATAAAAAAAACTTTTATAATAAAAAAATTTTCTTTGCTAAAGCCAAAACTGTAAAAAAAATTGGTAGATTTCAGTACTACATAAACAAAAATTTGCAATACACATTTCACCACTCCAACTTGTAATACTTAATCAATAGTGATGAAAATTTGTTTCGGACTATCTTTTAGTGTGTAGAATTCAAAATTTAGGCTTAAAACAACTTAAATTAAAGTGTAAAAACTAAATTTTTAAAATAACATTTAATTAAGTTTTTAGATAACCAGTTGATAATTTGTGTGATGTTTAGCACCATATAATATACTTATATTATATGGTGTAACATGGTAACATCAATAACAATATTAAAATCATCTATTTAATACATTTTTTTAAACATAAAAATTTAGTAAAACTTTTAGATACCCCCTACGCACCCCTTCCCCTCGGGACGGCCCTGTTGATCAGTCGAATTATTTAAATTGAACAAATTATAATATAAAATTATAATGTAAAACAATATAATACATAGATATATAACACATATATTTAAAAAAAAAATTAATAACATTTAATGTATTGTTACAATATTATTAAAAAGTTTAACTAATTAAAATAGTATAGTTTAAAGTTAGATAAAATAATTCACCACCGCTGACTATTCAAGTAAGTTTTTTTTAACCAAAGACTTTTTTCATGACTAATTATTTTACTTGCATAGTTAAAACTAATAATTACAGTAGATTTATTTTTGTGTATTTTGCTGAAAGTAGATAAAAGTATTTCTGTTTATATAATAGAATTCAATTTTCTTATCAGCAAAAAAATTAACATAACTTTGCAAACTTCTGGCCCCTTTGCCCCCCCCCCTTCACCTCCTATGGAAAATGCTAATATTTTCACACAAGGCATAATCAATATATTGATCTATAAATTAAAAATAGTAGTTGTAGCAATAAAAGAATTATGACAGAAATTGTTGGTATTACATAGTAAAACACTCGTGTTATGTTTATTTTTAAAATAGTGATTGAATAGTAATCAGAACGTTTTGAGGTCTAAGTAGCAAAAACTATAAAAATATAAACTAAAACTGCCGTAAATTTATCCATAGTTTGGTGTGGCTATATGCTACATATCAATCCATTTTTATTAAATAATAAAAAATGGTTCTCATTTTACAAGTGCTTCTATTGTCACACTATAGAGTCAAAATTCCACTTAATTTGAACATTCAAATTAAATTATTTTCCAAGGACAAAATTAAAAGATTTCAAAATTTACATCACAGGGTAACTTGATAGGTACGCCACACTATGCGTCGCGAAGCGGAAATTAGTTACTTTTTTGAAGAGAAAAAATCAATTTTAATATTTCAAACATTTTTAACTATAACAAGTTTCAAACAATATATATATATATATATATATATATATATATATATATATATATATATATATATATATATATATATATATATATACATACATATATATACATATATATATACATATATATATATATATATATATATATATATATATATATATATATATATATATATATATATATATATATATATATATATATATATTTTATTTGCATTCATTCCCAACAAGGCTGCAAGCAACCACTATTAAGTTGGGAGTTACAGGAAAAAAAAAAAGAACAGAGTTATAGAGCAAGGAAACGGTTGACAGAAGACTTGAAAAGTTGAAGGTTGTATGAGTCAGGAAAACATGAAGATGGGAGAGAGTTCCAAAGGATTGAAGTGAGGGGAAAAAAACTAGATGAATAAAAGTTTTTAGAGCATGCAGGGACAGATACAGTAAACGAATGAGACTTAGCTGAATGACGAGTAAAACGGGAATCAATTTTAGTTGATGGAACTAGAGATAATAACTTCTTTGAGCAGTGACCATGATAGTATTGTCAAGAAGAGAAAGTGAATCGTTAGAAGAACCATCCCAAATATGACAACAGTATTCCATACAGGGACGAATAAGAGATTTGTAGAGGTAGAGAATGGAATCAGAAGTAAGGAAATGGCGAGTATGATAAAGAGAAGCAACCTTAGCAGAAGCTAATTTAGCAATCGATTTTATATATGGTTTCCATAAAAGATCAGTAGTAAGCGATAATCCAAGAAGACGTAAAGAGGAGGACTCAGTAAGAGGATTGCCATTCATTAATATAGGAATGTTGACCATATTACGGAAGTTGTTTGCAGTAAACAACTGGGTTTTGTTAGAGTTGAAATTCACAAGCCACTGTGAACCCCAATCTATTACTTAAGTGAGATCGGATTCAAGATCAGCTGCTTGCTCTAGACAATTGAAAAGAGAAGACTTTTTGTCAAGACAGGAGTATAAAATTGAGTCATCAGCAAAAAGAGCTACTTTAGATGAAAGGTTGTCAGGAAGATCGTTTATGTAGATAAGAAACAAAACAGGGCCCAGGATGGAACCTTTGGGAGCCCCAGAAGTTACTGGAAATAAAGAAGAGTGTTGGTCTGCAAGGATGACTTTAATAAACCGGTTAGAAAGAAATGATTTGATAATCTCAAAAACTTCCCAGAAACACCATATGAAGCAAGCTTATGGAAAAGACCAGCATGCCAAACTTTGTCGAAAGCTTTAGACATGTCGAGAGCAATAGCCCTAGCCTCACCGCCTCCATCTAATGCACGATAGAATCTTTCAGTTATACAGTTAGCAAGTCGGCTGTTGAGCGAAAACCGTATTGATTGTCTGACAGTTTTTTGACTCAAGATGAGATGTGAGGAATTTGTTGATCAAAGACTCAAAGACCTTGCTAATAAAAGAAAGAAGACTGATCGGACGATAATTAGAGGGGTCAGAATTTTCTCCAGAGTTTTTGAATATTGGAACCACAGATGCCATTTTCCAACAAGCAGGAAAACAAGACTCAGTCAAACACTTGTTAAATAGTTTAGAGAGAATTGAAGAAAGTTCTGGAGAACAATTCTGCAAGACTGTGACAGGAATGTTGTCTGGACCACAAGCTGTAGACGAGTTTAATTGAGATATGACTTTAGCAACAGAAGCCGGAATGATTTGAATGTCTAACAAAGGGTCAACCTGTTTGACTGGAATGGAAGGAAGAGAATGTCCATAAGATTCAAGAGTGGAATTAGAAGAAAAGTTCTTTGCAAATAGTTCTGCCTTATCCTTGGGAGAGGTAATAAGATCAGTCCCATGAATGAGAGATGGGATGTTAGATCTACCCTTGTAAATAATGCTATTGAAGATTTTCCAAAAGTCTTTAGAGCCTAACTTCTGTGATAAAATGCAAAATTTAGTGAACTGAGAATAATGGAGTTTAGCATCAGAAAGCACCTTTTTACATCAATATCTTGCAATAATAAATAGGCGTTTGTTCTCAAAAGATTTATTCTTTTGAAAAAGATGAAAAAAAGATTACGATTGGATATAGCAGCCGCACAAGAAGGAGAAAACCATGGAGTAGAATGAGGCTTGACTTGAAACCGACGAAAAGGAATAAAAGCTTCCATTCCAGCCTAAATCCAGCAGGTTACGTAGGAGGCGCATTTATCAGCTAAGAGAGAAAAAACATCAGCCCAAGGACCATCACGAAAAAAATCTCAGTCAGCTTTAGGGTAGTAGTAGGTGGTGTGATGATAAGCTGAGCCCAAAAAAGAAGTACAAGAAGAAAGATTTATAGAGATCATTGCATGGTCAGAACCACCTAAGGGAGAAAAGGGAGAAACTGAACATAAGCTAGGGTCAGAGACAAGACATAAGTCAAGGAGTGAAGGTAAATGATTAGGTTTGTCAGGAAAACGAGTCACAAAGTTAACTATCTGAGAAAGAGATTGAGAAACGCAGAAGTTAAAGGCTTTAGTACCAGCAGGATCAGTGGTGTTGGAGCCAAGCCATTCAGTGTGATGGGCATTAAAATCACCAACAACAACAATATTGGCAGAGGGGTAAAGAAAGAGGGCATGGTCAATTTGATAAGAGATAAAATCTAAAAGAGTGCAATCATGGGAAGAAGATCGATAAAGAACAAAGAGAAAAGTGATAGAGTGAAGAGGTGCTAGGTGAAAGCACATAAAAGAATTGTCAAAGGATTCGAACTTGATTTCACAACAAATATGGGAATTAATGCGTATGTATACCCCTAAACCTAGCTTTAGGTAAACCTATATCATTCGTTTTAGATTTAAAGAACCATTTAAATAATATATGGAAAGAACTTTTTTAGTTTAAACCTCTTTTACTTAACAAACAGTTCACCTTATAACAAACAGTTCATGTTATAATAAACAGTTTACCTAAAAACAAACAGTTCCCCTTATAACAAACAGTTCACCTTATAACAAACAGTTCACCTTATAACAAAACCATTTTTTTTTTAAACATCTTTGCTTCCAACAATATAATTAGCATTTATAGAAAATAGAAAGAGAAGCAACATTACGACAATGTGATAATGGTTGAAGGTTGGCTGCAAGAACAGGTCTAACTATGTTTACAATACGTTTTTGCACCTTGTCTAAAAGAGAATGGGCATCATTAGAAGATCCGCCCCAGATATGGCAGCAATACTCCATACAAGGCCAGATTTGAGATTTATAGAGATAGAGAATAGAATCCAAAGTAAGAAAGTGTTGAGCTCGATAAAGAGATGCAACTTTAGCAGATTTTGCTAATTTTGCAACGGATTTGATATATGGTTTCTAAGAAAGATCAGAAGTAAGAGTCAATCCAACTTTAGCTAATTTTGCAACGGATTTGATATATGGTTTCTAAGAAAGATCAGAAGTAAGAGTCAATCCTAGAAGATGAAGGGTAGATTTAGACATGTCAAGAATGATAGCCTTCTCCAATGATAGCCTTCTCCACTTCTCTACCTTTATCTAATGCATGATAAAACATATAGGTCATTACTGTTAGCAAATCAGCCGTAATACGAGAAGATTGAAATCCATAATGATGATCAGAAAGTACGTTATTAGATTCAAGATGAGAGATAAAGTGTTTGTTAATTAAAGATTCAAAAACCTTGCTTATGTTAGGAAGAAGACTAATGGGACGGTAGTTAGACGAATCAGATCATTCTCCAGAATTTTTAAAAATAGGAATAACAGATGCTGCAAAAATTATGAGAACTATTGGCTTTTTTATATGACATCAACTTTAAAATCTTTTTCATGTAGGATTCCATAGGTGTCATTGAAACTTATATATATATACATATATATATATATATATATATATATATATATATATATATATATATATATATATATATATATATATATATATATATACATATATATATATATATATATATATATATATATATATATATATATATATATATATATATATATATATATATATATATATATATATATATATATATATATATATATATATATATATATATATATAACTTCTAAACTGTTGATATATCAACAACAATAACAAAAATTATAATTAAAAAAAAAAGTTACAGCTGTGACAGTGTTTCAAAGATTCATAGTTAAATTAAACATTTTATAGTTAAATACCTTTTTTACTTTTTTCCATTGTGTGAATATATTAGATCACAGCAAGTTATGTACAATTCAAGTAAAGATATTCTTGAAGAGGGCAAACTGAAGTATTTTCATCCTTTTAACCAGGAACCTGTAGTTTAACCATAAGTTTTAAAAGTAAACAATTAAATAACATTCAAGGGAGCATTTCTTTTTTTTTTTTTTTTAAACCTTTTTTTTTTTGAAATCATATTATTTATCTTAAGATCTTCAAAAAACAAAGTAAACTAAAGTAAAAATTAAATTAAAATATTTTAAAAAGTTAAATTTATAGGGTTTTAGTCATAAATTTGAATTCTTCAGAAAAATGTTCTGAAACAAATTTTCAACTTTATTTGTAAATTTCATTTCGTTTATATATTATAAAGTAACTATTATTACAAAACATAAAGCAAATTATGAGCCAATTTGCTAATTATGAGCCGATTTGCAAAAAAAAAAAATAGACTGGCACTAAGAGTCCAAAAAAGAATTGAGACAAATGATCAAAATCTATGAAATATTTTTTAAGGAAAATACAAACCTTCTTTAGATTATGGGGGTCATACTCATTGCAAACTTGAAAGGTCAATGGAATGCAACTGTTCAATTCCTTCATTTTTTCTTTCCTAAAAGTTTTTTATTTTTTTAAAGAATGAACAAAATGTGTGTGAGTATATATATATATATATATATATATATATATATATATATATATATATATATATATATATATATATATATATATATACATATATATATAAACCAACCCTCAGAATTAGGGTCGACATACGGCAATGTCGACATAACTGCCGATCTAGAAGTGTTTGACATCGACAAATTATTGCTGACCTCATTTTTCCTAATTTCAAGGGCTGATATATATATATATATATATATATATATATATATATTTAAATAAAATAAAATATATATATATATTATATATACAACTTTTAAATATATTTGTTGTCTCTAAAGTAATTTTTATGTTACAAAATTCAGTTGTCTTATGTGAGACTAATTACAATTCAACTGTTTCAACTTCAGATTTCATTGTTAACAGTTATTGTCTTTGATTACAAAGATACAAATATGCTTTGCATAGGTACTAAGACATCAATTCACCTATTGTAAACCTAAGTTTGAATTTTAAAACTATTTTTTATTTTGCTTCTATTTAGCACTTCTTCACATTGTACAATTTTTGCTCTCAAAATCACACTTTTTTTAATGCTACTTTTAATCTATCGATTAAACTTTTTTTTATCCATCAACCAATATTGTTGCTATTGGTCACATTAATACTCTTTATACTCTATTAACATTTGTGGCTCATAACTGCATTACTTTTTATTTATACTATTTGCAGTAGCTGTTGAACCCAAACAAAACTCAGTTGCCAACTGCTAATAATTATTCCAGTGTACAAGAACAAGTATTTACATCTTCTCAAACTGTCTCAAACTATTGTCCTTTCATGAAAACCATATATACGATCCATTACAGAGTAAGTGTCAGCTGAAGTTGCCTCTCTTTATTGCACTTGTCATTTTCATACTCCTGATTCCGTTCTCTAGCTCTTTAAATCTCTCTGGAATGCTATTGTCATATTTGGGCTGGTTCTTCTAATGATGCTTTTTCAAAATCTGAGTTTCAAAAATTAGTTAATGCCTGATTTTTTTTGCAAACTGTAATTGAAAAACTAATTTTGTAAATTAAAATAAAAACAAATGTTATAATGCCTTTTAAAATATTTATAATAATGTAAATATTTATATAACATATGATCAATTTGTATAATTATATAATGTATGATCAATTTGTCAAAATTAAATATGTATAAACAGATCATAAATCATGCAAATGGATGCCACCGACAATTAAAGTAAAAATCAAGTAAAAAACAACAACTTTGGTTTAAATGTAGAGCATGTGGTTTTAACAGTACAAAACTGTTGCAAGAGTACAAACAGAGTATATTATAAAGTATAATTTAAAAAGTTACATAAAAAATTTGGTAAATATTATCCAAAACTTTTGTATTCATATGTGAAGCAGATGAAAAATGACATGACGAGTATAATTTCTTTAAAAAAAGTAAACAGGCATATGATCACAGATAGCTGATATGTTAAATAATCATTTTAAAAATGTATTCACAAAAATATTAGGCTGATTTAGAAATCAAAACAGGAATGTTAAAAGTGCCTGGGAAATCAAGACAATATAAGACTGGTGAAAAATAATTTTTCACATCTTGATTTTTTGAAGACACTTTCTTATCCTCAAAAGAGTCATTTCTGCATCTTTAACAAAACATCTAATTAAAGATGGATATTAGATAATCTTCATCAAATTCAAATTCAGGGATTATATCTTCTTCATCGAATTCAAATTCGGAAATTATATCTACTTCATTGAATTCAAATTCAGATATTGCATATTTTTTATCAAATTCAAGCCAAAAGAGGTAAATGTTGTGAGATTTTTAGACCTATAACTTTATTAAAACTATTATGAAAATTTATATTCATTTTACTGATTTTAAAGTTTACTCATTTTTGTTATTCAATGTAGTAACATAGATGAGTTTTTTCCGGGAATTCCCGGAATTCTGGAAATTCACTTTTAATTTTCCAGAAATTTCCAGATGTTTTTTGTTATTAATTTGAAAAATTAATTATTAATTTATATATTTTTACATAAAATTTTAAATACGACAACTTTTGCACTTAAACAAATGTTTTCTATAATTAAAATTTTTACGAGATCAATTTTTGTAACAATTTTTTTACTTTTTTTTTGTTGCTTTTTAATTCTTTCAAAGTAACTTTTTCGAATATTAGAAATTCCCTTTTGTAAAAAGTTTAATATTCTAAATTCCGTTTTAAAAGTTTACAAAAGGTTTTGTTACAGGGTTATTCATTCTTATATACTAACCGAAATTTCTAGAGTATTCAAAAAATACTAACCAAATGTCCTGAGTATTCTGTTGAAATATTTTTAAAAATTGTATTATTTGAATTTTGTTACGTTTTCATGAGATTTCTAGCATAAATTATTTTAAGAATATAATATCAAACGAACTATTATTTTAATTCTTAGAGCCACATCTATAAAGCTATAAATGTTTTAAACTAACATTATTTGTTTACAATAATAAATGTTTTAAATTTATATTTTTTAACATGTCAACGTTTTGTAAATATATTATAGATTTTATTAGTATATTCTTATTGTATATATATAAAGGATATATTTTTTATGTATGTAATGTATTTTTATGTATGTAATGTATTTTTATGTATGTAATGTATTTTTATCTATGGAACTTTATGTATGTCTATTTTATTAAAATGTAATCTTTTAAAGCAATTTGTGCGATTGATTTTGTAAACAAAAATACTTTCAATAATAACTGCGTTTTCAATGAAATTATTAATAATCGTCAAAGTTAATACAAATAATTTTAACCACTAACCCATTTTCCTCAGTGTACCTGATAACTGATTTTTTTTTCCCCAAGAAAGGAAAGTTTTTTCTTAGAAATTGGTTTTACTAACTTCAATTATTTTTGCTTCAGCAAACTTGTTATACTTAAAGTTACTTTTTTCTGTTTTAAATACTAATTAAAATTATAAAGCCCACTCACTAAACATCATCAGCGTTATTGTGAAGCAGTTCCGCTTCCTCCTTACAAAGTAATTTAACATTTTTAGTTAATTTTTATCTAGCTAATTGAATTTCTACAGTAACTCAATGATTTAATTATTTCATTTGTTTATCTTACTAAGAAAAATTGTTTCAAATGTGTTAAACTTTTTAAACTACATGAAGCATAAAAAAGTTATTGAAAAAACTTTTTTATCTATAAATAAATCATATATATAATTTTTTGCAAATGTTTTTGATAAAAAGTAATGATTTTTTTAAAAGTTTTTAGTAAAAAACTTTAAAAAAATCTATATTCCAAATATATTAATACAGAATATAAATGTTTTTTGTATTATAGATTTTTTTTTAGAGTTTTTACTGAATTTTATTTAAAAACATTTGCAAAATATTTGTAATAAAGATTCACATTTTTACTCAAAAAAATATTTTTGTTATCATGATAACAAAAATATCGAGACATTTTTTCGAGATATTAAAAAAAATGTGCCAATGAATGAACAATCTATTTTTATTGTACTAAAAATTCTTCTTTGTAAGTCTTACTCTTTGCTTTTCTTCTAAGTTAAAGGTACCTTAACCTTTAAGTTATGCGGGAGGAAGAAAGGCATAGAAGAATAAAAAATTACCTGTTACTTGCAATTTTTGAATGAAGACTTTTGTCTTTGTTAAATTTGTTAAACTTCTGCGTGCAATTCAATGAGTTTTTTTTTTTTTTCATAAATCAAGTTATATTATCAAGTTAAAGAAATCACGAGTAGACTTTAACATCCGCTGATGACACTATTATTACATTGAATATATTATATTAACGGAGGTTTCATTATGCACGCGCACATTACAGACTCCGTTAAATAAATACTAAGGCACAATTTAGTTTAATGTCTCTACTCTTTACTAATGACTATGTATTTTTCTATATAAAATAAGACAAACTAGTATATAAAAACCTAGTATATTTCCATTCTCTCCAAATTGTTTGAATTGTATTTTGAAGGACTAAAGATCTTTTTCGGACTTTGCCGATGCTTTTGGAATTGAAACTATCACAGAAAAAGAGAAGACTTACGTTATTAAAATCATATGTAAGTTATGTGATCTTCACCAAAATAAAATTTTATCCAAAACCAATGGTGCCCTATGGGCAGCAGCCCTACGGATTTAATGTATATAATGACACAAGTCATGTTAAAATATTTTAACATGTTGGTATATTTTATTCAAGTTGGTATATAAATAAAAATAAAAATATTGTTCAATAAATAAATTAAATTTGTTCTTAACAAAGATTACCTCATATTTATTCTTTTTTTATTTTATTATTCTAAACTAAATTGCTTACAAACAAAACAAAAAAAAGAGTTTTGTAATTATACATAGAATGAGCTAAGGAACTTAATTTTTAATGAACAAATTTTAACAAACGTTTATTATAAACAGATGCGATTCAAATTATTAAATATACTTATTTTGTTTTATTTGAGTATTTTTTTAAGTTTGCGCAATTAAAGTATTGCGTAGAAGTATTAAAAAAGTTTTTTGTTTTAAAAATAGTTAACAAATGAGTTTGCAAGACTTTTATATTTAACTTTTTTTTTTTTTAATTTCATAAAAAAATTAAAAAAAAAAAATTTAAGCGCTAAAAACGATTTTTCTCTATAGCTCTGTGTTTCTTTGTGATTTGTGTACAATGTAAAACATTTTTAAGATTTCTTAATTACGTATCAAAAATACGCTCAAAGCAGAAATGAAACTTTTTTATATTATACAATGCAAGTTAAGCTAAGCAACATAATTTTAAAAAATACTTAAAAACCTAAATTATTCTTTGCTAGTCAAAACAAAATCTCTGTTTAAATAATTAACAAGAGTTTTTGTTTATCAATATGTTAATTTTTTTTTGTTTACTCCCGAAATTTTAAAAAAATATATCATTATAATGATTTAAAAACAACATTCAAAAACAAATTTTAGAAATAATTAAAGTATATATATATATATATATATATATATATTTTTTTTTTTTTTTTTTTTACAAAATAATATTGGACTAAAATTAATATTAGAATAACAATTGAAAACATAACACATTTTTTATAATTACATTTTCATATTTACATTTAAAACATTTATAGTTATTTGAGTTAATTGTCAAATTGAACTAGTTAGCAGTTATTTATTTACTCCGGTAGTTAAAACACTTAACGTCTATAAAAAAAAATAAAGATAGTTTATGACGTCGAATATCGCGTTAAGCTAATGCATTAAGCACTTTTTATTTAAAACAAGGCATCAAACGTATTTGTTAAATCAGTATAGTGACATGAAGATGCTAACCTTCTAAGCATAATGCATAAGGCTTCCATTCCTCTACAGATAGTTCTTTGGAAGCATTTTATTATATTAGGTAACCTAGAATTATTTAGCAAATGTGGTAAGCCAATTTTTTGAAAACATAGACCCATTTAACACTGTGCATCATCAAACAACGACAAGTTAAAGCTGATGTAGTCCCAGTGAATAGTTTATTTTCATAGAGCAGTGCAGATTCAAAATCATCTATAATGTCCTCTGAACAACTAACATGTCTCTCACCATTTTTAGACTGTTTACGCAGCCATGTTTCAATTTGATACTTTTGTTATTTTTACTAATAATTATATACAATATATATATACAATATATATATATATATATATATATATATATATATATATATATATATATATATATATATATATATATATATATTAAATAATCAAAATCACAAGTTTACATTCGGTTTTTAAACTTTTCTAAATTAAAGTAAAAATATGATGAAACAATGAGACCGTAGTTTTACAATGGCATTTTATAATACATTTATGCCTTAGTTTATAAATTAGCCTATTATAACTGAGCAACCAAACTTGATAACTGTACAAACAATATATGTGCAACACCATTATTTGATTTCAAATCAGTTCACAACATGATAGTGAATTTAAACCCAAATAAATCTGTAGGCCCAGATGGACTGAGTCCTAGTCTACTACCTTTTTTGAATAAAAGTATTTTGTATGCAGACAGAGAAGTACCTGACTGCATTGAAAATGCAAATAGATAGCTTAAAGGTCCCGCTAATCCATATGCACAGTTTTTTTTTACCAATAAATAACTAGTAATTTAAGTATGCATTACCAACTGTATCTGTGTATGTAAGCATGCATTATCATCTGTACATCATTTGAGAGTTTGGGCACAAAAAAGTATGGAATAGCTTGAGTATCAAACACATACTAAACTTTAAACTAAGATTATAGCTTGATATTATTTATGGAAATAATGTTTATTTTTGAAAACTTACAAACATACTAAAAATTTTTTTTTTATTTAACATACATAGTTATAAGCACTAACCCTTTTCGATACTTCTTTCTCATTGGATCTCGTTTTTTATCTGTTAGAAAAAAAAAATAAAACAGTGTAAACTATTTTATCATATACTTTACATAATTTACAACTACATGATATAATTTATAACTAATATAAATAAACAATATAAATAGATTAGGAACTTATAACTGAATATTAATTTTCATTAAATGATATAGGGTAAAAGGTATTGTAGAAAATCTTTTTCTGAACAAAATAATATAAAATTTTAATAAAAAATGAATGATTTTTTTAGTTGTTAGTTAATTGTTAAATTTTTTAGTTAATTGTATTTTTTAGTTAATTGTAATAGTAAAATAAGTTAGTTAATTGTTAATTTTTTTTTGAAATGAATGAAATATGCTGATTATTTATTTGACAAACATGGGCTTTAATGATTATGTCTGAACTGACCTATAAATTTAAAATTTTTTATATAAATTTTAATTTACTTGTTATAAAATCTATTTTAATGTAAAATATATCTCCAAAAAAATTTGCATGCAAACAAAAAACAAAAACTATACACCAAAGAGCAAATTGCGCTTGCAAAGATCAAATTACAAACCAGAGAACATTCACTTAACAAAACTACTTTATCATCAGCATACCAGTAGCAACTTTTTACAGATGTGTTCATAGTATAGGTAAAACAATTAGCAGTGGTTTAAACATGAAATTGTCGCAACAACTGTGAACCAACTCTGGTAGATTTGTTCATCAAATTTATCAAATGGGGTATTGGTAGATTGAGAAAGACAAAAAATTGTGGGATAAGCATTAATTTTATCAATAACAACAATATTCGCTGAATAAAGTATTGCTTAATCAATTGATCAGAAAAAATATTGAAAACAAGCAGTTTTGTACAGAAGTAACACAATAAAGAACAAAGTAAAGAAGTGCCAAATGAAAGCATACTAAAGAAAAGCTTCCTTTTATATAGGTTTCTTATATGCCTAGGCCAAGCATGTGAGTTTACTAATCTTTGCCAATCAAAGGATAATAACCATCAACACTGAAATGCAAAGTAAAAACAGCCAAATTGTAGTCAGTAAAAGTTTGATTGAAACAATTTGTTGGTAATAAAGATTTAAAAATGCTTTTAGGTAATATATAATATAAATAACAATACATAAGAAAAGCACAAACAGGTACACCAACTACATGCACTGGTTATACTCTGATAATTTATAGTTGTTGGTTAAATCAGCCTCTCTGAGAATACAGAGCTCTAAAAACCTTTCTACTAGCTAGCTTCAGAATCATTTAACTAATGTTTAGAGCTATACCCTCATTAAGAGATAACATAAAGTTGTTGAATTGAAAAGTCACTACCAAAGAGAGACAAGCAAAAAAAAATAAACAATGTATCACGTCATAAAGGTTTAAGCGCTTATCATTCTAGGCAGGAGATAATGTAACACAAGTTTACCTATATGCTGGTTTATTAGATAAAGAAAGGAACCTTAAGCATTACTAGAGGGCATTCTACAAGGCCCAAAGTGAGTATTTTTAAGAAACTATATCTAGCCTCTACCTAATTTAGTATTAGGTCACTGGATATTTTTTTAGTTAGAGTTGACTCCCCTACCGCAAAACACAGGGCAGCTTTTACTGAATTACTAGTAGCAGAGTAATCATAATAATCATGATACTAACTTAAAAACACAAAATAGAGGTTGTCCATTTAGAATTGCAATAAGGCAAAACATAAAAGTAAACAAAAAAGTTTGCTAAGAATTAAACAAGTTAGCCTATAGTATTAAGTAAAAATTAATGTCCACCATTGATTCAGCAAATTCAACCATCCATCGATTCAGCAAATTAAACTGGCAAATTCAAGAAATACTGTCAAGACAATAAATATATACTTATAAAACTCAAAAAAATGCATCAGCTAGGCAACAATCATTCTTCATCATAGAAAAAATTAATGTCAATGCAGTATCGGACAAAACATGTTGGACAAACTCAAATTTAGAACAAAAGTTGATCAAAAACTAAAAAAAAAAAGTAAAACAATTGTTCATATTAACTTCTAAATAGTTTATTATGTTCTTAACAAAATTTAAAATGTTTGAATCATACTAAGAATCATAAAAATAGTTTATAACACATTTTTCTCAACAAACTACATTTTTCTTTGGACAAAGCAAGGTGGACAAGTCAAAATGATGCTTTTTTTTATAAGATTTCATTGTCTTTATTCAATTTACCTTATTTTTTGTTCTTACTTTTATCATAACAGTACTCTAAAATAATAAAATAGATTTTGGAACATCTGACCAATGTATACACATGATTTATGATACAATATATAGTTGTCAGGGCGCGACAAATCGTTTTTATTTTCACGGACGTTGACGTTTGTATATTAAATTATTGACAAACGTCTAATTAAAGTGATACGTGTCAAATAGTATTTAAGAATATAAGTTTTATATTCAAATAAATTTTTATTCTAGTTAATAAGCTTTTGGATATATGAAAGATAGTTATTGAATTTAATCAATTGTTATATTTCCGAAACAATTTTTCATTTATTTGCAAAGTGCGCGCAAATTATTGATTTTTAATATGCTATGATTGTATACTGTTTCAATGATGCAAAAGTTTTAATATGCTATGATTGTATACTGTTTCAATGATGCAAAAGTTTTTTTTTAATTTAGTTTGTTAAATTTATTTACTTATAAAATATACGTATAATCATAAAGAAATTAAAATAAAAGGAACTAAAGAAATAAATCGAAAAATGACGTCTCATTTATAAATATATATTAATTTTTATAATTATATAAATGGATTTAAAAATCACTAGAACTTTTTAATTTATGGCCTTTCAAATGTCTAATACCAATCCAATTTTTGACATGTTTTTGGGGCAAAAAGACTTCAATTAACTATGTATTATACGTATAATATCTTCTAAGGTATTGTCATTTAATGAAGTTCACAAAATATTTTTAATAATATGAATATGAATCCAACTTAGTTGTTGCCCATGTTTTTTATTGCTTGGCGGCAATCCATTTATGGTGTTCCAAAACATAAATTCAATATCTTTTGGCCATATATCCAATTTTCCCAAAGTCATAGCACAACTCAAGTCATTGCACTTTTTTTTGGAATGTTTAGTTTTTCTCTCTTCTTCTCCTTAATGTTTAATGTTACGTTCCTCTGTATCATCTCTCTTTAACATCGAAAAGATGCTTAGTTGTTTTGACATTTTTTAAAAAAATTTAAAAATAATAGTATATAAAGTATTTAATAATAAGTTAATAAAAATATCATATTATTGGTGTTGTTAAACTCACAATAAAAAAATTAAAATTTTAACAAACATAATAACTTTATATACTCTATTAGATTATGTATTTTTTAGCAAAACTTGAACATTATTTTTAAAACATTTATAAGTTTTAAAATGCTAAACAACATTACTTCACTTTAAAGAAAATAAGAAAAAAAAACAAAAAACACGCTATTAAAAAAGCAATCGATGTTTAAGCATGGTTTTTTTTAACGTAATTGCAAATGGAGTCATTTTAAATAAAATTTTGAATGCTTTTTTAAATGCATGCAAAAACCATGCTCAAACTAATTACTTTCTTTGTTCCATTGAAGAAAGTAGCTTTAGCGTGGTTTCTTTTAAAGTCTTTGAAAATAGGTTTAAAATTTTCGTAAATAAATGTTTTTTGTGTTTTTTATAATAAATAAAAAACGATCAATAGTTAATTGTTTAGAAAAAAAAACTGCTAAAGTAACGCGTTCATTTTGAAAAAATTTAGGTGAACGCCAACGTTTGCGTTAGGAAAAGTAAAGGAACATGACGTTCATTTTTCTGTCTTTTTGTGTGCAGAGGTTCGCACGTTCGTCAATTTTTCGCGCCCTGGTTATATATATATATATATATATATATATATATATATATATATATATATATATATATATATATATATATATATATATATCATATATATATATATATATATATATACATATATATATATATATATATATACATATATATATATATATATATATATATATATATATATATATATATATATATATATATATATATATATATATATATATATATATATATATATATATATATATATATTAGGGTATATATTTTGGTGTCCCAAAAAACAACATTTTTGAAAATAATCTACTCTCACCCCCTAAATGTGTTCTATCTAATACAAAAACACTAGGTTTAAATTTTTTTTGAATAAAAAATATTTTAAGAGGTCCCTCAAGTCCCTCAAATATTTAATGGGTCTCTAATATTTTCGAAAAAAAAGTTTTTCAAAAATATGTCAACCTGGTACTCAAATGAAGCGAAATTATATAAATATTTCAAAAATAATATTCATTTTGAAATATTTTATCAAAATTATCATTAAAAAACATAAGAAATGCATTTTTTTCATTTTTTCTTAAAAAACGCAATTTTTTATGTAATAAAACCAAAAATTACAATTTTGTTTTGAAATGAATATTATTTTTAAAATTTTTATATAATTTCGCTTCATTTGAGTACCAGGTTGACATATTTTTGAAAAACTTTTTTTCGAAAATATTAGGGACCCATTAAATATTCGAGGGTCTTGAGGGACCCCTTAAAATATTTTTCATTCAAAAAAAATTTAAACCTAGTGTTTTTGCATTAGATTAACAACAAGATTTAACACATTTAGGGGGTGAGAGCAGATTATTTTCAAAAATGTTGTTTTTTGGGACACCCTAATATATATATATATATATATATATATATATATATATATATATATATATATATATATATATATATATATATATATATATATATATATATATATATATATATATATATATATATATATATATATATATATATATATATATATATATACATACATATATATATATATATATATATATATATATATATATATATATATATATATATATATATATATATATATATATATATATATATATATGTTATATGACATAAGCTATGTCTTTGTTTTTTAGCTTTACTTGTTTAGCTTTAATTTCATTTTACTGGTGGCAAAATCCATGAATTTTCCATTATTGTATCAAACTATCAAATATGCATCAAATGTAAATATGTTAATTCTAGATTCCTAAATACAAATTGCAAACACAAATATTTGCATTTTAGATTACAAAAATATTTTAAACTTGTTTTATTTTTAACTAATGATCATCTTCAACCAATCTAATTTATTATTTAACCTAATTTATTACTTAAATTTTTAATTTTTTCTTAAATTTTTAATTAGCTAATTTTTCCCTAAAAAAAAGAATCAAAAAATAAATTTATTTTTGTACTTTTTTAAATTTAAACACAAGTAAAGGATTTAGAAAAAAGACAAAAATAAAAAAATCTTTCTGCGTTGAATGAAAAACACTGTAGAGGTGGCAATTATTCAGTGTTTATAATATATTTACAGTTAATATATTTTAATATATTAACTGTAAAGAGTATAAAATAAAATTTTACCGTTCACAATCTCCTCAATTGAAACAATATTGGAAGTTTGACTCTCTTGAGATTTGATTCTTCTTAACTTCAGCATCTCAAATTTGTTCTTTAAAGAGTAATAACACAAAATATAAAACACAAAAAATCAAAAAGTTAAGATTCAATATAAAAATTATGTAATTTTTTGGGTATTCAGGATCCCAAAAGAGATCAAAGTTACTAAAAAATGAAAAACAATTTCATAAAAATGAATTTTTACTGTTTTTTCTCCTTTTACATAAGGATAATTATAAAGAAGGAGAAAAAGCTAATCAAGCTTTTTAGTTTTATAAGCGTTTTCTTATGTATATTCAACTAATAAGTTGACTTCTATATTATAATAATATATATAGAAGTCAACTTATTAGTTGTGTATACTTTAGTAAAAACTTATGAAACTAAAAAGTTTGAACATTATTACTCTTTGTTAAAAATAAATGCCATCTTCATGTTTTCCTTTCATATACAACCTGTAACTTTTTAAGTCTTCAGTTAACCATTTCTAGCTTTTTAGCCTATCCTCTATTTTAAAGTAACTCATAACTTAATGGCGGTTGCTTGCAATCTTTTTGGAAGTAAATAAGTGTTTAAAGATATATAATTATATGCTAGTATTTAACAAATAGTAAATATAAATATAAAATTATAATATAAAAAGTATTATAAATTTCTTTCTAGCCCCGGCTATCAACCCCTGCTAATATTATTACCAGGGGTTAATATTGTCGGGGCCAGGTTTGCAAATTTTTTTTTAGCCAGGACCTGGGCCGGGGCCACAGTCACTTCCTAATTTACACTATCTTAAAAATCAAAATTAAAAAGAGAATAAAAAAAGCAGGTCCCTTTCTCTAACAGGCCACCTAAGGATTTCTTTTCATCTCTTCATGCAAATTTTTCACCTCTTTATGTGTCAAAAAACATTTTATTTTATTTAGATTAAATATTTTAAAAAATTTATATAGGAAAGTGAAAAAAAAAAATTATATAGAAATTTTTATACAAAGAAAACAAAACTTGAATAGCAAATATAATAGAGTTAGATATTTTGTATTCTGCTTCAAAAAAAAAAACTCAACAATAAAATATGTATGAAACATTAAAAATACTCAAAGTATTTTACCATTAAGTTTTAACTTAATTCCTTGCTAATCATTTGAAACTTATATTTACAAACTTAGAAAAACATTTTAGACTTTGATTAAGGCAGAATAATTCGATTGCACAGTGCATATTTGACATTGCATAATATTTCCAAAAAGGTTGGATGTGGTAAAGATTTGTGTTTTTGATTATTTAAAGACTTAAGATATTTGTTTGAAAATTTAAACCACAGGAAACATTTAAAATGCTGCGGTATTTACTATTAAGGGCTGACATAATCATCTGATTTTAATTTAATTTAGAATCTGAAGTTTACCTTTTTTTAAAAAATAAAAATTTCCTTTTTAATTAAATTTTATCACTCCTCTATAAATTTTATTCTCTGTGCTCATTTTTTTCCACCAGATCATTTTTTTTATAAAATACCCTAAAAAGTGTAGTACTTTTGGTATCTAAATTTTATCTTTATAAATTTTTAGTTAATTAGCAACACTGAGACAACTATAGGCACATTGCTCGGAGTCCTATGCACTATATATGATTAAGTCAAATTCTTTAATAACCTAAAACATGATTAAAGTCCCCAAAACTGTTCAATACTAAAAACCACCACCTAATTGTTTTAATCTATATGTTCTTCAAAGAAACTTTACTTCAGTTGAATTTTACTATTTACGAAATTTGCCAGACTTACTATCTCATTGTGAGACTAATTTAAATTCGGCTTTTTCATCTTCGGTTGATAACTAATATTCTTTGGTTTGCAAAGCCTCTAATAGTCACAAGTTTGGCCTGGACATGGTTTGAATCCTTTAACTATTTTTTTTGTGCTTCCATTTAGCACCTCTTCACTCAATCAATCTTCATTCAAACTTTTATTTCTCAATCTCTTACTCAGATAGTTAACTTTGTGACTCATTTTTAAGACACAAATTTACTAAACAAACCCCAATCACTTACCTTCACTCCTTGATTTATGTTTCTTGTCTCTGACCCTAGCTTGTATTCAGTCTCCTTTAGATGGTTCCAACCATGCATTGATCTCTACAAACCTTTAATCTTGTACTTCTTCTTTGAGCTCACCCTATCATTGCACTACTTACTACTACCATGAAGCTGACTGGTATTCTTTTAGTGATTTTCTTTGTGATGGACCTTTGACTTGTGTCTTCTGTTTCTCTGCTGATAACTCCATCTTCTATTTAATCTCCTGACCTAGACAGGTATAAAGAAACTTTTTTTCTCTTCTTGTTAGTTTCAAGTCAAGTCTTATTCTTCCATTAAATTCATTCTAACAAAAGCCATTGTTTAATATTCAAATCACTCTGGTCTCTATTGTTGAAGTTATTTCTCACTTAAACTCCTTTACTGCTTGTGCTTTAGACAACATTCCTGTTATAGTCTTGCATTATAGAACCTTTCTGTTATAACAGTTAACAAATCACCTTTAGAAAAGAAGATCAAAATACATATTTCATTTTAGAAAATTAGTGTGACATTAAAAATTTGTTGACCAAAGACTCAAAGACCTTGTGTTAATAAAAAGAAGAATGATTGTATGATAGTTAGAGAAGATTGATTGTATGATAGTTAAAGAATAACACAGGTCAACAACAAAAAATTTTTTTCAGGTGCCAAGCAAACAAAATGTTTGTCGTATAACATTTCTCATTTTGATTTCAAATATATAATCATTTTGATTTTAAAATGCTAAAGAATCTTAAAAAAAATTTAACACAATGTTTCTCACCAATAATACAAAAAGTACTTATTTTTATTACAAACAAATATTATTTTTAATTTTTAAAACCTCTATGAAAATACGCTTCTTTTGAGACCCAGGTTGATATACTGTTGAATAATGTTTTTTTTGACAATATTAGGGATTTTATCCCAAATGCTAAAGATTTGAACCCAAATATCTTTATAACTTAACGTGATAGCGAAAAATGAGTTGCATATTTAAAATCAAAATCAGAAATGCTTATTCTTTAACTATCATACAATCATTCTTCTTTAACTATCATACCATAATTCTTCTTTTTATTATCAACAATGTCTTTGAGTCTTTGATTAACAAATTTTTAATATCACATATTGAGTCTAATTTTCTAAAATTAAATATGTATTTTGATCTTCTTATTCTAAAGGTGAACAGTTCGTACTCAAGAATTAAAAAAATACTGTAACTTTGTTGAAGTTGAATACAGACAACTATTATCCTACAGTAGTACATAATGGCTTTCACTCCTAGTATTACACAGCTAAGTGTATATGTATTTTGATCTTCTTATTCTAAAGGTGAATAGTTCGTACTCAAGAATTAAAAGAATACTGTAACTTTGTTGAAGTTGAATACAGACAACTATTATCCTACAGTAGTACATAATGGCTTTCACTCCTAGTATTACACAGCTAATTTAAATGTTTCCTGCTTTGAAATCATACTTTCTTTTACAGTCAAACTCCAATACTACTCAAAAAAATTTTTAACAATGACTTTAGTGAAATATATTTAAGGCAAGTACATTCTCCGATGAATATTTTCCAAGAAAATATCCTGAAAATAGAAAAGAAAAATATTTCTGTCATTGAGGTGATTGACATATTGAAAACAGTAAAAACTAAATGATAAATGAATGACAAATTAGACCAAATATTCTCGCCAATGATAGTCGAAGGAATGCATAGGAAGTTGAGAGAAGATGGATATGAAGCTGAAAGTAATGTCTTTTGTAATAATGTAATAAAAATGTATGTTACTTGTCTAAAATATTTAGATGAATGAAGTGGACAATTAATGACTATAAATTCTTTTCTTGTATGCTTCTGAATAAAATACCAAAATAAGAAAGTATAGAAAATTGCTTGCATTTTTTAGCTGACAAATCCATTGAAATTAATGATGTAAAGTGCTTTGATCAATTTATTAACTTAAAGAAATATGTCGAAGTGAAATTAAACTATCTGGTGATGATGATAATGAAGAATATTTAAGTGCTTCAACTAAACAAAAAAGGACTTGATATTTTGCTATTAAAAATTGTTTAATTTTTTTTTTTGAAATAATGGCACATAACGCTAATGTGAAAAGATTATTTTCTTTTAGGAACATCTAATGGTCAAATGAAAGAAGTTACTTAGCGGAGTCAGCAAAAGGAATTCTTTAAGTAAGGTATAAATTTATAACATATACTTGCAATGGATTTTATGATTATTTAAAAACAAATGCAACATCACTAAAAAGAATTAAAAGTAGTGCAAAACATGATTGGTTTAAAGAAGATTCATGTATGTTAACAATTAAATCAAATTCAAAAAATTTAATAATAAAAAGTATATAAGAAAAAAATAAAAATTATCATTAATCAGAAAAGTCATTCAATCAGATACAGCATGTTGTGTTTCCTATTTTTTGGGAATGGGAATATTGTAACCCTACCTAACATTGTACAACGTTTTGTTTTTATGTTTAAAGTTAAATGTTTGTATATTTACAAAATATACAACAGTATAACACTGAGTGTATATTTAAACATTAAAACACTATTAAAAATATTATGTTATTTATCCAAACCTTGAAGTGATTAGCAGAAGACATTTTACATTCTTTATCCAAATTTTCCATGCATTCATTGTCCATACTAATATAAAGACCATCTTTATTTTCATCTATTTTCCCAATTACCTTAGTAATATTAGATACCTGATTTTCATTTTTAACATCTTCTGAGGAAATAGAAGTGTCACTGGATGAATCATAATCCACCAACATAATTTTTACTTTTTAATATAAAGACATCTACTCATCTAATCATTTTATCGACCTATTGTATAGTAAATAGTATAACAGATTTTCCAAGTTTTGAAATCAGATTTTACTAAGCAAACGGTCAAAGGCAAGAAAAAGCTATTTCATATTCAGAAAAAATAATTTAAAAAAAGTAAACCGTCATACAATTTTACCGACACTATATCGGAATTAAGTATAATTTTACTATATCGGAATTAAGTATAGAAAAAGCTAATTAATAATAACATCAAATTTAGAATGATATAAGGGGTTGTCCATTAATTACGTCAACAAAATAGGGGGGAGAGGGGGTCAAAACTTTTTCGGTAATTGTTGACACGGGGGAGGGGGAGGTCAATTAAAGTTGACGTCAACAATTTTTTTTGAATTTCATTGCTTAAATGATGGAAAACTAGGTCGAGTTTGTAGCGTAGTTTCTTTGTATAGGGGGGGGGGTATCAAAAGTTGACGTAATTTTATAGGGGGGTCTCTGGAAATTTGACAAATTGTTGACAAGGGGGAAGGGGAGGTAAAAATTTCAAAAAATTTGTTGACGTAATTAATGGACAGCCCCTAACAATGTGTCATTGTATTTTGACAATGTGTGATTGATTTTTTAAAGTGTATCATTAATTTTTGACATCATTTTTTGATAAGATTTTTTCAATTCAACTTGTTTTAATAAATGTATTCAATTGTTAATCTACAAATGTTTCAGGTGAAATTAATGAAACTCTTCCCGATATGTGCCAAAAGCATCGCAATTCCGCTTACAAAAATCTTCTATGAATCTTTTAATTCTGAAATAGTACCAACTATCTGGAAATTAGCAAATATTAATCCGATCTATAAAAAAAAAGGGAGACAAAGTACTTCCTGAAACTATCGACCTATTTCACTAACCTCGGTTGAGGGCAAAATATTTGAAAAAGTTGTAAAAAAAAAAATCTTGAAGCACATCAACGATAACAATTTGCTCTCTACAAATCAACACGGCTTCCTTCATCATAAGTCTTGTGTAACCAATTTAATTGAGACTTCTGATATTATTTCGTCTTAGCATCGCACCAGTTTATAGATGTAATCTACCTCGACTTTGCAAAAGTTTTTGATTCCGAACCTCACAACAGACTCATGTTAAAATTGTGTTCTTCAAGGTTCTATTCTCGGCCCGCTTCTCTTTATTCTTTTTACAAACAATCTTGCCCAACTTACTGAAACTTCTGAAGTATTTTCCAACGATACTAAACTTTTTTTTTAAACTTTATTGCGGACTAACTTCGTCAATCTGTAGGATTGTCTATACTTAGTATACGAGTGGTCAAACACTAGGTTAATTAAATTAAACATTTCAAATATTTAAAAACTGATGTAGCTTTGGTTGAATCTGTTCAACGTAAAGCAACAAAATGGGCTTTAAGCTTAAGAAATTTTCAATACTACGAAAGACTAAAAAGACTAAATCTACCATCACTTGAGTTTCGGCGCCTACGATGCGATCTTATTCAAATTTTTAAACTAATACATCGATTTGATATAATTAATAATATATATCAACCAAAATTTATTAACTCATTGTCACGTGGTCACCATCTTAAAATAAGACGTTAATATATTCCAAACTGTCTTCCAAACACAACCAACTATATAATAGATCAGCAAAATACTGGAATGAACTACGCGAGCAAGTAACTTTATTACTCAACTGTACTTTCTTTTAAAATTAGATTAGATCTCTGGTTAAGAATAAAATTCCGAACAAATATTTATAAAACTGGTTGTTTATAGTAGGGCGTTTTCCCTGCTCGCTGTATATATTGTATGTATATTTTACGGCTACAACTATAAAAATAATAATAAAAAAATCAATCGATATAATTAATTAGTCTTACATTTAAATCGGGTAATTTTAAAAATTATAAATACACGAAGTACTTTCAATCTTATATCAGACAAAGTTCAAATGTCGAGAAAATGTATAGTTTTATTGAACCAAATTGCTAATAAAGTATTTGATATAAAATCAACTATCGGACAAATATTGGATAGTTTTCGCTACTCTTTAAAATCGATTTTAACTATTCAAATAGTGTCTTTGATGGTGACTGTTAAATAGTGTCTTCAACACTTCGGCGTTTAGGAATTCCTGAATGTCGAAATACCAAAACTAGTTATAACCTATCACTGATTTATTTCTACTGATAGTATCAGTAGAAATAAAAAAAAAATATGGACCTAGTAGTTATCCAATTTAACAATTTCCAAACAACTTTCTAATAATTATTTTAAATGTGAAAAACTGAAATAGTTTCAATCATTTTTTATTTATATTTCGCTTCTTTTAATTTTAGTATTACTATAAATTAGTTGTTTGTTATTGTTTTTTGTACAAATTTATGTACCTTATAGTTCTTAACTACTCAATGCTGTGTGCTAGAAGATTAATAACACAAGTAGGCAGCTGAATATCTTTTTAAAACAAACTATTATAAATTAGTTTTTCAAATAGATATCACAAATTCACAAATGCTGCATGAACTATTAGCTGAGCTTTGTGTAAATATATTATATATATATAATATAATTACAAAAGTTGTGACCGTTAAATAACAACAAAAAATTTTTAAAATTTTGACGTCACCTTTATAATGGCTTCTTTTACCTAAGTATAAAAAAAATGAAGTCAAAAAATTTGTTTTTAAATATTGTCCAATGTCCAAATTCATACCACCGTACGTTGGAGAACATTGATGTTTTTGTATCTCTAAGGCCTCACGGACTTTTCTTTCAAACTTTTTATCTTCAACTTTAAGTGTTACTACTTTATTCCATTCAATGTCCTCATTACAATTTACTTTATACAAAGCTAATGCAGACTGGTTTAACTTGCCTTCAGTCAAAAATTTTAGGTGTTGTTGAACCCTTGTTCGTATTTGAAGTTTTGTTTCACCAACATATGCTTTGGAGCATTTGCACTTAGTTAAATAGGTTCCTGGAGCGCTGTTGCATGGTAATTTAGACTTATTTTTAGACGTTAATAGCGTTTTTAGGTTTTGATTTAAAAACAGTTCTGTAACCAGCTTTTCTGAATGTTCTTCTAAATCTAGGAGATATTATTGGTATTCATGGTAAAGAGATTGTAGGAAGGTTGTTAGAGTTTGATGGAATTTCATTTTTGTTAGCAAAACGATTTTTTCGAACCTGATTAGAAATATCTTTAAGCATTTTTTCATCGTATCCATTTTCAGTAAACACTTGAATTAAAAAATTATCTTATCTTTTAAATGGTTTTTGCTGCATATTGAGTATGCTCTGTGTATGTATCCTTTGAATATTGCTTTTAAAATTTTAGAATCATGATTAGAATGAGGTTTGATTCGGATATTGGTTATTGCATCCTTCCTGTAAACCTTGAACTGATATTTTCTTTGTGTATTATTAATAACAGTTATATCCAAAAAGTTAAGTATCTTATTTTTGGTTTCAACCTCAATAGTATATTTTAAAGAAAGATATTGTCTGTTAAGAATTGTTTGGAACTGTTCCGCTTGATTTAAGTTAAAAAACCTTGCATGGCTGTCGTTTATATATCTATAAAAGGATTTAGTATCAATTAAAGGAATCATTGTCGTTGCCATTTTTATTGCTTTTTCCTAATGGTATTGTAAAAAAGAATCAGCCAAAACAACCATAAAAGACAATCCAATTGGGCCTGAATCCTCCAACTCATGAATCTCACCATTCCACAAGAAATAACAACGAAACAAACAAAGTTCAATTAGTTTTATCTCTGATGCTGCAGTTTCCATTTGAAAATTAAACCCTAATTCACATCAAGAGTTGTTTATAGGTGGCTGTAAACTGTTGGCAATTGATATTGTTGTTAAACATTCGTGCAAATCTCACAGCTAAATAAGATCTCAGCACAATAAAGAACTTGTTAGATGGTTTTGACTAAGCGTATATGTTAAATAATTTTATTGTGAACCTTCTTTTTTAACTCAGTAAAGATATATTTTAATTGCTACCGAATATCCAATGAAACCAGTTTTTAGACTAGACAAATTCATTTGCGTATCAATTAATCTCTTCAAGACTAATGATATAATGATATCAAGAAACGAAAGAAAAAAAAAAGCCTTGCTGCATGCACACAATGCTGACACTTGTATCCTTTGACAAATAGGTTTTGTGAATTTAATACGTGATGTAATCAATTTTTTATGGGAATAAACTCAACGGCATATTTATATAATTATTTAAATGCAACATACAGTTTAATAATATAAAAAAGTCAGCTTTTATATAAACTATAACATATAACTATAATACTTAACAGCAGGTAAACAGTATGTATAACTTTAGTTAATGAGATATTTCAAAGAGGTGTTTTGAATATTTCTATATTAAAAATTTAATAAATTTGTTTTTTCAAACAAATGTTTGTTTGAGGATGAATGTAAAATTTGTTACATACATCCTCAATTCTATTGATTGATTATCCTTTGAATTATAAGAAAAGATTATTTACTTTTTATTTGTTTTAAAAGTTAATATAAATAACTATAATTCAGACCTGTTTTTTTTTTACCAGCATAAGTGATACTTAAGAATGTTTTAATATAATTATAATATAATTCTAGAAGAAACCCCTGAGTTTGTATACCCCTGTATACTGAGAGCACTCAGTTCATGCATCATTTGTACAAAATGGTATCTTGCTACAAAAAATAGAGAATATAAAATTTTAGATAGAGATGATTGCTGCTTAACATGCTGTTATATTATTAACCTTCTAGCATACAGCATTGGGTAAGTAAGAATTAAAAAGTACATAAATTATACACAAAACTTAACTAAAATTGTAAATGCCATTTAATAATAAATTGAATTTTTCGAAAATTAATTACTTTTTTGTACTCTAATATATATAAAACTATATATATTAGAGTACAAAACTACGTTTCACAAATTTACGTTCAATGATTTTACTTAGCATCGGAGAATACGCAATATTAGGCGGGAGAGGACGTTTAATGATTTTTGGATATTTTTCCGACTTATTTCAAGTTTATTAAGACTCCCACCCCGTTTAATTATTTCTGCATGTTATCAAAATCAGCATCTCAAAAAAAAAAAAAAAAAAAAAAAAAAAAAAAAAAATCTAAACTAGACTTTAAAAATCTTTGACCTTTTGAAAAATTTGATTAGTCAAAAATTACTTTTTTGACTAATCAAATTAGTTTTTTTTTCACCATTCATCTAAGCATATGAAACGGCTCTTAAAAAATAAGCATATGACCGCAAGCCACACTTAAATTAAATTCATGTTCAATAAGAAATTTCTACTCACCTTTTTATTAAGATCCTAAAGTGTATTATATATGGACTGAAATCCCCCCAGCCCCACCCATTCTTTGTATTAAGGACGCAAGAGTGCTGTTTTGGGTTAAAATAAATCAAGATCAAAATTTTAGTTACTCATTTATTAAAAGATTAATAAAGTCACCAAGAAAGAGCATTACAAAATATTTAAGAAAAACAATAGAGTATGTTTTAATTATTAAACGAAGCGCGCGCATTAATACAAACTAACTTTAACAAATTTAAAGTTGAAAAAAATAATAACTAATAAATTTAAAGCTTTTGCATTATAAATGAAAAATATTTTTATATAAATATATACACACACAACACACACACACATATATACACACACACCATTTTAAATATAAAAGTTTGCGTGTGTGAATTACTAACACTATTTCCATATTTACAACAAACACTAATATATGATATATGTACAGGATCGCAGTAGCAGTTCAGGCTTGTGAGTAATGATAAAAACATGCATCGAAAAGCCATGTGTTTTGAATATAAAACTTTCGTTAGCCAGACAATTATTCCAGTGGACTTAAATACGTTTTTCGTATAAATGTAGCTATGTAATTTTCAAAAAACAAATTACTTTAAAAATTTCTTTTAAGAAAAATACATTGACATTTAGTCTGAGCCCATACTCTGGTAAGAACCTCATAACCATAGAACCTTATATGAACTTCGAAAGATCCTACATTTATACGTATTATCTTGGTAACACCTGCGGTAGTATACCAACACCATTATCTTGAGTCAGCATTAAAACGGTGTCGGAAACAACTGTATCATTGGTTTGAGTATGAACCAAACTTGTATTGTCAATCAGTGATTTATTATCGCTTGATACATTGCTCATAAAAACGGAGACAGGTTCATTACTGTCGATATGACCTGAATAAAGTGAATTTGATAAAGAAGCAGTTCTAATAGAAGATGACATCAACTTATCAACAGTCATTTGTGAACTATTAGATAAAATTTGAACATTTGGAATCTGAGAAGTTCCAATTTGATTTATATCAACATTGCACAAATGAGACACGATTTGAGCATTAGAGAAAGAAGGTTTCATATGTTTTATATTCTGAATTTGAGAGGTCATGTCTAATGGTTGAATGTCAGAAGAAATAAACATTCCAGCTTGTAATTCGGGTGATAAAACTCTTAAATCTACATTAGGTAAACTAGTCTTTATGTCGTGCTCTGCTGACATTAAATCATTTACTTTATTAATATTAGGCAATGAATGATGCAATTGGGAACTACCAGGAACGTCGTGTAGTACATTAATTGAAGAACTAATCTGCGAAGCAGATGCTAATGAAGTAGGCAATGGAGATTTTAATCCAAGTGAGCTAGATGACAGTTGTCTAATTACGCTGGAATTAGCTAAATTAGCTGTGGTACTTATCTGTAAAGAAGAGTTATTGCTATTTGACAATGAGGCCATACTTTCCAGATGATCTGGTTTAATAATTAGTGCTGTAAAAGCTAAAGCATTGTCTTGTCCGCTTAAACCGCTTTTTATAGAGTCTTCTTCATCAGTTTGTCCAACCTTGATACTGTCATTTTGGAAACAATCTTCATCTGATTTATCTTCATCATCCGACTTATCATCAGCATCATCCTCTTCATCATCTTTTTCATCTTCTTCTTCTTCAGGATCAAGTTTAACAAGATTAGGATTATATGTTTCTGAATTAGGGTCATGAGTGGCCATATGAGCAACAAATTTATCTGCGGTTTTTAAAGGCTTTCGACATACAGTACATCTATGATGCTTTCGATTCTTTTTATTATGCTGCTTAAGCAGTTTTTTGTTCGGAAATCTTTGATCACATACATCGCATACATGTTTAAGTTCTTTATCCTCTTCATGTGCTGCAACATGTTTTTTGAAATTGCGCTTGCATTTTAACATTTTAGAACAAATAGGACATTTATACTTTTTCTCTTTATTATGAGTTAATTTATGAGCACGCCAAGAAGAGCCATCTGCAAACAATCTGCCACACTCATTACATTGATAAGGCTTTTGTCCAGTATGTAAAAAAAGATGTCGTTGTAAATACTCATTCAATACAAATGCTTTACCGCACTGATTACAAACCCAAGGCTTTTCAGTGCTATGGGTTGCTTCATGCCTTGCTAAACCTCCTTTTTCTATAAACATTTTGCCACATTTATTACATTGATACGACTTTTGTCCAATATGAATAAGTATATGTCTTTTTAGATGTGCATTTTGACTAAATGCTTTATCACAAAGTTGACATTTGAATGGCTTTTCACGAGTATGTGTCAATAAATGACGTGTAAGTGAGGTGTTTCTGTCAAATGCTTTATTGCAAACAGTGCATAAGTACTTTCTTTCTAATGGATAAGACCTACGTTGTTTTTTAGGAGAAGGATCATCAATTTGCTGTTGATAGGAATGATCCATTGGTTTAGCCCCTGGCAGGGTGAATTCCATAATGACATCATGGTGATCACTTACAACAGCATTTGGGTTACTTAAAACTAAAAAAAAATAGTTAAACAATATCTTAAAAAAATAAAAACAGTTTTTTAACTATATGTTTTTAAAATGATTTAAGTTTTTTCTTATTTTAAGAAATGATTAAAAGATTTTATTGATTTAAGTAATATTTTAAGTTATTTATTACATAAATTATAATTTATCATGTGATGCAGAGAAAGCTTATAAATGAAATTCAGTTACAACAGCCATTTATATTTACAAAGTAAATTAAAAATTTACTTTGTAAATATAAATGGCTGTTGTAACTGAATTTAAAAGCAATTTTAGGTAGTAGGTAAAATGCAAACTGCAAACCGGTAAAATTCGAACTTTTTTGCAAACTATAGTTCTAATTGTTGTTAATGATGTAATATTTTTTATTTTTTGTTTGCCGTTAAATTGTTTATTTTGCTATACATTTATAGACTTCAAGCAGAAACATAAACTATATTTAATTTAAAAGAAATTCAATCTAATTTTAATAAAATATATCAAATTCCACTATACTTAAATTGAATTAAAAAATTGATAAGCAAACGTTTTTTTAAATATCATAAATGTAGAGATCATTAAACTATAATTTCTTAACTCGCAAAAAAGTTAGCATTTTACCAGTTTGCAGATTACATTTTACCAATTACTGCAATTTTTATAAAAATATGAATCATCAGTTATTTAAATTACTGAAAGACAGGTTATAAATAATTTTAAAGTGCTTTGCAACATCTCAAATTACCTCTGTTATCAGTAGTTATGATAATCTTATCACCAATAAGATGGGCTCCAGTTGCAGCCTTAAAAAAAAAAACCTCATTGAAACTGTTGTGTCATAAACAATACATAAAATTTTATTGAAAAATATTACTGGACATTCCCTTTATTTTAAAATTGATTTTAGTTATATCATGTTAGTATTTTAAGGATTAAATTTTGAACTTAAAGTTTTGATTTAAAAGAAATAAAGATAAAATATTTCAAAAAATAAAACCTTGAGATTATTGTTGTTCAAATGGATGCATTAAAATCCATAAAACTACCTTATTTTGTTGATCCCTTTCAACAACAACAGACTTATTTCTTGAAAAATCATTTTCATTAACTAATCCAATACTTGTTTCTAGTGCAGTCTGGTTGATGTTTTGGTAAAAGTGTTCTCGCCAATAACCATCAATAAGGTGAGGTAGATGATGAATGCTCTCTTCTGCCTCCCACGTATATTTCACCCATTTAACTTTATAGTATAATAGCCCATCCTGAAAAAAAAATTTATTTTATCAATTTTGTAGTACACATAATCAAAATCTTCCACACAAACATTAATTGGGAGTTTGGGTTTGAGTTTAGTTAGGGTTGCAGGGTATAGCAGGTGCAATCTAAGTAATCTAATACATCTATTATAGTAAATTTTTCGTTTTTTATATAACTAGTTTATTTCTTCTTTAGTCATTACATTCTGACATTTAAAAAAACAGATAAACTTGACATTTTTTAAATAATAAAGATTATTAGATTAAAATCTAATTAAAATTAAATTAAAACTAAATTTTAATTAAAATAAAAAAAAATTCTATTTTTGTGGGTTATATTTACAGCAGGAAAATTTTTCTACTTTATAAATGTTTAATTTTTTTAATATGGCCATCTTATAAAGTTTTAATTTATAAATTGCTTCTCTTCTTTATTTGATTATCAAACTAAAAAGACTATATCAGAGTTTCATATACTGCAGTTGTTTTTCAAAGCACCTTAATAGTTGAGCATGTTTTCAGTGTAATGCATTTTTCTCCCAAAAGATTACAAAAAGATATATATCTTTTAAAGAATAATGATAATTTCATCTTTCCTCTCAAAGAATATAAATGAATAGTTCATTAAAAAACAATCTTTACACCAAAAATTGCGTTTTCTTCAACACACCCAATCATTTTATCTTAGGTAACTAGTTTCCTAAGATGAGCTTATAATGGAACTCAAAAAAACTCAAAATAACAAAAAAATAATCACATAAAAAAAAAGTGAAATAAAATTGTATCTTCAAGGATAATATCTCAACCATAAAAAAAAAAACAATAATAAATCTCTAAAAGAGTTAATGATACTATTTTTTGAAAAAACTTTTGCTCTTGAAATACCAAAATAAAGCACCGCAGAGAATAACTTTAAAAAAATGCCCTTTTCTTAATAAAAAGCCGCATCTTATCTTGAGCATCTAAAAATGTATTATCTTAAGCAACTTCATCAAGTACTATCATAACTTAAATAATATGACAGCAGCTTATGTATTATCTTATGTAACCCATGGAATTAGCAGTAGATAAGCTTAAAATATTTAGGATGTAATAAATTTTAAATGACCTTGTTTCATTCTGACGTAATTACAAAATATTGAATAATAAAAAACTATAACGGGGATGTTAAATTTTTTTAACAGTAAAACAACCAAAGAATATTACTATACAAGCAAGAAATTAAAATAAGACCGTCGAACTTGTATGAATATCCTTAACCAAAAAAGTTCGTGAAAAAAATCAAGTCTACCCGTAAAAGAGGTTATATTATCTTAGGAACCTGCTTTTCTTATACAACCTTTCCCTATGCCCATTATGTATTTCAAGAAAAACGCAAAAATTATTAGGAGAAACTCTTTGTAAAACATTTTTTGAAACGAATAATTTTTAAAACTCTTTGAAAATACATATTCAATAACATTTGTAGACATCTAAACTAGTTTATTTTGTAAAAAAAAGTCAAGATTGATTTTTTTTACCTGCAGTATAGCAGAGAGAGACCGGTATAGCTTTTTAGAGCTTTAACAGAGAGAGGCCAGTATAGCAGAGAGACCAGAGCAGAAACAAGATCAAAAGACAATAGTTTGCAGTTTTAAGAATGAGTTATTAAATTTACTCATTGAAACTTTGATCTATTTTCATCGCCTTCATTGCTTTTAAATACAGTTTTAAAAGGTTTAAACAATTAGTTCTGAAGAAACTTAAATATATTTAAATACTTTAATATTTTAAATGTCTATTTAGTTAAAAATTTTAATTAGTATTTAAAAAATTTTAAACTTTTTAACAATATTCTTATTATTGTTCATCATATTTTATATTATAATTTTCATCACAAGATAAATTTAATAGTTAAAAAACTTATTTAGATTGATAGCTTTTAAATGAAAGTTAAATGAAAGTTTTTCAAAATCTTAATAAGTTTTAGTTGAAAAGCTTGATTGGCTCGTCTATTTCCATCAAATATAATGTTTGTTAAGAGATATTTTGTTGCAATATTCTACTTTAATTTAAATAATTAACAAAGACATTTAAAGGGAAGAGCGAGATTCTTTTACCGTATGAGGACAGCAACTAAATTTAATTGGCATATTTAAATATCTAGTAAATTAGGTATTTAAATAAAAAATGTATTTAAATACAAAATTATTTTATTTTATTTTTTTTAATCTACTAATATACATTAAATATCTACGTAAATTTTGTATTTGTAAATTTGAAAAAAAAAAAAAAAAAAATTAATTTATAAATATTGGTCAATAATTAATTTAAAATTTAAATTTTAAACTAATATTACAATATTATATAATTATCTTCTTTTATGTTTTACACAAGTATAACATAGATAACACGTTTCATTGCAAGTTTTATTTTTTAATTTTTATTTTTTTGGTATACTTTACCAGCTAATTTATTTTACCAAAAATATTATTAAGTCTTTTATTCTAAAAGCGTAATTAACTTATTTTAAAGTATAACATTTATTAATATAAGTATAATACTTAATAATATTATAATAGGTTCTTTGTAACTTTACTAACTTAAGATAACAGGAAAAATTGTAAATAACGAGTCTGAGTAATAAAAATAAAACATATTGAAAAATCTTAACTAGAGAATAACTGACGTCAATAAAAAATTTAAAAAAAAGTTTTTTTCAACTTTTGAATGAATGTAATGATGGTGGGGATGAACCTTGTTAATGATGCTTGTTAACAAGGACATATTTTTACACATTAAAAAAAATCGATCAATTAACTTATTTTCTCACCGTGCATACTAATTGCATTTTTTACTTGTCTAGCGCGACACTTTAAATCTGAGACTGATTTTATTTCATTTTTTTTTACTATGATCTACAAATTTTATATATACACACACACACATTTACATATAAACACAAATATCTTTCTATGCTTAGCCTTGCATAAATATATTAAAGATGTCATACTGAAACAATATGCTGAAGGGACTTCAGTATGTTCATTGATTAAGGGTTTGGGAAAGTATCATCTAGATAAAAAGAAATATTATGGCAAAAAAAAAATAACCTTCAATTAGTATTTGATCTAAATGAAAGATTAAATATTTTCAACTTTTATGAAATGTTAACATGAGATATAAAAAAGCAAAATATTATAGCAATAAAAATTTGTACACATTTTGTTTCTAGAGTTAAGATATATTAAAATGAGAATAAAGTTTAATCTTAGGTTAAGATCCAAAATAATAATAGAGGTTGTCAAGGCTACAAATCACATTTCTTTCTGGACAAGATTCATGGCAAAGCAAATATAATTAACAAATGTTTAAACATGACAAAATACTAGTATATAAACTTTAGATTTTATGCCAGTGCAAGTGGGTGACTGATGCTATCAAAGGATCCAAGAGAACATTGTTTTACCATTCACCCACACGTGTCTTGTGCTGTAATTATTTGCTATGTGATATTATCATGAAATGGAATAACAAGCAAAATGGGACTCAAATTCACAGTACAAAAGATTCCAACCTTGCTTATAACAACTAGATTTCAATATAAATTCTTTGATAGCAAGTTAACAGAAAATTTTGAGAGACTTGTGGTAACAGATGATCGCTGTTTGAGGTTTGACATGATTGTCCTTCATTGTTATTGTGAATAATTAGACCAACAAAAAAACAAATTCAGTCTACAGACACAACAGGTTAATTATCATCAAGGTCATATTTTAAAAATCTAGGTAGGAAATTGTTGTTATACCTCATATTAAATGCTATGTGTTTCTCCTAATGATGGCACACAAAGTAATTTTAGTTTATTTGAAAGGCTAGATCAAGACTGATTTTTCTTTTTTATATATACAAATCTAGGAGCCTGAGAAAACAGTTTTTATTTCTTTCAAAAGAACATCATTTAAAATAAAAATATCTTTATTTAAACAACCATTAGTTTTATTAGTTATAACTACTTAAATTGCCTTAATATAAAAACCTGTTTCATATAAAAAATATTTATTAACAATGCTTAGAAGTCATTTGAAGATTAAAAGCAATATCAGTCAGGGGCTTTTTCTTGACTGTTTTCGCCAGTGTCGATCGTATTTGGGTGCCGCAAAAAACAAAATTTGAGGACATTTTTTTTCAATACATTTTTTACAGCAAATATTGTTTTTTTGCTGCACAAATTTTTTTCCTAGAATAGCCCCTGTCAGTAGTATTGGTGATAGATAATTAGTTACAAAATAAACGAATTACAATTGAAGTTCCCGGCAGGACGACGAGACAGTTTGTTACTTACTAAAGTGTGTTTATTAATAAAACCATATTTTGATCTATAAAGATTTTATTCCTTGCAACTATTTAAAAGGATGTATCATTTTTTAAACCCCTTATATTCACATTTTAAATCACGTGAATCATTTTGATAGCAGTTGAATCATCGATAACAATAAATGAACAGCAATTGAATCATTGATAACACTAAATCTCTTGTTTTTCATTAGTAAAATAAATTTTTAATTTAACTTTGTCAAACAAAATAAAAAATATTAAGATGCACATAAAAAATCATTATTAGTATGCAATTAATGATGCACAAGAAAATTCTTTTTTTCTAAGAAAAAACTAATCTTGTATAACGAAAAATGTTTAAAACATTAAAAACATGTTTTAAACATTCAACCAAATGAAATTTTTTTCAAAAATCACTAAAACTTTTAGATTAACTCTCTAGCAAAATAAATCATAAATTCTCATGTGCCTACTTCAATACTTGTCTATTAAAGGTTAAAAAAAAGCAATTGAAAAGTGAACTTTTTAACATGTGCACACGCTTCAATACAAGTGTCAATAAAGATGTTTTTGATTGGCAGGACAGTATTAATTGTTACATTAAAATATTCAAAAGTTTCTGGCCACTTTGCATTACAAGAAAAAATATTAGTCCAAATGTGTTCTATTATAAATTTACCAGGGTTGTGGAGTCGGAGTTGGAGTTGTGACATTTTTAGTGGAGTCAGAGTCGCTAAACAAAATCGCGACTCCGACTCCAATAGTAAAACTTCTCGGTATTGCACGTGCATGTACAAAACATTCAATTAATCTTATGTTCATACTAAACCTCAAAGAACGTTTCATAAATTTAAAAAAAAAAAAATTTTTTTAACTTATTGCGTAATATTTTTTGAAGATTTTAAAGAACTTTTCAAAAATTTTGCTTTGGAGTTGTAATCGCAATCGGAGTTGAACTCAAAAAAAATTTTAACAACAGGAGTCGGAGTCGTTACTTTTTTTTTACAACTCCACACCTCTGAAATTTACTGATTCAAACAATAAAAAAAAAAAAAAAATACAAGCAGGTCCAGTTAAACCTTATTTTTTCTTCAGAGATCTAAATGTGGTATTATTTGAAAATGAATGCTTTCCAACTTAATGTTCTAGTGTTTCCCATTTTAGTGTTTTCCCTAGTTTTCTATTGGGTTCAAGCCTGATGATTAAGATGGCTGGCTTTAAACTCTCATGCTCATAACTGCTTTTGGGGTGGGTTAACCATTTATTTAAAATTTTTATTTCTTTTCTCAAAAGCAGTTGATTGGTCTCAAATTAAAATATCATGATGGTCAAATGCCAAATATTTTTTTATGCTCACAAAGCTCAAGACCACAAGTTAGTGGTTGAACAGCAAAAAATTTTTATAACTTAACAATGGAGTTTGGGTTAGCAAAACGGATTTCTGATTGAATTAAAAATTGGGTTACTCCCTGGAAATTGGTTATTTTGCGATCAATGTTTAAGCAATTAAGTGAGGCAAAAGGTGAACTTTTTGTATCCCATGTAAAGCCTAGATGACATGTTTATCATGAAGTTTTATTTGTTGGTAGTTAAGTATTACTGTGCAGTTTTTAATTTGCTATTTTCTGGTGAGCAAGAACTTGGTTTTGTCAGCATGTTTTGTCAACATTATGCAGTTTTCTTTTGTGTATATATTACAGGTATTAATAAGCTTTTGTAGGCCTGAAAGGGGAGAGGTAAGAAGTATAATGCTATTATCAGCATATGCTACAACAACTGTATAGTTTTCATTTATTGATGTACCTACGATGCTTTCATTTTGTAAGAAATCTAGTAAGTTTTGAGTATAAATGATAGAAATAAAAAAATAAATAATAATAAAAAAGTATTAAAAAAATATACTAAAACTTAAATAAATTTTAAAAATTACATTATATAAAAAAATAAAATTAAAGTTTTATAAATTTAAATTATTTTAACACCTAAAATCTCTTTTGTCTTGATGAAATTCTTGACTATACACAAAACGCATAAAAAGTAATGCATATAATACTTTAGTTCTACAAATTTAACTATTTAATGTAAAAAAATTAAAATTAAAATATAAACTATTAATACTAACTATATATAAAAATATAATATTCCTACCCCTGCTTATATAATATATTTTAATATAAAACTTTATGTTGATTAAGAATCATATTTATGCTTATTAGGAGTCAAATAAAAAGATTGATTTAAAAATTTAATTTTAGTAATTTATTTTGAAACTCAAATTTAATATAATATCACTAAAAATACATTTTATTAATTAAAAATATATCATAAGAAACAAATCTTGCTTTTATTGTTATAACCTTTTTAAAGTCCTTGTTACTATTACATAGGTACTATTCATGTCACATGTGACTTGCAATTATAGCTTGTCAGTCCTGATCTGCAAAAATGGTGAAAACCAGAAAAATATTCAAATGGGATATTTAACTATCTAATATCATATATTATTAAGAAAATGGTACTATGGAAAACTATGTTAACGTGTGATTAGCACATTTGGATCTATTAGGTCCAAATCAATTGATGGATGTGAAATTTAAAAAAAACTTACTTGACATAATTAATAAAAACTTCTATAAAATGTGTAAACACATTTAACTCAAGAATAGATAAATCCTTATTTTAAAATAGTAAAGTAGGGTCATTTACAAATATTTTATGACTTACTGTGTAAAATTCTTTTTACTTATGTTTACTTAGTATGTAAAAAAAATATTTTTGAATTATTAACTTCAACAGATAAATAATTAAAAAATTTTTATGTAATATTTCTAAATATTGATGATTTAAAAAAAAAAAAAAAACATTTATATTTACAATCAAAATTATATTTAATATAAAGTATAGTTATGATAGTATGTCTAGTTATTTGCAACATCTTCACAACTTTCAGTTCTTTTAGTTATTGCTAACTATCAGATCTAACTCATTAGTTAACAGTTATTATTGTAGTTGTTAATTGAATATTTAGCATAAGAATAAATAAAGGCAATTTACAAACAAACATATATAATCAAGATATAACAAACCTGTTAAGTAGTCAAACAGTTATAATAATTTACATCTTAAAAGATTTTTTATTTTCCACAAGGTTAAAAGACAGTTTAAAAATTAATAACTAAAAACATTACATATTGGAGTATACTCCTTCATTCGAATATATTTTATTACTTTAGAGAAGACAATGCTCTCCTTTCCTCAGACATATAATTAATTAAAGCGTGGGGGAGTGAGCGTGTGGGAAGAAGAGCCTTTACCTTTTTTTCAGCAGCCACTATTTTTTCTATTTCAACACTTTCCCCTTCAGATATATCAAAAGTATGTTTCGGAGGAGGAGGTATTGGCTGAGACTGCCTTAAATTTTGGGCCATAAACTGGCTAATGCTCATTACATCATTTACAGCATTTTCAGGATGTAGATACGTTGGAGAACCTTTATGAAATATAAACTCCGCCGCCATCTTCAAATCTTACACGCTCCACTTAAAGAGTAAAAATTGTTGTGGGGGAGTGGGGAGTGGTTTGATAAATTAACGTTAATAATTAAACAGACAACTTGGTTTGCACGATTAACTTTTCCGTAAATATAGTGCCATGTAAAAAACCTCCGTTTGAGGTTTGGATAATGAAAAAACTAAGTTAAACGAAGTTCTTCACAACCAATTGTAATTCGCTATTTTGTCACATGCTTGTCATATCTACGGCATAAAAATTTTTATACATCCGTGGTTGTTTAGTTCTTAACACAAGTTATGATAAATTTAATTTTTGTTATTTTTTTCTTACATAAAAACTTTGCTGTTTTTAAGTCTACTTTTGTGCAACAGAGCACAGTGCAAAGTCGGACTGGCCAGGGAGATTAGGAGGATTTCACCCCTCCGGCCCCTGTTAAAAATTAAGAATCACAATTAAAACACACAAAAATACAAAATGATAATAACTGTTTATTGTTAATATGCATTAATTTTGAAAAAACAATACAATAAATATGGTAGTTAATTATACGATTAAAATAAGAAATGTTTAATTAGATATCACAGTTTTTATTTATGGCGCACATTGTATCTTATTTACATTCGCCCCCACCTCGAGTTTGCTGTTCAAGCCTGGTCGCCGTATTTAAAGTCCGACATTGCTATCCTCGAACAAGTCTAACATCGAGCAACAAAAACAATATCATCTATTAAACACATGTTCTATAAAAATTGACTCCAACAGCTCGGTCTAACAACACTTGAAGAACGCCGTAAAAAAGCAGACCTAAAAAAGCAGAACAATTTAAAATCACGCGTCAACTCAAACTTGTCAGTTTTTTCGTTCCGCAAAAACTTCCAAACAATAAAGCCAAGTATATTTTGAGAGGGTATAAACAAAAACTATAATAATAATAACAGCCATAATAATAATAATAATAATAATAATAATAATAATAATAATAATAATAATAATAATAATAATAATAATAATAATAACAATAATAATAATAACAACAATATTAGTATTAGTAATAATAAAAGTTAAAAGTAGTTATCAATAGTAAATATTAGTAAAAATAACAAAATAACAATAATCAATAAAAAATATAGAACAGAAACTGTAAAAAATATATATATATATATATATATATATATATATATATATATATATATATATTACGACAACAAAAATAGATTATAGAAATTATAAACATTAACTATAGTTTTTTAATAAAAAGTAGAATAAACTGGTTTTAAAGCTTGAGAATTAATTGAGAGCTTTTAGTTCATAAGGAAGGTTGTTCCAAGTTTTAGTGCTTTGATATTTTATGGATTTATGCCCGTAATTATGAGAGCGGTGTTTAGAGACAGACAGGTTTAAATTACTATCGGAACGAAGGTGATAACGATTGTTGGCACTCTTGGAAAAGAAATTAATGAAAGTTAAAGGTAGGTTATTGTGTTGGTGGTTCCAGACAAATTGACAGTTTAAAAGTTGAATATAGTCACATAGTTTTAATACTTTAGAAGTTAGGTAGAGCACATTAGAGTTAAATTTAATATTCTGAAAATGAATAACTTTTAAAGCCTTGTTTTGGAGGTGGGATAACCTAATAAGAGCTTGTTGATGGGACTGCCCCCATACTTGGCATGCATATCTAAGATGTGAGTCAAAAAGAACATGGTATATGTTCAAGAGTGTCTTAAAATTAACATAATGGCAAATTTTGGCCAACATACCATTAGATCTACTTAGTTTCATTGCTAAGTCTTTACAGTGGGATAAAAAGGAAAGATTTGAATCGATTTTTATACCAAGATATTTAATTGAGTTAACAAGTTCAATTTTTTTGCCATTTAATTTAAAGTTCATATGTTTATAGATTTTTGTTTTATTTGATTTAAAGATAATGAGTTCAGTTTTATTAGAGTTTAGAAAAAGTTTGTTGGAGCAAAGCCACTGAACTAGATTGGCTAGATCATGGTTAATGTGTAATTAAGCGATTTATAAATTAGTATTAGATTAGTATCATCAGCAAAGTGGTAAACAGTAGCAAACTTAATGGATGTATGAAAATCGTTAATATAAAGAAAAAGCAGTGGTCGTAATACTGAACCCTGAGGAACACCATAAGAACATTTTACAAGGGTAGATTTTGAGTCATTAATAGAAACAAATTGTGTTCTTTTGTTTAAATATGTAGTGAACCATTTAAGCGGTACGCTTCTGATCCCATAATATTCTAATTTTTTTAACAAAATTGAATGATCCACTGTGTCAAACGCTCTATGTAAATCGACAAATACACCACAAAGAACAAAGAACTTAAAAAATTAAATTTATGGTTGAAATTAAATAAGTTATCACTAAATACACAAAAAACAAAATACATATTGTTTCATTCCAAAAAACAAAAAAATAATATACCAACTACCCTTCCCTCACTAAAAATAGATAAGGTAAACATTGAAAGAACAGAAACAATTAAATTTCTTGGGATACAAATTGACGTAAATATATCTTAGAGAGCCCATTTAAGTACAATAAACATCAAAATTTCAAAAAATAGTGAGATACTCTACAAAGTTAAACCTATGTTATTCAAAAATAATCTTAAATCGCTTTATTTTTCTTAAATCCAAAGTTATCTTACGTACGCTAATATTACATGGGCAAATGCATACAAATCCAAATTGAGTACTATTTACATAAGTCAAAAACATGCATCAAGATTAGTTTATAATAAAGATAAACTCACCTACGCTGAACCCTTACTAAAAACCTTGAATGCACTAAATTTTTACCAAATCAACATCTTCCAAAATGTTCTATTTATGCTTAAATACAAACTTGGACTAGTCCCATTGCATTTTTTAGATAACTTATTTCAAGTAAACTCTAATAGATATATGACAAGAGCAACAGGCAACTTCACACTGCTCAAAATAACAACAAAGTTCTCACGGTTTTCTATTACATTTCGGGGTCCGTACCTAAATAACAAAATCATATCCAAAACTACAGAACTTAAAGTATGCTGTCAACTTGAATAATGAATTAAAATTTAATACCAACAGTTATATAAACTTAATACCAACAATTATATCAACATGTATTAAACTTAACATTAAAATTTATACTAAAATATTTATGCGTATCACTGACTGAATATTGTTTAACCACTTTTGACTATATATAAAAAGAAAATCGACTTCATTTAACCATTTAGGGAGGTACTCGATGATAAGTCTTTATAAACTTCTACGAGTTTTCCTATATAACAACATGTATATATCTGAAGTACCAAAAATTTATTGTCTTTTTTTTTCTTTTCTTATTTTTATTTTTTAATTTTTTTTAAATATTGGTAGTTTTTATGATAAGAAACACTATTAATTTACGCTATACTTAGTTATACTTGTTAAACCAATATTTATTGTGCTATGTTATACGTGGTATTATTATCTTATATTTTTACGTTGGATTATTTTATGTCATGTAGTTATAACGTAACGATATGTAAATTTATTAAAGTTGTAAACAAAAAAAAACAAAAAACAAAAACAAAAAATGGGTTAATCTAAAGCATTTCTCATTTTTTTTTTAAATTTTTTTTTATTATATAATGAAATTTAAATCTTTAATCTTTAATTTTGAGTTAATGTCACAAAAAAAAAGTCTGGAGCACAGAAGAAAGCTAAAAAAAGAAAACCTGTACTAGCCAATCCTGCAAAAGACCAAAAGCAGACAAAATTATCATTTGGTAATGGGAACATACAAATACTACGGAAGTCGATTGTTGCAGCTGATAGTGAACAGACAAATCTTCAAGAAATTACTTTTCCATATATAAATAAGGACTTTGGGTATGGAGAAGAATTGATCGCTCCACACGTTATTGTTCATGATAATGCGGATAGATAAGAACTGATTGTTCCTGAAGTTAGTGTTACTTTTTTGAGCATGATAACTGTTAACAGAACCATTATTTTAATTGAAGATCATATAAAAAAATCTATTATTAAAGAAGTTTAAGAGTCTGGAAAGTTTGGAACTCAAGTTTGACTTAAACCACTATGAAAGAATTTCAAGACCCAGTTAGGCGGTTTAAGGTTAATATATATTATGCTATTGTGGATACTGCCACTACAGCAATCAAAATCTGTTTCAAAGGAAATGATGTTGGTATCTTAAGGCTTATTGCTTGTCTGGACTTTCTAAACTTTCCATCATGGCGTGACCATATTGACTATGCTTTTCATTTTGCGTAACCATAGGAATATATTTTTCATGATTTAACCAATCTTGCTGGTATACAGAGGGAAACACTACACAGAGATAATATCATTTGCAACTAATTTTTCATTAGTTAGTTGGGCTGATAAAATTGAATCAATGAACTCCAATGAACTATATAATTGAAAAATTTGACAGCAAATTTGTATTTTTCCTAATATTTATAAAGATATTAGGAAAAACCCATTTTAACTTAGCAATAATGTCCAAAAATTTAAGTGGCGCAATGCTTCAATTAATGTTTTTTAAAACCTTGCATAAGGATTTATTTTTTTAAACGTGCCGAATAAATTGATCGATGCATGGTCAAAGATATAGAAGTTTGCATAAACATTATTAAAAAATTTTTATACACTTATAACAAAAAACACTATGTGATTAAGAGTTTATTTTTGCTAAACTTTTTGGTACCATAAGAATTATCTATGTCTGCCTCCCCTGGGCTTCTTAGTGCTAATCCAACACTGGCTCAGTGTGTCAGAACGGTAAAAAAAAATAGCAAAGGTTACATAATCATCAGATAAAAACATGCAACATGCAATACATTAGAGACGGATCAAGAGAGAATGGGGGATAGAGGGTATGTATCTCCCTCCCCCCTCCCAACAAAGTTAAAACAAAATTTAATTTAAATTTTTTTTTAGCTTAGGTATCATTATTCTCTACCCTCTCCCCCTCCTTCCTTCCTTTCAATAAACTTCTAGATCCGCCACTGCAGTACATCAATGTATGTCATGTGGAACATCGTTTTTAAATCGGAAAATTTGTTTAAAAAAAAGCAACTTTAGGCGTTCCTAAGACGAGTAATGCACGCACGTACGTGTGCTAATGTCATTCACCGGCCAAAATTATTTAATTTTAATAAATCCTTGATCTAAAATACCATATAATAGAATTTTTAAAACAAAATTTGAAAAGCTCGTATTTCGCACGCATATTTGGTTTAGAGTTTTTTACGCGCACAAAAATTAGTTTAAATAGAAAGATTTGGGTTTCTTAAACCGAAATCAACATATGTAGGGGAAAACGGGGCAAGATGACTTTTCATATAAAAACTCGCCAATAATAATATAAAATGGTTGGAAACGAAACTGTTTATATCTTGCATTTTAAAACACCAATTGGTTTTTAAAAACGTTCTTAACGTAATCTTATACGCATAATCAATCAATCAATTAATATATTTCTGCAATAGTTGTTACGTTAACGGAAGTTTACAAATAGTATACTAATCTTAAGTAAAAACCTTGCAAATAAAAGCTAAGAAATATATTTCATTAATGCTAATAGTAATACTAATTGTCCACAGCAGTAACAAAATGAACATTAAAAGTTGTAAGAGTAAAAATACTTCTAATACTAATAATAGTAAAAGTGGTAGTAGTAACAATAATAACAATACAATCACAAAAATAATATGATAATAATGAAAGTAAAATGATAAAAATAATTACAATAATCATAATAAAAATAATAGTAATTTAGTATTAGTCACATACATGCATATATATATATATATATATATATATATATATATATATATATATATATATATATATATATATATATATATATATATATATATATATATATATATATATATATATGTATATATATATATACATATATATATATATATACATATATATATATATATATATATATATATATATATATATATATATATATATATATATATATATATATATATATATATATATATATATATATATATATATATACACATACACACACAATTATATGTATACACACACGCACACACGCACACACACACATATAAATATATATATATATATATATATATATATATATATATATATATATATATATATACGCACACACACACACATATAAAATATATATATATATATATATATATATATATATATATATATATACATGTGTGTATATGCATTTATGTTTGTATATGTGTATGTATGTATGTGCTTATGTATGTGTATGCATTGATTTTTGTTTTATTAGAATTGAATATGACTTTAGTTTTTCTACAGTTGAGAGAAAGCTTATTTGAGCAAAGCCACTGAACTAGATTGGAAAGATCATGATAAATGGATTTGTTATTTTTTTTTAAATATTTGTTGATAATGAGCAAGTTAGTATCATTAACAAAGTGGTAAGGAGTTGCAAACTTAATTGAATTGTTAAGGTCATTAATGTAAAGAAGAAAAAGTAGTGATCCTAATACTGAGTCTTGAGGGACACCGTTGGAAAAATTTATTAGAGTAGATTTTGAGTCATTGAGAGAGACAAACTGAGATCTGTTGTGACGATAGGAAGTAAACCATTTTACCAAAGAGGTATTCCTCTAACTCCATAATATTCTAATTTCTTGATTAGGATAGAACAATCTACTGTATCAAAAGCTTTCTGTAGGTCTACAAAGACACCACATACAAAGTTTTTATCATCAAGAGGTTTTCTAATTGACTTAATAATTTTAACAAGTGAGCGGGTTGCGGAATGATTAGCACAAAACCCATACTGGTGTTTGTAAAGATATTTAGATTTATTAAAAAATGCAAAGTGTCTATACATAGATTTTTCAAAGAGTTAGCTGAGGTTAGAAAGAAGAGAGATAGGTCGTAAGTTAGACACGTCCATTGTAGAACCTTTTTTAAATATTGGAATGGCTTTAGCAACATTGAAAGCATATGGAAATAAACCATTTTGAATTGAGTTATTTATAATAATACTGAGAGGTTTAGAAATTATATCTGGAATAAGTTTAAGAAGGTATGTAGGAAGGCTATTAGGACCAAAGGTTTTTTCCAGTTCTAAGGGTGGTTTTAATAAGATTAGAGATTTCATTCTCTGTGACAGGATCAATAAAGGACGAATTAGAATTTGGAGAGTTAAGATAATCAGTAAATTTGGATGTTGAAGGTGTGATTTTGTTTTGAAGTTTTTTTTGGATAACAACAAAAAAGTTTTTTAATATATTCAATACAGTAGTTTGATCTGTGATTTCTTTCAATTTAAGTTTGAGAGTTGAAATATAGTAGGAAGGTTTTATATTAATGTTTTCTTGCATCCCTTTCCACGTATTCTTAATATTGCTTTGGTTTTTACTAAAATAGATTGTGTAATAGGATTTTTTACTAATTTTTAATAGATTGCTAATTCTGTTTCTATAAAATTTGAATTTAGAAAACTGTTCATTTTTACTAATAATACCTCTACATTTAGTGCATTTTTTTATATTAGTTTTTAATGGAAATAAATCTAAGTATCCTAATTGTGATCCATGGTTTTGATTTAAGTTCAATTTGCTGCTTGGTTAGTTTTTTGTATGAAGCATGCTTGTCTAATATGTTTTAAGTTTAATTTGCTGCTTAAAGTTAAGTTCAATTTGCTGCTTAAAGTTAAGTTCAATTTGCTGCTTAGTTATTTGTATGAAGCATGCTTGTCTAATATGTTTTCAATTTCTTTAAAAGAAAACTGATAGATTGATTTTCATCATCATCTTTTTTGATATAGAAATCCCATTTAAAGTTGGATAGATCTTCAATAAATATACTTTTTTTATAGTTCTTAAAGCATCACCTGTAAGATATACTTTTTTTAGGGTGGTTAGTTTTTCTAGGAATGCAGATAAATTGTGCCATATGATCAGATATTAAAATAGTATTATTGCCAGAGATTTGGTCATGTAAATTGAAGTTTATAAAAATGTTATCAATAAGTGTGTGTGAAATAGCTGACAAACGTGTTGGTAGAATTATAACAGGGTGTAATGAAACATAAATAAGCGAGTCAAGGTAGCTAGATATAGCGAGTCAAGGTAGCTAGATATATTTGATTCATTATATTTTAGTATATCCATATTGAAATCTTCCATAACAAAAATATTTTTTTTTCAATATTTAACTTATATAATAGTGGGGTTAAATAGTAGTGAAATTGTCTTGATTCATAGAGGGACGTTGATATATGCAACCAACTATTATATTTTTTAAGTGAGGCTTTATAGTTTCAACTAAAATGAACTCACGATATTTGGAACAGTAGATCTTTAGGTCGTTGCAAACTATGTAGGTATAAGCTTGCGAACTATGTAAGCATGAACTGAATTTTTGCACTTCAAAAAAAAACAACCTCGGTTTCGATAATTGTTAATAGATAGTGAACTTTGGATGTAACTTTTTTAGATATGTTTTTTGGCGACGCTTTTGGGTGTAACTTTTTTAGAGATGTTTTTTGGCGACACATGTTTAATTTGTATATTACTTTAGAGTTAGAGTATTTTCCAATTTTTAAAATTTTATTAAGTTAGAAATAGATAAGTAATATGTTATCTTGACCCGATTACGCAACTATATGACAAAATTTATGAATTTTTCATTTTGATTTTTATTACAAACTTTTCTACTTGCAAACTCATGCAAGCAATCAAACTAAAAACTCATGCAAGCAATCAGTTTTTATAATAAAACATACACACTGAAAAAGTAAAGTTTTCGAAGACCTTGAGTTATTGCAAAATTAAGAGTTTTGCGATAACTCAATTTTTGAAACATTCATTTTATTCTTATCTATCTTTTGCTATGGACATTATATGTATGATGAGCAAATGATGACATTAAATGTATGATGAGCAAAAAAATTCAAACATGATTGTTGTCACCTTTCATTTTCCCCTCACAATAATCATGTTTGAAATTGTTGTCACCTTTTTAATATAACGTTTTAATTAAAAATACAACGAATGATAACAATTAAAACTTTGATGTTTCTTCTTCAATTGAGTATGCAGTTTAAGTTATTTCTTTAATGATCCGTGTATCAATTTTCTTTTTGACCGAATAAAAAACTTACTAAACTGGTTTCGCCATCACTATGACTTAAAGGGTTTTGTTCTTCTAAGGTCTTTCTTTTTTCCAATCTTTTCTTAAATTGAATATTGAAGTGTTGTGTTCAATAGGAGAAAATGTATTATTGTTTGACATAATTTAATAACTCAATTTCTTACAATAAGTTTATAGATATATGACAATTAGGTAATAAAAATGTTTTGTTTGTACCGAGTGTTTCCCCCAATTTTTTTATTTTTGAATTAAATAAAAACTGTTTTTTTTAGCAGAATAACTCAGTCAAAAACAGCTGATATTTTACACCGAATACATAATTAGTTAATATTATTTCTTTTTTTTGAAAGAAAAACAAAAGGGATAGTTTAACAAGATATATATTTAATTAAAAAGTATAAATATAATAAAAAACTTAAAGTGTCTATTTTATACAATCTAATTGTCATCACTGTAAATATCTGCGATTTTTATGATTGTAAAACTAAATAATTTACCAATTATTACATTAAATAATGAATGAAGGTGTTATATAAAGAAAATCCCGTTCCGTACAAAACACATGGAATAAACTAAAACTAAAACACAAACTCTAAGTACGGAACTTTTTTTAAAAACCCTTTCTCTAAAATCTAAAAAAAAAACCTTAAATTGATGCTCTTTACAAAGAGCATCTATTTTATTTATGTAATTAATGGATAGCCCATAAATTTAGGGGCTGTCCATTAATTACATAAACAAAATAGGAGGAAGGGGGTCTGAAAGGTTGCTGCGGTTCGCAAGTATCATATCGTTCTTTCGATGTCAAGATGCAGCTCTTTAGCTCTATTCACAATATTAATATAATATTAAAATAAATTTGTTGAAAACTCTTTAAAAGTGCGGCCGTGGCGCAGTAGTTAGAGCGCTTGCTATAGAAGCAGGAGATCCAAGTTCAAAACGAACTCTATTTTTGCATCACGTTAAGGAAAGAGACGTGAACTTCCTAGTTAAATGCATTTTCGCGGTGCTCTGAGACAAGACCGTTAGGTTTTTGTGGGGCACCTAATTAACAAAACAAAAACAAAAAAACAAAAAAAAAAACTGATTTATTTCGTAAATTTTTGCTTTTCGCTCTTCCGTTTCAAAAGGTTGCTGACTCCTGCATTATGCAATTTGTTAAATGCATTTTTTGTTATATTAGACAATATTACAAATAAATGGCTTTCACTGTGAAATCGGGTTAGGTCTAAGGCTAAAGTGAGGAGGATTGTCATATTCACGAATTGTGGCTCTGCACTGTACATAAATTATGATAAATGTGTCACACTATCATCGAAATTGATTCATTCAGGGAGGGGGGGAGGGGTAATCAAATGTAGACGTAATTTTATTTGGGAGGTGGGGAGGGGTCTCCGGACAAATTGTTGTTAAGGGGGAGGAGGTAAATAAAATTGCAAAAATATTTTTGACATTCATAATATTATGGAGTAGAGGCAGTTTTTATTGCAAACTTAAATAACTTTTTTTTATGTATTGTTTTCTTAAGATTTTCATTTTAAAAATAGTTTCAATCTCTGTAGCTTATTTAATTCTAAAGATATTTTTGTTTTCATATTTATGTTTTATATTTATGTTTTACCATTTTCAGTTTTTGGAGATTTTAAGAAATATTTCCGCAAAATATCTCGTTTAGTTTTTGGCACTGAAAACTGTGGAAAAAAAAAAGTTGACTGATATTTTTTATTTTTGCGGTCTTATTTGGAAAATATTCAGTTTATTCAAAAATTCTATTAGAAGTAATATCATGAATCGAAATTAATTATATTCCATATTAACTAATCACATTATATATTATTATAACTTATTATAACTATTTAGTATAAACTAATTATATTATATTATTTAGTTAATTAAAAATATATTTTTAATTAACTAAAAAATTAGTCTAATAATTTTAGACTATGAAGTTAGTCGGCTAAGAAAAAAGTTAGCCGATAAATTTTAGTTAGACTAAAACATAGTCAACTAATTTTAGTTCGACTAAAAAGTTAGTAGACTAGTTTTAGTAACGGTTTTTTTAGTTTAGTTAGTTTAGTTACGATTTTTAGTTTTGATCACAAGTAGTCATAGACCGGAGCTCTGTTTCGATATCGGTTTCGGCCGAAATTTCAATTTGAACCGATACCGAAAATTCGGTTTTGGTACTTTTTATAAACTCGGTAAAAAAGCGGGGTTTTTTTTGCTGCATTGATTTTCTCGTGAACGGACGTATTTTTTTGCAGCGTAATAATTAAAGGAAAAATTGTACAGTATTTTAAATTTTTATTATTAGTTTAGTTATTTATGTTTTATGGATATATATAATGAATTTACCATATAAATTTGTTACTTAATTTGGTATTATCTTGTCACCATAGTTAATTTTAAAATACGAATATGGCACTGCGTTTGGTCGGTGAGATAATTTCTAATTTGATATGTGATTCACATACGTTTGCAGATAACTATCTAAAAAATTTAGATGAAATACGCTCTCACCCGAAAGATTTAATTGTTGAAAGTTTGAACACAGTTTCTGAAAGCGTGATTCAAATTCTTCGCGAACGAAAAATTTGAATCAAATTTTATTTACTCAAATCTTGGATATATTTGACCACAGAACATTATTAATATAATGTTAGACTTCTAAAATCCACCTAAGAGAATCTTCGCAAAAGATATATAACATCATTATGTTTGGAGGATATTTATCTATTTTCGATCACAATATGCGAAAAGCAATTTCATAAAAATATAAAGATATAGTTAAGACCTTAATCTTAACCAAAAATGTTGAAATTATTAGTGACAAGTTTTTAATCTCGTCAGTTAAAGAGTTAATTACTATTACAAAATCGATTCAAAAAGAAAACAAAGAAATAAAAATGGAGCTTAGTCTGATGCGAGAAAAATTAATTCATCAAAGTAAACTTATTGAAAACCTTAAAGTATCAAACGAAAATACCCAAAACGTATAATACGATTATTATGCACAATGTGAAAATAAACTATTTAACTGCGACAAGCAAGATGAAAGTTCCGAAGTCACCGCAAATGTTATAAATAATAGCTTTCAGCAATCTTGTGGCAAACAGATTGAAAAGGATTATACAGAAAGCCAATCTCAAAAGGTCAAAACATTTGCAAATGTTGTGGCTCAAAAACAACAGACCATAATTACAACTGATAAAACTAAACAACCAAATTTTAAAATTAAAGAAAAACCATCAAAAATCGATAATAATCCAAACACTTTTATTTTAGTTAACAAAAATAGTAAGCCTGTCCGCCAACAAAAATTTTACCTTTAGAAAATAAACATAAATTGTCGGAACCTATATTTGGAACAAAAATTCACGGAAATAAAACTATTGCTGGTAATAGAATAATTCGTAAATTTGAGGTCTTTATAGGTGGTGTAAGCAACCAAATTAACAAAGAACAGCTTAAGTTGCATATGGAAACTGAGCTAGGCGCTACGCCTATATCTATTACTTTAAATAGAGAAAACGAATACAAAAGATCATATAGAGTATATAAACGAATACAATAGATCATATAGTATATAATTCAGAAAAAGGAAAAATATTTAACCCGTTTATTTGGGATAATAATATAATTATTAAACAGTTCCGGAAAAAGCGTATATACTCTATCAACGACCAACATTTCAAAACTAACGCAGACCCTAGAAAATTATATTAATCAAAATGGCTTCAAACAATATATTAAAGAAAGAAAATAGTGCAAAACCGTTTAGTACTTTTAATTGTCAGGACTTAAATCAAATATTCAATATACTGAGACCTTAATAACTTCTTATGATATAACGTTTCTATGCGAACACTGGGTATCAAAACTTGAATATTATAATCAAAAATATTTGTAAAAACTCCCACTCATTACTTTTCAGCCAGGCAAATAAACACGAACAGGGTCGACCTTTTGGTAGAAATGCATTTTTTATACGAAAAAATAAATTTCAAAATACCATACCTCTGTACGAAGATGATAATACATTTGCAATAAAATTACAAAAAAATAAAATTAATATTATCGTAATTAGCATATATTTAACCTCATCACAAAACAATCAGTCGTTATTGGATAAATACACAAGTCAATTAGACATACTAAAAGGAATTATGAATAGTCATGCGGATACTGGTGAGATAATTATACTTGGAGATTTCGAATCGTTTCCTTACGGAATATACGATCTACTAGAAAGATCTAGCCCCAAGAGAAACAATTTGTCTAAGGTTTTATTGGAATTTATTGATTCAAATGAATTAGAATTAGTTAACGTAACTAAAGGTTCTGGTCCTGCAATCACATATCGACATCTCACATTGCCAAACTCTTCTTACATTGATCATATAGCTATATCAAAATATATACATCTCTTCTCTTTTATAAATGCATTATTATTTTTCCTTTCTTTCAAAATGTTAGCGATCATTTACCAATATTGATTTGGACTTGAAGGTCAACATCATCAAGAAAATGTAAAAAATTTAACAGAGGACTATAGCATTCCAAGTTATGTCTGGAATAATTACGACTTTATAAACTTATATAATGTTCACTTAAATTCGAGTTTCATTAATTTTAACCCTACTGGTAATTTTGAGAATGAACTTACCCAAATTTATACAACTATAACTAACAGTGCGACATCAGCTCTTAGAGAACACCTAAAGTTAAAGAAACGATCTATACATTCAAAATTTTGGTGGACTCCTGAATTAACTCAAAGTAAAAAAGTTTTTTCTTTTCATTTTCCAAAATGGAGTGAAGTGGGATTCGTAAAAGACACTACTTCTTCTTTTTCTTTAATCGCTACCTATTTGCTCGGAAGAATTTCCGCAAAGCCGTCAAAGCAGCCCAAAACAATAGGCTATATCAACAATACATAAAAATTGAAAAACTTAAAAAATTTAACCCAAAAAACTTCTGGAATACTTTTAGAAGTATGAAAAAGGATTCAAATTCAAAACTTTTTACTATAAATAATAAAAAAGATAAAGAATCCATCCCCGCAGAGTTTGCTACTATTTTTGAAAAACGGTTAAACACTGAGAGAATAGCTGATCCAGTTACTAATCTTCAAATTCCACCTTGCAAAAATCCTGATGAGATTTTAATTACTGATGAAAATATTAAAACAGCTATTTCATGTCTAAAATCAAATAAGTGCAAGGATCATTACAATATCTCTGCAGAACATTTAAAACATGCCCAATGTGAAGCACTAACACAATGGTTAAGAAAGTTATTTTACTTTTCAATTAATCACGGATGGACCCCTACATCAATGTCAACATTAACTATCATACCTCTAGCTAAATCCTATAAAAAATCACTTACTGATCCAAACAATTACTGCAGTATCAGCATTATTCCAATATTTACTAAACTCTTAGAATACCTTATCTTAATCATATGTCCGGAGATAAAAGAAACTCATCAATTTTAATTTGGTTTTAATAATAAAAGCTGAATTTATTGTAAGCGAAACAATTAAGCATTATAATCGCAACAATTCGCCTATTTATTTATGTTCACTAGATGCTGAAAAGGCTTTTGACAGCTGCAAACTATAAAAAATGATGAAATTGTTGGTAAATTGTCTCTCTGGAAAAAGACAAATAATGAACTGCACAATATCTCTAGACAACCATCAAATTATACTTCGTGAGAAACTTAATCATCTCGGCTTTACTTGGGATACAAAAAAATCAATTTTTGCTTCACTAAATAGAAAGAATATTGATAGTAGGGTATCAAATTTCCGGGCAACAGTGCAAACTCTTATTCAATCTGGAATCCGGATTGCACATCCAAGTTCTATTATCCAATTATATAAATCATTAGCAGTTCCGATGTTAACCCACGGTCTAGAGCTCTGTGAAAATAAAGATTCAACAATGAAAAGACTCTACACATTTGGAAGGAACGCAGTTAAATCAATTTTTCAAGTATAGTTAAAACTATATACACTCTCTATTTAAAATTAAGGAGATGTCAAATTATATGCACCAAAACTAAATCTATTTATCCGCCTTTTAAACAATAAAGTAACCTTTGAAATCATTAACTCCCAACTTAACTACTGTTCAGCTAAATTTTCTTTTTTAGATGATATAAAAGAATTATGTAATAATCATAAACTGAATATGAAAACCTTAATGCTGGTTAAAAAAAAAGTATAACTTAAAGTCTTAGAGGATGTAATTCCTGAAGCTACTCTTCATATTTTGGTACACACGGTTCAATGTTGGAATGTAAAAGAACAACGAACAATTTTTAAAAAGACATTTCTAATTAATAAGACATTCCTAAATAATACTTTTTTTATCTCTTTTTCTTAGTTTCTGTTTTTACCTTGTAAATTTATTTTAAAGAGGGTGATCAATAAAATATTAATAATTAATAAATAATAAAGCAAATTTTCAGTTGAAAAACATCCAAAAAACAGAAAAATTTGTAAAACTTAAAACTACTTATCTAATTTAGAGAAATAGTTATTTTTGAAAACTTTTAAAGTATTAAGAATTTTCACAAAATACCTCGAAAATTTCTTTTTTTCCAGAGAAAATCAAAACCAGTTGTTAACTTTCGCTTTTAACTTATACCGTTAACTTAAGTATACCGTTGTTTTCAATTTGTGAAACACGTGTAATCAATTCTAACGAAATTCACGTATAAAAAAAAAAAACAAACGAAAAATTACATTTTAAAATAATGAAATTAATTTTGACTGGAAAACTATCAAAAAATATTTGTTAAAAATGTTATATTGTATTTTAAAGATTTTTGAGATAATATTGTAAATTAATACTTAATGAAACATTTATTTAAACCTTTAGAAATGTAGATGTTTTTCTATTTGTAGAAAAATTTCTACATTTTTAAATACTTTTACATCTGTACATTCCTAATTGAAACTGCACATAGTTTCAATGAGAAATGTACAGAGGTATATTTTTCTAAAAAGCTATGTGCTTATACTGTTCTATCGCTGTATTCGTTTCATTTTTGTTATGTACTTTACCATATCTTAGAGTTTAAATTATGAGATAATAAAATTTACAAAATAACTCTGAGATACACAAAACTTACAAAATAAATATTTAAAAATAGTTATACAATCGTATTTTTTAGATATTTATTTTGTAAATTTTGTTTATTATATTTCTGCATATTCATATGTATAACCATATCATCAATTTGCTAATTAATTAGTCCAAGATTGGATAAACTGGACAGCCTTAATTAAATTCTATCAGCGGCGTAACTAGAGGGTGCACAGCCCCGCAAAGCGGAGGTGGGGGTAGGGCCGGAGTTCAGGGGGTTTGCTGAGATTTACGATTACGAGAATCTTAAACATATTAACCACATTTTAAATATTTTTTTTAACTATAAAGTGGCGTAACTAGAGGGTGCACAAGTCCACAAGGCAGGGGGGGTAGGTATATTGTTACGCTTTTTAGGATTAGTGAAGACTTTTAAAAAAAGTTTCTTAATAAAAGTTAGAAAAAAGAAGAACAAACTTAAGCTCTGAAATTAAGGAAAAAAAAAAGTCCTTAAATCTAAACGTTGTTAGGTAATCTGAAATTCAAGTTAAAAGATTTTCGATCAAACTAAAATTCAATGTTCAATTTGCAGTAAGTGGCAAATAAAACCAACTTTTAAGTTTAAGAAGCAATTCAAATATAAAAGACATTTTGATAAGTAAAGTATAATTTATTTATATAAATGTTAAAAGTAATAAATTAACTGAAATGGAAAAAATTTCTTTTTAATGTTATGAAACCTCAAAACTTAATATTTTTATTTTTTTTATTTATTTATGTGATGATAACAGGACTTTATGTGGTGATAACAGGAATCAGTACAATTAGCGTAAATTCATACGCAGTAATTTGCGGCTATCATCTAATTAAAACGCTGTTAAATTTTTTAATATCATCACGCATGAAAAAATCTGTTGCGCGAAATTTTGGTGCTAAAATAATGAAGTTATTTTTTTCATAAAGAAAAATAGTTAAAAACCCAATTTATTTTTGTTAAAAAACAATGCATAGAAACATTTAGTTTTGACTTTATTAAAAGATGCATTTTTATGTAATATGAGCATGCTCAAATTACCCAGTGTTTTTCATTGAAATTACTTTAAAGTCCTAAAATAGCAGTGGTTTTAATTGCTTTTTGAATAAAAACAAAAGATAGTAAAAAAGTTTAATAATTTAACAATAATAAATATTTTTCTGTAATTTAAATTCAAAAAATCTGAATTTTTATCGTTCAATAATTTGAGTTAATAAAATTGAAAAAATAACGAACTAATTTTTTTTTTGCGTAGTTTTTTTTTTAACAAAAAGTGGTTTAAAATTTGATCTTTTAAAGATAAGTTTTATTAATAACGAATCATTATATTCCAAAAATTAGTTCTAATTGTCAGATTGATATATTTTTAACTTAATTAATGTTAATTTTTTGAACTAATTAAAAGTGCTTTACCAAGTGAGCACTTTTTGTACTTTAAAACCTCTGTGTTTTTAAGAAAAAATTTAGTGTGCCCAAATATCTAAGCGGATCATGAGTAGTGATCCCTGAAAAATGTTTATTCGCAAAAATTTTGGATCCAGCATAATTATTTTTGAAAAATATTCTAATTTTCGCTTTAGGTGCTAATAATACCATAATCTACAATACTGATAAAAAAAAACTCATTTTAGGTTCTATTTAACTATTCAAAAAGTTTAATATGCAAGTTTTTAAATGAAATAAATATAAGCAATTTATTTTCATTACTCTTTTAAAGTTTAAAACGCTGAGCTATACGAATCTTTTAATGTCCAGAGTTATGCAATCGACAAGCCAAGACTGAGACCAATCAGATGTTGTTTAACTTCCTAAGCCTACTGTAAATAAACTTGTTATGCTAGTATAAAAAAAAAAAAAATAGTTTTCAACGTTTTAGTTCACTCAAGTCTTACTTGGCTCAATACTTGTCACGCTGTGCACCGCCTGTTTTCTTTTCTTCATACGAAAATAAAGAAAAAATTCTTCTCATTTGTTTTTTATTTACAATAAAAAACTGTTTTCTTTATTTTATTAAATTTTTTAGTCTTTTTATTTGTATTTATTTCTAACTAATATACAAAACAATCAAAAATTATATAAGCTTCTATTTGCTTGTATTTACCTTACTGCGAATATTTTATGATAACACCTTGCTGAGGCAATTTATGAAAATGACTTACTATAGACAGTACCGCCTTAACAAATGGGACCACCTGGAAACTACCCATGGGCCCCGCACTCAAAGGGGCCATGGCGCCAGTAAATTAGTTACATTTTAAGTAAATATTTTAAGCAAAAATTATAAGTAATAAACTAAGAAAAAAAGTATAACATGATAATTAAAAATATTTTCTTTGAAAAAGTAAGAAATATTACGTCAAATATCTCTAAGCCAATGTTGAATCACAGTTGAAAAGAAAAACAGCTTCACACCTTTTTTAGTAGTGTCAATATTTTGCACAATAGTCATGAACTATATAAATAATGCAAAACAAAACAAAAAAAATAAAATTTTTGTCTTAAAAAGTATCGTTTCCTTGAAGATTGCTCTTTTGTTTCTTTAAGTTCCAGCACTCAATTTTCAATTGAGTGCTGGAACTCAAAGAAACAAAGAGCAATCTTCAAGGATTTTCTTGAAGAAAAAATTCCAAGATGATTTTATCAGTGGCGGATTAAGACTTCTTGGGGCCCGGAGCTATTTTTGTTTTTAGAGAATTTTTTTTAGCCAGAGCCTAAAAATGACGAAAAAAAAAGAAAATAAGTCCTCTAAAATTTTTTGGGGCCCCTAAATTTGTGGGGCCCGGGGCTATAGACCCCTTAGCTTCCCTTGATCAGGCACTGGATTATATTACGTTTATCTTTAACGCAACTTTATTCACCTTACTTGTTTTATATAGTGAGTGGTTAACAAATATAATAACAATAACAATAATAATAATAATAATAATAATAATAATAATAATAATAATAATAATAGCAATAATAATAATAATAATAATAATAATAATAATAATAATAATAATAATAGTGACAATATCTCTAAATATTTACGTCAAAATCTCTGAACAATTTTTTGTCAATATAAAACTTTAGCAATATGCCAAAATTGCGTAAATATAAACATGCAAAAATTACGGAAATATTACTGACCAATATCGTTTATGTTGAGCAACATTGGCTAAGGTACCAAATATTGCACGAGTATTGCACCAATATTATTTTATACTTGGGATATAGCCTTTTTGCAAATAGGTGAGATAAAGTACATACCTGGTACTGGTTAATGGGCTAAAAATCGAATTTTTAAATAAAAATTGCAACCCAAAACTGAAAGTTAAAAATTACATTACGACGACAATTTTAAACTAATAATAAAAATCAACTTTTTTGTTTAGTCAAAAATTGAGATCAATGTAATGTAATTATGATATGATAGTTTCAAATGGTTTTTTATCAGTGACGGATTTAGCATTTTTTGGTGTTTGAGATGACATGGTGCAAACTCAAAACTTTTGTATGTTTATTCTTATGTCAAATAATGATGCTTTGCAAAATTTTGCAATGATTGGAGACTGGGAACAAAAAAGCCCCAAAATTTCATCTACCCCCTCATCCCCACTTCAAACGCGAGGGCAACATGTTGGTAAAATATTTTTTGTACGATTCTTAACTAGACTTATATTCATCGATAAATTTTAAGTTTCATAATATTATCTCTCAGCGTTCAAAAATTATGACTTTATAAAGTTTAAAACCTCCTCAATTTGAGAGGGTTACACATTTTTGTTTTCTGAGAGATTATACTATGAAACTTAAAATTTACGGATGAATATAAGTCTACTTGAGAATAGTACAAAAAATATTTTATAAACTTGTTGCCCTACGTCTAAGGTGGTTGGGGGTGGGGGGGTGGGGAGAGCGAGGAAGGTTGATGAAATTTTAGAACTTTTTTGTTCCCAGCCTTCAATCATTGCAATATTTTGCAAAGAGTTATTATTTGACATAAGTATAAATATGCAAATGCTTGAAGTTTGCTCCTTGTCATGAAGTTATCTCAAACACCAAAAAATGCTGGATCCGTCAGTGTTTGTTATCAACTAATAATCTCATTATGATCTCGCGGTAATGTCACAACCACAATTAAATTTATTTAACTACGGTTGTGTCATCAGTATGATAAGCTAATTACTTGATTACAAACTATAAAAAACTATTGATATCACAATTACATCGATTTCAATTTTTGACTAAAAAAGCAAATAAAATTTAGGTGAGTCTATTCACACGCATGTTTTAATAGACTACCGTAGAACGGGGTGACTTTGTTAGGATTTTGAGCATTTTTGCAAAATAAATCTGGTTCATTACAATTTTTTCTGATTTTTTTTTTCCCGTTATAACATTATACCTTTCCTTTATATAATTCCATTAAATATTTTTAATTTTTTTTTGTCTTAATATATATATTTTTAATCCAAAATGTTATCAATCTCACCCCGTCGTTTGGGGTGACTTTGATAGTCTATTATTTCTTAATGGCTTATTGATTTAACCCTCTTTACAGTGTCGCTAATACTTTCTTTTTGACTTTTACTAAATTAGAACACAACATATTAATAAACTTATAAGATTTACTGGTAAAATTATAAATTTAGACAACAAGTTTGGTTATCGAATATATCTACAGAATGGACAAAGAAAAAACAAAAATAAATTTGATGTTAATATGCTAAACACAAAAAAATAATATATCAATAACATTGTTATAGTAATTAGCAGTTATAAAATAACACTAACAAAAAAATAATACTAATTGCATATAAATATTAAGTACTTATAATATCCTTTAGTTGTTAACTCAATTCAAAATTAAAAAGATATCCAAAAAAAAAAAAAAACATATATATGTGGTATATTCCAGTGGTATTATAACTGGAAAATACCACTTGAACATCTAAGTATAGATTTTTAGAAAAAAAAATTTCAAAAAAATTAAAATCACAAGATTTTTTGGCATTTTTTGGTACGTGTAAAAATCGTTATTTTTTTGTTATAGTCATGTTATTCCTAACACATTTGCACAATTTAGAATCACTTCACAATCATTAAAATTTCAAAAATATTAGCAGAATATAATTATGTACAAGAATAAAAAAAAAAAATAGTCTCTAATTGTGCAATTTCACATTCAAATCATTATTTTTGTAACTAACAGACGAAATTATCAAAGTCACCCCATTCTACGGTATATCTTATTATATTCGCACATTTTTTTTAAAAAAATTTCAAGTAAGATTTTTTATATGAATTCTCTCACAAACGAAAGATGTTTATAACTTAAGTCATATATTTTGAAAGCAATTTTATTTTTTTAATCAATTATAATAAATATAAATAAAATTACTTAAACATAATTATATTTCTCTTTAAAAAACAAACAAAAACGTGCCAGTAGATAAAATAAACATTAACAAATACTTCTTTTTTTAATTAAAAGATTGCCTGCCCAAGTTAAAAACTTCGTTTGTATTTATACTATATTGTTCCTATTTTAAGACAAGCAGTCAATATGTATATACACTACGGTGCGTATATCCTTCAAAAGTCTGTCAACGTAAGTACTGCGTTAGTACTCTACTGCGCTAGTTTAATTTTAAAGTTAAAAACCAATATGAATACATATTATTTTTTCAAATTGCCTTTAAATTCGATAATCTCTACCGATTTTTAAATTAAACGTGCGAATAGACTATTATTAAATATAGTCTATTCGTATGTGAAAAACGTGCGAATAGACACCGTTAAAATTTCAAGTCAAAAATTGTGATCAATTTGATGTAGTTATGATATCAATAATTTTTCATGTTTTTTTATCAAGTAATATTCTCAATATGATCTAATGATGATGTCACAAATACAACTAAATGTATTTAACTATGATTGTGATATCATAATAAGATATTTATGTGATATCAAAGCATGGTACTTTTGATATCATAATAATATCACATTGATCTCATGTGTTGGTTGGGTAATAACTACCCAGTGGGCACGGATATAAAAAAAGACGTCTTTTAAACGTCTTATACACGTTTTGGACGTCTTTTGAACGTTCAAAAGACGTCTTTTGAACGTTCTAATGACGTCTTTTTTTGGTCCGGTGTCCACTGGGTAGCGAAGCAGTTTTTTTTTTAATTTTCTTAAAAAAATTTGCATAATTCCTGCATTCTGATTTTGTTTTATAGCATTTTTTTAAAGATACTTTATATAAAATTGTTGTTTCCGTTTAAGCTAGAACTAAACAGAAATTTAATTTCTGTTTAGTTCCAGCTTAGTTTTCGCTTAGTTTCCATTTAGTTTCCGCTCAGCGTGTTTCCATTGTTGAAAATTTTAAACGCTTTATTTTTTTAAATTTACATTTCTAATTAATTAATTGCTTTAATTGTAAAAGTAGTTTGACACTAAAATCACTATACAGAATGACCTTTTTGTTTTTAATAAACTGTGAAAATTTTTAACATTGAGGTCTAAACGTTTATAAATTTAATTTATACAGTCTCTAATTGTTCACGTTTATAGTTGTTATAGTTATGTTTTATAGTTGTTTATGTTTAGATTAAACAATTTGTGAGCTTGTATTGTACTATTTTATATTTTAGAGGATCTTTTCAATATTTAGATCGTTATAAAGCGTTTATTGCATAACTACCGGTACCAAAAACTTTGTTAAAACAATCTGAATTTTCGATAGCATACCGACGGTCACACAAATAGTATTGATTTCTTCCAAATAAAATTAAAACTCTGTGTTCGATTCAAATTTTTAAAGGTATTTAAAAAGAAAAAAATTTGATTACAACGTATCAAAAGTGCAAAAATTTTAATTTTAAAATGTTTCAGAATTTTTGTAAATTTAACAAAGGTTTTGATTGATATTTGTTTTGATTTTTTGTTGTGAAATTTTTTGATTTATAAAACTAATTAAAAAAAAAAAATGACATCAACGACAATTTTTTGTTATTTACTGCTCCGCAGCCGTATTCACTTCTATCCGGAAAAAAATGAATACGGCTGCAGGTCTATTAAAAAGAGATAATATTAAAAAAAGTTAATATGAATATATAAAAGTATATATGAATACAAAAAAAAACAACACAATAATAATAATTTTTTTAGAAAAATTTTAGTTTAAAAAAATCAAAATTAAACTTTAAAATTTTTTTCAAATTCTCTAAAAAAATCTTTAACAGAAGATCAAGTTAAAATAGATCGTTAATAATTACTTGTAAAATAATAATGGGAAAAAAAGTCAAACAACTTATCATTTTGTGCACAAAATAATTTAATAAAAATAAATTTTTTTCAGATATGACGTCACATGCTATAAATCTTTTCACGAGACCATGTAAAAAAAATACACATTGTAATTGTGGAGGTATCTTAAGAATTCTGACAACCACTTTCATATGATTAAATAGTTATTAGTAGAGGTAAGTTTTGACAAAAAATTATATTATTTAATAATATTAAGCCTGCGATGGGTCGAATTTTGTGTTTTTTGATGACTAAGTAATTTATTAGTTTTTAAAGTTGCAAAGTTTTAAGGTATGTTACTCAATGTGTCCATAGGTAAGTAGCATTATTTTGTAAACTACAATTCATAGGTTGTTTACTTTGTAAAACAAAAATATTGAAAAAATAAAGATGCAAGGAATGTTTTATCATTAGAGTTAGCAAGTAACAATAACAAAGACATGGAGGAAGCTTTTGCTCTAATAACAACTTTTTACAACCTTACAGAGATACAACTTTACAGAGATACAACCTTACAAAGATATAAGTCTTAAAAAAAGTCAGGAGCTGAACTTTTTTAAACAAAGCTGATGAAATAGAATCTAATAGAGGAGGACTCAAGGCCATTTGTGTATCGGAAACGACATAAATAATTTGAAATTTACTATGACTTAAGAAGTAATCTATGTTCTTGTAAAGATGTGACTGGTTTGTTTTCTTCTCTTAGACTCTAGCATAGTCCTGCACAACAACAGTACATAAATAGCTCAAGATCATGTCTCAAAATAGGGTTGCTCTACAATGAAAATAAATCTTTCCGTCTTAGTTTCTCACGCACTCAGTTTCATAGTCATCTTTCAGATTAAAGAAGATAACGTTAAAGAAGATAACTTAAAGAACTTCTTGCTTTCTTGCTTGGCTTGCAAGAGGAATACACATTTATGTTTACTTTGCTTATAAGACAGTAGAAATGACGATGGTTATTACAAGAAAGTACATTGGCATAACGGGAACTACAGCAAAAATTGTTCAATGTTTTAAAGCATCCTCTACACTTCATTATAAGCTAGGATTGGTAAAAAAGTATGTAAAAGGCATAGATTTTGGAGAAGCTTTACATAAAATTTGTCTTATGTTTCAGAAGCTATCTACAGTGAGTTTTTCAAGTTCCAACCGTTTAACACAGTTTAAAAACTGTTCCACATAGTAAAGGTAATTGTGATAAGTTATCATTTTCTAAATCACCTTAAAGAGCAATCTCATGTAGCACAAAAAACAGCCCTTAATCAATAATTTTCATAAAATGCATACGCTTTTCTTTACAACAATGCGCAATTTTTTTTTGGTATTTCAACAGTATCAGGACATTTAGAAATGTTTACTTTCTATAATACGGCACTTAAAAATTCTATGTTCCTTAAAATGTTCAATAGGTTTTTTTCAATTACATAATCTTTTACTAATAAAAGCGTTTTACTTGGATTTCGATCAAAAATTTTGGGGCTTTTTTGTTCCCAGGCTTCAATCATCGCAAACTTTTAAAAAGCATCCTTATCTGAAATAAATATAAAAATATAAATGTTTAGAGTTTGCTCCATGTCTGAAAGTTAGGTATCTCAAAGGCTAAAAAATACTGGATCCAACCATGTTACACAGTGTTTATGTCAGTGTTTTAATAGGACCAGGAAAATCCACTTAGTTCAATAAACTATCGTGATTGGCAAGAATGTTGAACAAATTTCTTTTTGTGAAAATTTATATGCTTACATTAGGATGAAATAGATAATCTAAGGTTTGCATTTCTTTCATAATGGTTTTAGAAAAATTACTACTGACACAAGTAGTTGAGGAACTTCGTAAGCTTGATTTATCAAACTGACTGTATTAATTCCTGGATCATTTGATGCTCTTAAAAAACCAGCCACTTATATATTCATAAAATACAATGATGTCGTAAATAAAGCATAAACTGAAAATACTTGTTTTTTTGCTATCGTAAAACTCAAAAACATTAAGGTTTAAGAGAAACTCATGTAAAATATTTAATTTTTAACACCCATCATTAACAACTAATGTTTAATTTTAATTAATACACATAATTTCCTGAAGTCGTCATTTCCCTCTACATTGGTGTCACACCTTTTAATAATTTTTTGTTTTAGCTGTTTAATAAATGGAAAGGAAAGAAAATTGTTATACACTTTTATTTTCGTTTATTTTTAACCCAGTTTATTAACAGCTAAGGTGTTTTATAACTTATAAGTGTGGAACCGTGTGGAATAATTTTAAAATAATTATTATTTACTTATTTCACCCAACTCTCTGTTTTAGCCGTTTTGGCTGTTTAAAAATATAAGGTCTATTGGCTACATACTGTAACAACAAATTACTTATAGAAGATGGCAGAAAAATAAAAAAAATATCCGCCAAACAACCGACGGCGATTTCTTATTTGTTATAATTTATGTAATTAAAAATTTAAAATATATATTTTATTTCTTAAGCTTGATAGTCCTTACTTTGATTTGTTTATTATGCAACAACAGATGTATACGTTATAGTTTTGTTTAGCATGGCGTCTAACCTAGATAATTTTTAACCTAGATAGTCTTTGTTTCGAACAAACTGAGTTCATTATTGTGCATTCTTTTGTTGAAATTAACTATTCATAATGAAATTAGAAGCTGTTTAGCTGAAACAAAAGTACAGGTGAACTGTTCGACGACAAATTTTAATGTGCAGGCTATTTGAATATTCTTTATTTTTTTTATTGGTAACTCGTTGTTTTTTTAATACTACCCATTTATTGTTTATGCATATTTAATTTAATCTAAAAATAAGTTAAAATCGTTATTTAACTAGTGTCTACTACCAGAGTAAAATTTTTCGTTAAAAGTAATTTTAATATGTAAGTTTCAATAGCATAAATAATAAATTCCGTTTTTCAATTAAAGATCTGTTAAAAACAGAATAATACTTGAATGGAAAAAAAAACATGTCAGAAAAGCAAATTGAGAAAAATGCTCCTCAGCAAATGATCATATTTTATTAAAAATCTCTACATGGTATTTCCAGTTTCTTCTCTTTGTGAGTATGTGTGAGTTTTATTATGTGGTTTTAAATGTTAGTCTTTTTTATCTTGTTTTTAAATATTAGCCTTTTTTAAATTTTTTGAAATGTTTGTCTTTATCTTGTTTTAAATTGTAATTGTTTTTTTTTTTATTTGTTTTTGATTTGCTTTAAATTAAATTATGTGTTCAAACCTTCAACGTTACATTATATTTTAGATAAAAAATGCCGATTGTGCGAGCTTCTCTAATTACCCGAATCAAGAAAATGACAGCAGAAGATGATTTCAATGAGGAAGAAAAAAAACCACCCATAACTTTAAAACGAATTGAAGAAAGACGAACGTCACTTCTACGAAGAAAAAGCTCAGTTTTTGGAACAGGTAACCAGTATTGATATAGCATCCATTTAAAATAACTTTAATTTTTTCCATATTTTAAATTAAAAAGTTTCTATAAATTTTGCTACAAGCTTTTATGTATGACTAATAATAATTGCGTGTGGTGTACGCTTTAGATATGGGTGACAGGGATGTACCTTACCTTTAAATTTGTCTAATAGCTTGTTTTCTATTAGAAAAGTTTACAAAAAGGTTCAACTATGTAGCTTTCTGCAAAAACGTGCAAGTAACCATGTGGACGTATTCTACTTTAATAATTAGTTCACTTTCCAGTACAAATTGCGCATGTACATGAAAAGTGTTTTAATTGTTTTTTTTTACCGAGTAAAAGCAAAGTTTATCAACCTTTATTTAATAAGGTTGTAAGCACTGCATTAAAAAAAAAGTAAACCTCTTTTGTATATTTAATTATTTAATTTGAATAATTATTTAAATCGCGAATGTTTCATAGTTATTTATAATACTTTATCTTAAAAAGGTGTCATTCTTCATTTTTTTTCTTTTGAGTATATTTAATGCAAAATTTAGATCCCAAGTAATTTTTTTTTTAGTTATTTAGATGCTCCAAGATTTAACAGTTTTATTGAGTAATTTAAAATTGCCTGAGCCGATAAATTTTACCTGCTAAAATAAACGTAAATATGTTTTATTTTTCGAAAGTTCTTGCTTTATATGAGAAAAATATATTCACGTCAAAGGCCGTACCTGTGTGTGTGAGATAAAAAGTCAAATTAAGGGTAAATGTAGTTAACGTAACTATTTACGTCATAAATTTTATAATTTAAATAATTAAGTAACTAATTATAAATCATAATTTAATAGCTTATAATTTTAACTGTTTGTTAAATATCAACATAAATATTTTAAACATGGTAAATACTTAAATTTTAGTCTGTTTTTTGTATTTTTTTATAATTTTAATATATATTTTTTATATTTATAATGTTTTATTTTTACACTTGTAACTTTTTATTTATACTTTTAATCTTAAATTTTATACTTTTATAATCTTTTATAGTTTTTTTTTATTCTCTTTTATTAGAGCGAAAAAGTTTGGTAAGTGTTAGCAGCGGCTCAAGCAATGCTTCCGTTATTAACGAACTTAAATTAAACATATCGTTTCAATTAATTTGTGCTTTTGGTAATCGTGAGGTGTATTTTAAACATGATGGAAATCGTTTCACAGAGAAGCACACAATAAAATTAGCAACAGCTACAGAATATAATATAAGAATGGAAATTGAACCCAGCTTGAAACTAAAGTAAATATTTTTATTTAGATATGTCTACTTTGCTTCTTAAAGTTTTTTTTTTAAACCCTTTTTTTATTTCATATTCATTATTTATCTACATATTCATTAGAATCAAATTACTTGTGATGACTACTTATTTGCTTTCTCTGTGTTCCCATCATGTTGTTGATATCAGTGAATTTTTGTGAGAATTTTAATTAATGATATAGCTAAAGAAGACTTTATAATTTACCTAATTTAATAACTAGAGACTGACATGCAAAGCTGAACATTTGTAAAGCCGTATTACAGTGGTCAATTTTCAGAAAATGAGTGCTTAAATCTGTTAAAGAATCTTGACAGGCTAATGCATTCTCTAAAAATTGTCCAATTGGCTCCACTTGAACCATTCAGTCTTTTGCTTCTTGTCAACACAATTTGCTTGAATAAATGGATAACAACTTCCAACTCTCTTTAGAGAGTTTAAGGTTGATAGTTGGATCCAACTCTATTTAGAGAATTGGATTTTTTTAATTTTAATGATGGTCATTTTTATTATGTTAAGGGGTTGTCCATGAAGTACGTACGCTTTTATTTTGACCTCACCCCCCTCCCATTTTGCCATACGCTTTTTTGAGTACCCTTCATCTCTCTAAAAGTAACTACACTTTTAACCTACTTACCCAACAATTTATGATATTTTTTTAAATTTATTCTCCTCTAAATTTTTTAATTAACCCACTGCCTCCTATCTCATATACCCCATTTACAGATCCCCTCTTCTCCTCCAAACATACTTTATGGACGATCTCTATAGAAACTCTCTAAAAAGAGTTTTTTTTTTCAAGAAACTCTCTAAAGTGAGTTTTTTTTAGCAAAAAATGTCTTTATATTGTGGAAAATTCAACTCAAACAGTTTAAAGACCCCAAAATGATCATATTAGTATTAGTTTTGATTGTCCTATTCACATTAAAAAGTAACTTTAGTTACAAACAAAATAATTCAAAATTTCTATTTTCATAAAAGATACCTATTAAAATTTGGGACTTATAACTTCTTAATGAAAAAGAAACACCTTTTACCTCGAGTAACTGAAAATTGTTTGCCATTTGTTACTTGAACTAGTGATCCTTTCTTTGGGGCAACAACTGATGACGCAATTGCATTTTGTTCAACTTTGACTTATATATTGACTTAAAACAAACCTTTTCAAATTTTAATGTATTTTTCTGTGAAATAGAGCTTTCAACTTTAAACTAAGGTCGAAGCCACTTTCTTTAGTGGATGGTAAAACTTTTAAGAAGATGGTAATTTTAAATTCTTTTTTTTTTTTTTACTATCTACGAAAGTTTAAAAAAGTTTATAAACTGATGTTAAACTTATTTTAAGGGTGTTTTTCACCAAAATATTAATAATTAAATAATTCTTTTAAACAAAATTAAAGTTTATTCCAATTGCTTTACTAAATATATATATTTTGCAAAATATTCAAATCTGCAAACGAAATTTTTGGAAATTGCTATAAACATTAAACCTGATTGTAACCGATCATGTTCACAGGTTCTGTATTGTAACCGACCATGTTAACACAGGTTCTGTAAAAACTTATCAAAGTTTAAAATACCATTTTATTATATTTTTTTTATTAATAAAATTTTTTATGTAATTTTGAAACTTTTACAATTTGTAATTAATTTTTTTTATTGCTTCTTGTTGATTAATAGCTTTATGCATTTGTTTAGTTTTATTAAGATTGCAAATAAAGAATGCTCATTTAAACCCATAAATAAACGCGACAACGAAGACAAGTCTAAGTATCAAGTTTCATGGTCAACCGTCGGGGTCAATTCAACAGAAAGACGTCACCGAGCAAACGTGCCGTGTGTTATTAAATTTAAACATTACAAGCAATTAAAGTTTATGCTTCAAACAAAATTTTATACAGAAACTGAACTCAAACGTATTCGTGTCGGAGTAAAACTGAAATCTGTTGTTTTAGAATGCACTGTTGGTCGTGGTACTATTGATTCTGTAGTTGATAGCATATTAATGAATTAGTTAAAGGGAATTTAAACAGTTGTTAAAAAGCCGAATGTTTATCACTTTTAATTTAACGTATTGCGTAATTAGCATATTGATACATACTTGAAACGCATGATTAACTTTTATAATCAAAAACCCGTACGAAGTCAATAAAAATAATACTCGAAAATTGAAATACAGTATATCAAATTAAAATACAGTGTGTCTATTTTTATAGAAACTAAAATTACTCGAATCCTTGATTGGTTTTTAACATTTTTTTAAATAGTTTTTAATAGATCGATCTTATTGTTTGTAAAATGTTTTTAAATGTTCACATACCATGCTATAAGAACATTAAAAACTATTAGACATATTTAAAATAAAATAAAGACATATATATATATATATAATATAATAAAATTTATTGGAAATATGACTTAAATTAAGTATTGGAAAAGTGGTGCCGAAACATTTTTTATTTATTTTGTTTTCTCTTGGTCAGTTGTTCTTTTATTTAACTTTATATCTTTTTAATCTTATATGTGTTCAGACATTTTATAATAAAAAAAATGTATGTTCAAATCTAACATTTTAATAATTGCATTATTTATTGTCTCGTAACTGTCTATATTACTTGTTTGGTTTTAGTAATAATGTAATGGATACCTATCCAAAAGTAGCGCACCGATGACTAGCCACTATTAACATGTCAAAAATTTCTGATATGTTTTGGCTTTATAGAAGATAGTGGCATCTTCAATAAAGCCAAAATATTACCAAAAATGTAAAAAAAAAAAAGTTAAAAAAAGAATTGTTTAATTTTTAGAAGTAAAAAGATACAGTTTACTTTTTAGCAACAAAAGAAGTACAAATCAATTTTTGAAAGAAAACCATATTTTCTATTTATTTTTTGTGCATAGTCGTAGGTATATTTATCAAATGGGATTAAGCGAACAACGTTATTTATGTTATTACTATTATTAAAATGTTTTTAATATTAACAGCATCAAGTCTGTCATCATTTAATTGAGATAATAAACAACAGCACAGAATTGTAGTTTTTTTTAATTTTAATTAGGTGCATTTAATTAGGTGGTCTTATCACAGAGCACCGCGGTTGAGCATTTAATTGGAAGTTCACGCCTTCTTCCTAACCGATATCGCAAAACTTGTCCATTGGTGAGGTTTGAACCAGGGATCCTTTGTTTCTGAGGAAAGTGCGCTACCACTGCGCTAAGGCTGCTCTATATAATATAATTGTTACTAGTATAATGCCTAATAAGAATAACATTATTGTTACTAGTATAACGTCTTCAGCTGAGGACGCTGTATTTTGATTATTCTGATTCATGATCTTTAAGCATGCACATTGAAAATAACAAGTAATTAATATGTTAAAATATTAGTTTATTAATTCTATCCTTAAAAGAATTTTAAAAGCTAAAAATTATAAAAATTATATAAAATTATTTTATAAAGACAATTTTAATGTTTACACTCTCAGACCTATCCTCGTCCTTGCATTTGTTGTTTGCCAACTTTTAAAAATTATTTACAAAACTTCGTGAAATATTTTAGGTGTGCTTGTATTTCAAGTTGACTCTATGGTGTTGCTACGAAGTAATGCGGAATAGTAATTTATGAGGAAGTTTAAGGCTGTTTTACTAGCCATGGCTAGACACAAAAATGACATTGCAATGTGACTTTGGGGTCGTCCATAAATTACGTCACGCAGAATTTGACCGTTTTTGAACCCTTTCCCTCCTCCCCCCTCGTTACGACATCACTTTAGTAATTGATATTAAATGCTGCATATTCTTTAACAACATCACTGGATCCCTTTTAACAATATCATTGGAATCATTTTAACAACATCACTGGAATCATTTTTTATTTAACCTGTTCTAAGCGTGAGTCACAAAAATCTTTGTGGGGGATCTGTAATTGCCAAATAAGTCTAATTACCAGCGATTTAGCATAGAAAATTGACTAAAATTAATTTATTAAAAAGTTGATTGCGCGACGCTCGCCGTTAAATCTAAAGATGTACAAGCTATTATGTACGTATTCAGTAGATATAAGGGGCGGATGTTTGCACATGTGTTTACCAAATAATATTATATTTAAAAAATGTGTTTTATATATTGTAGAAAATATTTAGTTTATATACATTTGTATAATCATCACGCAATGGATTTTAGTATGACTTAGTTAATAGTGGTGTTTACTACAGCATTAATACCTTACTAATGTAAAATAGATATTGTATATTCAATATAATATTATAAATTATATATTTGCTAAGCTTTTTTGTTATTTAAATTTAAATACAATTAAATAGTTAAAAATTGGACCATAGTCTAGTCTCTAGACTCCGACGGTCTCGGAGCATTGTTTTAAATGTCTTGGTCTTTGTTTTTGTTTTATACCATAACATTCTGTTTAAGATCTTAGTTTTTAAATTCTCAATTTCTCTATAGTTTAGAATCAAATTTATAAACGTAAGGAATTAGTCCATTAATATATAACAATTTTTATTACATTTTATCAAATTAAATCTTTTAAAAAGTTAAACTTAGAAAAAAAGATAAACTAGTACTACAATAACAAAAAAAAACTACGATTAAAAAAAAAAGAAGATATATTTACTCTAATGAAAATTAAAATTTCCGCTATTACAGCTTTTACAAACATTTCTATAAAGCTCAAGTATTCCCAGCTTGTACTGAGGTCCGTAATACGTCTATGCAACGCGTTGAAGACGTCACAAGTCCGTAGGTCGTCCAAATAACGCTCTGTTCCCAATTGGTTTGTAACAAAATCTAACTTTAGATTGACGTTAAAATGCTGACATTAAATTGATGTCAAAATGAGATAAATCGCAACATTATTGTAGCGTCGGTTTAACGTTAAACATGCTATTTTGCAAGCGTCGGTTACTAATGTTGTTCGAATATATAAACCATAGTTCAAATAATTATATTGACATTCCATAGTTCAAATCACATCGAACAAACCCTCAATGTTGCTGTTACAGAGGACATTAAACATTGTTTAAGTTAAGTTTAGTTACAATGTACAAATAATAATTAATGCAACCGTGGCACAGTAGTTAAAGTAGTGGTCCAGGAACCATAAGGTCAGAGGTTAAACGGCGGCTCTAGCTCAATAAGCGTCAACTTAAATATAAATGGCAAGACACTAACTTAAGTTATCACCTTTTTAAAAGTTTAAACTTCTAAAAATTATCATTTCCCAGCAAACATTGTATAGCGGAATTTTAGTGGACCAATATAGGTATTTTGAGCGGACCACTTTATTTTTTCTCATCAGTTTCCTGGTGGGGCATTAGAGGCAGCAGCCAAAAGTGACGCACCAACGTTAGCCCAACGTGTTGAGCTGCTTGAGAAGTATCTATCTGTCTATCAATCAATCTATCTATCTATCTATCTATCTACCTATCTATCTATATATATATATATATTTATACATATATATATATATATATATATATATATATATATATATATATATATATATATATATATATGTATATATACACATGTATATATATATATATATATATATATATATATATATATATATATTTATATATATATATATATATATATATGTATATATATACATATATATATATATATATATATATATATATATATTTATATATATAAATATATATATATATATATATATATATATATATATGTATATGTATATATATATATATATATATATATATATATATATATATATATATATATGTGTGTGTATATATATATATATTTATATATATATATATATATATATATATATATATATATATATATATATATATATATATATATATAACCTAATAACCATCGTTTAAATGTTTTTTTTTTTTTGCACACATGATTTATATGTGACTTTGAAATAACTTTTTTTCCGACAAAATTTGCGAGAGATAAAACAAGGCTTTAAATAAACATGTTTTACTAGCCTGACTAAGTTTTAAGTATGTCTTTAAATATTTCTTCATTTTTAAATATTTCACATAATGGAATAACATTAATAAAATCAAATAAAATTAAAAAAAAAACAAAAACAAAAAAAAAATTGAGCGGACCACTTTATTTTTTCTCATCAGTTTCCTGGTGGGGCATTAGAGGCAGCAGCCAAAAGTGTTCTATCTATCTATCTATCTATCTATCTATCTATCTATCTATCTATATATATATATATATATATATATATATATATATATATATATATATATATATATATATATATATATATATATATATATATATATATATATATATATATATATATATATATATATATATATATATATATATATGTATATATATATATATATATATACATATATATAACCTAATAACCATCGTTTAAATGTTTTTTTTTTTTGCACACATGATTTATATATGACTTTGAAATAACTTTTTTTATATTAAGTTTTAAGTATGTCTTTAAATATTTCTTCATTTTTAAATATTTCACATAATGGAATAACATTAATAAAATCAAATAAAATTAAAACAAAAACAAAAACAAAAAAAAAATGACTAACAATAATACCATTAATATTACAATTATAATAGTATACATATAAATTTTTCATTACAATTAGTAATTTCTAAATGGCTCTTTCTAGTCAAATTTCAAAAACTTCAATAAACTGTCAATATTCTTTGTAATTTGTTTTTCAGCCATCTTTTATGCCAAATTTTATGAAAGCCTATTAAATAAAAAATTCAAATACATTAAAAAAAAAAAAAAATTACAATTACAATTTTCTGTTGCTTTTTCATTTAGGATTTTTTTTTTGTTTAGGAAAATTATTATTGTGACTTTTCATAATTCTTTCCATATTTCTTGTGCAACTGTGCTAACTTTAATTGTATTTCGATTATAAATTTTATGTAATCTATTAGAGGACCGGAAGTGTTTATTGACCATTTTAAAAAACGCTTTTCTTATGTAAGTGGAAATATTTTTGCTGTATTGGGGGTTGAACCAAATTACATTTCTAGTTCTATTTCGCTTTTTTATATTCTTTTTTTCAGGGTCAAATTTCAATTCAAAATTTTGAAATCCATTTTTTTTGAAGACATCTTTGTAAATTTGTTTAGAGAAATTTAATAAATTTTCATCGAAAGAGTTTTGGTTTAGCCTGTTATTAATTGAAATTGGGGTTTGTTTTAGATGATTTGAGTTAATATTAAGGTACAATAATTCATCATTTGGTTTTTTAACTTTCATTGAGGTTAAATGTGACATCGAGAAAATTCACAATTTTTAAATTTATGCTTATTTCAATTTAAAAACTAATATTAAAAAAAATATATAGTATAATATCTTTTCTAATTTTATCGAGCTGTGGACCAGATTATTCCTCTGCTCTTTTGAAGAAACATTGAACACTCTTTTGAGATCTTTTGAAGAAACATTGAACACTCTTTTGAGATCTTTTGAAGAAACATTGAACACTCTTTTGAGATCTTTTGAAGAAACATTAAACACTCTTTTGAGATCTTTTGAAGAAAAATTGAACACTCTTTTGAGATCTTTTGAAGAAACATTGAACACTCTTTTGAGATCTTTTGAAGAAACATTGAACACTCTTTTGAGATCTTTTGAAGAAACATTGAACACTCTTTTGAGATCTTTTGAAGAAACATTGAACACTCTTTTGAGATCTTTTGAAGAAACATTGAACACTCTTTTGAGATCTTTTGAAGAAACATTGAGCACTCTTTTGAGATCTTTTGAAGAAACATTGAACACTCTTTTGAGATCTTTTGAAGAAACATTGAACACTCTTTTGAGATCTTTTGAATAAACATTGAACACTCTTTTGAGATCTTTTGAAGAAACATTGAGCACTCTTTTGAGATCTTTTGAAGAAACATTGAACACTCTTTTGAGATCTTTTGAAGAAACATTGAGCACTCTTTTGAGATCTTTTGAAGAAACATTGAACACTCTTTTGAGATCTTTTGAAGAAACATTGAACACTCTTTTGAGATCTTTTGAAGAAACATTGAACACTCTTTTGAGATCTTTTGAAGAAACATTGAACACTCTTTTGAGATCTTTTGAAGAAACATTGAACACTTTTTTGAGATCTTTTGAAGAAACATTGAACACTCTTTTGAGATCTTTTGAAAAAACATTGAACACTTTTTTGAGATCTTTTGAAGAAACATTGAACACTCTTTTGAGATCTTTTGAAGAAACATTGAACACTCTTTTGAGATCTTTTGAAGAAACATTGAACACTCTTTTGAGATCTTTTGAAGAAAAATTGAACACTCTTTTGAGATCTTTTGAAGAAACATTGAACACTCTTTTGAGATCTTTTGAAGAAACATTGAACACTCTTTTGAGATCTTTTGAAGAAACATTGAACACTCTTTTGAGATCTTTTGAAGAAACATTGAACACTCTTTTGAGATCTTTTGAAGAAACATTGAACACTCTTTTGAGATCTTTTGAAGAAACATTGAGCACTCTTTTGAGATCTTTTGAAGAAACATTGAACACTCTTTTGAGATCTTTTGAAGAAACATTGAACACTCTTTTGAGATCTTTTGAATAAACATTGAACACTCTTTTGAGATCTTTTGAAGAAACATTGAGCACTCTTTTGAGATCTTTTGAAGAAACATTGAACACTCTTTTGAGATCTTTTGAAGAAACATTGAGCACTCTTTTGAGATCTTTTGAAGAAACATTGAACACTCTTTTGAGATCTTTTGAAGAAACATTGAACACTCTTTTGAGATCTTTTGAAGAAACATTGAACACTCTTTTGAGATCTTTTGAAGAAACATTGAACACTCTTTTGAGATCTTTTGAAGAAACATTGAACACTCTTTTGAGATCTTTTGAAGAAACATTGAACACTCTTTTGAGATCTTTTGAATAAACATTGAACACTCTTTTGAGATCTTTTGAAGAAACATTGAGCACTCTTTTGAGATCTTTTGAAGAAACATTGAACACTCTTTTGAGATCTTTTGAAGAAACATTGAGCACTCTTTTGAGATCTTTTGAAGAAACATTGAACACTCTTTTGAGATCTTTTGAAGAAACATTGAACACTCTTTTGAGATCTTTTGAAGAAACATTGAACACTCTTTTGAGATCTTTTGAAGAAACATTGAACACTCTTTTGAGATCTTTTGAAGAAACATTGAACACTTTTTTGAGATCTTTTGAAGAAACATTGAACACTCTTTTGAGATCTTTTGAAAAAACATTGAACACTTTTTTGAGATCTTTTGAAGAAACATTGAACACTCTTTTGAGATCTTTTGAAGAAACATTGAACACTCTTTTGAGATCTTTTGAAGAAACATTGAACACTCTTTTGAGATCTTTTGAAGAAACATTGAACACTCTTTTGAGATCTTTTGAAGAAACATTGAACACTCTTTTGAGATCTTTTGAAGAAACATTGAACACTCTTTTGAGATCTTTTGAAGAAACATTGAACACTTTTTTGAGATCTTTTGAAGAAACATTGAACACTCTTTTGAGATCTTTTGAAGAAACATTGAACACTTTTTTGAGATCTTTTGAAGAAACATTGAACACTCTTTTGAGATCTTTTGAAGAAACATTGAACACTCTTTTGAGATCTTTTGAAGAAACATTGAACACTTTTTTGAGATCTTTTGAAGAAACATTGAACACTCTTTTGAGATCTTTTGAAGAAACATTGAACACTCTTTTGAGATCTTTTGAAGAAACATTGAACACTCTTTTGAGATCTTTTGAAGAAACATTGAACACTCTTTTGAGATCTTTTGAAGAAACATTGAACACTCTTTTGAGATCTTTTGAAGAAACATTGAACACTCTTTTGAGATCTTTTGAAGAAACATTGAACACTCTTTTGAGATCTTTTGAAGAAACATTGAACACTCTTTTGAGATCTTTTGAAGAAACATTGAACACTCTTTTGAGATCTTTTGAAGAAACATTGAACACTCTTTTGAGATCTTTTGAAGAAACATTGAACACTCTTTTGAGATCTTTTGAAGAAACATTGAACACTCTTTTGAGATCTTTTGAAGAAACATTGAACACTCTTTTGAGATCTTTTGAAGAAATATTGAACACTCTTTTGAGATCTTTTGAAGAAACATTGAGCACTCTTTTGAGATCTTTTGAAGAAACATTGAACACTCTTTTGAGATCTTTTGAAGAAACATTGAACACTCTTTTGAGATCTTTTGAAGAAACATTGAACACTCTTTTGAGATCTTTTGAAGAAACATTGAACACTCTTTTGAGATCTTTTGAAGAAACATTGAACACTCTTTTGAGATCTTTTGAAGAAACATTGAGCACTCTTTTGAGATCTTTTGAAGAAACATTGAACACTCTTTTGAGATCTTTTGAAGAAACATTGAACACTCTTTTGAGATCTTTTGAAGAAACATTGAACACTCTTTTGAGATCTTTTGAAGAAACATTGAACACTCTTTTGAGATCTTTTGAAGAAACATTGAGCACTCTTTTGAGATCTTTTAAAGAAACATTGAACACTCTTTTGAGATCTTTTGAAGAAACATTGAACACTCTTTTGAGATCTTTTGAAGAAACATTGAACACTCTTTTGAGATCTTTTGAAGAAACATTGAACACTCTTTTGAGATCTTTTGAAGAAACATTGAACACTCTTTTGAGATCTTTTGAAGAAACATTGAACACTCTTTTGAGATCTTTTGAAGAAACATTGAACACTCTTTTGAGATCTTTTGAAGAAACATTGAACACTCTTTTGAGATCTTTTGAAGAAACATTGAACACTCTTTTGAGATCTTTTGAAGAAACATTGAGCACTCTTTTGAGATCTTTTGAAGAAACATTGAACACTCTTTTGAGATCTTTTGAAGAAACATTGAACACTCTTTTGAGATCTTTTGAAGAAACATTGAACACTCTTTTGAGATCTTTTGAAGAAACATTGAACACTTTTTTGAGATCTTTTGAAGAAACATTGAACACTTTTTTGAGATCTTTTGAAGAAACATTGAACACTCTTTTGAGATCTTTTGAAGAAACATTGAACACTTTTTTGAGATCTTTTGAAGAAACATTGAACACTCTTTTGAGATCTTTTGAAGAAACATTGAACACTCTTTTGAGATCTTTTGAAGAAACATTGAACACTCTTTTGAGATCTTTTGAAGAAACATTGAACACTCTTTTAAGTTCTTTTGAAGAAACATTGATTGTTCAAAGGGCAAAATGCTTTATCTACGCACCTACAATGGTTTTTAATTAATTTTTGTTGTGCAAAATTTTGAAATTATGCAAATTTATGGTTTTAGATTAGGCATGCAACTGTAGCTGATCTTAATATAATTTTCGATTGAATGTTTTATGTAGGTTGTGGCCGGCTGGAAAATGTAAGTTAACATGGGCTAGAAAGCGGTTTCCTATTTTTGTGTTGACGTTTAAGCTGAACGGAGGGTTATACCAAATAATATTTCGTTTACGATGCTTTTTTTGTTGATTTTGACTTGAGATTAATTGTGGTTGGTAGGTAAGGTTTGATTTGTATCCCAATTTTTTTAAAGCTTCTTCATACGGTAGAATAGTCTTTTTGAAGAATATTTAATTAATTGGCATGGAAGATATCTTTGTTCAATATTGCAAGGGATTGTTTTTATTATTCTTGGTGGTTAGAATTAGAGTGGATGTAGTTTATTTTTAAGTTCACAATTAATTTTTGTTAAAATTACTTTAGTATTAATTGATGGTGATGGTGATGCAAGAACTTTAACCACTGCGCCACGGTTATTCTTGTAATAACTATTATTTTATTTCTTACAATTATTTTCGTTTTGCATAAGGCTTCTATTTTTAAGCAGGTTTTTACATTTTTCTAAGTGAAATTTTTATCAGTGAATATGGCTTAAACATAAATAGTTGTTTTTCATTTTATAAGAATATTATAATTAAGAGAGACATGTTACTTGGCAGCAGATGATTTTCGGAAAGTGTATGGAAGAAAGATCTTTTAGTTTATTCAACTTTGATTGATTAGTTTTGAACCAAATTTCGATTGTTACAATGTTTGTTTAAAGATAAACTATTACAATAAGGGCATGCAAATCCTTTTCTAATACCAGAAACACTGCAATTAATTTAAAGGTATTCTGAAACGGTAGGTTCTCTTATCAAACTCTAATTATAAGTGTATTCTTTACGTCCAAAAACGTGAAAATTTTATATTTCATTAAACGCTTAAAAGCCGTCAAAGCCGCAAACCGCTTATAAATAAATCGGTTTGCGGCTTTGACGGACGCCCTACCCAGTAGGAAAAAAGACGTCGAAAAGACGTCTTTAAAAGTCTTATTTACGATGTATTTAAGACGTCTTTTTTTAATTGATTATGCAAATCTAAAAGACATTTTTCGACATTGAAAAGGTGTCTTTTTTTGTCTTTATCTTATCATGAAAAAATATAAAAAATGCGTCTTTAAAACGTCTTTGTTTATCAAATATGGACTTCTAAAAAAGTGTTTTTTCTCGGGGTTGGAACGACTTTTTTGTTATACGTTTTAGTATACTATAGTATCCTATACACTATAGTAATCCTACTTTTCATATATGAAAAGCTGTTTCTATCAAATGAAAATGATAATAGCCCTTCATACAAAGTATGACAAAAAGCTCATTCCTATGTCGAGAAAAAAAACCTCTTTTAGATGTCAATATAAATGAAGAAGCACTTTCTACATTTTTCATATGTTTAAACAGGAAAATAATTTATAAATAAAACAACAGTATTGTTCAACAGAATATTTTTTCATCTTTTTCTTTCTTTTCTGTTTCTCGAGCGAGCTCTGTTTCTTTTAAACCCCCTCATGTTTCTAGCGCGGTCCTTTTCTTTTAATCTCACTAGGTTAGATTGGGACAGGAGTAAACAGTCTAAAAATCTATAAAAATGAGTGTGCCAAAGAAATTTACGACCATCAAAATGACTGTACAACGATGTATTTTATTATGTATTACTTAAACCAAGCTAAACATTTGCACCTCTCAAATATGCTACGAAAGCCAAGTTATTGAAAGCAGATATTGATATTTTTCTTTCTTCTACGACGTGACTTTTTAATTGAATTTCGCTGAAATTAAGTGTTGTAGACTCATAACAATTTAAAAATCCGTTATTGACTAAAGACTATTAAAACGAAAAGATAATTCAGCTAATACACCTTGAGAGTTGTTATTTATTTATATGGATAAAATTATTAATCAAAGCTCTATTATAGCTTGAAACGTAATGATGCTTTACTTAACAACATAAAATTATAAAAACTGGCGATATCATTAGCAACACAGATGAAATACACATAAACAAAAATGAAGGCTATAAAGCTGCAATGATATTTAGATATAAAAAAGTGTACCTTTCCAGTATCATTTTCACTTGGTTTTTTTGTATCCAAACCAAAAATTTTGCTAACAGTTCTAAAGATAAATCTGTTGTCATTATGTGCATTTTTTTAGTTGCTTCGTTAACGACAGTTAACAAAGGAAGTAAAAAAATGTTAACAACGAAATAACAACTTTAACATAAAAGTTGAAGAGCCAACCTTTTGTATAAATAATTTCGTCATTCAACTAAATAAAAACAACAAAATTATTCAGATTATTAAAAAAAAAAATTGCAAGCCTGCTGAATGCTTCTTCTTTTCTATTGTTCGTTTCACTGGTACTTGAACTTACAGACAGAAATTGTTTACAGGTTTTATTTTTCGAAAAAAGTTTAATTTTAGAAATATCAAAATGCATTTAAAGTATCAAAATACATCAGTAAGTTTGCGAAATTCAAAATTTGCGTATTTTCTCAAGCGATTCAACGACAAAATATTAAACTACTGGTAATTTGCTTTATTTATAAAAGGTTTATTTTTTTCAGACAATATTTTTTATTCTTTTTTAGAATCTGGTTTAAAAAAAATATGTAAAAAAAAAAAAAATGATTAGAACTTATATAAGAAAAATCAATCGTCTAAAATGGGATGAAAACCCTATGAAAAATGCAGTTTTAGCTGTGAGCCAAAAATATCTTGGTATGAAAAAAGCTGCTGATAAATACGGCATATCTAATTCTGCTTTACATTGACGTATTGCCAATAAACCAGCTGATTTAGATATGAACAGTAGTTCATCATATTTTTTCAATAAGGTTGGTTTTTTCAAACAAGTTTTATCAATAGAAACTGAACAGAATCTTTTGTTTTATATTAAGTCAATGAAAAAGTCATTTTATTGATTATCAATAAAGATATACATGCTATTGTATATGAATTTTGTGAAAGGAACAAAGTTCAGTTTTTAATAAGATAACTAAACTTGCTGGTAAAAATTTGATGTTAATTGACTTTGCACGTGATAATAGTTTGTTTATTTTATTAATCCCTCCGCAACACAACACATAAATTTTAACTTCTGAATGTAAGTTTTTATAAACCATTAAATCTGAATTTGATGCAGCTTGTTTGTTATGAATGAACAAGCTGCATCATCAAGGTAGAAATCATCAAGGTAGAAGAAAAACCACAGATAACTTAGGGAATTTATTTTGCGATGTCTATATGAAAACTGAAATACATTCATTTGCAGCTGCAGGCTTTGAAAATGCCTGGTATTTGAAGATATTTAAAGGCCAAGGTATTTGGCCTATAAATGCTAATATTATTCCTGAGAGTGAATTTATTGCATGCAATAATGAATTCAACTTCAAATTCAACTTTAGAGAGTAATAGTAATGTTGCATAACTCCTGGATACAATATTACAGTAAAAAATACCATAGTTCTTAATGTCTCATTTAATGATATTGTTTTCATATGAATACCATAAGAATCAGCGGAGTATGAAAACATCAGTTCTTCTTATAAGAAAAGAATTGAAGAATCCCTTGAAAAGTTGTTCAAAAAACTCAAAAATAAATAAAAAGAAGTTGCCTCTAGTCTCTTTCAAAAAAAAAAAGTAGCTGTTAAAAGTCCTCCCATTCACGATGGTAACGTCTTACCAGAAAATGTTACGTGTGTGGTTTGTGGTGGAATGATGCTAGAAACAAAGATGATTAGTTTAGATGCAGTATCTGTAGATTTCGATTGGTTTAGATGTAATATCTGTAGATTTTGTGGTCATCAAAGTTGTTGCTCTTTCAAATTAATTTCAGGATAACATTTATGTGATTTATATGACCTATAATTATATTTTTTAGATCTTATATATTTTGCTTAACCTTAAGTTTAATAATATTGACTAGTTAATAATATTTTACCAATTTCATCTTTGTTTTCAAATCTTAAGTTTGTTTAAAAGCATTTAATAGTAAAACACCAAAAATTCTCATTATTAATTGTTATTGCTTTTTGGGGTGTATGGGCGTGTAGTTTATATGGGTATGTTATTTTTATCTAAGAAAATTATGTCTAAACAGGTTTAAATAATAAATAACTTGTATTTTTGCTTTTTTGAAGCTTTACAATCATCGAATAACTTGCTTTTTAACCATCTCGTTTTGCCCCACCATGCAAAACATGAAACATTTGCTGCTCTAGAGTTGTGTTACTTTGGTTGTCGTAGCAACCAACTTTGGTTGTAGTAGCTTATTTTTAGTATGAATTTTAGGAAATCAATAAAATACAGTGTTAGCTATGATTAGTTTATCGACAACTTTGTTGTGTTCCCCCCCCCCCCCCCCGCTCTGTCTTAAATGAAAAATAAAACAACTTTAATTGTTTTATTAAATTAAGAAAATAAAACATATATTATCTAATAAATTTAGTTTTATTGATCCAAACTTTTGATAATTTTTACCTTTATCAAATTTTGATCAAAGAAATATCTTGAACAAATTCATCAAGTTTTTAGTTTGATTTGTTCAATATATTTTTCTCTAGTCCTCAGTATGACCAGTTGGGCAGCTAAAAATATCTTTCATTTTGTTTCAAGTGTTGCAAAGGTATATCTGCTTATTATGTTCAAGACAAATTATAATTTATTTTTTGATTTTCATTTGCATTTTCTATTCTATATCAAAAATTATTTCAAATGAATAGAAGTCATAATAAATTAAATTTAAAAACTATGCTATATTTTATAAATTATGCTAAATTATGTACATTTAAACACACAAAATGTTATTTCTGACAAACCAGAAATATATAACTAATATTCCGTTTTCACTGAAATTTCAAAAAAAATAAATAAAAAAAAAAAAAATGATTATCTGTCCAAAAGCTTTGTGATAACAACAAAATTCTTAATATAAAAAAACTATTGACAAAAAATGATAGTCGTTTATTGAATCTTTTTAAAAAGATCTTTCGATGACGTGGCCATTAATTTCTAAGATTATAATTGAGAAAAGCCGTCAATAATCGCTCGTCATCAATTTATCGCCAACGTTTAAAAACGTTTTTCAAAATGCTAGGAGTCTGAATCACTACTAGAATTATGAGTTTCAGAGCATTTTTCATCCGACCAAGGTTGAGAACTGCTTTTATTACGGACATTTTTCTTCAGCTCGCGCCACTTAAATGATTCTATTGAAAAAAATGACTTAAGTATCACTAAAGATTTTAATGATAAATATTTATTAATTCCCGAACATTTTAATGATACCCTAAACAGGTTTTATAAAAAAGATGAGAAAAAAATAGGAAAATAAAAGAAAGAGAAAAAAACAACAACTAAAACTTACTCGAACGCGAGATTGAAGACTTCATCTTGCTTACTTCCTTAAAAGGAAAATAAAGAAAAACTTATTTACCAATGCCACTATTTAAATTAATATCAGTTAAACTAATCCAGTAGTTAAATCTACTATTGCAATTTAAAAGTCGTACCTTTTCAACTTTTTTTTCAGAGCTTTTTTCTTCTTCAAGTTGTTGAAACATTGCCCGAGTGGCAAGCTCTATTGCTGAAAAATAATAAAATTTTAAAAACAATAAGCAAGCGGAAAATTAAGTTAACGTCTAATAGCAATAGATTGAGAACTATGATAGCGTTTACGATAAAATGTGAACCGTGATGATCTTAAAGTCTGATTGCATTTATGAAAGCGTTTGTAAAACATTGTAATTTCTTGGTTCAGACAAATTATTTCACATTTAAAAGTTTCTCTCTCTCTCTCTCTCTAAATATATATATATATATATATATATATATATATATATATATATATATATATATATATATATATATATATATATATATTGCAAGTTCTTTATTTTAATAACACTAATTTTTCTTTTTTTGGACATGCTGCTAACCAGATTTTAGCATGCTAATAACAGAATATCATACCATTATGTTTTTACAAACTCTCACAGGTCTTCTGTAGCAATTTTGCTAAATTTTTTATATTGTAACTATCTTTTTGCAAAAAAAGCCTTATGCTTATTATTTTATTAATCTGCTGAAATATCAAAAGCAACAGCATGTTATCCTTGGCATACAGACGCACTACTTTAGGCATACTTCTTCAAGTAATTAGCATATATACCAGCTGTCATAGTATCTGTTATTAAGTGAATAGGACTAACATCAATGATGAAATTTTTCCCACACCATAATGCTTCCACAACCAAATTTTACTGTTTATTTAGCGCAGTATAAAATGTAGGGATCTTAGGGGTGAAAGCAGGATATCCCAGGATATGGCTAATATTTACCGGCATATATATTTCATCTTAAATAATACTAAGTTTTTTTACATTTTAAATTGAAGAAAATGCAATGTCTTCTTTTATCTTGTTATTATAAAATAAGAGTAAAATAGCATTTCTTGATTTTAGGCGATGAAAGCTGTATGTTTTGCTTTTATAATTTCGAATAACTGCAAAATTAAATATTTTGCTGTATTGTATTATTGGAGATTTAAATATTCTCAGGATTAAAATAACTGTAACTAAGGTATTAAAATAACTGTAACTAAGGTATTAAAATAACTGTAACCATAGGTGTCTAAACTTATACTATACTAGAATTCTTTTTAACAATATATTTTTTTGTTGATAATGTGTTGCATCTAATTTATTATTCATTTAGTTATTTTATGATTCATAATAATTACACCATGTTGATAGTAAGTTGATCAAAAGCATAGCAATATTTTTGTGTAGAAAAATCTTTTTTTTAATGAATTCGCCAAGTGCGGTATAAAAATAATGTGCAAAGGATTTTCTACAAGCGGGCTCCTTGTCATTTAAAAAATGCACAAAAAGGAATGGATTTAAATATGAAGCATCACATGAAGACACTGGATTGGAAATTGTAAATGTGCAAAAAAAAAAAAAAAAAAAAAAAAAAAAAAAATCATATCTGTTAAACAGCAGGCTATTAAGAAAATTGTGTCAAAGCTAGCAACGGTGGATGGCTTCTTCATAAATGCCATAACAAAAAGTGAATTCATTAGAAAATCACCAATTAAAAAAGCGAGACAAATAACACAAAAAAGGACATGAGAGATAACAAATGAATGAGAACACAAAGCGTAATTCAAAATCAATTCAAAGCGTAATTCAAAATCAATTTAAAGCGTAATTCAAAATCAATTTAAAGCATAAACTAGATTGAAAGTTAAACAGTTGAAATAAAGAATATTTTGTTTTCAAAAAATAGGATTTAGCTTAACAAAAGAACAATTTAGAAAATATGAAATTTATGTTCAAAAAAATCTGCAAAATTGTTTCAAGATTGCTAACACTTTTTTATTTATTTTTAATTTTTCATTTAAATTTAAATTTAAAAAATATTAATTAAAATCAAAATCAAAAATCTAAATAAAATAATCAAATTAGAATAAGTTTATTAATAAAAAATAATAATTTTAGAAAAAAATCAGCTTGCAAGATTTCTCAGGCGCCATCATTTTAGGAGCATATTGCTCCTAAAATATGTGAAAGTTAGAATTATGGTAGGTTAATGTGATTCATTGCGGAAACTGTAATAATTCTTACAATCTTTTGGGTAAAGTCTACAACAAATTAAATTTGGCAGACCATCCTTAATTAATTTACAACATCAACAAAATCTGGATTGCAATTCACTTACTGGCACTCATGTAGTTTTGGCACAAAATGGAGCAAAATAAGTACATACAGCTGATCATGTCAATAAAGGAGAAATTTTTACTGTAGTTGCATGTACAAATGCAACTGAAACCAACCAAATTCCACCTATGATTTTGTATAAAGGTAAAAATTTGAAACATGAGTATGGGGATAATTTACCCACTGGAGATATTTTTCATATGACTACAAAAGGATATATTACTAAGGAAGAGTGTTTTACTTTTTTGTGTCATTTTAACCAGAACTGATTACCAAAAAAAATTTATTGATTTTTGACAGACATCGCAGTCATTTAAATATTGTTGTAATAAAGGATGTGAAAAAGCTAAACATCAGTATGCGTTGTATTCCAGCACATTGCAGCCATTTAACCATTAACTTTTTTAATGAAATAAACTTTCATTACTATTTACAGAAGCAAGGCTGTGTAATGCTACACCAGTAAGCGCCTTACATAAACCTAAAAAAAACTTTAAAATCATTGAGAAAAGAAATGTGATAAAGATGTTTTGAGGTTATAGCGGACTCTTTTACCATTAGAAAAAAAAGCAAAATAATTGGATTTAATCACTGTATAACATGTGTATCCACATGCTATAGAGTGTATCTACTTGCTTTATAGTGTACCAACATTTTTTATAAATGTCCATCAACAAATGAAGATAAGTCTATTAAATAAATACGCTCAGCAATATAAGAAGAAAGCCTGTGAAATAAACCAAGGTTGCAGTTGTATGCAATGACCAAAATTATAGTTGCATGCAAAAATTACTAATTTTATTAGAAGAAAAAATAAAAAGTAATGATATTACTGAAAAAGTCTTCATAAAGTTTATGCATCTTAGGTGGTTAGGAAGCAAAATTAAGAATAAAAACATTTCTTACTTTTCAACTTGATATCAATTTTTCTCAAATTGCCAAAAACAGCAGCAATTCCCTGTAATTATTTACAAAAATTAAAATATGAATAACTACAAACTTTACAATAAAAAAAATCATTTGAAAACTTTTATGCTAAAAATTTAGAGGTTTGCAATAAAGGATGTAAGAGGTATATTTAATCTCAATTTTTTAAACAAAAATGTTTATTAGCCAAAACAATTATAGTTTATGTAAACCATGTAATTTTAAAAATCATATTATAATCTCTATTATTTTGATTATGTATGACATGTATGCAACACAATAATTTACTTAGCCAACATGTGATTAATCATAAACTTATTAAGTAAACATGTGATTAACCATAAATTTATTAAGTAAACATGTGATTAACCATAAATTTATTAAGTAAACATGTGATTAATCATAAACTTATTTAGTAAACATGTGATTAACCACAAATTTTTTTAGTAAACATGTGATTAATCAAATTTATTTAGTAAACGGGATTAACCATAAATTTATTTAGTAAACATGCTATTAACCATAAATTTATTTAGTAAACATGTGATTAACCATAAATTTATTTAGTAAACATGTGACTAACTATAAGTTAACTATAAGTATTACACTTGCTGTTTTTACTTCAGGTATAAATGTTATGATTGGTTTTACAAGTAAAAAGTACTTTAAAATTATCGATTTTATTGATAAATAAATGTATGTTGAAATTGAGCTATTGCATACAATCACATCCAACTATTGCAAACAAGTAAAAGCTTTGCCACATTTAAAAAGTTTTCAATAAAATATGTGAAATTTTTTCCTATTTCTTTTATTGATCCTATGATGCATATGACCCTATGACTTGATAATTTTTCTGAATTGAAAATTCCGTAAAAGTTTCTGGTCTTCAAATTTTGTTTTTCTTGAAAACCATTTTTATGCATTTTTTTCAGACCATTCGTAACAGTTTTACAAATTGTTGATTTTAGAAATTCATGCTTGAAAACGCTTCAGAAGTTTTGTAATTTTTCAAGATTCAATTAACTTTTAAATAATCAAAATAAAATTTATCAAAACTTTATTTTGATTATTTTTTAGTTATATTTATAATTATGTTTATAAAATAAAACAAGTAAATTATAAAAGTATTGTGCTAAGATAAATATATATATTATAAAATAGTTTGTAAAAATAAGTAACGCCTTTCTTTTTTTTTTTATTATAAATTATTTATATTATTATTTATTTATGTAATTTATTATGAATAAAAAAGAAATGACATTAAAAAAAAAGTTGTGGCTTAAAATTCTCCAAATATAAAAAGTAACAATTACTATTTTGCCAAACCATATACACATATATTTTATCTTTAATGACTTTAATGTTTTTAACAACTTTAAAGCGCATTTCGATGACAGTTTGGAATATAAAACATAATTAAATAATAGACTTGTAATAAATCAATACAAATTTTATTTAAAAAAATATTGCAAAATAAGTTTATACATCGGAGTTACCACTATCACTCTTTATTATTCTCTTTTTAAATTTGATATTGTTGATAGAGAAAGGTCGATACAATTTGCATCTGCAGATTTTTTTGTTTTTTTGGATGGCGATGAGGAGCAGCAGATAATCTTCTTATTTTATCTTTATACCATGCATCCAAAGCAGGGTTTGAGGAAAATTTCTTGATGCTGCATCCTTCTTCACCTAAAAGAGATTTAAGACAATCATGCAGTAGTTTGTTTCTCCAATCCAATTTTACTCTGTTAATACAGGAAAACATACGTTCTACTTTAGCATTTGTAAATGGACAAAGTAAAAGCAACTCAAAACGTCCAACACATTTCTGCATTTAGCAAAAATTAAGCAATAATTATATCTGATGTAAATATTTTTTTCCACGTTTTTAAATAGTATTCACCTAATGAATTTTTTAACATTAGAAATGTATAACTTTTTAAAACAATCCACTCAATAAAAATTTCATCAGTTTCACACCCCCCATTTTTTAAGAGGTCTTTAAAATGTGAGACCACTTCTACTATTTCTTTATCATCAAATGTAACCTCAGGGTTCATTGGCTAAAAAAAAGGTCCAAAAGAAAAATTAAATTACAAAATAAAGGAGATACCTAAATATCTTTAAAACGTAAATCCATACTTGTTGTTAAACTATTCATTATATCAGTATAAATGTGTTGTACCAATGCATTAGTTTTATTAAAATTTTCTAAAGGAATGTTTTAGTAAATAAAATTGCCATCTTTTTTGACTATACTTTCAATTAATTTTTTGTAGTTTGTTAAAATAGTTTGCTCAGTTGAAATATTGCCTAACGAACTATTTAAGAGAACTTTAAGTTTTTCCATTGTCCAATTAAATTGCTGCACCCTGCGAACAGCTTTTACAGGATCATGCAAATTTTGCTGGAAACCAACACTCAATCGTCTCAATGGTGCAAGAACATCTAGATAAACAGATAAATGTATTACAAGAGATGAATTTTTTAAAACTTTTAAAAACCCTATTAATTTGGCTTTTTTCAACGGCTAAGAATCTGTTTGGCTAAGAGACTTTATATGAGAAATATATGCACCATAATTATCTAAAGCTATTTTCATTGCATTAAACTTATGATCCAGCCAACAAGTACCATATAATTTTGCTGGTTTAGGAATGGATTTTTCCCAAGCTTCTGATAAAAATTTCAATTTTCATAAACGTTTTGGTAATTGTTCATAAAGACAATGTAACTTTAGTAAGAAGTTTTCATAATTTTCAAATGCAGTACATTTTTCAAAAGCATCTTTAAATGCAAGCTAGAGACAATGGTTAAAACAATTTATTACTTGAAGCCATGGAGATTTTTTTTTTAGTAATGCTCCTAAACCTGAATGAACACCAAGATTTACGCTAACTCTGTCTATGTTTAACCCTAACAGTTTTTTAGTCATGTCATTTATTCCAACTCTTGCAAATGCTTGTTCTAGACATATTTATAAACGACAGGCATTACCACTGTCAGGGCTTTCAACCAACAAAAGTTTAATGCATGGACTGCCCTTAAACAAATACAACACATATACTAATTCCTGTTCGAGTGTAGCATTATCACAACTGCCATCATATAAAATTGAATAATATCTCAACTTTACAAAACCATCTCTGAAAGAATCTTTAGCAATTTTACTAATTAGTTGATTAACTAATACCAAGATCAACAACTTTTTTTTTAATTAGCTCTAGCAAATCAGGGAAATCAGAAAATAGACATTTTTTTTTTACTAAGTAATAAACTGCATTGAATTTCTTATTAAGTGAGTCACATTTTTTTTCACCCAATTTTTGTAGTCCTTTTTTAATATCAGTGTTTTTATTTATACATTCATTAAAACTTTCCGCACCTGATTTACTCCATAATTAATGAGATGTGCTTCTTTATGTTGTTTACTGTTGCAATGACTTCTTATGTTGTCTTTTTTAATTGACAGAGATCCAGGGCAATCCACAAAATAGAGAATTTTTTTATGTTTTAATATGAGATTCATATTGCTTGCTATATGAATCTCATATTAAAACATAAAAACTTGCTTATGCTATGTATAAGGGCCGATAAGAAAAAAGAGGGAGAAAAAAAAATTTTGAGCCAACTTGGCATTACATGGAGCGTATTTTCAGCCAAGGTAGGGCCTGCAAAAAAATGCCCATGCCCCATACTTTTTGAGCCACAATGGCCCCCTAATGCCCGTGTGTAATTTTATTCGTAGAATAACTATTTATTTTTTTGATTATTTATTTTTTATTTCTAGCCAATTTTGAAAGCTAAAGTTAAATGTTGCTAACTGAGTTGGATTCTAACAGTGGGACGCATTTAAATATAATTACCTGAAGACATTTTTAAGTCTACATTATTTATAAAAATAATTGCCTTAAGACGTTGGAATGTTTTAATTATAGAAATTTTTTAAAAGCAGAGCCATTACTAGGCTGCCCTCACAGCTTCCTTAATCCAGTAAGGGGGAGGGGAAAAGCAGCAAAATTAGGGACCTTTTTTCAAATTTTAGAGGGCCCTTTAAAAAATTTGAGGATCTATTTTTTTTTTTAGTAATACCTAATAATCTAAGGTTTTTAAAATTTTGGGGCCGTAATGACAGGTTTGAGGGAGTGCTCTGCCCTCCTATGCTACGGTACTAATTAAAAGAAGAGGGATGCTTTGACAGAAAAATTTCTTTATATTTCTATGACAAAAGTTTTAACATAAAATAATTTTTTTTTTAAAACATTACTATATTTTATTATAGAAAGGAATATAAAATCAGAGATTGCAATCCAGGTTTTTCCACTCTTATTTGTCAAGTTTCAAGTTTCTAAAAAAACGTGCCTAATATTTAGAATCAACCAATCAAAATTATAATAGAGATCGTAGTGTGATGTTGTTGGTGGTTTGATGTAGCTTTGATCATCAAAGTTACATACATAAATATCAACTACATCAAAGTTTGATGTAGTTGATATTTAATGTACTTTATTTAACTTAGTTATATTTCCTTAAATTTTTGTCATATAAAATTATTTGAATCCTGTATTTGCTTTTTCTTTTCCTGTATTTGTATTTACCTTGCTATGTAAATACATAATACAGTGGTTAATCTAGCTAGATTAATGGTTGGTATATAAAAGTATTATTTTAAACATGTAAGTTATGAAAGCCTTAATTAAATAAGTTATAATTGATTTTTAAGATTCATAAAAACTGAGTTCACGGTTTTTTAAGAAACTAAAAATTTAAAGACCATAATTTTTTTACGGAATCTTCAATTCGCCATCAATTAATTTGCCCATGGTAAGTTTCCCTAATGACATTGTGTTAGTTTCCTTTGTGACAGTTTTAATTTTATGCCCTCTAATATATAGATCATTTTTTTTTCTGTGCAACTGAAGCATCTTTTATTTGCCGATCTGATGCCGACCTCTAAAAGATTCAGGTCAGCAAATTATTGCCAACCTCAATTTTTTAGAGGTCAGCAATAATTTTCTTAATTACGAGAGAGGTCGGCAATAATTTTCTTAATTCCGAGGGTTGTATATACATACATATAAATATATATATATATATATATATATATATATATATATATATATATATATATATATATAGATACATATTTTTATATACATACATATTTTTATATATATATATATATATATATATATATATATATATATATATATATATATATATATATATATATATATATATATATATATATATATATATATACACACACACACACACAGCAATTAATTAATTTTTAATATAAAGATATTTGAAACTTTGTTTTTCAAACAAGATTGTGTCTAAAAGTAAATATTTAAATACTAATCAACGAAAACTTGTTATAAACTTGGTTAAATAAAGAATTATTTATAGAAATGTTCAAGAACTTACTAATATTCCCCATATAATAGTAGAAGCAAAACAAACAGTAGAAATTCAAAATTTGTATTAGACAAGGAAAGAGCAAAAAACAACTTAAAGAGATGATAGAGAAATTTTAAAAATGATTGAAAAGCTTTCCCAGGATACGCATTCAATTTTTCATTTCGTCTGTCCACAAAAAAGTTTTTTAAATAGACAACTTCATGGCATGGTCATTTGCAAGTTTTTATTACATTAGCTGTTTCAATACTTTGCGGAAAAAACTAAATTTCAACAACAAAGAAAGAGTAAGCATGATTGAAAAAAATAGATTTTAAAACGCAAAATCATCTAAAAACTTTACAGGAAACACAATTTCAGTTACATCAAATTCATAAAGCAGGGTTTAGTGAGTGTATAGCTCGGAAAAAACCATTTCTAACAAAAAAACCATATGAAAAAAAGAATAATTTTTCAAAAAGGTATAACTTGATGCCATTATTATTTTGGAATAAAGATCTTTGGTCCAATAAATCCAAGTTTAACTTAAATAAATCTGATGGTGCGCAGAGAGTTTGGTGAATGAGGGGTGAAGCTTTTCATTTAAGTTGCACAGGAGGAGCAGTTTAACATGGTGGTGAAAGTGTAATGTTATAGAGTTGTATAGCATGAAATAGTGTTGGTAAATTTGAATTTATTGATGAAACTATGAGTTTCAACTTTTTGAAAAATATAAAAAATGGAAATTTAAAATCTTCTGCTAAAAAACTTTTTTTTTTTACAACTTTTTATTTCAACAAGACAATGGTCTGAAACACACTGTTTAAAAAACAAAAGCCTTTTCTTAATAAAAATGGCATAAAGGTTTAAAAATGGCCATCACAGAGATTTGAGCCCAATAGAGCATTTATGAACTTTATTAGATAAAAAATTGGTAAAAGTTCATTTATGAAAAAAAGAAGAATCAAAAAAAGTTGTTATTAAGTCTGGTCTAAGATTAACAATAGTCAAACCAAAAAGTTCAGTAGAATCAATGCTAAAACTGGATCACTGGATAGATGCAATTAAAGAAAAAGGAGGACCAACTGAATATTAAAGTTTTTTAATAAAATAGAAAAAAGATTTTTGTCAGTTTTTTTAATAATATTTATTAATATAATAATATTTAGTGTAATTGTAATATATAAATAATAATTTTTTTTTCTTAGGTTCAACCTATATGCTTTCCTTGTACAATTATTCTTTGTGCAAATATTTTTAGTCCATTCTTTTAGTTTTGAATTTTTAATTAGGTAATTTGAAAATGTAAACAAAAATTTTACAATTTTTATAAAGGTTTTTTACCAAATAAAAAATCTGAGAAAAAAATAGTTATTTATAATTAGTGCATGGATGCAATACTTTATTCAAAGGTGGATAATTTGGATAATTAAATTTTATTCTCACTGTATGTTTAAATAATGATTCTTGAATGCCATTTACATTGCTTCTCATACAAACAGAAGTATGAAGAAAAAATACAAAAAAGTATGAAGAAGACTCAGAAGTATGAAAAAAAGAAATATAAAAAAGTAACAACAGTATGAAAAAAGTAAGTACAAAAAAGCATAAGGAAGAAACAAAAGTATAAATAGGAAAATAGGAAACAATCTTATTAAATCTATTATTAAATTCAACCTGTTATTTGGAAGTACAAATGAGTTTGCTTCTAGATTGAGAGTAAATAAGAATGAATTATATGGAATTGCTATTTTAAGTTTTTCAACATTTACTTTATAATATAGGGTATACTAAAAAAACGGTGTGTTAATATTGCCTCATTATTTAATGTCAATATTTTAAGAAAATATTATGAAATAAATTCTCTTGTCAAATTATTTGCAAAATTTTACATATTCATAACAAAAAAATGTTTATTAATTTCCTTATTACGCTACTATTGGGTACTAAGTTGTTGTACTTGTACTTTGTTGTACTTAAGTTGGGTTGGCTTCTAACTTAAAAGTTTATAAATTATAGCACCCAACTTTAGTACAACTTTGTTGTACTTAAGTTGGGAGCTATAATTTATAAACTTTTGTTTGATTTTATTTCCAAAAATAGAAATAAAATCAAACAAAATTTTATAAATTATAACTCATTGAATACTGCATAACCTGTTCATATATTGATCCAGCAAGATTAAAGTGGAGATTCATCTTAAAGCGTGTAAATAAATGAACTTTAAAAACAAGCATTTCTTGGTGATACTTGTCCTCCAAAATGTACAATTTTAAAATACTACAATTCATAAAAAATTTCATCCAGGAATATAAAAACTAGCGAGCCCAATTATATACTTTCCAAAGTGTTAAAAAAAAATTATAGTGAGATATATTATGAACTAAAAGTATTAAAAAACATTTACCACTTGTTTAGCATTGGTGTCTGAGTTTTTTGATGTCTTTTTTAAAATAAGCGATTGCAGTTCATCTGTAATAGTTTCACCTTCATTCTTTAGTCTCCAGTCTTCATACAAAGACCTAAAAACAAAAAAAGTAAACTCATCAAATTAAATGATCAGAAATGTAATATAAACACATAAATTAATATATACACAGAAATTATTATTGATCTTAGAACATTTTAGATTTGTGTTAAATTTTCTTCTCACAAATTACTATTTGTATTGTTTTTAATTTTATTATTATGTTTATTTAAATTGCTATTTATATTATTACTAAAAAAGCCTGAAAACAACTTTTATAAAAGATTAAATATGGAAATTTGTAAGAGTTCAAACAGAGATGAAACAACTTGTTTTTGTTTTACTATGTATATTTTATTATATATATATATTCATATCCTGTAACTTCAGGGGTTCCTCCAGGTTTTATCCTTAGCCCTACAGTTTTTTTAATTTATATTAAAAATCTCCCAGAAATTCGCATATCTTGTTTCAACTTGTTTATCCGCGCACCCGCCTTTTTTGACAAAGTTCGTGTCTTGGAGTTATAGAGATAAGAAAGGGTTATAACCACAATTAAGTAGCCTCCTCGTCTATAGTGGCTTTTTCAACATTGGGGAGGTGAATTAACTAAAAAAAATATATATCTAAGGTGACATTGTTTGCCGATGATATTACCATTTATTCTTGATAAGAAGCCAACACTCACTGATTGCTTGGAAAAGACGTTTGAGCTTGAAAAAGATCTCACTACAGCATGGGGCAGCAAGATCTGCAAAAGCATGGGACTCTCAGTGGCTACACAGCGGGCCAGTGACTGGACAAAAGTAAAAAAACTGAAGTCTGATTTTTCACGTTAAACTTGTTTTAAATCATTATTAATATACTAAATATCACTATTTTATAGTTAACATACAATTAGAATATGAATGGATAAACGGTTAAAGTGCAGCAATATAGAATTTTTAATGATGAAAAAATTGATAAAAAATTTTGGTTTACAAAATCTATAGTTATAATTTAGAATTTTATCAAATATTGTACATTTAAAACTATTTATTGTTGAACTATTTATTCTGCATTTTAAGAGTAGTTAAATTAAAATAGGTAAGCAAACAAATAAGTTATAATAATTTTAAATACTCTATAAAAAAAAAAATTGAAGTATAATTTTTGGTTTAAAAAATACAAAAAGTAGTAGGTCTTGTAATATCCTGTTATATTATATACATATTTTGAAGCCATTTATATACATATTTCACAATATTTTTAATTCAGCTGCTAGTAGTTGCTTTATTTATTTTTATTTGTATTGATTTGCAAAAATATTGCATACTAAATATCACATCGTGGGCAAAATAATACAGTAAGTTTAGAATTAATGAATACTTTGATACAAAAATTAGACTATTTAGTTAACATTTTAATAACTAAAAAAAATATTTCAACATGAATAACTATAAACCTATCTGAATTATGTAGTTAAACTATTTTATTTTTTATTTTAGACTATTGTTATTATGTTATTTCGAGTTCGATCCCCACCACGTCCCTGGTAGTACCGCGCTCAACTCGTTTCTCTGCGCAGCGGCCTTGCTCGTCAAGGTTCGTGTTTCGGAGTTATAGAGTTGAGAGAGGGTTATAACCACAAATAAGTAGCCTCCTCGTCTGTAGTGGCCTTCTCGGCCTTGAGGAGGTGAATTATAATTAAAAAAAAAAAAATGTCAAGCATTAATAGAAATCAAATTCATTTATTTATAAGAGAAAACAAATTATCAATATCTAATGAAAAAGATAAACTGGTAGTTTATAATTTTATTGGTGAACAACTTTGAAATACTAAATTTAAGATTCAATTGTCAAAATTTATCTTTGAATACAATAAACGATTGGCTGCAAGTGGACGATACAATGATAAATTTATGGAGAAAAATTTCGCCTGGCTTTGCAAAGACTTTATTATTCCCCAAAAAACTTTTTCATTATGCAATACATAAACTACACCTAAATTATCTATTGGCAGGCCTCATAAATCATTTGAGGAATCATCTGATAAATCTAAAGAGTGGAAAATGGCAGAACTTGAATCATAGGCAAGCTCTTGAAATGAGCTGTTTGCTATCAGTTGCAAACTTTGGAAAAAAAGAAGAAAAGATGATAGTGCAGTTGAAAATTTATCAAAAGTTCAAACTTATGAACATGCTCAAAATACTCCCAATGAAGCTATGGCACTCATCTTAGATAATAATATGAGAAAGTCTGTTAAGGAACAATGCTGTAAAAAAAGGTTGTAATTTATATCCAGCTTAGAAGAATGTATGGAAAGCAAAAAAACTTTGTCTTACAGAATGTAACATATCCACTGTCACTAAATATGCTGCAAAAGTCAACATGTAAGCATTGGTCAATCACACAGCACTACATTTGATAAAATGCCAGGCAGAAGTTACTAACTCCTAAGATCTTCAAAGTTGGCTATGATGGATCAACTGGCCAAAGTCTTTATACTCAATTAACAACGGGAAAAGGAAACAGAAATATTACAGATGAAGCCAGCTTATTCCTCACTTGCTTTGTGCCTTTGCAGTTATCTGGATATAGTAAATGTGAAAAGATTATTTGATCCAACCCTCATCCATCATCCACTTTATTTAGACTTATTAGGCCAATAAAATTCTCCTATGAAAAAGAAACAGATGTATTGAAAGAAGTAGAACAATTCCTTCGCAACACAATGGAAAAATTATTTACTACAAATTATGAAAAATTTAACGTTTTTCACAAAATTGAAAATACAATGGTGGATGGGATTGCCGTAGCAAAATCCATGGTAACAAAATCATCACAATGCTGCTCAGTTTGCGGTTGCAATCAACCAAAAATGAATGTCTTAAATACTGCAAAATATTTTCCAATTACTAAAACTGGACTCAATTATGGGCTTTCAACTAACGATGTTTAGATCAAAACTATGGAATGCCTTCTTAATTAACAATAAAGAAGTGAACTACACAAGAACTGTCAGAAAAAAAAAATTCAAGATAGAAAAGCATCAATTCAAAAGAAATTTTGCAATGAAGTTAGGCTTTTAATTGGTTTTCTTAGGTCTTGTGGTTCAGGATTTTCAAACAATGGCAATACTGCTATGAAATAAAAATTTATCTTTCAAAATGCAGAGAAGACTGCTGAAATTCTCCAACTAGATGTCAGCATCATTAATATGTTGCATGTAATTTTGTGTACACTATCATGTTATTTTGTGTACATCATCAGGATATGTTATTGATTCATCTCGGTTTAGAGACCAGTATCCACGATACCACATGCTACAGAGCCTACACTAAACTCTTATTCATAGGTGGCAAGTTGTGGGTTGGATTGCTTTGCCAATCGACATGCTCAGTGAGGAGGCACAAGAAGCACATAACAAGGACTTCAAGAACTTCTGGGAGTCCTTTTCAAAAAAATGCTCCGGTTCAAAACAAATTAATGTTTTATTTAATGGAACATTAATTTGTTCCATTAAATGGCCTATTTATGAAAAAACTACGGTTGCACAACTATTAGGAAAACATATTATTATATCTCATCTGAACTAAATAAATAGTATCTATATAATAATTAGTGATGTACCGATTAATCAGCATCAACATCAGCTTAATCGACATTTTAATATTTTTATCCTGCATTATGATGATAATCAAATAATAAATAAAATAAACTTTATGTATTAGTTAGAATTTTTTTGAGGTTTAACCGCTGAATGTACTTTTACTTTTATTATACTATTATTATTGTTTTTAGAATAATTTTAAATTGTGGTGTTCCATTGTTATACTTAAAAGTAACCTATTTAAGTATTTTTATTCATATGTGTTCAAATATAGCCTTTCTATATTTCTATATTTTATTTATTTTTATTTCAACTTACCTCCCCAAAGTAATGAAGGCTACTCCAGTTGAGGAGGCTATTTTAGTTATGGTTACCACCCTCTCTCAACTTTATAACTTCGTAACACAAACTTAGACAAACAAGGCCGCTGCGCAGGAAACAAGTTGAGTGCGGTACTAGAGGTTGGCTGCAAGAGCAGGTCCAATTATGTTTACAATTCGTTTTTGCACCTTGTCTAAAAGAGAAAAGACAACAATGGAAGATGCACCCCTGAATAAGGCAGTTTCTTTTTAAAATTGAAATAAAAAGCATTTCTCTAAAATTGCATTTATTTTTTCGAGAGTTTTTGTTTTCATAGTAAAAAAAAACTAAGAAATGCATATTTTTTTAACTGAGATTTTCTAATATTTTTTTAAATGGTTTTAAATGGTTTAAATGGTAAAATTTTTTTAAATGGTTTTTAAATGGTTTTAATTGGTTTTAGATGGTTCAGCTCTGATTTGGGTCCAAATATTTGTTTACCAGTACTGATTCCATGAAAAAGATTACATGATTTAAAGTTGTATGGTTCTATATTTTCAAAATTTTAATAATTAGTTAATTCATCGGCGTTGGTATTGGCCAAAAAAGTGGTATTGGTATCACTAATAATAATGTTAAAATTAATAGTAGTAGTGCTATTTTGAGCATGTTTGATACAGAACTCTTGGCAGCCATTGCAGCCAAGGAGATAACGAGAAAAAGAGAGAAAGAGTCGCAGCTTTTTTTTTATACGAAATTGTGAACGAAAGTGTATGCAAATATCTAAGTTATTAAATATAAACTTCCATGTAAAGTGCCATGGTTTAAAGCCTACTATTGTTGCCATTTTTTTTTTAATCTTTTTTGATTTTTTAAAATATAAAATAAAACACTTTTGAAGTTTTATAGATATTATATACCTAACATTTATAAAGATTATATACTGTAACCAAACAAAAGGAAGAGGTTTTTAAAAAAAAACTTAAAATTTAACTATATTATTATTGTGCTTAGGTAATTAGTCCTAATAAGCTGCGGATGATCTGAAACTTAGTAAATAAAAAATAAAGAAAAAATATAATAAACACGTCCTGTTACTCTAGAAGGTGCTGTGATGGAGGCAAAAAAAAAAAAAAAAAAAAGCCTGTACTTAGCAAAAAAAGTCTGATTTGCTATATATTTTTTTTTGCTTTAAATATATATGGTCAGATTATATTCATACAATACATATTTAATATGTATTGTATGAAAGAGCGGATTTAAAACCTCACAAAACGATACCATTGATAGTGCACAAAACCACTCAGCTATCAAAGTTATGCATGTAAGAAAAAAAAAACCATTTTATAAATCTTTTTTAAGCTTAACCTATGCAGAAAAGGTTCATTTTTTTTTCTTCTCAAGACCACATTGTGAAACTGTAGATACAAACAAATATTTATATTTTTTGCATCTGTAACAAACATAAATTTGCAATGGCTTTGCATTTGCTTTTTTTTATTAATTTCTTTGCTATATAACCAACAATTGTTGTTGCAACTTCTTCTGTTGTTGTCTTCTTGTTGTTGCAACTTTTTCTGTTGTTGTTTTCTTGTTGTTGCAACTTCTTCTGTTGTTGTCTTCTTGTTGTTGCAACTTCTTCTGTTGTTGTCTTCTTGTTGTTGCAACTTCTTCTTCTTTAACTTCTTTTGTTTTAAATGAAAAACTTAATTCAGATATCTCATTTGAGTTTAAATCTAATGTTATTAGTATTATTAATTGGGTTATCATATTTGTTCTTTAAATCTTTCTCCCAAAAATTTAAAACTCTTCTTAATTTAAGTTTGACATGCTAAAATATCTTCTAAATGTTGAACTTCTAGTAAGCTTACTAGAAATCCCCCACCACTCATTTGTCGTTATCAAGGTAAATCTACGCTCTATACAGTCACTTTGAAGTCATGAAGTAAGCACATACAAATAGAGTCACTTTGAAGTCATGAAGTAACCCTTCTAAACATCCTTTTTCAATAAGCATTCATCTATAAACATTGCTTGGGAGAGTGTTAAAATAGCAGATGATGTTTGTTTTGATAAAGTAGAAAAATTAAGATTTCTGCCAATGTGCAATCTAACTAGCTAGTTGCCTAAAATAGTTATTTTATTATCATCAAAAATAATTAGATTACCAAGTTTATTAGGACTAAATTGTTTTTTTAGATTTAAAACAGTCCACTATTTTTAAAACATACTTAAAGAACTAGAAATATCATTTTGTTATGGAAAATAACTTAAACAAACAAATAATATTAAAAAAAAAATGTTACAAAAAAAAAAAAACTTTTTAGTTCTTTTTAGTTTTTAAAGAAACCGGTGTTGTTTGGAACATTAGCAACAGTTCAAAAAAAATCTTTGAAAGACTTAAAGCATTAATTATGCTTATTTTTATTTCAAATAAAATTATATTATTTCAATAAATCTTGATGATTGTTTTTTATTCTTCGTCATTGTTTCTTATTCTTCATCACAGTTAAGTTACTTAAAATAAATCCTTTAACACAAAATGATGTTTTATAAACAAACGTTGTGCAATAAATTTTTCCATTGATTTTATTAATGTTCACTGTGTACCCAAACCATGATCAACCCTAAACTTATGTCTCCAGAAAACCCGTTAAGGGGATGATAGCCCATATATAGTAGAACATTTAGATATAAATTTGGAAATTAAACTATTACGTCCAAGAAAGATATTTTGATTTTAAATTTTGAAGCTAATAGGCCTAAAAAATTGAGGAATGACAGGGGGTTTTGCTTTTTTACAGAACTTATTACTCAAGTTGGTTATGGGGAAAACATCTAGAAGTAATTTTCAGTGAAAACATTAGTGTTTCTGAAAATTATTTTGGTTGTTTTTATCATTCTCAAAACAAATACCTTAAAATAATAATGTCTTATTTTTGTGGCAATTGTTTTTTTTAATTTCTGGGAAAAAAAATGCATTTAAAAAAATTTTTTTTTTTTTTCACAACACACTAGAACGTATAAGTTGCAAAAATGCCTAACAAAGCTAAAGACCACAAAGAACATAGAATAGCTGTTTGTTTTTTGTGTCTTCAGAAGGGAAATCGTGAGCTAACAACTTTTCAGATTGACAAAGTTCTCAAAGTTGAGCTGGATTTTTCTGATAACAGGATTCCTTCAGGTATTTGTGAAAGATATCGTGTTGCCATCAGAAGAAAAGATGAACGTGAAAATCCTCCTCTTCCTAACCTTTATGATTTTAAGAGCATCTCGATTCGACCAGCTACCAGAGAATCTCCTTGTGATTGTTTAATCTGTCAAATTGCCAGAAATAAGCTGAACATTCCACATCCACTGTCAGCAAGTTAACCTAAGAACGAAGGAAGCATTGAAAAACGATATTCAGACTGTTTTTCTGTGATTAGGTGAGGGCTGCCCCACAATTGTATAAAAGGAACCATGCAACAAAAGTTGGGTGCAGTGGCTGCAGAGATGGTTGCAACTATGGTCATCTCAAACAAACCTCCTGCTCCTCATGGCACTATCCATCTCAGTCAAGAAAAAGGAGGCAACAATTTTCGAGTTGTTCCAGGTATGATACAGTTTTAAACATAAGTATTAATCCCTTGTGTCTAATAGCATAGGCTTTTCTTAGGACCATCCAAGGCGTGAGAACTCTAACCTGAGGAAAAAATTTTTACAGCTATAGATATGCTCAAATTTCAAAATGAAACTGGACTTTCTAATCGTGGCATGAAAAAACTTGCATTATCACTAAATCAAGCCACTTCTCATCAAGTTTGAGTCACTTGAAAGGACACTTGCAGAACAGTTCACTTCAAACCACATTCAAGACTCAACAAGATTCAACCAGTATTGTTGTTTACTACAAAGATGTGTCTGATATAGTCAACCATGTTTTAAAAGTCAAAAATATTCCTGGAAAACCATTGATCAAAGCGGGAATTGATGGTGGAGGTGGCTTTTTGAAAGTTTCCTTGGGAGTTATTGAAGCAAACAGAGAGGATTCTTCTTTTCCCTTAAAGCGTGTTACAAAAGACAGGTGCGAAACGCCTGTTATTAATTGCTGTTTCTGAAAACATAACAAAGAGTTATGAAAACTTGAAAAGCGTTTTGAATTTGCTCCAGTTGCAGAATATTTCTTTTGTTATTTCATTTGGCATGAAAGTAGCAAATCTTATAACTGGACTTCAGTCTCATGCCAGTGCTCACCCTTGTACATGGTGTGATGCAGATTCAAAAAATCTTCGCATCTGCGGGAAACCCAGAACATTTGGTTCCATTCAAGCTGGCTTTGATGCATTTCAAAGGAGTGGGTCAATTTTGAGAAGAGCAAAAGTGTTCAATAATGTTGCTCAAAAACCAATTATTTGCTTGAACAATCAAACACTCTTATTGGACTTTATCCCTACAATGGAGCTACTTCTTCTTGGAGTAGTAAATCATCTCAAAATGTTTGATGTTTGACACAAAAACTTGTGTCAAACATGGCCTGATGCCAATCAATGGCCTGCTACTCTTCATATTCTGGAACAGGCTTTTTTATGGGGGAATTTGCTGGAAATGATTGTCAAAAGCTATTGAAGATGTTCTACAAAATCTGGCTGAACAAAGCTCTTCATTAAATACCATTTGTTGAAACTTTCAGATGTTTTGAAAGGGTTGTGGATTCTTGCTTTGGAAATAACATCCCAACTTTGCAGACAAGATCAAGGAGTATTTTCTGAACAGGCCACAGAATCTTTGCATCACAACTTCAGTATACATTGACAGCAATATAAATGTGACTCCAGTCATCCAGAATATAAAAAAAAAGCTTCTGAATTTTGTTGTTTAAAAATGCAAAAACCTCTGTCATTTTGCAATTTTTTAGGCCTATTATTTTTTAGGCTTCAAAATTTAAAATTAAAATATCATTCTCTGATGTAATAGTTTGATTTCCAAATTTATATCTAAATGTTCTACTATATATGGGCTATCATCACCCAAAAGAGTTTTATAGGGACATGAGTTTAGAGTTGATCATGGTTTGGGTACATAGTGTGTTAATTAGTTTAGACTAAGTTGAAAAATAAAGATATATACCGAATATTGTTAGCAACAATTTCTGTTGTTGCTCGAAGCTCATTGGAGAACGCTTGCAGAGAAGATACCACAATATTGTCAATTCCCTAAATAATGAACATTCTAATTTGAAATACTGTTATTTTTTGTTAATTTATTTTAAGACACTAAAAACTCAATATCTTTAATGATGTAAGTCGAAAAACAAAATGTACAGAATGCACAAGTATTTATTATAAACAATACCTCTACATTTATACCCCAGTGTTTACGTGTCTTTTCTGGTGTTTTAGCAAATTCTTTTGTTTTTTGCTAGAAAAAAACAGGAAAAAAATAAAAGTAAAAGAAGCCAATATCAATGTATACTGAAAATCAATTAAAAAAAAAGCCAAAATCAATGTAAATTAAAAAAAAATTATTTATTAAAAAAATTAACTCCTTTAAAAATATCCTTGAAGTTTTGGAACAATGTTATTTTTTCAATAAGTTTTGAAAAAATTTTTGGAAAAAAAAATTTTGTCAAAAAAATTGCTAAGAATTTTTTTTTTTTTAGTTTAATAATTTTTATTTTTTATGCTGTTAAATCTAACGTAATTATTTTTATTTAATATAGTTATCATTTTAAAAATTTTTATATAATTTCGCTTCATTTAAGACCCAACATGATACACTTTTGAAGGATTTTTTTTTTGATAATATTAGGAACTCATAATATGTTCAAGGGTCTTGGGGGACCTCTAAAATATTTTTTATTCAAAAAATTTTTTAAAATCAGTGTTTTTTTTTAACATATAGAAAACATTAAGAAGGCCTCAGCATATATTTTTCAAAAACCTTGTTTTTTGGGACACCCTATTATATATATATAATATATATATATATATATATATATATATATATATATATATATATATATATATATATATATATATATATATATATATATATATATATATATATATCAATAATAAAAGTAATTTCTTGGTAGACAGTGCTCAATACAAAAGTAGAGCAAATATGTATTAAATTAATAATAAAATAAATACAATTAGATTTGAAACATAACTCAGAGTTTCACGCTTTATGCGATCATCAGACGTTACAACGTAACGTTGTTACGGTTGTTTGTAACGTCTGATGATCGCATAAAGCGTGAAACTCTGAGTTATGTTTCAAATCATATTGTATTTATTTTATTATTAATTTAATAAACATATATATATATATATATATATATATATATATATATATATATATATATATATATATATACATATATATATACATAAATATATATATATATATATATATATATATATATATATATATATATATATATATATATATATATATATATATATATATATATACATATATATATATATATATATATATATATATATATATATATATATATATATATATATATATATATATATATATATATATATATATATATATATATATATATATATATATATATATGAGCCACTCAGAAGCCATTGCGGTTAAGTCCAAAACAAAAAAATTGAGAAAATTAATGTTATTTGATACATTAGTTTTTAAAATTCTTGATTTATTAATTTAATCAAAAAAGTGTAAAAATAATTTTTTCGAGTCTTTTTTCGAGGTGTAAACTCTGCAAAAAAACTAGATATGTACAGGATTGTAAATAAAAACGTAAGTATTTATTGAAATAATGACAGCATCTTAAAAATTTTAGGACTTATACCTTTTGGCAGCTGAAAAAGATGTAAAAATAATAAAACAATATTTATTGTCATAAGTTTTCTTCATCACAGCAAACATAATCTTCTTCCAAATTATTTAAATGCAAATCTTGATCTCCACATGTTGTCCTTAATGTCCTGTAAAAGTTGTGTTTAATTGGAGGTACATACTTTAATAAACACATGATGTCTTTTTATGTTTCTCTTGAAATTGTTCTGCCATTAGAATATAATATAGGTTGAGTTATATTTTTTAAATTTACTGGCCTACCTATTTTTATTTTTTTATATCAATTACATGAAAGGTATCACCCTTGTCAAAATTATATTTGAACTTAATGCTGCTTGGGTTTGACCTTTCCAATTTTATCCATCTCATATTAAGCCAATTGACTGTTAGTCTACTTGTAGATTTTTTTCTGTTGGTAACAGCTTCTTCCAATGGTTTTGTGGAAAGAAATTCTTGTGGATTCATTTCGATATACGGAATTTTTTTTGCATAAGCTTCTATAATCTACAAAATCATTGGGCAAATAACTGTAATATTTATAATATTATTTATATATTTATATATATAATAAATATATATTAAATTATATTTATATATATAATAAATTATATTATAATATTAATGATTTATATTATTAAATTATTTATAATAAGCTATATAAATATTTATAATAAATTATATATTTATATAAATTATAATATTTATATTATTATATTATTAAATTATATCATAAATTATATATACAATAAATTATATTATAATATTAATAATTTATATTATTATAATTATCAAAATAAATCATTGGGCAAATAACTATATCTGCAAAATCAGCATCATTTGGCAAATAACTGTGCCCACTTAATAAAAGTTTAAGCTCATTTGATTCAGCTTTTATATCTTCACTATGAACCAATTTCAGTAAACTTAACACAATTTTTATATTTCAATTCTGTTCTGAACATGAATCTGAATACATTATACTTTTTTGAAAATCCTTTTCGCACAATTTAATACGTTTAGTTAAACACAATGACACTTCTTGTGAACCCTGCGATGCTTGCGTTATAGGCCAAACATACATGTAGCCCTTGTTAGTCTTTAAATCATGGGAACCAAAATTGTATACATATAAGTTTCTCTTGTAATAAGCCACTGATGAGGATAGTTTCTGAAATGGTAATGCTTTTTCTAAATCAAAACTCAACACGTATATTTCGTCTGAAGCTCTTAATCAATAATTAGCCATACTATTGCAGGCAATTTCTGCATTTTGCAAGTGTTTGCCAAGTTCAACTTCAACTGCATTTTGGTAATAAAATTTTTCCTTTACTGGTACAATTTGCTCTCCATTACATTGTTCAACATACAGGTTATACATTTTTGCAATAGAAAGGTCTGAAATTAAATCTTCATCTGGAATTATGAACTCTTGTATAATGGCTTGAAATAGCAGGAAAGAAACTTATATGTTTTCTTACATGGGAATCATCTATTTTGTTACCTGGAATATGTTGCCCCCAGTGGTCCTTCAGATCTTTCTTTAAACAGCAATTATATAGTCGCCCATAACTTATTTGATATGCTTCTATAAAATATTTGTTGAAAACATCAACATCTTGGCCGTTAAGTCTAATAAAATATTCAAAAGACTGAGATCTTGGTCCTTTGGTGTTATTCCTGGGTCGTTATCTTTTGATAGCATGAACTCTAATTAACCCACTTAAAAAAATATTTTGCTAATGATGATCATTAAGTTTGTAAAAATTTTCATACCCTGTTTTCTTTGATATAAAGGTTAACTTGCGATTACAAAGTTGTAAACAGTTACAAGGTTTATTATCAAATTTCTTTACAGAAATTATTTTTTTATTTCTATTTTGATATTGTTTACCTTGTATTTTTTTTTGTTTCTCAACATTTCTAGACCATTTCCCAGGATTCCTGCTGTGTTTTCTACTAACTTTACTATTATTTTCTATATCTTCGTTATCTGACAATGTATCAGAATCAATACGGTTAACTCTCCTTGAATTAGGATGAAATATTGTATCACTTTCACTTTCACTGTGTTCTATTTCCATTGACATTTTTAGTTTTTATACCCTTACAATAAATCTTTTTTATTATTTTAAAAAGTCATAGTTTTTACAGTTATTAAAGAATAATTTTCGCAAACGCTTCAACATATTATTGACGCACATGCATAAAACTCAAACAATTGTAATTAGAAGTAACGGTTACAGTTACTATGAATTTCTCGTTTTTTAGTGTTACCAACAAATAGCAAAAGAAGAAGAATAAGTTAATTTTTATTTAAAAGTTTATGTAACAAAATATTGATAAAAGGTGGATTTATTCACAATGGCTTCTGAAATTATTATACAATATATTCAGAAGCTATTTAAAAAATGGCTATCTAACCTAGAAAAAAGTAACCAACAAGTAAATCCTTTGATAACTAAGAAGAATATTATTTCATCAAAATTTCCAAAAATCAGAAAACATCAAAAAATGGACTTAATTGCATTGGCTTCTGAGTGGCTCATATATATATATATATATATATATATATATATATATATATATATATATATATATATATATATATATATATATATATATATATATATATATATATATATATATATATATATATATATACCAGGCTTGGACAGGAATGGCGTGCGATCGCACTCTGTAACTGACCACGCTAATATTTTTATTTCTTTACAATTTGACCACAGCTTTTTTGATGTTTTAACAATTTGAATGCAATAAAAAAAGTGTTATGTTATAAATATCTTTTAATCGTTAATCTTTTCTAAAGTTTTTTATTTTACGCTAAGGCTTTAAATAAAACTATATAATTAATTATAGTTATTGTTTACATAAACGATTGTGTAAATTAATAAAAAACATTATAAATAAGTTTTTTTTTATGTAGGCATTTATTTTTTATGACAAATTTAAACATTGGAAACTATTTCTTATGTCTTCCTAAAATATTTTTAAACTATTATTTTTAGAAAAATTTTTTTTAAGTTACTTTAATTTATGAATAAGTTCAAAAGCTTTTGTGACGACTAACTTTTACACATTTTATGTGAATTACACAAAACTATAAAATAACTTTATTTACTAATATAAGCATGTATTTTGTTGATTTAATGAAAAAGTTTTAAAGCATTTTGTAATGTTCATACGATTAATTTTTATGATTAAATTTACGATTTTTTAAAATGTTTTGGATAAACATTTTATTTTTTGTAAACAATTTTTTTTTTTCAATTTTGTTAAAAATAAATGAGATTAAATCTTTTATAATAATTTTTAAATTTGTTACGCGAAGCGCTTATTAATAAAGTTGTAATGTTCAAATTAAAATTAAATTAAAATTAAATTAAAAAGCTTGTTTTATTTAAATCGCAGGCGCATTTTATTTATTTATTTTTTTCTATTTTTACAAATAAAAAAGTTCAAAACCTTTTTTTTTAATTGGACTCACTAATTAGAGCATGAAATTAGTAAATATTACTATTTTAAAAAGCCTACTTTATTTTTTTAAACAATTTTTTTTTTGCAATTTTTTTGACAAAATAAATGTTTATACAATTTCAAAATATTATATATAACACTTTTTAATAAATTGAATAAAATTTGTTTTTTTATTAAACCAATCATTAGTAGTAATTTGTTGCGTAACTTTAATAATGCTTAAAAAGATAAGTTTTAATAACGTTTATTTCATACGTAATTAAAAACGTAACAAAAAGTTTTGCTTCGAGTTTAAGTTTTTATTTTCATTTTAGTGCTTATATAATTACTTTTTCGTTATGATTTTGTTTTTTGTTTCTTTTTTTCATTAGTTTTTTTTTCTAGTTGAAGTTTAGCTTAGCGTTTCTACATTCAGAACATTCCTGAAGTTTTTAACTTATCAAAACATATAAACATTGTTTATAAAACAATCGTGGTAAAGTTGTCAAAAAATAAAATCATTTGTGTGGTCAGCAATAGCGCTCGATCGCACGCCATTTCTGCCCAAGCCTGTATACGTGTTGTTTTTAGTGACTTTTTTAATAATTAATATTTGGAACCTGAATTTAATGGTTTTTACATCAAGTGCTTAACAAAAGGGAGAGTTTAAAGTTCAAGATTAAATTCTCCTAAAGAAATTCTTCTCAGAAAAAAGTAATAATAATAAAGCTAGCATTTTCGGTAATTTAAAAAAAAAATTTAAACAAAGAAAACTTAAACAAAAATCTGAAGACTTACATTTTTAGCTTCGTCTAATGCTGCGTTTTTCAAGTCAATAGAAAGTTCAATTTCGTTATTTTTTGTAGTTTCAGGATTATGACATTGGGTCTTATCAAATGCTGAACTTAAAGAACTTGACATCTGATGATTATGTGGTAATGTAATTGATTTATGTTTTGTAGTTAGACATGAATCTTTTTCTTCAAGGGAGACATTATGATCTGATATTTTGGAGATAACACGATCTGATATTTTGGAGTTACTATGATCAGATAGTTGAGATATATTAGGATCTGATACTTTGAGAATATTATGATCTATTAAATAATGAACAAAAAAAAAATTAAAAATAAATAAATTAACAAAAAATTAAAGTAGTTTTTAAAAACCAACACATAAAAAATAGAGATGCATGCAATATAAATTTCTTTGAAAATTAGAATACCTGCAAGTTCCTTTTCTCTATCCAAAATAAAAGTTGCATTGAGGTCATCAGATTTAGTGAACTTAATGCCTCTAAAATTTGACCAAACTAATTCGTCTACATTTTTGTTCGACTCATTTAAAGATTCTTGACAACCAATAAAATCAAGCAAATCTGGGGTAAGCGAGGAACTTTCTTTTTCCATTGAAATGCTCTCCAATAAAGACGGAGATGAACATGTTTTCTTCAAACTATTTTGAGTGAAAGCTTTTTCAGAGGAAGAAGTTGTTTCAGAAGAAGAGTACTGTTTTGGCTGAAATACAGTTTTATTAGATGGAGTATTGTTAAAATCGATTAAATTAACATCCGAATCTAAAGTGTCTTTTATATTTGAGTTATGATAATTATTTTTACATTTTTCTTCTTTGGAGTGAGGATTATGTATATTACTATATAAAATGTCTTTATCAAGCTCAGTTAGACTCAAATTTTTTGTTAAACTATTCACATTATTTTTAACTGATTTTCCTTTTTGGTTCAAAAAAGTTTTCTTAATGTAGTCTTTAGCAGTACTTTCATTACCTTGAGGAGACAGTTCTCGTATAAATGTACTATTAACTGTACTTCTGCGATTTGAAGATTTATCAGATTTCTTAGACTTTGAAGCAACATTAAATAAATCATTTATTGCTGGAATAGTACTCTCTTTTGAAGATGACAATGACTTTCTGCGAGTTTTGTTGTCTGATTCTTTCTCATTAAATAATCTCCTACGTGGTTGAGCTAATAAAGAGAGACGATCAGAAATAGGTTGTCTAGGTGATAAACTTTTAGAAACACAACTTTTAACATTTTGTTTTGATGTATTTGTCAGGGGACTTTTATTTGAAATCTTTTCCACACATTTGACAGCAGATTTTTCTATAGTAGATGGAGAATTGTTTTTTATTAAATCACAATCATTTGATTGGTTGTCACACCTTACCTTGAACAACAACAAAAAATTTAAAATTAATTCTCAAAAATAAAAGTTAAGCAAAATATTTAAAAAGTTCTCTTTAACAAATGATATTTCAAAGATATGTATTAATTAGTCAACACTTTGAAAAAATATATTTTAGTATATGTGTACATACTTTCATGTTATATATGCATACTCAATGAGTAATATTTCCAAATATATAGCATGAAGTATATAATACAGAAGCAATATTTATGTTACTTTGTTTCATGTTATATACTTCTATGTTAAATATTTTGATGCTAAACTATTGCATCTATTTAAAAAAATTAAAATTAAATTTTTAATTAAATTTAAAAAATTAATTCAAATTTTTTAATTTAATCTAAAAAAATAAAATTATTTTTTATTAAAAATAATTTTAAAAATTTAATTAATAAATAATGTAATAAATTACAACAAGATACCTCCAATTCGTTAGAATGACCTAAATGAAGAATAAAACAATAAAATCTCCTTTTTAAATACATTTATTTATAAAAATTTCATAACATTCAAAAACTCACCTAATGTCTGTAATGGTGCTTTGTTTTTAAGTTTCTAAAAAAAACAACTGAGAAATTAAAAAAATAAATAAATGAACAATTCAAAAATTAAGATCAGTCCCATTATTGTTTACACCACAACCACTGTTACACCACCATCTTCACTGATAATACTAACACCATCACTTAAACACCTGGAATTAAGCTACACTAAACTACAGATCAGTTCTTTTAAAATAGTAATAAATAGAATATGAAAATTGCTATAAAAGTATTTACTGCAAAAAAATGTTGCTTTTAATTCAAAAAGAGAACTTTAATTTGTTTCTATAACAACAACAATTTATTGTTGAAACAAATACCTCAGTTGTTTTGATCCTACAAATTTCATCACAAATTTCTTGTACAGTCATATTTTCAAATGAAGAACATGTTGTTAAGTTATGAATTGCAACTTGCTCATTCCAAACTTCTTTTGGTGATGGTGGAGCCAAGTTTTCTCTAAAGGGTTCATATGTAGAATTGAATTGATTTTTCCAGTTTGTAAGAACACTTGGTTTAATATGTGTATATGCACTTCTATGAACAAAAAGTTGTTTTGATTTATGAAAGTTATAAATATTATAAGTTAAGAACTAAGTTTCCAAGTTACAGATTAAAAATAAGTATTGTATTAAAGCATCCACTTAGTTTCCAAGTTACAGATTAAAAATAAGTATTGTATTGAAACATCCATTAGTTAAGTAGCTATCAAATTAGTTGGTCTTACATCAAATCAATTTTTTTTGAACAATCCTTTTCTTGCATAAAAACCTGTTCATACTTCTGATCAAATAAACTCTATAAAAAAACAATACTAAACAAATACTTTATTTAATGGTAAGCATAAAATATTTATAAAAAATGTGCCATTTCAATCAAAAAAATGATTAAAAAATTTAAAATTACCGGGCCAGATATTTTCCAGACCTATACTTAAACATTTAATTCAACTCTTTTGTTATGGGAAGTGAAAGTTTGGAATAAAAATTTATTGACTGAGAGGGTAGTAAATAATCGAAGCCAATGAAATATTTTACCAAAGCAGAGATTTATCTCCATTGAATAAAATAAGGCAGGAATAACACAAAATAATATATAATGATAACATATAATATATACACATACAATAAATTTATTTAAAAAATCATAAATCCTTAAAAAACTCCCAAGAATAGCATTAATTTTGATTACCTTGAATGTTTCAGCTTTTAATATGAACTGTATATAACTTTGACAATTCTCAGTCAAAGTTGAGAGTGGTGTGCATACTTGTACAACAGCAGCTTCTAAAAATGATCGATCCTTTGATACAAGAACTTGGACTTGCTGTCCGAGAATTTTATTTCCACAAGCTTGCACAAATAGATCAATTAAAGTTTTTCCATGCTCTGCTTCTTTCCACTCAGGTCCATAAACTTTATGGTCTCCAGCTGTTACGCAGACACAGAACAAAAATTTTTCTTCCATTGAGCAAAAATTCTAAAACTACCAAGCTGCTACAATTTGAAATTTCAAAAAAAAAAAAAAAAAAAAAAAAGAAAATCTAATAGGCTAATATTATCCGCAGAAGAAAGATTTATAAAACCCATAAAAAACTCAAACAAAAAGAATCCAGTTGATCTAAAATTAATCAAACAAAAACTCAAAATTTAGTATTCCAGTTGATCTGGAATAAATCTAATTATATATTATTTCCTCTAACTTTTGTGCATTAAGCAATTGTTTGTAAAAAGATTGAATCTATCAATGAAACTAACAAGTTGTGCATTAGTTAAACTTGTTTGCTTCAACATAGAAGCAAAACAAACGGAAAGTATGAAACTATTGAAAAAAATACAAGGCATACTTGGAATATTGTAGAAATTTATTTTTCTAATGTTAATCAAATTTCTATTTTTTATTTATAACATTTTTGCTTAATTAAACAAAAAAAATTCCAGGTGAAGGGTGGAAAATGTTTGATCAAAAGGTTAAGATAAAGTGTTCAGACAATCAATTTGTGCAGAAAAACCATGGAGACACGCTCTGTTGCACAAGCAGCTCATTAGCAGCATTATTTTGAAAATTATCTGTTAATTAACATAGCAACACAAAAAGAACACAGCTACACCTTTTTATTGATCATAACCCTAAAAACAAAGTATAATAATGTTAATAAAAACATTATAGTAACAAGAAAAAAAAAAAAAAAAATCAAATGTTTTAACAAAAAATTTTGTTTTTGTATTAAGTAAATTAATTGCAAATATATAATTTATAATAATAAATTATATATATTTTATAAAGTAATATTTGTAAATAATTGTAAATAATAA
>NC_061160.1:10517068-10534568 GCF_022113875.1 Hydra vulgaris | reverse complement strand
AAACAAAATTGAAACATTTTGAGACTCTTTTAGCCCAATAATATAATAGTTATATGAAAATGCAAACTGCATATCCTCAGGATGGCGCATTTTATGACTAGAGGTGTCTTCAAAATAAGGTTGAAACTCTTTTTGCATTTCAACAATTATATCTTTATCTACCATATGAGGCATATGTGCAGGGACTTTTCTTTGTAGGTACCCAAATGCTTTGTTATAAATACGACTAACATGTAACAGAGATGAAGAAAATGTATCTAATAGATTTCTGCCTCGTCTTTTTCCTATTACATATTTATTTTTTTGATTTGCTTTTCTGTAAAAAATACTAAAATCAGTAGAGAAAAATTTTTTTTCCCATGGCAAAAAGCTGAAGGAGGTTGTGAAAGGATCCATCAATAACTTTGATAATTGAAAATCAAGGTCATTATCTTTAAATGAAAGAAGTTTTCTTCTCAATGGCTGGAAACAAAAAACTAAATAAAATTAATATAGTCTAAAAGTTATTTATAATTAAAGTTAAATTTTCTTTTTAAATGCCCCAGGAAAAGTTTCTTGAAAAAAAAATTTGCACTGTTTACATTTGCTTTAATTATGATGCAAAGTTTCTGAGCTTACTTCAAAACAGAGTTGTTAGTCCTTAGCCTCAGCCTTGCCTTAAGGCCAAAAACTAAGGCCTTGGCCTTGAAACTGTTGGCCTTGGCCTTCAAAAAAAAAAAAAAAAAATACATAAAATTAAAGAATTAAAAGTTTTAGTTTGTTATTTTTATGTATTTTTGTTTTCGGCTTTCATAAATCTACACTACAAGTATATTTTCTTATTGACTTTGTTGAATTCTGCGCATAGCCTTGGTTTATTTTTATAACATGTGGTTTTATTGTCACAGCAATTGTTACCTACAGTTTTGTTAATAATTGGCCTTAACGAAAGGCAAAAATTTAAGTCTTTGGTCTTGAAAATATTTGCATTGGCCTTGACCTTGAAACTCATATTCTTGGTCTTGACCTAAAAACTCTTGGCCTTGCCCTTGTCCTTGAAACTTCTTGGCCTTGTCCTTGGCCTTGAATCTTGGTCTTGGCCTTTGCGTTGTAACATGTGGCCTTGGCCTTGCTACTTTTGGCGTTGTTAACAACTATGCTTCAAAACAGCTATTAAAGCGATGCATCATATTTATTCTTTTGTTCTGAAATAATGAAAAGCAATTTGGTTTAAAATTAGCACGAGTAGCAGCTTTTTCTGGAATTATTTTATGGCAAAATATAACAAAACAAACGCAAGCACAACAAAAGCAATGCAAACCAAGATTAGGAGCAATGTAATTAAAAAGTAAAAACAACAACAACAACAACAAAAAACATTCCCTACCATACCATACTGAAAAAATACATATAAGTATATAAAATATATGCTCATACCATAACTATTGAAAAAATACCTTTGCCTAATAAAGTTATTTACCATTGTTTCGTGCAAATAATCTTTGTACAATTGATTTTTGATTCTATCTAAACCAAATTCTGTAATTTCACCATCCAAATATTCTTGCTCTAGAATTTGTAGCTTATTTTTCAAAGGATTGGATAAAGTTAAGTTTTCGAAGTTTACTTTTTCAATAATTGTATTTTCTTTTTTTTTTATAATAGGGTATAATGAACTATTGTACAACTTTTTTGGGTATGACGAACTTGTAAACAGTTCAGGTTTTTCATCTAATTCTTTTTTAAAAGCCTCTTCAACCTTTGTATTGACTGTCAAAGTAAATACTAAAACTCCTTTATAGGTATTATTTGCACCTTTATATCCAAGAACCTGAAAAGTTATGTTTTCTTCAGAAAAGTTTTTAAAAAAAGTAAGAGAAAGTAATTTAGACTTTTTACCAAGAATAGCACTTCTTAGAAGATTGTTTGATTGGTAATTTCCTTCAATTATATCTTCAAACACATCTGTCAAGTTAAGAAACATTGCCAAACTACCTGATGGAACTTTAATGAATATTTCTTCACTACTTGATACTTGCTTTAAAGAAAATTTATGAAAAAAAAGTTTATCAAAATTTCGTGTGCCACAATCGCCTGCGTCAAAACCGCACTCAATGGTGTTGCAGTTACCATCACAGTATCTGTCTCCAAGCCAACTATTTGCGCATCCATTAGAACAGTAACTATTAACTACCTGATTTCCATTAGCATTCATAGAATGAATAAGTGAGTTTACACTGTTTTTCACATTGATACAATCACCACCATCCCATTCACATTCAGTGTAGTTACATGCTCTATCACAGTACTTGTCCCCTAACCAAGAGGAAGGACAGCCTTCATGACAATTAGGTACTGCCCAAGCTTGAAAAACCTTTTTACCTCTTGAATGAGTATAAAAATCATCAGGCCAAACTTCTTTTCCAAAAAAAACATCATCATTCATATAAATAAATATTTTGGATAATCCTGGAATTCTGTGGATGTTGGATTCTATAGCTGGTGAAGAAAAAGTAGGCAGATGACTTTTATTGGCAAATATTTCCTCATGTGTTATTAATTGAATTCTAGGGTGATCTAAATTTAACCAATTTGGTATTTGACCATTAGTTACAATGAATATTTTTCTAACCCAAGGTGCAAATGTATCAATAGAACGTAAGGAATATTTAAGCTCATTATTATCAGCAAATCGATTTGATGCTAAGTCTTCATTTCTATCATCAGGTAAAAAACTTAATGGTTTCCAAACTAGTGAAACATTAAAAAAGTATAAAGAGGAAACATTTCTCTCATTTATCAACATTTGTACATACTTATGTTTTTTTAAATAAACTATTGCAACTTTCTGTTTCACAAAATTGATAACTTCTTTTACAGAATAAGGTAATATTAATTCTATGTTTTTTGCAATGGAATTGTTATCTTCATTATTTAAATATTTTACCATAAGGGCAGAAATTTTTTGATCCTCTTGTTGTATATCAGTATAAAATACTTCACTATAATTCAAATGCACTTTTTGATATATTAGCTTTGAACTCATCAACATTGTGACATCATCTTTATGATCAAATGAAACAATAGCCACATTTCCAAAATGTTCTAAAGATTTTGCCAAACTAAATTTTTTATTTAGATGAACAGCGAGGTCAGTCAAACCAATATCTTTTGGCAAACCAGAAAGGGCTATCTTATTTGCGAAAAAGCAGTTTTTATAGGGACAAATACTTGAATTCTTCCAATTGAATATTTTAAAAGTTGAAGGTGTAACTTCTTTTAATGTTTTATTATTTACAGACAACAGACTTGTTTTATACTGAATTAACGATTCAATTAGGTTTGGATCACTACCATTTACCCAAGTGTAAACAACATCTATTGGTTGTGGTAAGCAAAGTCTAGTTTCAAACGAACGCCCATGTATATTATCATAATAACGGCTAAATTTAAAGTTCCCAGCATAATGCATCATATTCCATTGTAAAACAACTTCACCAAAATGAAAAGCTGACACAAGTATAATGCAAATCCCAGTAAATGCATACAACAAACCATGGTTTTTGGAGAGACATGAATACGTTTGCTTTTGTATAAGTTTACAAAAAGTAGACCAAACTTTCATTATAAATGTTCCTAACGATCGTAAAAGTAAACAACAAAAGTTTAAGGAATATAATAATTAAATATTGTCGACACCGTCAATAAAATCGGGCTTATGGAAACGGGTAAACTAAAGTTTCAAACCACACCGGACACTGCAAATTTCTACAATAAGTTTACTTAAAAATCATTAACAATATAGTTTACTATAGCGTTAGAAAATACGTTTTTGTTTCAATTTTTTGCAATTAAAAAATGACGCCTGTTAAGTTTTTGTGATGGAAAAGATGAAAAAAGTTATTACAATTAGTAATGGAAGCACAATAAGAAAAAAACATAGGAGTAAGACTTAATTTAAAGTCGATGCAAAGAAATAAAATGCCTTCTTGAATAAAGCAAACTACGTGGAAGAAGCGAGAGAAAAAAAACTGTTCTAAAAACTTAAGAACCGTACCAAATAAATTACGAAAAAAATTCCAGCTTTGATATTGTAGTAAATAAAATGATAGGGTGAATCTAATTTTAAAAAATTACAAGGTAATCCTACAGTTACGCGGCCTAAAATAGTTATATTTTTGCCAGGGGGTTTTGCTACATCGATATAATAAATGAAAAAAGATTGCTTCCCCATGCCAAACCCTCAGTCGATGTAGCAGCACTCCCTTGCGAGTTAGGCTATTTGTCAGTCGATGTAGCAGCACTCCGTTGCGAGTCAGGCTATTTGTCAGTCGATGTAGCAAAACCCCCTGGCAAAAATATAATTATTTTAGGCCGCGTAACTGTAGCTTTACCAATTACAAAATTATTTATAGTGAAATCATAGCATGTCTGAACTACCTAAAAGCAGAACAACAAGAAGTGACTACAAGCTTAGTTCTTTAATTAGTGTTTAGTCTGTTTAAAACACAAACTAAAGAAATAAGTAACTCAGGTGGTCTGAAAATCGAGTCACAAAGTTTGAAGGATTAACTTTTTTTAAAACCATAATGTATTACTTTTTTTCTGTCACGCACACACACCCGTAAAATCGCCTAAGGTAATAATAATAATAAACTAGCTGGGGTGACCCGTAAAATACGGGTCTTTACCGAACCGACCATTTTTATACTTATCTATAGCTATCCGGACGTAAACTAAGGGTCTTAGTAAATCTATTCCACACCGACCTTTTTTTATACTTATTCCTTACCTCAATATTTTTTTAAAACCGTTTAAAAATGTACATATAAAAAACTATACTTACTTTTTGATATGACAAAAACATTTCTGTTAAGATGTTCTTTTAAAAACTTCAAACGATTTTAATATTATGCCGATTATAAAAATTTTAATAAGAAAAAACGTAAAAAAGACTACGAACTTAGAAAAATGCTAAAACATTCAACACGTGACGCCGTTAAAGTACGCCTTAGTTAACGTTCATAACATATACACATCTAATTAGATTTTATTTAAATTCAGTTGTTGCAAACTTGGTTTTGAATTTTTAATTACACTTCTTATGCGTCATAAATAATCTTAAATTCTAAATAGAAAATACGTTTATGGGCTAATTGGTAGACGCGCAACACTTAGACAGATATAGTCATCTTACCCCGGGAGTTCATACTCCAGTGACCTTTTTTTTTCATCCCAACTTACAACAAAATTAAAAATAAATGTTATTATTGAAACAGTTTTAAACATTTCTTCCTATTTATCTTTGAACTTAACTTTATTCACTGCAAACATATTTTTGGTGTTTGTAAGCGTTATTTTACGTTTAGTATTTGTAGGAATTATTTGCACGCACGTATTTTAAACAATTATTTTTACTGTTTCATCTAAAAATCTTATTTAATTTAGTTTAATAATTTCTTAAATATAATATATATAATATAATTTAAAATATTTTATTAACCCTATTTAAATAAGTATCAAAACTCTTTTCTTTAATTTAAAAAGAATTTAAAATTAACGTAGGCTATAACGATATTTTACCCTTTCATCAACATTTATTTAAAAAGTAAATTTGGATATAGAAAAACGGGTTAAAGACTTATTATTTTAAATAAGTTAGCTTTATCTATTTAATGCTTTTCGTAAAAGCGTTTCTTTAAAGACTCTTAACAAATCATTCAAGCTGTTTTTACTGCCTAAGTTATTAAACCTGTTGTGTGTGCCAAAAATCGATACTTAATGCAAATGGAAACTTCGAGTGCTAATGGTGATTAAAGCATAAATGGTTCCTATTCATATATAATAAAAGGAAATATGAAAGACAAAGCAAAAATGATTTTTATATCCATTTAAAACAATAAATCCCTAAATAAAAAAATACAGATATTTACTTAAAAACATATTTTTCTTGATATAAAATAAAAATATAACCTTTAGTACAAATTACAAAAAAAAAATTTATTCAACAGAGCTACTTATAATACAATTTAAATTGAATCATTGTTTCATAAATATTAAGCTTTAGGTAAGCCATAATCAAGTCAGCTATAAGAAACGGAACTAAAAATGGAACAAAGTTATTTAAACGAATAATCATACACATTAATTACAAATTAACATGTCATGCAATCAATACTTTTGAAAACTCAAATATGCGAATAAGAAACTTACTTTTTTATTTTTACATAACCCTGACAGACCAACATGAATGTGAGCTAAATATATTTGCATAAAACATCACAACAATTAATTAAATAGCAGAACCACCTTCAAAGGACAAAAAAATTAGTTTTTTAAGGAAAATTAGAGTTATTGGGAGGGGAGGTATTAATGAATAAAAAAGCTCAACTTGAATTTCAAAATTAGTTCATAGTTTTGTTGAGAGTTATTGAGTTATTCTGAGTTTATTATACATATTTTAAACTACTAACACCACACACTTATATTCTTAGTTCTGGAAGGTGCTACATAGAATTTGATTGTGTGAAAACCAAATCCCTTTGAGATTAACATTAACTTTATCAAATGTATGACCGTGACTTTTATTTCTAGTTAATGAGCATTGTTGATAAAGGTGTCTTTATTTAAATGATTTACTTTGATAACATTTAACATTCATGGGAAAAATTAAAAAACAACAAAAATAAATTTACAAAAATATTTTACAAAAAAAAATGAAGTGGCTCAAAAGTTGTCAATTTCTTTACATTTTAAAATGTAAAAAAATTATTGACAACTTTTGAGCCACGTTGTCTTCTCCTCCCAGCATCCGCTCTATTCCCCGTGTTGTATGGTGTGCCATCCCTCCATCTAAAGGAGGGATGGTCGTCCCCATACAAACACCAGCGATGGAAGGCCCTCATAGATAGAGGGCCTGGATGCTGGGAGCGATACTTTCGGAAATCTTCCCATGACTTCGAGCCTGAAAAAAAAAATTATATATAAATACAACTATCTACCTAGGTAATACTTACAAAAAATCTACTGTAAAAAAACAATAAAAGCAAATAATGTAATAAATTAAGTACAAGTGAGCACAACAACTTATTTATTTTACTCACTAATACTTGACTTATTACATTAACTAATTAAACTGGAAAGCACATTTGTAGCTATATTAAAAAACAAAAGGTACAATAAAAGCAATCAATCAATGTAATAAGTCAAGTAAAGGTGAATATAACAACTTACTTGTAACAGAAGAAGCAGCAGCTAGAGATAAATAAAAGAAAGTTAAAAATGCAATAAAACCAATTAATCCATAAATTAAGTCAAGTATAAGTGAATAGAACAACTTACTTGTAACAGAAGAAGCAGCAGCTAGAGATAAATAAAAGAAAGTTAAAAATGCAATAAAACCAATTAATCCATAAATTAAGTCAAGTATAAGTGAATAGAACAACTTACTTGTAACAGAAGAAGCAGCAGCTGAGATAAATAAAAGAAAATTAAAAATGCAATAAAAACAATCAATCAATGTAATAAGCTGCATTAGGATCATAGATATACAGCTGACAATATTTGGGCAGACAACCTTCTGCAGGCCTTAAATTTCCAACACGATGCAAAATTTGCCCACAGACCCTAAAACAGAAAGGGCCATTATTTGAGGGAGGAGCTATTTCGGCAGTGAAGGAAGCAAAAGATAAAGAGGAATTATAACTCCTTATGTGTTTAAAAAAATTTTGATTTACAGCATGATCAACATGGTTTCCTGTCATTAAACCAGTCAACAATGGCGGATAAAGAGAAAGAGGAGCTAATACAACTTTTCTTGAATGGCAGCACAAAAAATGAGTTTCATTTAAAAACTTCTTTGCACTGCAATACTGACAATTATGGTTTAATTCTCTGAGGTAGTTACTCTCTATAGCAATATTATTTCTTGCTATGCGATGCATATTATACCTATTAAGTTCTCACCTAGCCTGATTTCTTTCATTTTGATTACAATTTATTTCAGATCGCCGGGGCTCATCTCTTTCAATTCGACGACGATTTATCTCAGCTCGCTGGGGCTTATCTCTTTCAATTCGACGACGATTTATCTCAGCTCGCCGGGGCTCATCTCTTTCAAATCGACGACGATTTATCTCAGCTCGCCGGGGCTCATCTCTTTTAATTCGACGACGATTTATCTCAGCTCGCCGGGGCTCATCTCTTTCAATTCGACAACGATTTATCTCAGCTCGCCTGGGCTCATCTCTTTCAATTCGACGACGATTTATCTCAGCTCGCCTGGGCTCATCTCTTTCATTTCGACGGCGGTTTATCTCAGCTCGCCTAGCCTGCCTTCTTTCATTTTGACGAAGTCTAATAATTTCATTTCTTAAATTATTAGACATAATTAGGCATCAAAGGAGTGTGTAAAAATGATGCCTAATATAATAAAAATTGAAGTTTCTTTTTTAAACTTATCTAAAATAAAGTGTAAGCAAATAATACAGAGCATAATACTATAATCTATTATTTTCTGCCATATATAGCATTGTGTTAAGATGACATAGTTTTATTAAAAACTTAAACTAAAGTTATAAATTAATGTAATATTTTCAACTAAGTATTGTTTATATATTTATGGTAGTTGTTATCAATTATTGACAAAATATTATAAGTATTTAATCAAAAAAAAAAACAAAAACAAATGTAATTTAAAAAACAAATTTTTTACATATAAGAACTCATAAATAAAGCAAATTAAAAAAATTTAAGGCCTGTCAACTCAGCAGGTACTGCTAGCATGGAAGGATAAAATGTAATCATCCATCAACAAAACCCTTTCATTACTTTGAAAGGCATTTAACGCAAGATTTGCAATAAATAAATACAAAACTACTAAAAGAACCTCTATAAACAATCATATATTTGCTTCAAGTGAAGAAACTTGGAAATATTGAAACTTCTTTTACTATTTTAATTTTTTTTTAGATATTTAATATTCTAAAGAAAAAGGGACAATAATTTAGGGCAAAAAAATTAAAATGTCTATACATATAATATATGTATAGACATTTTAATTCTATATATTTTATTGTGTGTGTCTATATATATATATATATATATATATATATATATATATATATATATATATATATATATATATATATATATATATATATATATATATATATATATATATATATATATATTGATGTACATACAAAACATTAAAATAATAATATAATGAAAACATTCTCTATACAAAAAATCCTAAAAATTTAACAAAAGTTATTATAACTTATGCTTCAACACGCTGTATACTTACTTTTATATATATAAAAAAAATTTGAGTTAAACATATTTAATGAAGAAAATCGAAACTCTTAAAAATTTTAATGAGGAGGAGCTGTTAGTAAAGCCTGCTTTTTAACAAAATTTATTTATTGTCAAAAGCATACATTGTTAAGAACAGTGGATAACAACATTAAAACACATTTTTTCAGCAATATTTTTTCAACACATTTTAGAAATACACTAATTACAAACAGAATTAATTTATGTGTTTTATTATGACAATACACCACTCTGCTGGCGAGGACAATATTTTTGCTCTCAACAAAGCCAGGTGACATTATAGCAAAGTACACCACTTGGCTAGCAAGGTCAACAATCTTGCTGTAAACTAAGCCCAGTCACAACAATTTGAAACCATGCAAACAACATAATTATCACTTACAAACTATAAACATATTACATATAACACACCACAAACATTGAAACATTTCATATATTTACACACAAAATATAAACCCATATAACCTTAACACATATATACACAATAAAACACAATATAAATAACACACATATATAGATAAATATATAAATTAAGAAAAATATATAAATTTGAAACTTTACAAATACAACCTTATTTTTGTTTTTTGAAATACCTCGTAATAAATGTTTAACAACTTTCAAAAACAAACTATCAAACAATCTGGTTTTTTATACGGATTTTTATAACTTCTTTTAAATAAGGTATTAAACGATCTTGTTCTTTAACATGTAACATTGAGTTGACCGTGTGAGATGCAAGTGTTTTAAACACTAACTTTATCAAGAGTTTGACCTCTTGACCTTTGAAATGAGCAACGTCTTCTTGAGTCGTCTTTTAATTTAAAAATTAGAGATTAATTTTATAAATTAATAAATTTAAATACAATTGACAAAAGACTAAAATGCATAATTTAAATAAATCACCTGACTTTAAAAGTTACTTTACTAATTCAATAATAACATAATGTTCATCCTTTACTACAGAAGTTATCAAATAAAAATTGTTGATCTTATCACTAATTAAGCTGATGAAACAAAGTTTTTGATCTCATTACTGATTAAGCAGATACTGACAGATTATTAAGATTTGAAAGAGCCCCATTAGGCGAGTTCAGAAGTAAAGCAATTTATGATAAAACTCAAAGGCCAAGTATGGTAAAAAAATCCGTGTAAAGGTGCACGAATGGTGAGCAGCAGCGTTAAGTTAAGTATTAATTATAAGCGATGATCAAGAATGTTACAAGAAGAATGTAATAGGAAAAAAAAAAAAAAGGTAAAAAACAAGTGATTCCTCCTATTTAAAAGTTTCAGAAGAAGTCTAATTCTTTGTCAGTTTATTTTTAAATTGATCAAGGGAAGAAATAGTTTTTAACTCACTGTTTATTACGGTGTTTCGTAATTTAGGTCCTCTGATTGGAATTGAGAACTTGTTAGCATAATAATTTGTTTTTGGTTGAACATAACTGTGATTCAAAAATCGTGTTGGGGTATAAACAATTTATTTTTTAAAAAAATGAGTTAAATAAGATGGGTGCCTTTTTGTTACCAACTTTGAACATCAATATAAGAATTTGATAAAATTTAAATTGAAATACGATGAATATTTTGAATTGGTTAAAAAGAAGTTAAGTGTGCGAGGAGCTTTAGTGAGTGATCCAGCTTTTTTTTTTTTTAAAGAGTTTAGTGAGTGATCCAGCTTTCCAATAACTCTTACAGAGTGTTTTTGTTTAATTGGCAGCTTTTTATTTTTAGATACTTTAGTGCTGCACCAAGCAAATTAGCGTAATTTAGATAGCAATGAATAAATAAGGGCAATTGAATTTCAAATAAGTTTGGTTTAACAGCTGTTTGGCTTTGTATAGGAAGTCTATAAGTAACCTAGGCGGTCTGAAAATTGAGTCCTTTTGATATTTTATTTTGGATTATACGTATGTGCTACTTCTATGTTACACTTTCATCAAAAACTACACCTAAAAAAGAAGTTTAGTTGTTATTTTTAGGTGTAATAAATACTTAATACCGGTTTTTACATCCATTTAAAACAATCATGACAACCATTTAAAACTACCATGACATTCATTTAAAACACCGCGACAATCAATTAAAACAATGTGATTTTCAATTAAAACAATCGTGATTTCATTTAAAACATTTAACGCCTGCGCAATCTCAACATTCTATATTATTTAAAAAAAAAGGTTTTCTTTATATATCTATTTATCTAATTTTATATAAACTTATTTTTATTAATATTAAATTAATTTAATGGAATTTATTTTAACTTTAAATGGATATCATGTTTGTTTTAAATGGATGCAAAACCATATTTTTTTACATATTTTTTATACCCATACTGTATTGGCAAAACAACCATGATGTTCAATTAAAACATGCATGATGATAATTAAAACAACCATGATTTCCTATTAAAACATTTAGCGCATGAGGATATTAGATTTTTCATTAAAATGTGCAGCGAAATTTTGTTTGCCAAAATACGCGAAAATTTGTTTTGAGATTGGTCGTTGATCAAAGAAAAATTCAATCCGAAACTTCATTGCCGCGAAAAACTCAATCTGAATCTTCATGCCGCGAAATTCCGTTTCACAAAACATGCGAGATTTTGTTATAAATTTAGTCGTTGATCAAGGAAAAACTCAATCTGAAGCTTCATCGTTAACAAGAGTTAATCGAAACACAATGCAATTAATTTTAAGAAGGTACGATCGAACGAATTTAACACTTCCTGGTTCTAGAGGTGGCGCTCGTCACGTTATTTATAATGAAGAGATTAGAAGAAAAATTGAAGAGCTTATAAACGATAATATAACGACAACTATAATTGAAATCAAATATGCTTTAAATGTAAATATATCGATTTAAACTGTCTGGAGATGGGTGACCAATCTTGGATACACATATAAAATTACTCGACCAATTTATGAAAGAAGAAAGACAATGATGTAAAAAATCTTTGTATTGAATATGTTAGGTGGTATACTTCAATCTCGCCTATTAATTGCTATCGAAATATTGTTTTTATTGATGAAAGTTCATTTAATTTACACATGTTTCGCAGTCATTCATGGGCAAGAAGAGGAATAACAGTAAACCCGATAATTCGCCCTAGGCAACGTAACGTTTCGATGATATTGGCCGTCAATGGTTTAAATATTATTTACTGCGAAACTGTCAGTGTGTCAGTCAACACAGTTTTGTTTCAAGAATATATTGATGAAGTTGTACAAGTTTTGGGGACAGAGGAAGAATTCACCCTGGTGATGGATAATGTCAGAATCCATCATAATGTTGAGACGAGGGCTCAGAACATTCAAATAAATTATTTGCCACCATATTCACCATTCTTGGTGATTTTTTTTTATCTTAAGAATAAGGAAGAATTACGGCCCCAGCTGGAAGAAATAAACTAATTTCAAGAAACGTGCGGCCGTGGCGCAATAGTTAGAGCGCTTGGTTTATAAGCAGGAGATCCAGGTTCGAAACGAGCTTTGGACTTATTTCGCGCCACCTTAAGGAAGGAGGCGTGAACTTCCTGGTTAAATGCACTTCCGCGGTGCTCTGTGACAAGACCGTAAGGACTTCTGGGGCACCTAAACAACATCAAAAAAAAAAAAAGAATGCGTGAGGCATGCTTATCTATTCCTAATGTTAACTTATCAAACTATAAATCACACTGCGAAAGCTTTTTCGAAGCATGTCTTAGGTCAGATGACATACCTCGACAGTAATTGGAAAATAAACATTATATTTTAAATAAATAAAATTTTAAATAATTTTAAAAAATCGAATAAAAAAATAAAAATATATAAAGAAAACCTTTTTTTTTTAAAATAATATAGAATGTTGAGATTGCGCATGTGTTAAATGTTTCACTTAAAAATCACATCGTTTCACATTGTCGCGGTGTTTTAAATGAATGTCATGGTTGTTTTAAATGGTTGTCGTGATTGTTTTAAATGGATGTAAAAACCGGTACTATAAAAAATAATACCCCTGAAGAAAACTTCTTATTTATTTTGTAAATATTTTACTTTTATGAAATTTTAACACAAACTTTTTAGTGGTTCCCGATGCCAAGACATTATGGTCTTTTACAGGTCCCTCGTTCTTTTACTTCTTAATAACAATCATGTAAGCTTTTAACGTTACCCAGAAAACATTTGGAAACAGATTTGCAGTGAACAAAGGCATTTTGAGCAGTTTATTAGAGTTTAGTTCAATGGTTACTTATGGAGCATCAATGAAATCCGCTAAAAGTGATCAGCCGATAACTTTCCAACATATGATGTAGTGACTAATCATTGGCCGCTTTTGGTGGCTGCCACGAATGGTCCACTAAGTAACCGATGAGCAAAATTTCAGTGAACTGCTCAAAATATTTTGAATATGTTGAATGTTTGCTGTGACTATTGGATTTTCTATTTTACAATTAAACGGTTTTTTAAAATGTATAAAAAAAAAACCAAGAGAATTTGCAAACTAGGGAATATTCTTATTTCTGTAGAATTGAGATTTAATCAAATATCAAATGATTTTTAGATAACAATCGTTGAAATATTGATTCGGCTAAACACTTTCACCGCGAACGGACGTGTTTTTTTTATTACAAAAAAAAATGGCGAAAATTTTTTCGACTTCACAATTAAAAGAAATTTTAGACATTCATAAAAACACAATAATGAAAAAATTTAATGAAAAATTTGAAAGATTGGAAAAACATATTAATAAGGTGAATGATGACAACAAAATTCTTAAAACTGAAGTAAGCGAATTAAAAAAAGCTGTCGAATTTATTAGCGAAAAATACGACAAAATAATAATTGAACAAGAAGGATCAAAGGCTGATTGCGCAAAACCGAATAGAAACCTAGAAAATAGTTTAACCGTTAATATGAGAGAAATTGGCTGAGATTGAAGACCGAAGTAGGAGAAACACTTTAAGGATATCCGGTATAGAAGAATCAGTTGATGAAAGTTGGGACGATTGTGAAATTAAAGTTTGTGAATTAATAAAAACAAAACTTGACCTTCATGGTGAATTCATTATTGAACATGCTCATAGAGTTGGAAAAAATGATAAAGATGATTCAATTAAAAAATGCAGAACTATCGTGGTCAAATTTTAAATTTTAAGGACAAATCAGCAATGCTTGGTAAATATATAAAGACGAAACTTTGGAATCAAAGAATATATGTGAACAAAGATTTCAGCGAACCCAGTAAGCACAGATCGTTTTTAAAACGTTTAAAAAACGTTAATATTCGTTTTTTTAAGTTTTTTAAACGTTTTAAAAACGTCCTGTGTTTACTGGGAAAGGACAATCGAATTGCGAAAATGTTTACGGCTGCAAAAGATTTACAAATAAAAGGTAAATATGCAAAGGTTGTATATAATAAGTTAATAACGCGCGATTAAAGGAAATTCTTTTATTTTATGGTTTTATAAAATAGTAAAATAGATTCCAATAACTCTAACGACTTTGAATTAAGTTACAATTTTTTCCAAACTGATGAGTTTTTATTTAATAACCAATCAGATCCAAACTTAAATTTCTTTAGTGATGCACATGATTTACAAAAAGAACAGCTACTATTACTATGCCGACGAAATAAAAGAGTTTCTTAATTGCATATATTTTAACACTTTTCATATTAATATAAGAAGCATATCAAAAAAAAAATTTAAATTTCTATTCAAACATGAAAGAATCTCTTAATATTTTTAGTTTAATTTACTGAAACCTGGTGTAACTCTAATAACTTTAATTTGAACTCGAGTACTTTTTTACCAGGTTTCAATATAATCTCCTTAGATAGAAAAAATGGAAAGCGAGGCGGTGGTTTAACAGTTTATATTTGAGAATGTTTGCAGTATATTATCAGGCCTGACATGAGCAATTCTGATGATGATAATGAGGTTAACAGTTGAAATCCAAAAAAAAAAAAAAAAAAAAAAAATTTAGTTATAAGTTTTTTGTTATCGCCCACCTTCAGGCAGAATAGAAAATTTTAACATATTTTTAAATGACATTTTAAAAAAAAAGCATTCATGAAAATAAATCATACTACTTAATAGGTGACATTAGATTGTTACCAATACCACACTAATTATGGCGTTAAAAAATTTTACAATGAGTTTTTTGAACTCGGTGCTTTTCCCATAATTAACAAACCAACAAGAATATAACAACAATATTATAACAACTGTTGTTTTAAATAAATCTCTAAGAAAAGGCATCATTAAAAGTGACGTCTCGGACCACTTCCCTATTTTTTTTCTATTAATATCGACACAGATACAATATCTCAACAAAAACAAACTTTTTAAAAAAGAATTTTTTTCTAATGCTAATTTAAAAACATTTAAAGAACAATTATCTTATCTTCATTGGAAACAAATAAATACTTGTGCTGACGCTAATTTAGTTTATAATACGTTTTTTAAAACGTTTTATAAAATATACGATGCTAATTTTCCAAAACAAACAGTAAATAAAAAAACTAAAAGTTTAATGTCATCATGGATCACAAAAGAACTAAGAAAATCCTCTAAACTTAAGCAAAAATTGTACATAAAATATTTAAAGACAAAATCTGAACAAAATCAAGTTCTCTATAAAAACCACGCTAAAGAGTTTAAAAGACAAAAAAAAAAAAAAAAAAAAAAAAAAAATTACTATTCTAATATGCTTGAGAGAAATAATCTTAATTCAAAACGTACGTGGGAAATTGTGAAATCACTGCCCAGTGGGCACAGACGTAGAAAAAACGTCTTTTAAACGTCTTGGACATACACGTTTTGGACGTCTTCTAAACGTCTTTTGAACGTCTTGGACGTCTTTTGAACGTTCAAAAGACGTCTTTTTTTGGTTCGGTGCCCACTGGGTGGCATGCAGAAATTAAAAACGAGCGCATTGCCCATAGCTGTTAAAATTAACGAAGAAACATCGTATGATCAAATTGGAATAGCTGACAAATTGAATAAATATTTTGTATCAGTTGGTCCTAATCTGGCCCAACAAATCCCTATCTTGAAAAACAAAATGAATTATTATCCTTTTCCAATAACTTCGTTCTTAAACTCCTTTGAGTTATCCTTTGAGGTATTTGAACTTTCTTTTAAAAAGCTTAAATCTAATAAATCAGTTGGTCATGATGGTATTTATTGCAATGTTATTATCGACTCGTACGAAGTCATTAAAGATATTCTATTTCAAACTTTAAAATGTATAGTATTTAAAGGGGGTGATACAACCAATGTTTCAAATTATCGCCCAATTTCAATTTTGCCTGTTTTTTAAAATTTTAGAGAGAATTTTGCATAATGTAATTTTCAATCATTCATCTTCTAATAATATACAAAGAAAATATTTTAATGATTCTTAAAAGTTATTTCAGCAACCGTAAACAGTTTGTTTACAGTAATACAACTGTCTCTTCCAATTTATTAGATATAACATGTGGGGTCCCTCATGGTTCTATACTAGACCTGTTCTCTTTTTAATTTACATTAATGATCTCCCTAAAGCCTCAAATTTAATGACGGTCATGTTTGCCGACAATACAAATCTTTTTTTATCTCATAACAACATTATTCCAAAATATGAACATTGAATTAACAAGAGTTTCTGACTGGTTTAAAATGAATAAGCTGTCACTAAATGTTGAGAAAACTAAATGGATACTTTTTCATCAAACTTCAGAAAAAAAGCTACTACTTCCTGTCATGCCCTTACTTTTTATTGACAAAGTTCAAATAAAAAGAGAATAAACCATTAACTTTTTAGGAATAAATATTGATGAAAACCTTAGTTGGATGTATTACATTGATTTGTTGTGCAACAAAGTTGCTCGAAATATAGGAGTAATGTACATAGCTAGAAAAGTTTTAAATATACACAATTTAACACAATTATATTTCTCTTTAACCCATTGCCATATAAATTATGCAAATATTGTTTGGGGTAATACCAATAAATCTAAACTGCTACCTCTCTATCGTCAGCAGAAGCATGTTGCTCGTCATATCAATTATAAAGATATATTTGCTCATGCCAAACCATTATTATTTCAAATGAAAAATCTAAATATTTATCAGCTGAATATTAGGTAAAAATATCAAAGAATGCCCAGCACGTACTATTTCATTATGAACAACCGCAGTTTTATGAAAACGAATATTGTC
>NC_061160.1:10432068-10514568 GCF_022113875.1 Hydra vulgaris | reverse complement strand
TTTAAAATTTTCTTCGTATGTCGTCAATATTTTTTTACTTCTTCAAAATGTATCATTTGGAAAAGAAAAAATGTTAAAAATTTAAAGTTTAGCTTTTCATTCAATAAATAGAATAACAATCCAAAAAATGGGTTACTTCTAAGACATTATCAATATTTAATCAGCAGTAGATCAAAGCGATTCAAAAGTATTTACAATAATTTTTCTTGTCCTATGGGATTAAATTTTAACATGAAATGCAAAGGAAAAACAACGTGTTATCAGGAAAATGGAGATTTGTGTCTTCTTAGAAAAGTAGTGAACATCTGGGAGCCCTGTAGTTTTAAAAACTATATTATTGGAGAGGATAAAATATTATCAAAATTTGTAAAACTTCACAAAAAATGGGTATTAATGACCAAGGGAAAGTTGCTAGTTTGGAAAAATGATACCAAAGAAAAGTTAGTTGAAGAATTTCAAGCAATCATGGAGACTCTTTTTGACATTGGAAAACCCAATATTAATGAGCTCATACAACTCAGTCAAGATATGCCAAGAAGCAAAGAGAGTAAAGAAGACGATTTAGCATTTTTAGAAGATTAGAAAAATGCTAGAAAACAGTTTATTTTATCATGAAAAATCTAAATTGTATATTTTACATGTGTATTGTATATTACTTTATAGAATAAACTGTGAGTTTACTTTTTCATTTTCATTTTTTGTTAATATTATTGAAGATCTTTCGAATCTGGCATTAATGGTAGTAATACTAAATATAATTCTGATGAGGATAAATATTAACAAAAAACATAAAACAAAAAAAAACAAAAAAAAACGACATAACATTTATGCTTTGATCTGATTCAATCTTTGTCAATAAAGAAATTATTCGAGATTAAATAATTGCACCTACTACTTCGTCTAGCTACCGAGATCAAACAATCTTTATAGCTAGTATTATGAATTATCTTGGAATAAATATGAAAAAATTAAGATAAATAGAGAAACAGCCAAATTGAAGCGTTATGGGGTTGTTCAAAATCACGGAGATGAAATTAGATAGAATTATATCGATGAAATGAGACGAAAAAACTTTATCCTTCACTTTGATAGCAAACTAGTTACACATTTGTATAAGGAAATCCAAGAAACAGTTACAAGAGATAGAATTCCTGTGCCTGTTATTAGTCCTGAATTTCAACACAAGGACAATCTTCTTTTAGGAATTTTTCCAAATGACACAAGTAAAGCATCTGATCTGGCTTAAGTAATTCAAAATTTGTTAGAATATTTTGAAGTTTCAGACCAAGTATTTGCTGTTTGTGTTGATACTACAGCAACCAACACTGGTAGGAAAGAGGGTGCAATTACAATATTGATAAGAGTATTTCAGAAACCTTTATTGTAGCTATTATGTCGACACCACATACATGAAATACATATTAAATATATTTACAAATCAATAACTGGAGATAACACCAAGGGTCCAAGAAAGGCCCTTTACTCCAACTTTAAGAAGCAATGGCAAAATTTTGTCCCATTTTGTCCCATCTACTTATGACATCTCTTCTAGTTTTAAAAAGCTTGATGAGAATGCTCTCATAATTGGTTCTGGAATTCATTAAATGTACTTGGAGGCGAAAACATATATTAAATTTGTTCTTGAATTTGAGATTTTTCTCCAAGATGATTACAGACATCTTGTGGAATACTTAGCTTTCTATCTTAATATTGAGTCTGACAAGCTAAAGAACTTTAGGATTCATCAACCAGGTGCCTGTCATGAAGCTAGATTCACGGCAGATGTATTATATCACATGGCTTTGAAATTGACATTGCCAGTTATAAAATACTTAAATCAAGACCAGCAGATTCTTGTTTCTAAAGTTTGTCTAATGATTGTTATACTTTATGCTCCACGGTTTTTAAAATTCAGTCTTGCTGAACATTCAGTATTGGATGACTTCAATTCATTCAAAGTAGCAAAAATCATAAAGGAGGAACGGAATATTGATTTATGAACTTCACTTTTAAATAGTTTAAAATCTCACTCCTGCTATCTTTTGTCTAAAACAGTAGTCATGGTTCTTGCTGATTCTGACCTTAAAATTCAAATAAAGTCTGACATTTTGAAGACCTTGTTGGAACACGAGGTTCCTGACAGTAGTGAAATTAATAAAGAGAAACCATTTCCTGTTTTGGTAGATGAAAATACAAAACTTTGTGAACTTGTTACCTGTGAAAGTTGGCTTCTTTTTGTCATTTTGGACTTAGTAAAGGAAACAAAGATTTTGGTTGGAAGTATGCCAGAATAAAGAAGGTTTAGAATCAAGTCTTGTACTCTTGTACAAGAAATTTATCCTTTTTTATTAAACAACTCAGTGTCTCAAATGATTGTTCTGAAAAAAACATTGGGCTTATACAAAAGTTTGTAAACTCTTCACATTCTGAGGATCAGAGACAAAATATTTTGCTAGTTGTTCGAGAAAATCGAAAACAAATTTCAAAGAATGTTTATCAGAAAGATTTTGTTAATTAAATTGAAATAGATATTGTTATGTAATGGTGTATATGCAAACATGTTTTATTTGTTAAACTCTTTTTTTTTAATTATCTCAGATCGAAGTCAATATTAGGGGAACCTGTTGAACCTAGGACAGTTTTTCAGATATATATTATTGTGATTTGACGCACAGCACACAAATGATAATTGCATATTTTGAAAGGTCAATTATTTGGGTACTCACCACCAAAATATCAGAAAGATATATTTCATACATGATACATAGATTTCAAAGTTAAAAAAAAAAAGGTAATTTAGGCCAAGGTACAACATACCCTATGTACCTGGGTTAATACTATGGTGTACCTACGACACACATTAACTTTTCTTAACCCAAATTGTTTTATTCGGTCTATTACATTATTTATCAAAACACCTTCAAAAAACTGAACAAAATCAAAATAATATTTAACTTTTTTTTTCTTTTTAAACAAAATCCTTAAATAAAAGCATCAAACGTTTAATGAAACAATTCTATCTTACAAAGCATAGAAAATTAAATATTAAAACAGCTATATAAATTATCATTTCTCTCTTAACTTTTTAATCAGTGTTTGGCCTTTATAAGAATACTATTAATATGAAGATATATTATTCATTTAGTAGAAATCCCACTACTTCTGCATCTCTTGAATATTATAAATTTCTCTGTTCTTGTGAACTTTTTGCGGGGTTTGAACTTTTTCTACAATGTCACTTATTGGACACAGATTCAAATCCTCTTTTTCAGGCCATTTCCAGTTTTTAAGTGATTTTTGAATTGATTTCAGTAATATACCTTCTTCAGATATTGATTTTACCTTTCCGACAAAATAGGACCCTTCATATAAAAATATAACATAGTCTTCAATGTTGTAATTTTCTCTATTAACATGTTCAGCCTGTTCTCATCATCGCTGTTATTTTCGGAGGCACCTTCAGATGTGTCACTCGTTAAATAGCTGTTAGAATCTTTACTAGTTTCTGGTTCAGATAGAATTGTTCTTTTTATCTTTTTTGAATTATTGAGTCTTTTTTTATTCATTAACCTATTTGAAACATTTTTTTTATCCTTTATATTTTCAATTCCTTTCTTTTCTGGTGTATCGGTCAATATTCTGGATTTTCCTTTTTTTCTTCCTTTTCGTATTTTTTTACGAGGTTCGGCTTTTGAGTAAGGGCGTATTATACCCGGCGAAATAAAAGTTGGCAATTCTCTGTGTATAACTTTGGAACCTGAAGCAGTCGGCTGACTAACAGGCACCTAATCAATTTTGGTGGGTGATTTTTCAGTAAGTGGACGATCAGAATAGGATGCGGGCATAAAATCAGTATATATGTAGATGTTTTCATTCAAAGGATGGAAACCAGTTGAACTAAAACCTTTACAAATAATGTTTGGTGTGAAGGCAAGAAGATAAGCTTTTCCCACCAAGCCACCAATATCATATATAGTTAACGGTTTTCCCACATGACCTTGAGACATTAGCAACTCATAAGCCGTTGTATTAAAATAAGTCTTGAAAGGTCCAAAAACTGTCTTGTCTAATGGTTGCATATGATTGTGGATGTATGTGGATGTAGAGTAATTAGCTTTACACCATTATCTTTAACTTTTTGTATTGCGGGTACTGAAATATGATTTTTATAATTTTCCATTATGAGAATGACAGGTTGTTCTATGGTAGGCTTTGTATATTTGATAAAATGCTGAAGGAATTTTACAAACATGAACTCGTTTGACCAACCGGATAAATTGATACCTCCAATACTGCCTTCAGGAGCACCAGTTTTCATAAAAAATCTGTTTACACGAGGGAATATTAGCATGGTTTACACAAGGGAATATTAGCATGGGTGGAATAAAACCACCACCTGAATTAATAGCCTCCATCATTGTAACCGTTGTTCCTCTTTCAACGCTAGTCATTGACCCAACTTGCTTCATTCCAAGAAGTGCTAATATCTTTAGAAAAACATGGACAGTGGACAATCCAGTTTCGTCTAAATTTCAGATATCAGTGGCTTTTATGTCAGATGGACATTGAGACAGAGTTTTCTTGCAATTGTCGTATGTTAAACTTACAGCATGTTTATTAAACGCCAAAGAGCAAGCCAAACTAGAAGCTTCAGGCTTTCTTAAAGACAATTTGTTTTGGTATCGCTTCCTTATTAATCGCAGCCAATAATCTTCAGCCATTTTGTTTGTATCCCAACTCATTTTGTTTGTATCCCAACTCATTTTGTTTGTATCCTTTCACGTCTTTTAGAGTCAATCCAACTTGCAAGTGTGCTGCGTCTTTAATATAGTCCACCAAACTTTGCTCTGCGGTGTGATCAAAAACTTGATTAACTGCAAGGTCTTTGTGTAACTTGGTTACATCTTTACCTATTTCCAAACAATGCTTTAAATGACGACGCAAAGTTGTTCTTGGTAATCCAAAATGTTTGGAAGCACCGAAAGTGGTGAATTTTTTATCCTTAACCATTTTAATGGCATTTGTCAGATCATTCACATTAATAGGCGTCCTTTTCTTCTTCTCTTTACTTCTAGGCATAATTTCTGAAATAATAGATAAAAAAAATAAAGATATTTGATTAGGAATATATTACACTAGCCATATATACTATTGAAAACAACAACCTTAAAACAACAACTAACAACAAATTTAATTGTCAAAAAAAAAATTTACTTTTTTTTACCTAATATTAATTTAGATTTAAAAATATTTTTTAATCTTATTTTATAATAAATATGTTTGATGTAAATACGTTAAACCAAATACGTTAAACCAAGAAACGTGGAGGAAAAAAAACATGTCACAATGAATAACTCTATAAAAATTAAATTATCATGCATTTAACAATTGTCTATTTAAAAGTCCTGTACTCCAGCAAGATAACAGATATAACAAAATAAAATTAAACAGCTGACCACAAAATAAATTTACAATAACATCCCACAGTGTCACGAAATGGTCATCAACCTTAACCTCATGTCCCGAGAAAACCCTTTGGTGGGATGATAGCCCACATATAGTAGATCACTTAGATATAAATTTGGAAATCGAACTATGACGTCCGAGAGAGATATTTTAGTTTTTATTTTCTTCAATTCTGGCATATCAAAATTTAAACGAGATGATAGGAATTTGGCATTTTTTCAGTATTTATAGAGCAAAAAGTTAATTTTCCCATATATTTCTATAAGACATATAAACAAAAACATATTTTACAATAAAATTGATTCTTTTTATTCTAAAATGAATGTTTGCTGTTGAAATCAATCACACAATTCAGAAGCTTTGATTCATATTCTGGATGGTTTCTTGCCCGTTTGTAACGCTGCCAATCGGAACTGAAGTCGTGATGAAGAGATTCTGTAGCTTGCTCTGAGAAAATGCCAAGACTAGAATTGTGTCTAAGGATGAAATTCTTCAGATGGAAAAACACCGCATGTGCTTTGGGAGTGACTGAAGTATTTGGCAACTTCAGGTACGACTCCTGAAACTGTAAAATTTTTTCTTCAAAATCGGGGCTCAAGTGATTTCCAAAGCAAGCATTCACCACTGAGTTAAAATGTCTCAATGTTTCAACAATTGGCACAGCAAGAAAAAATGAGCTTTGCTCAGCTAAACTTTGAAGGCGATCAGTGTTTTTCAAGAGCTTGCGGCAGTCATTCCCTGCAAATTGGCCACCATGAAAAGACTGCTCTTGAATATGAAGGGCTGCTGGCCATTCCTTTGCTGCGGGCCAAATCTGGCATAAACCTTTGTAGAGATGGTTAACGACTCCAAGAAGCAGATGAAGTTCCATGGGAGGAATGATATCCAAAATTGGTGTGTCATCTGGCAGAGTCATTATGGGTTCATGGATGACGTTTTTGAAGTCTTTTGCTCTCCTTGCATTAGCACCACTGCTTTAAAACTGCAGAAAGTTTTCTCGAATTGAACCAAGTGTTCTGAGACTTCCAGAGCGACTCAAATCTTTTGATTCTGCATCACACCATGAACAAGGATGTGCACTTGCATGGGACTGAAGACCACAAACAAGATTGTCAACTTTCATTTCACAAGAGATTATGTAGGAAAGTTTGTGAAGTTGAAGAGAAGAAATTATGCTTTTCAAGTTGTCATAACTCTCTGGCAGATCTTCTGAAATTGCCACCAGAAGTTGCCGTTTGACTCCTGTGGCTTTAAGCCCTCGTTTTGGTGGGGGAGAATTTGAATCTGTGTTTCTGGCAATGATTCCAAGAGATACTTTCAAAAACCTACCACCTCCATCAATGCCAATCTTCATCAGCGGATCTCCTGAAACATTCCTTACTTTGATAACGTGATTTGCAAGACTTCCTACATCTGGGCAAAAAACAAGCAGTCGTGAAGGGTGCTGGTCATCATTCTTTGTAGAATCTCGTATGGCCTTGGTCTCAAAATGCTCAGAAAGAGATTTCCCGAAACTGTCAAATTTTTCTCTGAAATTTTTTTCTACAATCCGGAGAGGTGTAGCTTGGTTCAAAGATAATGCCAATTTGGACATGCCACGATTTGAAAATCTAGTTCCAATTTGGACTCCAACCATGTCTTGTGCCGTGAGCTTGGGCACAGCAGGAAACAATTCTCTTGCACTTGATGGTCCTAAAGAACATTTACATTTTAAAAGAAATTTATAAGTGATTTATGCTTAAATCTATATTGCTTTACCTGGAACTACGGGAAAACGATTTCCTTTAAGTGGTTGACTTAGCCAAACAGTGCCATGAGGTGATGGAGTTTTATTAGCAGTTGTTAATGATGCTACCCTCTCTGCCGCAATGCGATCCCTCGAAGCAACTTCCACTAAATTTTGCCTTAATGTTCCTGTTGTGCAATCGTGAGGCAATCCACGACCAATCACAGAGAAGCAATCGGTGCACCTTTTTTCAATGCTTGAATTTTTTTTGAGTTTCGGTGGTTCCAAAGGATGACGCTGATTCATATTTGTCCTTGCAGTTTGACAAATCAAACAATTACAAGGAATATTTGTTGCAGCACGCTGAACTGAGATGGTGCTGAAATCAAAGAGCCTTGGGGTAGGTGCATCCTCCCCTTCTTCTCGTCTGCGAATAGCCACACGACATCTTTCACAAATTCCACAAGGGATTTGAAAGTTTGAAAAATCAAGCTTAATTTTGAGGACTGTGCGAATTTTCTCCACTAAAAAACTTGTGATTTCTCGATTTGCCTTCTTCAAACATAGGAAACAAACACATTTTTGGTTTTCTTCATGAGTTTTAGCTTTGTTAGGCATTTTATCAAACTTTCAATGTGTCTTATTTGAAAAAAACTGAATGTGCACCCTTTTCCCGGAATTAGCAAAATTGAAAAACAAACAAAAAATAATAATGATTTCAAAAAACCTGCCCCAATTAGTTATATAATGTCTTAAATAGTACTCTAAGCAACGTAACAACAAAAATGCTGTAAAAATGCCAAATTCCAATCATCTCATTTAAATTTTGATATGCCAGAATTGAAGATAATAAAAACTAAAATATCTCTCTCGGACGTCATAGTTCGATTTCAAAATTTATATCTAAGTGATCTACTATATGTGGGCTATCATCCCACCAAAGGGTTTTCTCGGGACATGAGGTTAAGGTTGATGGGTATTTCGTGACACTGTGATCCATCATCAACCCTGGTTTTTAAAATAAAACTTCACTGTAACTTTAAATAGTTGTATCATTGATAATTTCTATAATTTTTTTATAAAAACTATTTTTATAATTGAAGTACTTAATATCAAGTAGTACATTTATAAAAATTATATTTATAATTAAGGTAAAATAAAAGGAACTGGTCTAAAACTTACAACGAAACTTTTCAAACAACAACCAAAAAATAATGCTACTTTGAATAAAATAAAAATTTACTGTACTTTTTTGTTAAATTAATCGTTTTTCTCAACTAATTAAATTAAAATTACTGCAATAAAATTAGTATAAAATTAGTATAAAATATCTATAAAAATATTAGTATAAAATATTATAAACTTATACTTAAAAAAACGTTGATAAAATAAGACAGCTTGTAAAACTTACTATAATCTATTAATTACTTTATTTTTGTATGCATGTACAATTGTACATGCATGTACATATGTACAAACTTTTGACATCTCCAGCTTCAGTATCACTGCTGGAACACTGCTCTTCAGTTTCTGAATGACCTCCTTAACTAGCTGATTCATCGAAATCATGGTATTGGCTGATGGACGTTTGTTTCTTTATTAACAGTTTTCTCGGATGAATACATTCATTATCTTCAATTGTGGTACAATATCCATCTCTTCCATTTGTTGACATTAGCAGACCATAAAATTTTTTATCTTTCTGACACAACCATTCACCTCTCTCATCAGCTATGTTAAACAATTGGGTAAAATTTTGAGTTCCGGGTTAACAACTATCTTGTCAAGTTTTTTCAATACATTTTCTTAAATACATTGTTTTGACACTTGTTAAATATAAGAATCCATAGCATGTAAAAAATAATTGATTATTATAAAACGTTTAAAACTATCAGACTTCAAAATATATTAGAAATACTTACTTTTTTTCCGAAAAAAAGTTTTAACGTTGATTACAGAAAATACCGGCTTAATGGCGGTATGTGACAAACTTCATATCGAAGAGTTGGTTGTGATGTACCAAATACCATAGACAGTAAAATTTAATATCGTGCAATCATTTGAAACGAGCCCAGTGGCCTAGGTACACATAGTGCCAAGGTTCAACAGGTTCCCCTACTAATTATATAAAACAGAAATTATACTAACAAACATTTACTTTTTTACATACATTTTTTAGTATGTTGGTAAAAAATGATGAATATTTAAATTATTGAAAAATACATCTACCTGTTCCAATGATCCTAGTAAGCTAAAATTTTCAATATAAGCTAGTATATAGATGGAGAACAGGTATTTACACAGTGTATTTGCACTTTTTGAAAAAAGTTAAAAAAGTGCAAAAAAATTGTCACCCTAGTCTCCATGTATAAAGCAACCTTGCCGTATTGTTTTATTTTTGTTTTAAATAAAAAACGTATAACGCGTTAAAATATATATCAAGAAACAACTTTTTAAAAAACTCTTATTTTTTAATACCCATTCACTCTGAAAATAAAACAAGTTTTAACAGTGGCATTTTAAACACGTTTTATATATTTTTTGTTTACATCAAATTTAGAACTGGTTTCAAATTCCACGTAGAAAGCGCAAAATCTATTTTAAAAAACAACCTCGCGATATTGTTTTAATAAGACACGATTAAGATGTACTTTTTATAAGTGCAGGTTTGGTGTGAATGGGGTATAAATTATTCATAAATAGTTTGTATGAACAAATAGAGTTGCGTGTGAGCATTTTTTAAAAATTTGATCACATAACGGCAATGCAAACACAATCACACGCGCGCATGCAAATATTATTGATACAATTTTTTATCTACATAAGATGGATAATTTCCGTTTGCAATTGTGCATTCTAAAGTTATTGTGTGTAGTTTTTGACCCCAGGTAATATGTTTTACTTCTTTAGTTGGATAAAACTTTGTCTGTAATTTAAAGTTTAGTTCTTTATAATCTTTGAATCTGATAAAACACGGCATCTCTACTCGTTGTGTTCTTGCTGTCGCTTCCATGCCTAAAGTTGACCACTCAAATTGATACACTGATTTCTCATCATCGTCGTTTTTGCTTACTCGTTTAATTTCAGGCTCTTCTCCCCCAAATTGTAAAAATCTAGAAAAACAAATGTCTTAATAAATAAATAAATATAAAAAATGCATTATGTTTTACATTCATACATATTGCTGTATATAACTAAAAATTTAAAACATATAACATAAATAATGAAATCTTTACGTTAATTCTAATGGTGGTTTCACTTCCACGTTGACTTTGTATTGAGACTCTATTGCCAGTTTTAGTGTTTGATTTTCATGAAAACGTTGACCATCTTGTTTAAAGTACACTTCACTTCCAGAAACATTGATCAAACGAAAAATAACTTTTATTTTTAACTTTTCGTTAACCAAAGCAATACTCTTTTCTTTCGATTTCGATTCCTTAAAATTTTGCATAACAATATTGAAACTCAGTTTATATTAAATGAATATCGTCTAGTTATATACACTATAATGAAAATTAAAAACGTTAAATAAATAATTCATCTGTGAAAAACAATATTTTTTAAAAAACAAGACATCTGCAAAACAACCGCAGTTCAAGAATTTTTTATTTATGATATAATTATGAGTTTAAAGTATATATATATATATATATATATATATATATATATATATATATATATATATATATATATATATATATATATATATATATATATATATATATATATATATATATATATATATATATATATATATGTATATATATATATATATATATATATATATATATATATATATATATTTATATATATATGTTTATAAATATATATTTATATATATATATTTATATATGAAATGATGATGAAATGAATATATATAAGAAAAATTTAATAAAGTAGGTTATGCGGATGTAGGTAACCCTTCGAAGATTTATCGTCAAGAACATCAGAAATATTTTAGAAAATAAACAGACATTTCTGATTTGTGGTTTTCTATATTATTTGATTAAAACACAAAGTAATGTTCATAGCAAATTTTTATATACTAGTTTATTTTATTAAGAGTTTAATTTTATAGAAATTTTCGAGAAAGAAAAATCAAAGTATATTTTGATATTATTTTTTTGTATATATAGTTACATAAGGAATAATATGAAACAGAGATTCGGTAAAAACTTATTTTTACGGGGAACAATGAAGTTACAAGGTGTGTTCGATTTGCTTCTATCAGTTTAAAGAAAGTTCGTCGTAAATTGAGTAGCAAATCCTATTTTATTTTTTAGCATAACAATATATTATTATTGATATTAACTTGAAATTTATTTAGAATTCATTTTATAATTAAAAAAAAGCAATAAATTATTCCTTTAATAACGCAATAATAATAAATGTGAATTGGTATTGAATTTAATATTCACGGCTTGAATCTCTAACAAAATTTTAATATATTTTTAAACAAGTTTTAACAGTTTATTTAAAAAGGTATTAAAATATTGTTTTTATAATAAACGCTCAATTTAAAATAAATAAAAGATGCTTTATGACATAAGCAATTGAAAGAAAATTGTGCAAGTGCAACCAAATTTTAAAAAAATGGTTTTCTAAGCTTTTGGAAATGTCTGGTTTTATACAGTCATGTTATTCTAGCCACAGTTCCATATGGTTATGACACAAAAAAGTTTAGGATAATCTAGGATATATATATATATATATATATATATATATATATTTTTTTTACCATATAAATGTGTGTGTGTGTGTGTGTGTGTGTGTGTGTGTGTGTGTGTGTGTGTATGTGTGTGTGTGTGTGCGTATGTCTGTGTGTATAGTGTATCAGTTAAAACATACTGTTGCTTGCTTTAATTTAATTTTTGCTAATAATTTTTCGTTGCTTCAGTTAAAACATATCGTTATATTTTTTTTGAAATAGTATTTATTTAGTCATTTAAACATGGAATTAAACATTAAAATAAATGATACGCTAAAAATATTATGAAAGTTTCAATGCAATAATATGCAATTTTTATAAATTATGCAGCAATTACATACGCCCGTATATAGTGACGGATCCCCCGCTGAATCCGTCACTGCCCGTATACATGCCCATTAAAGATCTTTAACTTTTAATAATTTACATTTCTTATAGAATATAAACAAAATACCTTGTAAAAGAGTAAAACTTAAAACTAATTTTTTTCTAGAAACAGTGAAACCAGTAATACTAAATAGGTCACCTCAGAAAAAAAGCATTTTTTTTTTAGGTACAAGCTGGTTCATCGTATATCCATTATATCAACAATCCATATAGAAAAATAATTTTTAAAATTAAGGAATTAATAAGAGACCAATTGCCTAACTAATAACAATGATCTGTTCCTCTTTTTACCTCATTTAACTAAATAAATCAAAATTTAAATTTTGACCTTAAAATTCAGTTTTCCAATAAAGCAAAAGAAACTTTATACCAAAATTTAAATCATATAAAAGTAGATGACAACAGCTATTTTTTTAACCAGTTTCAAGAACTTTTTTTTGTGAGCAAATGTCTCATTGTTAAAAACATTTTCAAAATATTTACCTAATCGATTAAAACGAACAAGCTAAGAATAGTAAAAACGCGTCTCAGCTTAGCGTTTAAATTTTAATAAAGACGAGTTTTACTAATATTTGTTGATTAATTCCTATACCGACGTTTAAAGTTGGAGACTTAATATGATATCAGACCGATCTCAGCAATACCTGTATTCTTAAAATTTGTAATTTTTTGAAGTGAAAGTAAATATTTGAGTATTCAAGAAAAAAACAACAACATTCGGATTAAGTTACTTTAATTGCGTGAAATGATTATTCAACAGATTCTAAAAAAACAAAGTAATTTTAAAAGCTGTAAACATCTTACACATTAGATGAAATAAAAACTTTAAATGTAATACATAGACAAATGCAGTGCATGCAAATCTTAGCTAGTTTTTATTTATTTTAGATTTTATTAAACACCCACTATACAAGTAAGGTAAATTAAGAGTTTCATAGAAGATAAATAAAAAAAATCTTGGAATTTCTTTTTTTTTTTACGTGATCATCTAGGAAATATTTTTTTCAAGAATATCCTTGAAGATAGTTCTTTGTTCTTTTGAGTTCCAGTACTCAACTGCACATTTTAGAGCTTGAAGCTCCGTATCAAAAATTAAATTTATAAGGCCGGTGATTTTTATTTTTTTATTTTTTTTAACTGTCTCCAGATTTAGTTCATGATTGTTGCACAAGCCTTTGATACTATCTAAAAAAGGTTGTGGGGCTGTTTTGTTTTTCAGCTGCAACTTTATAGTATCATATATCATTTTATTGTTCATCAGGCAAATAAATAAGTTTAACTTGTTTTGTTGTATAATAATTGATATATCTTTAATAAAAAGTAAGGTATGAATGTAATTTTTGCTATGTTTTGAAACGTTGAAGAGTGACTTAAATACTTTTCTTCCAACTATATCAAGCTTTTGCATTACTATTTTTTTATGTTCACACAGCTCAAGACCATAAGTTAGTGTTGGAACAGCTAAAGTTTTATATAACTGGACAATGGAGTTCAGGTGAGCAAAACGGATTCCTGATTGAATTAGGGTTTCGATTACCGTTCGGAAGTTAGATATTCGATGATTAATATTTGATTTATTAAGAGGCAAAAGGTGAACTTTTTATATCTCATGTAAAGCCTAGATAAATAAGTTTATCATGAAGTTTTATTTGTTGGTGGTTGAGAGTTATTGTGCAGTTTTTAATTTGGTTTTTTCCGGTGAGCGGGAACTCGGTTTTGTCAGCATTCAATTTTATGCAGTTTTTGTGTGTGTACATATTACATATGTTAATAACCTTTCGTAGGTTAGAGAGGGTGGAGCTAAGGAGTATAATGTCATCAGCATATGCTACAACACCCGTACAGTTTCCATTGATTGATGTACCTACGACGGTTTCGTTCTGTAAGGTTTCTAGTAGGTTTTGAATAAAAATGTTATTCAAATGAGGCGAGAGAATAGATTCCTTGCGTTAAATAGAAAGGATACGATTTGCAATCTAGATAAGAAACAGAAGCTGTTGCGTTAGTTCGCTAATGCAGCAGCCAGTATGCTTCTTTACTTTGTATATTTAACTGAACGCGTAGCAAGTCTCGCTCTCTTACGCTACCTTCGCTACGAGCTCAGCATTTGGCGCGATCCAAGTTTGCAATTGTAAATAACGAGACGTATCTTCAAGAAATATATATTAAAGTAATCTTATCTATGTAAATTAATGCTGGAGTCCCTTCCAAACTCTTTAGAAGCACTGCTTTCATACTATAATGACGATATGGTATTAACAATATACAGAGGAAGTTTTTTATCATTGTACAGTCTCACAAAAAGAATGTCCCAGTTGCAGCTGTCAAACGCTTTTTCAGCATCTAGGGAACAGAGATAGACAGGCGAGTTGTTGTTGTTGTAGTGTTTAATTGTTTCACTAATAACAAATTCAGCGTGTAGGGTTAAGCTATTTTTAGTGAAACCGAATTGAAAAGGATGAGTTTGTTTTATTTCTGAACAGATTAATAGGATAAGATATTCTATTAGTCTCGTAAAGATTGGAATAATGCTAATGGCGCGGTAGTTATTTGGATCAGTTAAGGATTTTTTATACGATTCAACGAGTGGTTTTGTAAGTGATGTAAACATTGATTTTGGGGTCTGTCCATGATTAATAGAAAAGTTAAAGAATTTTCTAAGCCATTCTGTTAGTGCTTCACTTTAAATGTTCAGCTGATATTCCGAAGGCGTCCTTGGATTTGTTTAATTTAAGGCGAGAAATAACCGTTTTTATATTTTCATCTGATATTATTACTTCATCGAATTTTATGCAAGGTGGAATTTTTAAATTTGTAGAGGTATACGTGATTGCTTTAGAGTTTAATCGATTTTCAAAACTGTAGGCAAATTCTTTCGTGATCGATTCTTTATCTTTTTTATTATTTATGGTGTAAATTTTCGAATTTGCATCTTTTTTTATATTTCTAAATTTTTTCCAAAAATATTTTGGATTTGGATTTTTTAACGTTTCAATTTTTATGTATTCTTTGTACAGGTTTTTGTTTTGAGCGTTTTTTACAGGATTGCGGAAAATTTTTCGTGCCATACGGTATCGAATAAAAATTTGCGAGTTTAAATCTTTAACGAACCCAGTTTCCCGCCTTTTTTAAAAATAAAATGAAAGAACATTTTTACTACGGTTTAACTCGGGTGTCCACTAGGATTTTGAATGCAATAGCGGTTTTTTCATGGATAAATATTGACTAAGTGCCTCAGATGCCGATTTTGTGATAACAGTATATACTTTGATAAGTTCTTCATCGTAATTGCCATCCGTAAAATTGTAAAAATTAAAATTAGTATTTAAGCGATTGTTATATAATTGTAAAAAATCATTGTTATTCCAGGCATAATTTGGAATGCTGAACTTGTCTGAGTTTTTATGACACTCATGTTTTGAGATAAAAAAAGGAATTACGAAACAATTTATTATTTTCCGAGCACATTACATTGTCTAACATTACCTCATTGAAATGCGGGATTCGGCTATCATTATAGGTCATGGTTTTCTCTGATCAACCTTATATGAACAATTTTTTAGGCTCGGGACTTTTTTGCTTCTTAATATACTTTTATACTTTTTTTCTCAAGAGTTCTAATCTCTTCGGTTTTTCTTTCATTTGAAAATAATTCGTTGTCCGAGTTTGAGGGGGATAAGGATATTTATAGACTGCTACAAATAATTTTTTTTTATTGTAATATTAAAATGTATAAAAGAGTTTGAATTGCAATTATTATCTGCCAGTATAAAATAACTAATTTTTTGATATTTTATAAACTCTTTACTTATTCTTTGCTCAATAAAATTGTACGGCATATTATTTACTGTAAAGCTTCAATAGTTTCAATAGGTTTTTTCACTTTCTATTGTTCACTTTCTATTGTTCACTTTCTATAGTTCTAAACTTTTAAATTACTTTTAAATTACCTTAATTACTTATTATTTAAATGTTTTAGTCAAAACGTCGAAAATAAATATCCGTCAAAAACAACAACACAAAGACCAAGTTGCAGCTAAAACTAGTTATTATTTATTTGTTTTAAATTATTTATTTTTATGGAGACAATCAAAACAGTTATATTATTTGATTATTAGAAAATTTCTAACTAATAGACGGTCTCATCATTAGACTATAAAACTAAATATTTTTACAATAAGTTATTATTTATTAGTTATTATTTAGTCTTGTTATTTTTTTTATTTTTTATTTATTAGTTATTATTGATTAGTTATTATCAACTCAACTTATTATCAAATTCGATGCAAATCATTACACAACTCATATGTTATCTAATTATTTGTGAATTAAATTAGACATAAATAAAAATGCACTTTCAATTTATAAAAAAGAGTAAACATTTAAAAAAGTAGATGTAAATGCTAATAAATTTAAAGCTTTTAAAATAGATTTAAAATGCCGGCTTTATTTACAAGTGTTGGTACGCGAAATCTTTTGACTAGTGTTGCAGAATCATTTTTGCTCGCGGATTTTTTTAACTTGTAACGCTAAACAAACTAAACACGGATTCAGATAAGTCATCTCTATTGATAATATGAAGGTCTTTCATTACAAAAGTTTTGTTTTACAAAAGTTTTTCTCTTTTAGCCTTTGTAAATTACTTTTAGTTTTGAAGATTGAACACATTCTCATTCGAAAAGTTGATGGGACACCATTTACACTTTGAATTTTGTAACGGTCTTTTTATTACTCATGTTGAAGCATAATTGTTCCTTACACACAAAAGACGATGTCAATATTGGTAAGATGCTTGAAGTAAATTTTATTATTTAGATTTTAGCATGAGGTTTCACAATATTACTAATAAGATGAAATAGTGCACGTGTTGAGACTGTAGTACCGCATCGAAGTGTCTTTTAATTTCTTAAAGAAATTACCTAGTATCTTCATATCAGGTTTCAGGTGTATGTTGAGGTAGACACCCAAAATCTCACACCCAAATAGGTTCAAATTTTCATACGCATAATGGTAGTTATTTTAACTTTTTCTGCTTTTGGTCAGCTTGAAGAACTCTTCCTGGTCAATAGTGTTCTTATTTAGGCGGTAGTTGTTGCTCTTTAAAGAAAACATATCTATTAACTTACTAATATGGGTAAAAACTATTGCACAGTAATGCAACTTAGGCGCCTGTCACACCTTTTTTGATAATGACCAAGCCTTTTAACTTTAGGTTTTACAGTAGAGTGACAAGTGGGCAGTTTAAAAATTGCAAGCTATTAATAAACTGCAGCTGAATTACATCAGGAGTCATACATTTTTTCACTGTGTTTAGGATACAGTTTATCTTTTAATATTCTGTGGGTTCGGCTATGCCGAGAGCTGACATAAGGTGCCATCATGTTCCATAAAAATTGTGGAACACTACTGGAATCTTAGTTTTGAGTGGATAGATACGCAGCCTAAAGTTGCATTTATTGCGGGCAGTACCTCAATATTTTCTAGTGATGTAACAGTGATTGTGAGCTTTATCTTCACTTAAAGGCAAACCACAGATATGATTATTAGTTGTTTCTACAAAAAATATTTTATCATCTTTATACACAATTGATTTTGCTGAATTATTCAATACCTTGTTTATCTCTACCAACTCAACTATTTGTAGACTTGTTAGGAAGTGTTGCAAAGCCTTCTAACTTCCATATAAAACAGGAACTTTAACTTCTCCAAATTTTATATAAAAGTAGTTGCATAAAACATGCTTTAAAATTTTGTGGGAGGAACGTTGCTGGAACATCTTTCACGGGTATGTTTAGCGCCTCCAATTTAGTATAACTGTTGTGATAGCTTTGCAAAACTTTTAAATTTAAATTTTCTGGCAACAAAGTCCGTTATGATTTTTCTTTAATGTCAAGGCAATCATTTTGATGGAATTTAAACTATACTTAGTCTATTATGGAAATTCCTCTATAAAAATTATTAAAAAATGTACATTTTATATTTTACTGGCGTTACACAAAAAACAAGGATTTGTTGATGCTGCATTTTCAATTCAAAAAATTATAGCGGCCAAACTTATTTTAAAAGCACAAGTTTTGTAAATCGCTTAGCTTCAAAATGTTATTCAGCCACATCTTTATCTAAGCAATACGCTTAGGTAAAGGTGTTTTACGCGTAGCGTGACACATGCCCATTAATTTGCCTAACACTTTTACCTTTTATTTTTAATTGCATTTCGACATGATCAAAATAGTAAAGGTCTATACTAGTTAACAATAAGATCCACTCAGTTCAAATCTTGAAATACCAAAAGAACTACAAAGTACTGAAATTACAAGTGTTGAGATTTTTTTTTGACTAAATTAACTTAAAAATTTGACTATTATGTGTTTATCACCCTCCATATACTGCCACCAATATTTTAAGAACCAAAGCTTTGTGCAAGTTAATTTATAAAAATACTAAAAGCAACTCTACATTTATCATTGCAGGTGACTTTACCCTACCACTCATAAACTAGTCAATCTCAGTTAGATCAGCTTGTATCTGATAATACTCGACATAATAAGCTCCTAGCTCTAATACCCAGGAAAAAAAGTTCTATAAAATTTTATTTAAACTTTTGAAACATATGGCCTATAGAAATTCTATAAAATTCTATAGAATTTCTATAGAGTTTCTGTTAACTTCTATGAAAATTCCTATTGAAATTTTTTTTCTACTTTTTTTTAATAAAAGAAAAAAAAGTTTTATAGCAATTTCTATGAAAATTAATAGACATTCTATAAAAATTCTAAAGAGTTTCTATAAGTTTCAAAAGTTTATAGAAAATTTTATAGAACTTTTTTTCCTGGGTACTAACCAACAACTCAAAAAGTGTTTTTAATGTAGAAACTAATGCTCCATTTACAAGCAGTTGCGACCACTGCATGATTATTTTCGGCTAGTTAAAATCGGATCCGTAAAAATATAGGTCTTTGTAAATCTATTCCGAATCTACTTTGGGCTAATACATAGCTTTATCAGCTATGCAAACATTTAATGGGCAAGTACTCAAACATCAAAGCTTAAAAAATTGTATAGTTTGCAAAAACATGCTTGCACAATTATTTACTAAAAGGATAGGCGTGAACACGCTAAACCCTTAATGAGTGATATGGAAATAATGAATGTGTTTGAAATAAATGTCTAACAGAATTTAATTTTCATGTATTGTTACAACTACATTATCTCTCCTATAAGCTTTAATAACAAGTTTGAATTTAATAAAAATGAAAACTATAATCTTAGAGCAAATATGTTAAACACATATAAACTGCCTCGGATAATAAACAATTATTCAGAATATAGCATTTCATATCGAGGTCCTAAAGTATGGAATACCTTTCAAAAAGGATTCAAAGGTACGGTAAATTCGTTAAGTTCATTCAAGTTTATAACAAAAAAAGAAATTTTTAAAAATTGAGAAACTTTTTTGGTTAATGTTACCACTCTACTTTTTGTTGTTGTTGTTGTTGTTGTTGTTGTTGTTGTTGTTGTTGTTGTTGTTGTTGTTATTGTTGTTGTTGTTGTTGTTGTTGTTGTTGTTGTTGTTGTTGTTGTTTAACAATCTTATTACGCATTTTATTACGATATTTATTACAATATTTAATTGAAATTTTATTAAGTATATATTTTACGAAATTTTATTACATATTACGTAATACGATATTTTATTGAAATTTTGTTAAAGGAGCTCTATGAAAAGATTGCGATGACGTACTGTCATCCTCATCTTCTTTGAGTCCCTATCTTTTTTTACTTACTTTTTTTTTTTATGAAGCACGAAGTTGTAAAATACTTATGTTATAAAACAGAAAAAAAAAAAAAACCCGAACTTTTCTCTACTTTTTCCTTATATGTCCTAGCTTTACGGATCCGTAAAATACGGGTCTTTACCAAACCTACCATTTTTATACATATATATTCCACACCGATTATTTATATACCTATTCTTTATTTACTTCAATATTATTTTGTAAAACAATTTATTCTAAAAAAAACATTAAGAGCAAAAAACTTAACGTGCGCACCTTTTCAACATACGTAGAGCTTATAAGAGACTTATAATTAGGTTTGTTTTTGTAATAAATGCATTTCATTCCCGACGGGCATTTGTTTTTAAAAGTTACGTTTTAAATGTATTTTAAATGTCTTTTAAACGTCTTCTTGACATTCTTGCGCAAAAAACGTTTAAAAGACATTTAAAATACATTTAGAACGTAACTTTTAAAAACAAATGCCCGTCGGGTTGATAGCCTAGTGGTTAAATACGCTGTCATCAGTGTTGTTTTAAGGGGTTTAAGACCTACCCTTAGCGTAATAAATTTTGAAGTTTTTTAAATCTTGCTTATATATTTATAGCAAAAAAATAACAATATAGCAAAAAAGATTTCTAAAATTTAAAATTTTCAAGTTTTCTCATTTTATAGATATATTATACGCGATTAATCCATATAATACCTGCAAACTAAACATGTGCCATAGACGTTTCACATACAGACGTTTGTACAAACGTCATGTTTAGTTTGCAGGTATTATATGGATTAATCGCGTATAATATATCTATAAAATGAGAAAACTTGAAATTTTTAAATTTTAGAAATCTTTTTTGCTATATTGTTATTTTTTTGCTATAAATACGTACAATTTGCTATAAATACGTACAATTGTACGTAATGCTATACAAATGTAACTGAGAAGATCTTAAACCAGTAAAACATAAAAAAGTTCATTCTTATGATTATGATTAAAAACTTTTTTTGCTTTAACTTTTAAGCGTTTCCTTTTTGCATTTATTTTACTATTTCTGATTAATTTTAATTATGTTGCATACAGTTGCACAAAAACATATAAAATTGGCACAGATATATTATTTCATGGATAAGAGTTTGTATTTATTACAATAGTAATAAATAAATAGTTTTTGTTTTTAGTAGAATATATCACATAAAAATATATTCCACATATCTTTAATAGAAGAAGTTTTTTTGAAAAATTTAATAAAAACTTATTTCTAGTTTGTTTTTCTAGTTTTTTGTCACGTACGCAAAAAAAATTGTGACTTGAGATTTACGAAAAAGCCGCGTCTATTATTTTTAATGACGTAATTTTAGTAATCAAGAGATGGGCAAATCTAAAATTGAAGTTTCAAGTTTTCTACTTAGATGAGATAAAATGTTTCGTGTTTTTTTAATCTCGTCAATTTTGTAAAATATAATAACATAGGGAAGAGTTGCTATAATTGGAACAACGCCTTAATTGGAACATTGCATTTATTTTTGAAAATTGCATTTATTTTTGAAAAAAAAATAAATTATGGCCATATTTTGCATTCTTTAGTAAAACGCCTTATTTTCAACGTTTTGACACATTTTAAAAGTTATTTCTCAAAAAATGCATGCCCACCATTGATTTAAAGTTTTTTTGCGTCATTTTTTTTCGATTATCTTATTATGTGTTTACGCTATATTGATTGCGCTGGGTAAACTATACTGCTATGGTTATACGCTTTTTTGTGTTTAAATCGATGGGATTTAAAATGCAAAATAACAATATAAACTTATCTTATAAATTGCTGCAGGGATAATATTTCAGCGATATAACAAAATAGTCCAAAGTTTCCTTGATTGGAACTACAACTTTTTTCTTCCTCAATCAGTATTAAAATCAAAGGGTTGTAGAAATAGTTCAAGTGCAATTAAAAATACTTAATAACAATTAAAAACTTTAAAAATGTTACTTCATTTAGTGATTTTTAATTAATAAATTAAGAGAACGACATGATAGTTTAAGGTCTAACACAAGTTTTTGTTTGTATGCTTTCAGTTTGTCATGGTAATATTAATCCTATTATAAATTTTGAATGAACTATTTAAATCTATACTGTAAATATAAAAATCATTTTTAATCAATTTTCGTTAATTTTACTGAGTTTTTTTTTTTTTTACATAAAACAACCTGTTCTGATTAAGAAATCAAAGTGTTCCAATTTAGGAAATCAGTTGTCTTGATTGGAACAAAATGGTAGCTTTGCAAAAACAAAATAATTTCCAATAACAGTGCAACCAATTAAGCCAAATTATGATCAAAAGTATAGTAGGGTTGTCGGTTTGTATTAATCAAATCATAAATGTTTTCATAGTTAAACCATCTTTGGTTAATAAATATTTATTCCTAAAGTGGTTCTATTAAGGCAACTCTCCCCTACATTTAAAGTAACAAAACCAAACAGCTTGAGCAAAAAAGACTTGTAATTATTAGAAAGTTTACTTACGTTATGTAAGTGAATTTTATTACATTTTATAAACAATATATATATATATAAACAAGTAACATATTTGTTTGTATATATTGTTTATATAGGGATGGTTAAGCCTATACAATAAAGTTGAAAAAAAATTAGTTTATATAAAATATCTTAGTTTATATTTATATAATGTTTCTTTGCAAACACCAATATACTATACTTAAAATTTTTAAGTTTTACTGAACTAAATTTAACTAATGAGCTTTAACTTTCACGGAATTGCAATTACTTTTAATTTTTTTGGTTTAGTGGCTTTTGATAAGAGCTTTTAAATTTTGCGTCTAATTCATTTCAATATATTCGCTGTATCATCCTCATAATTAGAGTAAAAAGATGTAGCAAAAAAACTTTTAATTGTCTAAAGAAAGTTTTAGAGTTTTTTTGTAATTACAGGTTGTTGCTTTTTTGCAAATTATTTGTAAATATTTAAACTCATCTATTTCCGCACACGCTCCAGTTTATTGCATTAGAAAAAATAACTTCAAACCTCTAGCCATTCGGAAATTAGCCTTCGAAAAACACACTCTTTTTAAAGAACGCAAAAGAACTGGTAATATATAAAATTTTCATATAAAATATAAGATTTGTTCTTTGTACACGATACAGAAATAAATAAACATTGTTAAGATACAGAAATAAATAAATATTGTATTCAGAGAGAAAGATTTAGTCAATAAAGCTAATATTGCCCAGTTTTATTCTTTTGTAAAAGCAAAACCAAATGCTGTTGTTCTGTTGCACCACATTACGATCAGATGGTGATCTTATTCTTTTGTAAAAGCAAAACTAAATGCTGTTGTTCTGTTGCACCACATTACGATCAGATAGTTCTTTTATCACAGATGACTGTGAATCACATCTTTTAAACAATTTTTTTAGTTCTGTTATTGTCACAGTCAATGGTTTTACACCTGTCTTAGATTTGCCAACACACTTAAGCTCTGTAAATAATTTAATATTTCCGTGCAGCTCTATAGTTTCACCACTGCAAAATCTTTGAGCTCCTCCAAATCATCTGATGGATACCCATCAATACTTCATCAATCGGAAATACCACTGCTATTCCTTTTTCCATACTATTCGAATCGACAATGTCAATAAATGCCATAACCTTTATCTGGAAAACCGCATTAGTGTGCCCCATCTTTAAGAAAGGAACCCATCATTGACCAAAAACTATAGACCTATTTCTATGACGTGCATTGTTTGTAAAGTCATGGAGTCAATTATTGCAGAATGCATTACAAATTACTTACTAGTCAATAACCTTATTAACGCTCATCAACATTTTAAAGCGTAGGTCCACCTGTACACAGATGTTGACAATCTTAAATGAGTGGACCACTGCTGCTAGTAATAAAAAGATAGTAAATTTTGTATATACAGACTTTAAGAAAGCTTTGATTCTGTGAATCACTGTAAGTTACTGTTCAAATTGCATTGTTATGGTATGAATTGTAAGCTGGATTACAAATTTTTTAACAAATCGTTTTCAATGTGTCTGCGTTGGTAACTCGTGTTCAAACAAAATTCTTGTAAAGAGAGGAATACCTCAAAGGACTGTTTTGGGACCCATCTTATTTTTAGTTTTTATAAACAATGTAATTTTATGTATTGATGGTGATTGCAGCATTAAGTTATTTGCTGATAACAGCAAGTTATATTAACCAAGCAATGATGGAAACAACATACACCTTAACAATACCTTAAAAATGTTTTCAGATTGGTCAAAAGTTTGTCAACTTAATATAGCAACCAAAAATGTTTTGATTTACGCTATGGAAACAGTTCTTTACCATTAAATTTATACTCAATGAACATTGGTACACCTATTAAATCTATTAATTTAATTCAAGATATTGGTATAGTCGCATCTTCGGATATGAAGTTTTCTAAGCACTGTTCTTTGATTGCAAGACACATTCTTGTTCCTACTTACTTTCAAAATCCTTTAACAGTAATAATTTCAAGTTTCTGATTAAAGCCTATACAGTTTATGTTCAACCTATCATAGAATCTTGTACCTCTGTGTGGAACCCCCATCTTTTAGAAGATGTTCGTCGGTTAGAAAAGGTTCAGAAATCTTTTACTAGAAGTTTCTGTAAAAGATATTGCATTCCTTATAAAGATTATTCTTCAAGACTCAATTTAGAATCTCTTGAATGCCGTAGAATTAAATTTGATCTTGCAATGACCTATAAAATTATACACAATCTTGTCGATCTACCTTTTTCGGAGTTATTCACATTTGCTTCTTCTTACTACCCTATAAGATGTCATGCGCAAAAACTTAATTCACGTATTAAATGTAAAAATAATCTACTGTAAAAAAATTGTCAAGATATAAAATTTTCTACTTGACTATATTGTTTACTCTTCCACTTTGATTTGAACAAAGACAAAGGTCTTTGTTCAAATCAAATTTTAAAAACTACAATGCTCAAACACCATTGGACGCTATTTTAACTAGTTTTTTTTTTTTCGGTGTTACTTAAGAGTAATTTTGATATTACCTTTATCACTTTTTTGTGTTTCTTATTTTTAAAAGCAAATAAATCAGAAAATAAAAAAAATATTTTTTTCTTAACCAAAAACTTTTTTTTTACTTTATATTATCCCAAACATTTTGTAATATTTAGAAATACTTCAAAAAATCCAACTTCAGCATCACTTTCAATCTTGTCAATAGCATGCAATCTGATGCAATCAATCATAATAGCATGCAATCTGATGCAATCAATCATAATAGCATGCAATCTTGTGATAATTTTCTCTCCTTTATTACTGTCTCAACACGTACTTTGTTATTTTGCAATAAACCAATTGTCTGGAATATTTTTCAAAATTGATTTTTGTTACTCAATCATTCAAATATCTTCTTCACCTAACTTTTTTCTTACATTGCTTTAATCTGTCTGTATTCTTTCTACTTCTTAATTTTGTAAGACATGGCCTACTTTATTTATACGGCCAGATATTTTGCATTTTGAAGAAAAAAATAGAAGGCCAGTTTTTAAAATCGTAATGTTTCAAAAACTTAATACGTTTTGAATAATTTCAAAATTATTTTACTTTCTAAATTTAAAAAGTCCACAAAAGTAGTATATATTCATAATTTTAGATATTAAACGAACATTTATTAAGAAATAAATAAATCAAGAGTCTTTATTTTAAAATTTAGAATTAGTAAAACAATGTAAGAAACAGGAACAGTTATAAAAAATATTAAAATGCTTTTCTTTTTTCATTAAACAAAGAAATAATTATATTATATATAATTTATTAAATTTTCATAAATTTTCTCTTTTTAAAAGATTTTACATGATCAACAGCTACTTCGCTGGTAGAGAAGTAATTCTTTTATTATTAAGAAAAATGTTGACAACAATTCTTCCAGCAAGTTTTATCCCAGTTTTCTCATGCATGGGGCAAGAATAAGTATGAAAAGAGTCATAAAAGTGGTTTAACAAGTTTTCCAAAGCTTGTCGAGCATGTAAACTAAATTTCTTTATTTTGTTATAAGAGTAGTCAATCATAGCAAAGGGTGTGCAAATATAATCCAAAAGTGATGGTGAAGGAATAGTGAGACCACCCCTAGTGAGACCACCCCTAGAAATAATTGTTAAATAAGTATGATCAGGATTGCTTTCATCAATATTGACACAACATAAAAAATCTTTACAGCATGTACAAAAACATTTTTTAAGTTTCTTTGCTATATAACCAGCAATATGAGCACCCTACTTTCTGGTGCAAGTGTCATGATTTCTGGAGGACAGTGAGCTTTATCAATATTAAGAAGAAAGTTTTTCAAGTCTGTTAAGTTATTTTCTGACTCAAGAGGCACTTTCAAACTATCATCAAAGTTAATACTTTCTTTAACTATACTTTTAATTTTTAATATTTTTTTCAGAAATAGTGACATCTTTTAAACCCACCAAAAATCTTTCACCGCTCATTTGTCTATATTGTCTAAATCTCCTTTCTAAAGGGTCACTTTGAAACCTCGCTCTTAAAACAAAGTGATATCCATCATTAAGCAAATCCTCGATTAATGAGGCATGACTATTAAGTGTTCTTATTAGTGCTGCAGCTATCTGAACACTTAAAGTAAACTTCTCACAATTTGGTATTTTTTGTGATTGCCGAACTTCAATCCAATGTGCCATTTCCCTAAGAAATTCAGATTTTTTATCACCAGAAACGACTGCATTACCTAAAATATTACATGTTACATACTGACATTTAGAATTTGATAAAACCCACCACTTGTTAAATAATATAAGAAAATCTACACTACTTTTAAGATCAAAAAAATATGAGTGAATCGCTGCAGATGTAGTTTCATCAAAAATTGCAAGTGCTAACGAAACATTTTGTTTAAAATTGCCAGGATGTAACACTTTCATTGTTATTTTCGGTGCTTTACCCAAACCAGCATCAAAGCGAGGTCTTTTTCATAAATATTGTGGAAGGTACTCCATTTAATTTCTCCCCCACAAACAATTATAGGATCTTTAAATCAATTAAAGTTAAAATCTGGAAATAAAAATCTTTTGCAATTTAACAAATTATTTCTGATGTTTTTAATAAGATGTACAACATCAAAACATAGGAAAATTTTTTTAGATTGAAAATAAAAAACAAATCTTTGGCTTGTTAATTCGATGCATATATTCTAACTTTAAACGTTTTGCACAACTTAAAGCATCAATATTTCCACTAGTTAGTTTTTTAAGTAATGATAATGATGGTAAAGACAATTCTCCACGCAAAAGTTGGTATGACTGCAATATCAGTGAATACCTTATAATATTGGCTGAATAATATCAGTGAATACCTTAAAATATTAGCTAAAAAAATTTTTCATATATTTAATTTGCTGTAATTCAGTCAATACAGATGAAAATTGTTTGGCTTGTGATTTAATGTAGTTAGGAAAATTATGAAGCATACTTTTACAAGATAAACGACAATCTCTTCCTTGACGAAACCACTGAGGCAATGGCAGAGGTGAACCTTTGTAAAATAGTTTAACATGCATCTCATTGTTTAAACGAATGCACTCAGTAACTTCTTGAATAGATAAAGTACTATGACTCAATTTATAAAAAATTACATGATCATCATACTTCAAGAATGAAAAACCATCTGGAGCAAAACTTCCAGTAATATCGTTAAAGCTATTAATCAAATCATTCAATAAAAACTGTTCATATTGATCTGGCTGAAATATTCTTTTAGTTGGTGATTTTCTTAATGAATTAGAAGATTTTATAAGTTGTGATGAATCTTCTTCAGTCAAATCTGTGCAGTCAATAATAGTTGGAACAGGCTTTAGTTTTTTTATTAATCTAAAACGTTGATTCTTGTTACTAGGTGCGTGACATGAAATTTTTAAATTAATCAAACAATAGATTGTTATATATTGTTGGAAAGGTCTTTAATTCAGTATTTTAAAGGTAAAAAAATTATCAAAATTTAACAATTCTAAAAAAAGTTATGGCATTTTTAGTAATGATTTTTTGATATTTAGATTTCTTAAAGAAACTGTTATCAAATTTTAAGTTTTTTTAACTTAAAACGTCATAACTTTGTCAATTCTTATCAAAATATCTACAACTTGGTATCAAAAGAAAGGTCTTACAGAGGGCAATATCTATATACAAAGTATGTATGTAAAGGGCGCTAGAGGGGCGTCTAGAAACACTTTGATATGTTAAAAAATATCAATTTTTGTAAAGAAAATATCAAAATTTGTATTTTTTTAAATATTCAACAGGGTACTATCAAATATAATTTAGATACTTTAGGTTAACAGGCTAGAAGTTTTTTGAGTGCACCCATTATAGCTGTAGCTGCACCCTTTAACCTAACTTCAAGGTCATTACTTTGTATTTCCATACCTAAATGCATACATTTTAACATCAAAAGAAAGAATTTCAGGAATAGACGCGCAAAGAGGGCACAAAAGAGTACTATTTTGAAGCTCTCCACCCCTTACACCTAGTTATGGTGGGTTAAAACTCAAATATCTTTTTGTAAAAATGTTATTTATATGAAACACAAATTTTACATAAAAAAAACAAACTCATAACTATATACAAAAACTTAATATACAAAAAGACTATATACAAATATAAACATAATCAATATACACATACACACTATACATACACCTATTAATAGGTGTATATAGATTCACTAAAAAGTTAATCTGCATTCACTTATTAATAAGTATACGTATAGTTGTTGAAAACGTCACCATTCCTGATTTATCTGCCGTCCCTTCTGCCATCAGGAGGTTTTAATTTTAGAATTGGCTAATTCTAAAATTAAAATGAAATATTTTAACCAATTTGAAAAAAAATAATTTTTTGTGTGAGTTTTTTAAGATTTTGTATTTTTGCCCTTAAAGCTTTAATTATTTTTTCTTTTCTTTTAACATTTTGTCTTAGAACACGTAATTGTTTTGGCATGCTTTTTAATTCAGCTTTTAATAGTGCTATCTTGCTCCGACGTTCTTTGTAAGAGTTAGCTAACCAAGAAGACAAGTAAGATAACCTACCTTTTAGTTATTGTTTTATTCACAAGATGCTTAATTTCTCTCTAAATATATGTTTAGTTATATCTAGTTGAATCAGATAAAACATTCATATTAGCATATGAAACATCTGAGGAGCCTGATGATAATACAATGTTAGACAAACTTGATATATGGCTTAAAAAAGGTTTATTGCAAAAGTCAACAAAAAAATAATATATTTAAATCATGGTAAATAGAATGATATTACAATTGCTAACTACATTGGGACTATTTAGTACAATTAAATAATCTATATCCAACATCATTATTGTTATTATTAGTACATTCTACCCCTCCTCACTGGAAGTGTACTGCATTATTGAAGTTAAAACAGTTATCTATTTGGAATATAGTATTAAGGTGCCTGAGTAGGCTTTTTTTTCAATGAAACTTAGTAGGTAGTAAGAAAAAAGGTTTTTAAGGGTGAGAGAATATATTAGAAAAATGAACAAGCATTCCTTCAATATATACTTGATGTCCAAACAACAACAAATTTTTACCCAATTGGAGTATAGTTTTATGGTGCCTGAGTATGCTTTTTTTTTCGATAAAATTTGGCAGGTAGTAAGAAAAATGTTTTTAAAGTTGACAGAATATATTAGAAAAATAAACCAGCATTTCTTCGATATATAATTGATGTCCAAACAACAACAAATTTTTACCTATTTGGAGTATAGTTTTATGGTGCCTGAGTATGCTTTTTTTTCGATGAAATTTAGCAGGAAGTAAGAAAAATAGTTTTTAAAGTTGAGATAATATATTAGAAAAATGAACCAGCATTCCTTCGATATATACTTGATGTCCAAAAAACAAGCAAATTTTTAACAACAATAAATTCATAATAAATAAAATTTTAACTCAAAGAAATTCATGCAAAATTAAAGTTCCATAATTCTATTATTCAAAAAATATCTATGTTGATACATATTATTAAAAAAAATATTTCTAAAAAATAACAGAGCAAAACAAGTTCATACCATGCACCTTTTCAACTAACTTGAAAAAGCGTGTAACAGAATTTGGCCCAAAAAACGGCTCCGTAAAATTTACGCGTACCTATTGTTACCTTTCTTATAATTTTTTTTTTTCAAAATGTTTGATGCATATAACGGAAGAATCAGTAGGTGTCCAATCTTTTCTATTTACAAATTTAATTCAATTTTTTTTTAACTCTTCATTTTTTGAAAACGAAAATACTATTGCAGATACTTCATCATAATTATGATAATTTGAACGACAATTTACAACGCAACATTTGTTAATCATCTTTTTGAACATACAAAGCTGCTTTCTTAAAAACACATTTCGAGTAAACTAGCCTTCAATTTTTTTCTTCAAAATGCAAAATATCCGGCCGTATGATGTATGATGCAAAATATCCGGCCGTATGATGTATGATGCAAAATATCCGACCGTATAAATAAAGTAGGCGATGAGTAAGAGCTTTGGCTAAAATCCATTACTCTAAGTCCTCAAGCGTTTTTAAATTCATTTTTATTATCGAGAATACTCACTGGAGAAATTGCTTTAGCAGAGCTTTTTAGTTGTTCAAGTACAAGTGCTTTACATTTGCCTGCAACCGTGATTTTCCGTCTTTTCTCTATAAACTTTGTAAAAATACTTTTGGGTACTAAACCTCGGCACCTTGTGTATCCTAATATAAAAAAATTTACATCCAGACTTTAAGTTTTTATATTTCAGATTTTTTTTATAAACTTTATTTTTAAGTTTGAAATATTAAATAAAGAGTAAAAGGTTTATTTTCCAGTTTCTCTGTCTATTTCTTTGTTCTCTTTTTGTTTTGACAAAGAAAGAATCTTGGTTCAATAACAACTTTGCACCATTTTTTTACTTTTATTGTTCCATGTTATAATAGATTTACTTGTTCCAGCTTGATTTTTTCTCTTTTTAAGATGTTGATCCTGCAGTATTTGCAGTTTCAAAGATGTCAAAAACATAAAATGAATACTTTCTAGTAAAAATACTAATTTTTGGTAACAAACTGATTTCATTTCTTAAACTAAATGATTTTGAAATAAACATATAATACAAGGTGCATAGGAAGAAGCTCTGAGACCTTGCAACACATCCCTAGAAATTTTTTATCAGAAGACACTTCCTTATTTCAAAAATATAAAAACAACTTAATTCACCGGGGGCCTATGGAGAAATCACGTATTTCAGACGAGTGCCTAATAATTTTGTTGTTCAAGATAGGTCACTAAGAACTATGTGGCATACTCAAACTTTTATTATGTTAATACTGGTATCAAATGAGGATGAATTGCAAAAAGTTTAGGTAATTGGAGCTAACCCAACACCGTCCCAAACCCGAATTGCCTAGAACTACGTTTCCTAAGATAATAATTTTTTTTTAAGTTCTATTATAAATTAGACCAAAATTTATCGACAGATTTTAATTTTCATCAAAAAATATCTTTTCGTTTAAGATTTATGACCATAAGAAGTTTAAAATTCCACAAATTTAATCCTTAAAATAACTTTGAATAGTCGTAACTTTTAAATTAGAAATTTTTTTTTTTGATGAAATTAAAAATCTTTCGATGAAATGTGATCTAGTTTAATATAACAAAAACGTTTCCTAAGACAATAAAATTTTTTTTTAAGTTCTATTATAAATTAGATCAAAATTCATCGAAAGATTTTTAATTTCATCAAAAAAAAATGTCTAGTTTAAAAGTTACGACCATTCAAAGTAATTTCAGTGGGTAAATTTGTGGAATTTTAAACTTCTTATGGTCATAAATCTTAATCGAAAAGATATTTTTTGATGAAACTTAAAATCTGTCGATAAATTTTGGTCTAATTTATTATTAACTATTTAAAAATGCCTATATAGGTCCACGGCGAATCCATTAAAACAACTTTTGCTGGGTTGCTATTCCAATGAATTTAGTTTAAAATACTATAAGAAAAAACATTTTTCTCCACACTTAGGACAGTGGGACCCAAATTTTCTGCTTATTATCTCAGCAAACATTGTTTAATGTGGACCTAAATAGAAATATTTTAGCGTTTATTGTAGTTTTTCTAATTGTATTTTTAGTGGACCATTAGTGGCAGCCGCTGTAAATGGCAAGCTGATAACTTTCCAACGACTTTCCGGCTAATCATTTTTGGTGACTACCGTTAATGATCCACTAAGAAACCAATGAGCAAAACTTTAGTGATCAGCTATATAGGTCCAGCTATAGAATGTTTGTTAGGTATTGTTTCTGGGCTCCGATAACTTTAATTTTTGTAAAATATTCTTATTTGACATCAATACTAATATTGAAAAATTCTAAGTTTGCACCATCTCTTACCTATTAGTTACCTATTACGAACACCAAAAATCTATGACCTCCCTGTTTAATCAACTTTTTTGGTATAAGACGTCAAAAATTTTCTTTTTCGCCGCCACTGTTGTCAAAAAAAAAAGAGCGTTTAACCAACTGTATCTGAAATCTCTGAAATGGAATCTCTGATAACTTTATTAAATTACAAAAATTACTAACTTAACAAAAAAAAAAAGTTACATAGTAACTTTTTTATTTTGTTTTTTTTTGACAACAATAGCGGCAAAAAAAACAAATTTACGAGTTTTTTTTTTAATTTTTATTGCAAATTTTTTAATTGCTAACTAAAAAATCATGCAGATAAAGAAATATGATATAATAAACCTTCTGATAAAATATTATTGTTCAATGGCAGACAAATGTGTAAAAGCAATGGATTTTTAAAACGCTTGTTATATTTGCCTTATTTCCCCCAACGAATTTAAAAATTTTTCAGTTAACTAAAATCTCACGGTGACATCTATTTATATTGGAGTTACATATAAAAACATTTAAGATAATCAAAAACATAATAAAATACATAAAGAATGCAAAAGTATTTTATGGGTTTTTGAACATATTTTACGTAAAAAATGTAAAAAAAGAACGTAAAGATTAAACTTAGTGACAGGTCGAATATGGTAGCAAAAACTTTCTCAAACAGTAAAAAAAACTATAATTAAAGAGTGAAGTCGTTTTTTAACGCCTTTTTAAATAACCCCGACATTGGGGCAATTTAGATATAAATCGTTTTGCATCGAAATTTAATATCTTTTAATAAATCGTTTTGCATCAAAGTTCGATATCTTCATAAATTAAAAAAGAATGAAATTTAATTTTATCATATTAAATTTTTTTAACGTGTCTTTTCTTATAAAATCACTGTACCCTTTATTTGGAAAAATAAATCTTATTCCTTTTCTACTAAGGTTAACTTTAAAAAATTTGACCCAATAGATGCTACATTCAATAGATGCTACATTCAATAGATGCTACATTCAACTACTTTTATGATAACAATCGAGTGTGAATTTTGGAAATGATTTTTTACAATAACAGTTTCACCAACATACTTTATAATATAACAATATAATAGCAATATACTTTAACTTCTTTATAATTTTTTAGCTTTTCTGAGCTTCTAACAATACCTTTAGAAATGCTATTGAATGACGATCTTGCACTTTTATTTGGAGGCATAAAAAATTCTTTACTAGTACCAGCTATCTCTCCTATAATATCAAAGAAAGCAGTTACATTTTCTAAATTTTTTTCTCACTCAAAATTTGATTTTTTTTTTACTTTCTTTGGACTAACTAGAGTTATTTGAAATATGATATCTTGAGCACAAATTCCTTTACCTGGTGATACATTGAATCGTTTACGTCTAGAAACTTTTGTATAAGTTTTTTTGCAATTATCATGTCGCATATCTTTTAGCTTGTCTAATACTATATTGGATGTGTTGAGCTTCATTGTTTTGCTCTCAACATTTGACTCTGGTCTTGATTTTGGACAGTCTTTATTCAAAGGATATATGCCCGACTTTTTGAAACCAGAAATATAGATATTTTATAGATATTGTCTTGTGACATTTTTTCCATTAACTGAGACAAAAGATGAAGAAAAGCTAATTTTGGTAAAGTTTTCTGTCTCCTTCCAGTTAGTAAGGATCAACCTCAAATAATGCTTTAAGGGAGCAAAAAAAGCAACATCTAATGGTTGCAGGAGATAAGAGGTTTTAGGTGGAAGACATGTGAACATGATATCATATTCTTCACAGGCATGTAGCACATTTTTTGAGAAATGTGAAGATAAGTTGTCACCAATTACAATTTTATTTCCTTCTTTGTATTCTATATATAGAATGATTATTTTAAAAAACCAAACTTCAAAGCAAAAAGTATAAAACTATCCACTTTTACTTCGGTTATAAACAGTTTTATCAGTTCCAGCTTCTATCCAAGTATCCCACAAATGTTCTGATTTATAAACAACATAAATGGGTAAAACAGTACCAGTAGTAGTTCCGGCAAACATTAAACTTGTTAAGTTTTTAGAACTGTTTAAAACTCTTTCTGGGTACTTAGTACCTCGTTTAAATATATATTTTTTGGCTCCAGGATTATTACTCAAGTTTGTCTTGTTATAGTTGATGAGGCAGTCAGGTGAAACATTTGTTATATTTATTTTAAGATTGTATATATATATATATATATATATATATATATATATATATATATATATATATATATATATATATATATATATATATATATACATATATATATATATACATATATATATATATACATATATATATATATATATATATATATATATATATATATATATATATATATATATATATATATATGTATATATATATATATATATATATATATATATATGTATATATATATATATATATGTATATATATATATATATATATATATATATATATATATATATATATATATATATATATATATATATATATATATATAAATATATATATATAAATATATATATATATACATATATATAAATATATACATATATATATATATATATATATATATATATATATATACATATATATATATATATACATATATATATATACATATATATATATATATATATATATATATATATATATATATATATATATATATATATATATATATATATATATATATATATATATATATATATATATATATATATATATATATATATATATACATATACAATACAAATTATAAATTTTACTTTCACAATAAAAAGACAGCATTTAAGTTTTTTAAAAATTTGCAAATAACCCCTATACCCTTTCCAAATAGCCCCTATGTATGAATCTCAAAATATTTTATGAAAAATTTTACTATATTTTAAATGCAATAATAAATTTAAACTGTTGGATTAATATATATTTTGATTAAATGGTCTTTAAATTCTTTCCGTTTCTTTATTTATTGCTTAGAAATAAAGTTTGTCATGTATTTATTCATAATTAAAAAACGTGGTTGTTTTAGTAGCAAGTTTTAACGCAATTCGGATAAATACAACCTCAATAACCATGGTAACAACAATTTAATTTTGGCAACAGACGAGTAGTTTAATTAAAATATTGAAAACATTCCTAATCCAAAAACTATTTGTAGAGCAAATAATTTAAGCAAAAAAGTAATAACTTCCAAATAACCGTTTACCTTCCAAATAGCCCCGATTTACGGTGTTTGAAATAACGCAATCTCAAAATAAATAATACTAATGAATTAACAATTAGACTAAAATAAGAAACGTGGTCAATCGTATAAAGATTTCAGGACATTATCAAAGATTCAATAGTGTCGTAGCTAAGATGTTTAAAAAAGAAGCAAAAACTCTACAATAAATTTCTAAAAAAAAAAAAGGAGCACTGATAATGAAAAAACATACAAAAACTATATATAAGGAGGGAAGTGTGAACTTCCTTTCAAATGCTCTTCTGCAGTTCGCTGTTATAAGACCGTAAGGACTTCTTGACCTAAAATAAAAATAATAATAATAAATATATTCACCAAAGTCTTAATAAAATTTCTAAAAATAAATACTACAATAATCAAATTATTAAATAATAAAATTTTATACTTTAACAATGTGCGGCCTTGACGCAATTGTTAGAGTTCTGGTTCAGAACCACGAGGTCCGAGGTTTGACGCCTATTAAGCGCCATTGGTAAGATGAGAGGCGTGAACTTCCTAGTTAAATGCTCTTCCGTGGCGCTCTGTAATAAGACCTTATGGACTTCTGGGATCACCTTAGTAACCACAATAATAATAAAACCAAAAAATTTAGCCACAAATATTTTGAAGAAGCTTTTTCCTCTTTACAAAAAAAAGGACCTGGTTTTGATAAAATATCTTGTGATATAGTTACTGCGAACAAAATTAGTCTAAGAAGACCTCTAAACAATATATTAAAGCTTTCAATAATTTCTGAGATTTTTCCTGATGAACTTCATTTAACAAAAGTAATTCTTATCTGCAAATTTGATGATCATTAGGATTTTATCAACAATTGACCTATATCAATACTTTATGTATTTTCAAAACTCTTTGCACGTGTAATTTATAATAGATCTATAATCACTTCAATAAACAATTAAAAACACGTTAATTTACTCAAATCAATTTGAATTTCAAAAAACCATTCAACTGAGCATGCAATCATTCAAATGGTCAACCAAATAACTGATAAATTTAAACAAAAAAAAATTTACTTTAGGAGTATTGATTGCCTTATCAAAAGCATTCAATACAGTGGTCCTCAGCTTTCTTTCGATAAAATAAAGCACTACGGTATAGTTAATAAAGCACTACGGTATAGTTAATAAAACTTATTATTTGATTAAAAGCTATTTTACCAGTAAAAATTTTTTTTTTTAAACTCTTCTCAGATATAACCTTATGCCAACTATAAAAAAGCAACAAGAGTAACTAAAATATCATCAACATTACTAGATAACGTAATAACTTACAATTTTCACAATAGCCGTTATGAAACGACTGCTTGAAGAAATAAAAATTCAAAACTTATTATTATAAAATTACAGATAATAATTATGAATATAAGTAAAAATACTGAAGAAATTATTAAAAAAATGCTTGAAGAGCAGAAAAATATTATATTAATGGAGACCGAAAGACTTCTCAAAGAACAAGAAAAAAACTTCGCAAAAATAACAAGCGCAAATATGAAGATTTTTACTGAAAGGTTGGATAAATTAGAACTCGATCTATCTACAAACAAAATAAAAACTTCTAATATCGAAAAGGACGTAGAAGAAATAAAAGAGAGTCTTAACTTCCAAGAAGAGTTAACTAAACAAAAGATTGCAGAAATAAATAAACGGACAGAAAGTGAAATTAAACATCTTTATGAGCAGAAACGTTTTGAATCTATAAAAGAAACAAATGCCATTAAAAACATAAGTGAGAAACTGGTTGATCTCGAAAATCGTTCACGAAGAAACAACCTGAGGATTGAAGGTGTAAATGAATTACCTGGTGAAACCTGGAATGACTGTGAAAAAATTGTGAAAGATATTTTTTCAAAAAAATTAAAAATCCCGAACGAAATAATAATTGAACGAGCTCATCGTTCAGGTCCAAAAAAAGTAGGCAAACACCGAACAATCTTCATAAAACTGTTAAATTACAACGATAAAAAAAGAATTCTCTTTAATAGTAAAAATTTACGTGGAACTGGTATTTTTATCAACGAAGATTTTGCTAAAGAAACAATCGAAACGCGAAAAAGACTCTGGGGTGAAGTATTAAACTTACGTAAAGAAGGTAAGTATGCTATTTTAAAGTTCGATAAGATCTATTGCAGAGAACTCAACAAATAAGTTTTTATCAAAAGAAACCCTTCTATAGATACACTTGTTAAAAATGAGCGGCGTTAATAATTTTGAAAACCAAATCTTTAATTTTTCTAAAATAGATTGCATCTCAAATGAATTCTCAGATCCCGACACTAACTATTATTGTGATTTGCTCAGTGATTGTTCATATTATTATCCAAGTGAATTAGCAGAGTTTCTTTTGAAGGATAATGTAAAAGCAAGCGATAAAATTAAAATTCTTCACGTAAATATTAGAAGCTTAAATCGCAATTTTGAAAATCTACTTAATTTATTAGAAGAAACTAAAAATATTTTTGATATACTTTGCTTAACAGAAACATGGATAACTATAAATGACCTAAAAAATAGTTCAAATTTTAACCTTCCTTATTTTAAATTAATATCTCAAGATAGGCAAACAAATAAACGCGGCGGTGGAATTTTTATTTACGTGAAAAAGAACATAATGCATTACGTTAGGAATGATTTGAGTGTTTCTGACGAGAATAAAGAAATTTTAACGATTGAAATTGTAAACAATCAAACAAAAAACATTCTATTAAGCTGCTGTTATCGACCACCTGATGGTCTGAGCAAAAATTTGAGCATTTTTTTTGAACAAAACATATTTAAAAAAAGCACAAAAGAAAAAAAAAAAGTTTTTGTTATTGGAGACTTCAATATGAATACTTTTTCTTATTATGAGGATTCTAAAGTTAAAAAGTTTTATGACGCAATATTTGAATTAGGAGCAGTTCCTTTAATTAATCGACCGACAAGAGTATCAATAAACACAACTACTCTTATCGATAATATTATTACAACCGATATCCTTAATAAAAACATACAAAAAGGTATCTTAAAAACTGATATTTCCGATCACTTCCCTATATTTTTAACATTTAACTGTAATTCCGAAACTATGATTAAGACAAGCAAAAAAATTAGACTGCGTCATATTAACAAAGACAATATTAATCATTTTAAAGAGCAACTATCATTGCTCCATTGGAAACATATAAACTTTAACGATGACGCAAACTCTATATATGATAATTTTTTCAACACATTATATCCTATCTACGATGCAAATTTTCCATTCATAGAAAAGACAATAAATCCAAAAAAAACATTCAATCCCTGGATTACCAAAGATTTTAAAAAATCATCGAAGATCAAGCAGAAACTGTATATAAAGTATTTAAAAACAAAGTCCCCAGAAAATGAAAAAATATACAAAGATTATAAATATCAGTTTGAAAAAACTCGAAAAAGTTTGAAAAAAAATTACTACTCTAGCTTAATCGATAAGTATAAAAATAACTCCAAACGTACATGGGAAATAATAAAAGAAATAAGCGGAAAACAAAAAGACTGCTCAGGTTTCCTTCCCCAGGTCATCAAGGTTGATAACAGAATCATCTATGAACAAAAAGAAATAGCTTGCGAGTTTAATCATTTTTTTGTTAAAATTGGTCCTGAACTGGCCAATAAGATTCCAAAGACGCAGGCTATATTTAGTGATTTTCTAGTACCGATGACTGATTGCATTACGTCTGGAGAGTTGTCTTCTAAATTATCATTTGAAGAATTTGAAATAGCATTTAAAACTCTGAAAAAAAATAAAGCTACTGGAGCAGATGACATTAATTGTAATATAATTCTAAACTGTTTCGAACAATTAAAAGATATTCTCTTTAAAGTTTTTAGCGCATCAATTAATCAAGGAATTTTTCCTGAACAACTAAAAATTGCAAAAATTACCCCAATTTTTAAAGAAGGTGATAGGGCTATTATTAGCAACTACCGACCCATTTCTATCTTACCTATATTTTCAAAAATATTAGAAAGAATTATGTATAATAGAGTCTATGATTATTTTCAATGCAATAACCTACTATATAGCAATCAATTTGGCTTTAAAAAGCACAACTCCACGGAACATGCAATCATTCAATTTGTACGCGAAATTTCAAAATTCTTTTAAAATTCCCAATACACACTAGGTATCTTCATTGACCTATCTAAGGCTTTTGATACAGTAGATCACACTATATTACTGCATAAGCTTAAATATTATGGTATAAACAAAAAAACTTTAAGATGGTTTGAAAGCTACCTATCAAATCGTAAACAATTTGTTTCTTGTAAGGATGATTGCCAAAAAAATTTATTAGATATATCTTGCGGTGTTCCTCAAGGCTCTATATTGGGACCCCTCTTATTCTTGATTTACATTAATGACTTAAATAAAGCTTCAAATCTACTTAGCATTATGTTCGCTGATGATACTAACCTATTTCTTTCTGATACTGACATCTCCAAACTGTTTTGTAATATAAATGACGAACTTAAAAAAGTATCTAGTTGGTTCAAGTGTAACAAATTAACTCTTAATCCTAATAAAACAAAATGGATTATTTTCCACCCGCTTCAAAAAAAACGTTACCTACCCTTAAATCTGCCTAAAATATTTATTAACCAAATTGAGATTAAGAGGGACTCTGTCATAAAGTTTTTAGGAGTCTATCTTGATGAGCACATTACATGGAAACAGCATATTGATCACGTATGTACCAAGATTTCTAAAAATATTGGAATTTTATATAAATCTAGAGATTATCTAAATAAAAATAGTTTGACCCAACTCTATCATTCGTTCATCCATAATTATATAAATTATGCAAATATTGCTTGGGGAAGTGCTGGAAAGAATAAGTTGAAACGTCTTTTTTCACGTCAGAAACACGCAATTCGTACTATTAATTTTTCCGATCGCTTTACTCATTCGAAACCCTTATTTAACGAAATGAGAATACTTAATATTTACGAAGTGAATTTATATAATACTCTATGTTTTGTATATATGTGGAAAAATAACTTATCTCCTGACGTTTTTAAAAATATTTTTACTTTGAAACCAGACAATAAGTATGCACTGAGAAATAATAATTTGCTAAATCAAGTTTTATGTCGAACCAAGTTTAATCAGCTTTGTATTGATTATCGTGCACCTAATCTTTGGAATAAAGTTATTTTGCAAAATTTTGATCTACCTTCCTCTTTTTCTATTTTCAAAACTAAACTTAAAAATCTAATTCTTTCTATGGAGAACGTTTTTCTATATTACTAGTGTTATGGGTTTGTCTACCTATTATTAAAACTAAGTTTACCTATTTATATAGTTACATTGAGATTGTACTGAAACTGATAGCTGTGAATAGATGTATAAATATTTATTATTTGAGTTCGTATTATATATTGCTTTATATTATATATTGCTAGTATGTATAAATTTTCAGGTTTATTTTATCTTTTATTTAGTATTTGAAAAAACAAAAAACAAAAAAATTTTATTACGGTTTTTATAACACGGTTTTGTAAAAATTAAAAAGAAAAAAAAAAAAAAAAAAAAAAAGAAAAAATAAATAAAAAAAAAATAAAAATAAAATAAAATCAATAAATTATGTATAAATGCGTATGTGTATCTGTGTATGTATGTATTTATGTATGTATATTGGTATATATATGGGTGTATGGGTGTATATGTGCTGTTAGTATGGGTGTGTGTGTGCTTGCAGTCTATGTATATTAAAAAAAAAAAAAAATAAATAAATAAATAAAGAATAGTGCATCATAACCTCTGGCGTAGGAACACCCAACTATAACTGCTTAGCAATCGTTGGGCTGGATTGGGATTCGGTGATACCACCTATGATCGCTTGTATGATAAAGATGCAAACACAATATATACTTAAAAAAAAAACTATATTAGAACAAGAGCTAATTATCAACAAGAATTCAAGAACCCCACTCTGATTTTATTTTCTACAATTTTAATGCAAGAAATGTTCAATTCAATTATTATTTTTTTTTAATCTATTCGATTTATATTAACATCACCAACACACTATGACGTCATCAAACACATCGATAATTATACTGAAGTATATTATTTTTAACTATTCTATGCAACGGTTTATATAATTATTTATCGGAACAGATCCAATCCAAAAGCTAATAAACATTTACAAAAAATCAATAAAAATGAATTCATTTAAAGCGTTTTGATTCCAGCGGTTCTCTACGACAAGACCTCAAGGACTTCTTCGAGTTTCCGCATTCTTTATTCCTAATTTTTATTGTTATATTTATTGTCATATTTCTATTGTTAACGAAATCTTTATTGTAAATATTATTTATTTCTTTTTTTTTATGTCTTACGTTTTATTCACAAGTTATAATAGAAATTGTAGTAATGATTGTAATAAAGAATAAAAAATAAAAAAAATAAAAAAAAAAAATAAAAAAAAAAAATAAACGGGTATAATCAGGACTGACATAACTAATCATTTTCTTATATTCCTTAATACTGATAGCGTAAATTCTAAAATAATTAATTCTTATGATTTATTTCTGAACCAATTTTGTAAAATGTTTGATAAGGCAATTACTTTAAAGTTAAAAGTTATAAATTCTAAATCAATTCTATCCCCTTGATGACCAAAGGGCTACTATAATCATCAAGGAAAAAACAAAAGTTGTATGAAAAATATTTAAAACATTAAACTTATAAAAATGAAATTATTATGCTAAATTGCTTGAAATTAACAAAGGAAACACTTGAAAAACGTCGAATGTTATTTGAGAATTATTTGGAAAAAAACTGCAAAAAATAACTTTCCTCAAAAACTTTTTATTGATGGAAAGTTATTATTAAGAAATTGAACAGTTTTTTCCTTGATGTTGGTCCAAACTTAGCATCAAAAACTCCATTTAGTCAAAAATGACTTCATTCATATCTTACAACAACTGATATAATTATGGACAAACCAATTTTGAAAAAAGTGAACTCTATAATGTTTTTAATAAAAAATAAAAATGCATTTATTGATCAAATTAATGTTAATGTAATAAAATCTGTTTTTTATATTATCGAACCCTCATTATTCCATATTTTTAATCTCTCAGTTTAATCAGGTTAATCAGGTCATATTCTAGATAAATTAAAAAACGCAAAAATAATACTTTTTTACAAATCTGGTGATGAGACTAATATTTCAAACTACAGACCTATTTCAGTCTTGCCATGCTTTTCTAAACTAATTGAAGGCACCATATATAACAGACTTTATAAATATTTAACGGAAAATAAGATTTTATACTGTAATCAATATGGTTTAAAAAAATTCATTCTACTAACCGTGTAATAATTAAATTCGTTAAATATATATCAAGTGGGTTTAATAGTGATTGTTATACAATTGGGGTTTTTATTGATTTATCCACAGCTTTCGACAAAATTATGACATTAAAAACAAAAGTTTATTTTGGTTTAATCATATCTAACTAACAGAAAGCAATTTATACTTAAGAATCAAAATATTCAAAAAACAACTTAATAACTTGTGAGGTACCCCAAAGTTCAAATTTTAGGACCATTATTATTTTTACTTAAAATAACAATGATCGTAAAATTGAAACCTGGGGTACCCCACAGGTACCCCAGGCCGGATATTTTTTTTAAATATATATATATATTTTTCGTTCTTACACAGCTATCTTTCTTACTGTAAAGTTGCCTGGGGTGGCACTTATCATACTAAACTCAAAAAATATGTACCAAACAAAAACATGTTCTGCAAGATAATATTTGAGGCAAACAGAAATGCGAGTGAACCTCTCATACAACAGCTTGTAACTTTAAATATTTATAAGATTATTATTGATCAAGTAATATTATTTATGTTTAAAGCAAAACGTGGGTTATCTCCAGTAACATTTCAATCTTACTTTAATGAAATCTCTCATAAATATCCTACCAAATTTTCAGAGAATAACTTTGTCATTCCCATAAACCATCTTAAATTAGGCTCGTACCAAATTCAATATTAGGGACCTTTTCTTTGGAAAAATTTTCTTCAAATTTTTAATGAAAAACAAGACTTTGTTTTAACCTAGGAAAAAAAGTTCTATAGAATTTTCTATAAACTTTTGAAACATATGGCCCATAGAAATTCTATAGAATTCTATTGAATTTCTATAGAATTTCTGTTAACTTTTATAAAAATTTCTATAGAAAATTTTTTTTCTACTTCTTTTTTATAGAAAAAAGTTTTAAAGCAATTATTTTAAAAGTTTTATAGCAATTAGAATGTCTATAGAAATTCTATAGAGTTTCTATTGGCCATATGTTTCAAAATTTTATAGAAAATTCTATAGAACTTTTTTCCTGGGAAGCTGTACTTTGGAAAGTTTTAAAGCTGATTCAAAACGACAATTATTAAACATGGATTTCGATATACTAGATTTCAAATCTCTTTTTTAAAAACAATTTAAAAGGTTTTGAATTAAATAAATTATCATTTAAAATTAATTTAGCTTTTTTACTGATTCTTTTCTTTTTTTTGTTTTAAATTTTTGTTGATATTTATTAATCAACCCTAAATACTTATTTATATTGCATTATTTTTAAAACTTTACGCAATTTATTGTGATTGATAACTTACACAATAATCTTACTATTGTCTTATTTTATTTTTTTAAATTATTCCGCTGGAAGATTGTTAGCAAAAATTTATTTTATTGCTAAGGTTTTGTATGTACTTATAATCTTTTATTTATCACTTATTAATTATGTAAATCTTTAAAAACGTTTGAAAACACCTATGTAATGAGGCTCGATGATAAGACAAGTTTGTCTTCTTTTTGCTCGAGCTAGGATTTTCTATTATTGTTATTTCTTTTTTGGAATTTTTAACAAACGCCCAAATGGTAAAATATAAAAAAAAAAGAAAAAAAAAAAAACAAGAAAAATCAATTAATCTAATGATAAATATTAAAAAGATAAAAATTAAAAAAAAATTTTTTAAATCAGCTCAATCAATTTTAACGAAGAAAAATTATGTCACAATATTTTTGGAAAGTTTTCTGCGAATATTCTTTTAAAATAAAGTAAATGTTTTTATGGCTTTTGTTGAATAAAAAAACAGATGAATGTTGATAAATATTTACTTAAATTGTATAAAAAAAACGCTGAAACATTTATGTTTGTTGTTTCGAACGGGTTGAAAAATATATTGCCTTTACTAGGAAGAAAATATATAACATAACCAATAAAAAGCAAAAATATATAAATAATAAAAACGACAATTTATGAAAACAGAAGATATAAGACTACAAAAAAAAAAAAAAAAAAAAAAAAAAAAAAATACAAAAAAAAAAGTTTTTTACCCAAACTTTATGTAAGTGTTTGTGAATACAGTTGTCTTGTTTACCCCAGTTTTTATGGTGTTAGCCAATGCAGTTTTTTTTTTTACCCCGAACTTTATGGTGTAAGTCAACGCAGTTGTTTTAAATTTAGATGTGAATGGTTAAAACATGAAGTTAGAATTTTATTTTTAAATAACTTTCAATAACTTTCTTTAGCAAGTAGTTTACTGATTTTTTTTTTCTTTTTATTATTTCCCTCATCATTTCATGGTTTTATTATATTTTTTATATTTACAGTATTTTAATATATAGTATTTTAGTAAATTAATTCAAGAAACTACTACGTCAAAAGATTAATGATGCATTTAAATTTTTCTGAAAACTTCTTTACTTTTACTCTTGTTTAAAGTCAGTAAAAAAAATGCATATGTTTCGTGAATAAATAAAATCAACATCTTTTTCTTCCGCTTTTTTTTATTGCTCATTGTTTACCAATATTTTTCGCTTCTATTTTTAAGTTTGTTACCCAAATATATTAAATATACAGAAAAGATTTACATTTTAGTGCTAAATTTTTAAACAACATTTGGTAAAAGCGTGTAGCAAGATGTTTGCGAAAAGCGCAAATCTCTTGGAAATCAAGCAACTACATTTAACATCCAATGAAAACAGGTTTATTGGTTATTGAAGGCAAAATAGTTTTAGCTTATATAACTGATTTTTATCGGCACCCTAATGTCTTGTCAAATAAAATTAGGGTTTTTCAGACAGCATCTGTTTTTATTATTTTTAAATAAAAAATAAAAGTCTAGCTAGGAATAATTGCTATACCGTCACAAAATTTTTTATCAAGAGATCTTAAGTTGAATAAGTCCAACACTGAATAATTCCAGTAATCAAGTTTATTTGATCTCGAACGCGCCTCGTATTAATTTTTACTTAAATTAGAATTTTTGTTTTTGTACTTTTCGATAATAAAAGAAAACATCGTTTTTTAAACGATTTTTCTTTTTGTTTTAACTGGATGATGTTTTAACTGAATTCAATGGATAAACAATAAAAACAAAATGTTGCCGCAAATTTAATAAGAAACTATCTTATCAAATATTCATTTGGATGTTTTAAAAAACATTTTCATCATTCATAAACTTCTTCTACTGGCATAAGCATCATGCCTTTATTTCAAGCGGCGATTGTTGCCAGGATTTTTCATAAGGATATCACTAAGCCAAAGGATCAAACAGGTCTTCATAAAAAAAATATTCAAAACCACAATTTGTATAATGACACTACAAACACATTTGATGAAAAAAAGTTAAAGAAAAGACCAAACGCTAGAAAGACATCCGAATGCGGTAAAAATTTTCTTTTAATTTGTCTCGTTTTGTCTCGTTTTGTAAGAAAATGAATAAATATTTTAAATAATAATGAAAATTACATAATATAATTTACGACTAATATTATTAGTTGTATAGGATTTTATTGGCTTTTAAATTTCTTGAATTCCTTTATTGAAAAGTTAAAGCATTTATTTTTTTATTTACTGAAAATACAAACAGCATATGCCTTTTATTAATGACAAGATAAGAAAAAAATAACCAACTGCACTGAACCTCTTTTAAGGCTCAGTGCAGTTGTTTGTTTAAGATATTTAGATTTTTAGCAAAAATAAAAAACGTTGTGTACTTATTATATATATATATATATATATATATATATATATATATATATATATATATATATATATATATATATATATATATATATATATATATATATATATATATATATATATATATATATATATATATATATATATATATATATATATATATATATATATATATATACAACTGTATATGGGGGTTAGCTGACACTGTCAACAACTAAAAAATTGTCTGAAGAAATTATGACTAATCTCTATAAATCTGATTTTAAATACTTTTTGTCATAACGCAAGCTATTAAACATGCTTACTTCCACGTAGTTTCTACACACAAGCATGATAATCAAACCCATTTTAAGTTGGTTTAAGTTTCCAAAACACTTTTATTTTATTTTTAAATATTTATACTATTTTTTAAAAACTGGTTTGTAATAATAATCTTTTAATAAGAAAAAATTGGGCAATTTTTCTTTGTGTGTAATTTAGTTATTTTATTTAAGCGTTTTATTAGCAATACAATTCTTTCTTTTTTTCTTAAGCGTTTAATTTTTTATTGTATTATTATCTTTTGAAAGATAGGGGGAGCATGTGCCTTAGCGCACCACCCCCTAGTTCAAATATAAAGTTAATTATCTTTTAAAAGATAATTAACTTTATAAAAACAATAAAAATTATCTTTTTTATTGTTTTTATCAAAATTAAATTTGATATAGAATGAACATCTTATTCCATACTTTTTCCCGCCTTTTTGATGGATATTAGGCGTTAATATATTTATTCATTTTTATTTATTTTCGACATTTCATGCTATATTTTTCTGTAAAATGCTCTTATATCTGAAGATACAAGAGCATTTTATAGAAAAATTGGCTTAGCATAACAGAACAGCCACAAATAGTCAATAAGACTAATCCAAAGTATCGTCCGATATTGACCAACATTTTTGCTCAAGCACTGAGTTGGCGGTGGCAGGATTTGAACTCGTATTGCACAACAGTCCAAGTTTTAACTTTTTTATTTAACGTTCTAACCAATTGAGCTATCCAGCCACAGTTAACTATCTAGGTATCCAGCCATATAGTTAACTTAAATTTTTTAAGTGCGCAAAATTGAATAAATTATTATTAAATTAGGTTTTTTTTTTAAATTTATTTATTAAAATTTTGTTTATTACACTTTACTTAAGTTTGGTGTTTACGCAACTAGGTTATGGCTTATTAAATAACTTGATGTTTATTTTTTGGTACAAGATCATGAGTTATTTAATAATTTTGTGCTTATATTCTGTGATAAGCTCATGACTTATTCAATAAATTGGTGTTTATATTCTGTTGCAAGGTCATGTTTTATTTAGGAATTTGTTGGTTTAAGTCCAGAACTTATGGATTACCGTTGCAAAACTTGTATATGTTGTTTAAAAGTTATGTTTGACCCCAGAGGGAGTATAACTTTGTTTTATTTTGCATCTCTATGTATCATGGCTAGCTTCAAACTGTAAAAGCAATAATGATCCTGCTATAAAACAATTATGAGCCACGTTGCCTTTTAAAACTAGAAGATGGTTGTCTTTAAAATTATAAAAGCAATAAAAATACTTCTTTAAAGCAAGTTTCTTTAGTGATTAATTTTTCAAATTTTTTCAAGTGCTATGTTGTTGGTAAGTGCTTATAATGTCAAAAAAAAAAAAAAAAAAAAAAGATGCTCAAACGGCTTGATAAAGAACACTTTAGTATACAAAATAACAACACTTTTAAAAGTTTAATGCATGTATAAAACAGATATTATTTACTGCCAGGTTAGTACTTTTTAGAAAGATAATTCAACCAAGCCATTTCACATTGTACATTAAAGAATTAATCGATGCAAATTAGTCATTTAATGAGCTGGCATTAAAAATGGTAATTCTATTTTTATAAGTTTGACTTTTGTTTTCACAAAATATTTAAATTACTTGTGGAATGTCATTGTTTAGTGATTCATTAAAAAAAAAATTTATACACTTGTTGCATTTTCTAATTAATTTTTCTAATTAATTTTATAGTAAAAAAATTACCCCAAAAAAAGCATTTTACTATATAGTATTATAACCATACAGTAACATAATTACAACCCTGATATTTATTAAGTGCATATATATATATATATATATATATATATATATATATATATATATATATAATATATATATACTCATATAGTGTCGCTTTAAGAGCATTTTAATGTAAAAAAAGTCTCTTACGACTACAATTTTAATTACTCGTCTCTTAAGCTGTTTTTGATTGTCGTCGAAATGTCAAAGCAATTAATTTATGCGGAAGTACATTAAATTTAATTGTTTTTTAACAAAATTTTAAAAAACCGCAATTATAACGACTAGAAAGTTTTTTTTAATTAGTGGTGTTTTTGTTATTGATTTAATAAAAAACTTTTTTTTAAACATGCGTAAATGTTGCTACATCGACTATCTTATAGCTTGACTCGCAACGGAGTGCTGCTACATCGACTGACAAATAGCCTGACTCGCAACGGAGTGCTGCTACATCGACTGACAAATAGCCTGACTCGCAACGGAGTGCTGCTACATCGACTGACAAATAGCCTGACTCGCAAGGGAATGCTGCTACATCGACTGACAAATAGCCTGACTCGCAAGGGAGTGCTGCTACAACGACTGACAAATAGCCTGACTCGCAAGAGAGTGCTGCTACATCGACTGAGGGTTTGGTTTGGCCAGGCAGTCTATCAATTAAAAAAAAAAATTTAATTTTTAAAACTTTTTCTGGTCTGGTTTATTAACGCGCTCTTTAAAACTACAGTTTATGGGAAATATTTTTTGATGCTACGCAAGAGACATGCAAGACTATATATATATATATATATATATATATATATATATATATAATTTTTTTAATTTCCAACATTTTTAGAAGTGCACAAATAATACTTTTTTATATTTATTATCTAGTTTATGTTTTTACTAGAAAAAAAGAGCTTGCAAAGTTGTGGCAGTTCATCTAATAAATCGAGTATCAATTCAGGAGGTAACGACTTAAAGTTAAAAATTTCATTTTACTTGGCAAACATACCTAGAAATGGACCTGGTAGTACTGATGTATTTTTTAAACAGGATGGTCAGCGGTTTAATGAACAACACACAATAAAATTAGCCACGTGCTCTAACTATCAAGTAAAAATGGAGATTGAGCCAATGACGGAGTTAACGTAAACACTTTTGTATATTATTGAGATATATATACTTCTTAAACATATTTTTAGCAAGATTAATGGTTATTATTAATTTTATGGCTTTTATTAATTTAAATTAACTATATCATTAAAACTAAGTGCTAAGCATTTTCTTTTGCATTTACATATTGCAGGTTTTTCAAGCTGGGAGGTATGGACATTAAGTTTGAAAAAGTTACCAACACTGCAAATGATACCAAGTTAGTTTACCAACTATTTTGGTCAACAGCCGGTATAAGCACGACAATGAGAAAGTTTCGAACTGATGTTCCGTGTACCATAAAGTTTAAAAAATATAAAAAAATTAATTTCAAATTCCAAGTAAAATTTTACTCAAGTAACGACAGAAAACGATCTGAGTTGGGAAAAAAACTAAACTCGATTGACTTAGAATGCACTATTGGTAGAGGCTCATATACCTCCTCCGTGGATTGCAAAACCTTTAATTAATATTAGACAAGACAAGAAAAATATTAATAAAGCAATAGACGCACAGACGATTGAAAAATTCTGTTTTTGCAAATAATGTTATTAAGCAATAACTTTAATTTATCTGAAAATATCATTTATCTGAAGATAAATCTTTGAAACAAATTTGAAATTTCCAAAACAAAATTTGTTTGACAACAGTTAAGCTTATTCGCCAAAAATAATTCTATATTAAACTTTTTTTAACGATATTCGATAAACAATATGTCAAAAACGAAATATCAAAAATATTAAGTTTTTTTTTAACGATGTTCGTTTGTTAATTTTAATTAAATATTTTAAAATTCTTTTTATGCTTTTTCTCAATTAAAAATTAAACCGTTCAATAAAAAAAGTCTAATAAGTTAACAACAGAGGTAAAAGAGTTTTAACAATAGTGGTAGTTGAGGCAGATAAAAATAAAGACATTTGACTGTTTATTTGAATGGTTTATTCAAAATATGTTTATATAGTAAGAAAAAGCTTATTGTTTTAGTAGTATAGGAAATTATGCGCACGTGACACACTTCAGATTACACCTCCGCGACACACTTTAGTTTACACTCACGTGAGACACTTTAGATTACGTCCGTATACGGACACTTTAGATTACGTCCGTATACGGACGTAATCTAAAGTGTCTCACGTGAGTGTAAACTAAAGTGTGTCGCGGAGGTGTAATCTGAAGTGTGTCACGTGCGCGTAATTTCCTATGCTACTAAAACAATAAGCTTTTTCTTACTATATATATGTTACGCGTAACATAATTTAGATAACTTTTTAAAAAATTTTAAAATTTTAAATATATTTTTTTAATAAGTTTTTTGCGAAGCAATTGTTATAATAAGCTAACTGTAAAATTTTAAATATTAATATTTAAATAAGCGGATATTATGAAATGGGTATTAATAAAAGGTAAATTAGAGGAAAAAAAAAATTAATAATAGTTTTAAATCAAAAACATTATTATTATTATTTAAAAAAAATAAATAATAATAATAGAAATAATTAGAGTTAAATAATTCTACTTTTTATTTTTAGCAACAAAATAAAAAAATAAATATGTGTATATATATATATATATATATATATATATATATATATATATATATATATATATATATATATATATATATATATATATATATATATACAGGGCCGGCGCGAGTAGGTGTCACGTGGGGGGTGGAGGGGTGGTGCTATTATCACTATTGTCGACTAAAAAAAATAAAAATGTCCTCGTTTTCGAAAATTTGCCGATTGCATGACGACATTTGCCGACTAACTGTTTAAACTACCGACTACCCAATATCGAAAGGGTCGACATTTGCCGACTAACTAGTCGAAAAGGGTCAAATTTGCCGACTAAGGGTCAAATTTGCCGACTAAAAATCATTGATGAGGGGGGGGGGGAGTTACACCCCCACACACACCCTTCGCGCCGGCCTAGTATATATATATGTATATATATATATATACATATATATATATATATATATATATATATATATATATATATATATATATATATATATATACATATATATATATATATATATATATATATATATATATATATATATATATATATATATATATATATATATATATATATATATATATATATATATATATATATATATATATATATATATATATATATATATTGCAAAACATTCAAACGTTTATTAAACTTATTGTAAGATCTAGAATAATTTAAAGATCTAGATTAATCCAATGATATATTATATAAGCTAGATGTCTAACTTTGATCTGAAAAGTAAAGCCGCTTTTGCCCTTTTTACAAATGGCGGATAAAATTTGTAAACAAATATTATTGAACTTTTCTTTTCTTAAATGATGTAAATATATTTTAAATATAAATATTATTTATGTAAAAGTGTTAACAGGAAATTAGAATGCTTGTAAAATAATAATTTATGTTTCATAAATTCATTTTCCATTAGAAAGAGTTCAAAGTTTTGAATGGAAAAGCAAAAGGACAGACGCTTTAAAGCATTTTTATGAATCAAAATACTTTTTAATAAACATAAGCTCATTAAAGAACTTTTATAAGTATTTTATAATTACTAAAACTTGTTTTTGAATTACCTTTAATTTATTGGAAACTTTAATTTATTGGAAACTTTTTAACTTCAGCTTTTGCCTTTTTTACAAATGGCAGGCTAAATTTATAAACAAAAAAAAAAGCGGCTTTATTATTCGTCCGATAAAATACCGCAAGTTAGACATCTAGTTTATATAATATATCATTGGACAAAACCTATCCGAGTGGACACGGACCTAAAAAGAACGTCTTTTAAACGTCTTATACACGTTTTGGACGTCTTTTGAACGTCTTTTAAATGTTTTGAACGTTCAAAAGACGTCTTTTTTTGGTCCGGTGCCCACTGGGATTAAATGATTTAGATAATCCGAAATGTAGCTGGGTCAGACCTATTAACCTGGATCAGACCTGAGGTAAACCTGGGTAAAACCTGGGTACCAAAAGTAGTAACAATTGATTTTTAAAACTTTGAATGAGATTATGAAAAAAATTTTATATAGTGTTTGATACTGTCATTTATTGTGTAATTTAAATACTAAATTTCCATTATTTATAGAAAATGAAAGTAGGAATATTTTATGCTTGTGTTAAAAGTGTACATCTCAGATGATTATTTCTTATAAAGTTAATTTACAACAGTTACGGGTGTAATAATAATAAATAACAACATATACAACATGATATAAATACAAACAAATAGTGGCTATGATATATTTAAACAAAAATGGTCATTATTATTTTATCACATTTTTTGAAAAAAAAAACAATGACGTAATTGGGTCATTGTTTATTTTTTAACTTTTATGATTTTATTTATTTATTGTTAAAAAATTAAAAAAATAATCTTTTTTGATCTTTTTATTCAAAAAAATCTTTTAATATGTATTTTAAAGAAGCATAACAACGCCCCTAGCAACGTATTGATGACCAAAAAATTGGTCAGCACTATAGCAGACGCTTATGTTGATTACGCGTAAAGCAATACTTGTGACTCATGATCAAAATACAAGTGGTTTAAGAATTAAAACTACAGCTGCTTATAATTTATAAAATGCATAAGTTTCTAACTTTTTTATTACTTTATCAATATTTTATTATCATATAACAACTACATAAACAACAACAACAAAATATGTCTTGTCTCCTGTCTATGAATGTTGCTGGCTAGGACAAACCACCTGGAAGACCCCTCATTAGCGGCGTCCTTTTGTTTGAGAGTTTATTTGACATTAGAATGAACTTCTTTTATACGTATAATCATTATAGCATAAATAAGGTTATCAAAACAAATTGCAGTTAATAAGGTTACAACTAATTGGTGTTAACACGCAACACCAATTAGTTGTAACCTTATTAACTGTGCGATGTTTACGCATTACTCTGGTGCTGCTATGGCAAACTTGCAGTTTAAGAATTTCATTGTTTGGACATTGTTTGAATTGATCACAGTTACAATTATTGGTCACAAGTTTTAAACTACAATTTGTGAAATATGTTTTTTGCCAAAAGAGTAAAGTTTCTCGGCTAAAAAAAAAAAATGGAACTTATTTAAAGATCAAAAATCATCTTTTGAGGAGTTTCCTCGTTCTGAAATATAATTAATATTTAATTTATTATAATTTTATACAATAACAACAATAATAATTATAACAACTCACCGACAAAAATAGCATAAGTAACAAAGACAAAAATAGCAAAAGTAGTAGAGACAAAAGTAACAAAAAAAAACTTTCTTTTTATATTTCAACATTTTCTGGGACATAATAAAGAGGCTTGTTTTTCAAAATGTTAACCTTTACCCCAAATTGAATAAGCCTTTCTAGACAGTTTTTAAGGTATAATCAACCCCATCTAAACAATTTTTTTTTTAATTTACAATGTAGTTTATAAATTCTTTGAAAACCAAGCCGACGACGCAAAATGGATTACCTCCCCGAAAAGTTAACTCCCAGTTAAAACATTTTAATCAAGATAATAATAATATTGAACGAGCTTCAGTGAGCCTTTCTCTTTTGCTAACAATAATGTTTGAGATTATAGAATTTATATAGCTAACTAGTTAGTTATCTAAATATATATATATATATATATATATATATATATATATATATATATATATATATATATATATATATATATATATATATATAATGATTATAAATTGTTGAAGGTTAATTCTGCATTGTTGTTTCAACAAAATGTCGCTCAAACACAAATATGTTTGAGCGACATATTGTTTACCTAGCCCTTATTTGAAGCCTAATAATTTCAATTACTTATTTGCAATTTAAACTTACTAAACTTAGTATATTTATTAAACTTCTTAAATTCATTAAAATTATTAATAAAATTAATAAGTTTTCCAGTTAGTACACGTCGTAAAGGGACGTCCGTAGGACGTCTTACAGAAATGCCAACTGGGTTGGTGTTAATTATAAGTAACAAATTTCATCTGAACGCTGATAAAAATAAAATTATACTATCCGATAAATCAAATAAAATTGATAACACTCTATTGAAATTACCAAATTTTATTATAAACAAAACTACAATTTAAAAAAAAAAAAATTTAGGCGTGGAGTTGGATGGAAATTTCCGAACTTCATGTAAACAATCGAGAAATAAAAATTGGATTTATAGAGCTAAACCATTTCTTAGTTTTAAATCACTAAAAGGTTTATACTTTGCACTTTTTCGTAGCTACTTAACATACTTTAACATCGCTTAGGCCAATCATACGAAATTTTTTTTTGAGGATATTGCTATCATATGCAACCCAAGTGAATAGCGACTAAATACAAAGAGTTTATTTCAGAGCCTTAAAGCCGCGTTCTTTCACATTGGAAACCCCGACACGCCCATTACCCCAACTGAAAGAACAAAAATATTAAAATTTTCTTGTTCTTTCTAAATAAAATTAAAAGTTGAATAAAAATTGAATCATAAAATCAAAATCTGTGCTTGATGTAGTCGTTTTTCCACAGTGTTTAGACATAAGCAATTAAAAAATTTTACTTTAAATCCAAGGACTAAAGTTGTATTACATACATACACTATTGCTCTTTGACTAACTATATTAAACATTTAAGTATAGCAGTGTTAAATATATAATTAATTTCTTTTGTCCAGCATCAAAGCGCTGCATGTTGGAGATCATTGTACCCCAGTCACAAATCCAACATTTTTTGTTACAAATTTTATATGGTCATAAACGCAGAGGAATCATACTAAATAACTTATCAATAAAGTTTATCAACAAATATAAGTCTAGCTAAGAATAGTACAAAAATATTTTATCAACTTGTTGCCCCTCATGTTTGGGGTGGAGAGAGAGGGTGGGGTGGGGTGGTGATAAAGTTGAAGAGTTTTTTTGTTCCCAGCCTCCAATCATCACAATTTTTTGGAAAGCATCATTATTTGACATAAGTAAAAATATACAAATGTTTGGAGTTTGCTACTTGTCTGGAAGTTAGCTCAAACGCCAAAAAATGCTGAATCTATCACTGTTGTACCTGATTGGTTAAGATGCAATAAAGTTCAACCCTAATAAAAATGTAAAAAAAAATCTTTTTTTTTTTTTTTTTTTTTTGCTTTTTAACCTAGTTTAAACATTGCAGATTACAAAAATATGTCATTTGAGATAAATTATACGTTCCATTTTCAAGAAATTTACGTTGCTTTGTTTTGTCTACCCATATTTTGACTCAAAACATTTAATTTGAACTACGAAATGCAATTTTTTACTTTGTCTACTTTAAATTACGGCATTCTGTTATTCACAGGTTAAAATTTTAATTTTATATATGACATTGAAAAAAAAGAAGAAGTAACGTTGCTTATGTTGCGTTGATGTGAACATATTTAAGAAGTCAATACACTTGCTGGAATGAGTTTTCGTGAGATTGGTTGCGGACATGAAGCTCTAAAAACATTTGCTGGTTGCATGAATGATGCTACCTTTTATAAATTTTAATTCATATATTATCATTAATAATCTTTGACATAATGTTTATGACTCTGCTTCATATGAATGTATAAAAACAGCTGCAAATCAGATTAGAACTTCGGCAAATACTGGTGCTTCAATACATCAATTTCCAGTTGATTGTGATATCAGCTTCAATGGAAGATGGCAGAAGCAAGGATATTCTTCTTAAAATGATGTTGTTTCAACTATCTCTAAAGACAATAAAAAGGTTTTTGATGTTTACGTTATGTCTAAGTTCTGTAAGAATTCTGTCTGAAAGAAAAAGAAAAATAGTCTTGAGTATAAACATTGAAAAGCAAATCATCGTAGTGATATTAACCACTCAAAATTGTGAGAAGCATTAGAATCCGCGGGAGTTATAAAATTTTTTCACTCTTTAGTTATAAAATATGGTTAAAGATACGCACACTAAATAGGTAATGGTGATATTGCCTCATTTAATGATGTAGTCAAAACCATATGGTGATGACTTGATCCCCATTAAATGGGAATGTATTGGCCACATTCAAAACCGTCTTGGGTCATGCCTGCTCAACAAAAGAAAAGGGATTACAAGGTAAATTGCTCTCTGATGGAAAAAAGTTAATGGTTGAGGTAGGTTAACATATTTAGCAATTAACATTATGCAAAACTACTATGAGATGGTCACAAAGCAGAATAAATTACTATCCCTAATGAGGCTCTAGCTATAAAAGAAGTAACTGAAAATATCTTTAAAGATCTTGGCTATTAAGATCTTCTAAAAAAGTGCTTACATGGGTTTACCCAAAATCCAAATAAAGCTTTAAACCAATTAATTTGGAATAAGTGGCCAAAGTCTAGTTTTGTGTCGCGAACTGTTTTAGAGATAGGAGTATATTCTGCTATCATTAATTACAATGAAGGTGTTATTGGACTTATTAATGTATTTAAACCGTTAAATTTGACAGCTAGGAAATACTTTAGTTGCTATGCAACCACAAGGATAATACTCGTATTAAGCATATTAAAGCAAGAGAAAAAACAGAGAAAAATTAAAAGTACAGTTAAAAAAGGATTCTTTGAAAAAGAAAAAGAGACAGAGGGTGAAACCTATAGTTCTTGAACACACTAGTTTCATATTTGTATACTATTTATTTCATTTTTAGATTTATTTTTCATTTTTCTCAGAAATAAGTTTTTGTTACGTTCACTTGAATTCAAACAACAATTTTTAGTGCTTCTATTTGACCAATTGATTTAAAATTTTCACAGACCTTTTTTCAATATTGGAACTAGTTACTAAAAAAAAAAACAACTATTTAGAACAAACAGATCTTGTGTAATCGCACTTTGTTTTTTTAAAATGACCTTTCTAAAATGCTCAAAAAGAATTGCCAGTCATTATTGATTTGAACAATTTTGAACTTTGATTTTAATTTGGAACTTTCTTTACTACTTTACCTATGTACTATCAAAATTGGTTCAAATACTACTTACAGATACTTCCTCCATATTCTTCACAAGTATTACGTTTTCCACTTATGCAAAGGTATTCAGCATTTCAGGCTTATTCCTTTTTTTGAAACAAATCCCATTGCCATCAATGTCACTACTAAAAAAGTTAGTTTCTGGTGGAATCAATTCGATAAAATCATTAAAACTGTTATTAATTGAAGGAAAAATAAGCAATGATTATGTTCTCCTTTTTGATGAAATGTATTTACAGCAATCTTGTGAATACCACAGTGGTAGATTAATTGGTTAAGATACTGAGGGTAATCTCTACAAAAGAATAATTGTGTTCATGATTGTTGGTCTTAAATAATCAATACCATATGTTATTAAAGCTATCCCAGAAATTAGTTTTACTGGAGATTTTATTAAAGATGAAATAGAAGAAAGTTTAAATACATTAAGATCTGCTGGTTTTAACATTGGTGCATTGATTGCTGATAACCATCCAACTAATGTGTCAGCCTATTCAAAATTACTCAGTATTTATGGTTCAGAGAAGCCAGAAGAAAATTTTTGTATCACTTTTAATGGTCATATAATTTATTTGATGTATGATAGTGTACATTTGCTCAAAAACTTAAGAAATAATTTGATTAGTACCAAAAAGTTTATTTTCACATCATTTCAGTTCACTGATTACATTTTTAATATAAAAGTCTCTGCAGGTGATATATCTTGGGGATTGCTTCATAGAGTGCATGAAAAAGATGAAACTCTATCAGCAAATTTAAGAAAGTCATCAAAACTAGGAGAAAAGACATTATATCTAGGTAACAATAAACAAGACGTCAACCTAGCATTAAATATATTCCATGAAATAACATCTGCAGCAATTCAAAGTTATTTTCCTAATGAATTTTCAGCATCAGAATTTTTAAACTTGTTAATTTATTGTGGGTAATATCTAGTTCTAAAATAAAATACTCTAATCATAAGTTTGGATTTGCATTTGTTATGGGGGACGGTAAGCCACAATTTTTACGTGCATTTGCTCACTGGATTGATCAGTGGCAAAATTCGCAATACAGTTCCACCGAAAGATATTCTCTTACAGCTCAGACTTCTAAAGCCCTTATTGTAACACTGCAAAGTACTTCTAGTTTAATTGAAGATCTTTTATTTGAAGGATATAATTATGTTCTAACCTCTTGTTTCCAAAGTGATCCATTGGAGCGACATTTTTCAAAGTATCATCAAATGAGTGGTGGCAGATTTCTTGTTGGATTACGTCAAGAAATAACTTCTAAAAAATTTTTGCAAATGAGATCATTATTAAAAGAAAATTTTTATTTTTGGAAAATGGATTTAAAAACTTTCAAGTCAGTTAAAAATATATATATTCGATTTCTGAACTTTTTATTAATGATATTCAGGAATGTGATTTAGATGATAACAATAAAGAAGTTGCTATTTTTATTGCTGAATATATATGCAGAAAATTACTCAAAAAAGTTAAATGTGAATTATGTACTTTATTGCTAAAAAGTGATCTCATTGATTTAAATACAGAATATATTGAACTACTATCCAGAGGAGGTCTCATAACTCCCTCAAAATTGCTTGCAAATCATGTTATTATTTGCTTTGCTATGCTTGATGCAGTAAAAAATGTTTACTTACAATAAAAATTCTTGACATCAGAATAGTTAGCGAATATATTTTATATGAATATAACTTGAACCACAGCTTTATTTGTGAGAATCATTTAAAGTGGCTTTCTCTTGTTAATCAGACAGTAATAAATATTTTTTATAACAATGAACAAAAGATTTTAAGTAATGGAAAGCGCAAAGATGCTGTATTATCTTTTAAAAGAAGATAAAGGGAAAAGAAAAAAAAAGAAATGTAGTTTATGTGTATATATATATATATATATACATATATATATATATATATATAATATATATATATATATATATATATATATATATATTCATATATATATATATATATATATATATATATATATATATATATATATATATATATATATATATATATATATATATATATTCATGGCCTACTTTATACACAGCCGGATATGTTGCATAAATAGGCCAAAGATTAGAAGGCCAGTTTTTTAATATTACAAGTTTTATACATGTATATATATATATATATATATATATATATATATATATATATATATATATATATATATATATATATATATATATATATATATATATATATATATATATATATATATATATATGTATATATATATAATATATATATATATATATATAATATATATATATATATATATATATATATATATATATATATATATATATATATATAATTTATATGTATATAAGATTTATTAAATTTTTGTATCATCAGTTTCCCTGTATAAAAAATTTACACAATTTGTTGCTTTAATTAATTTTTTTCATCGTTTATGAGTGCATTTTTGTAACAGTTATATTTTTGCATGTTTGATGTTTACAAACATATTTTTGCTAACATGATACATTTCTATTGACATGATATATATATATATATATATATATAATATATATATATATATATATATATATATATATATATATATATATATATATTCATATATATATATATATATATATATATATATATATATATATATATATATATATATATATATATATATATTCATGGCCTACTTTATACACAGCCGGATATGTTGCATAAATAGGCCAAAGATTAGAAGGCCAGTTTTTTAATATTACAAGTTTTATACATGTATATATATATATATATATATATATATATATATATATATATATATATATATATATATATATATATATATATATATATATATATATGTATATATATATATATATATATATATATATATATATATATATATATATATATACAGGGGCGGATCCAGCATTTTTTGGTGTTTGAGATAGCTAACTTCCAGACATGGAGCAAACTCCATACATTTATATGTTTATACTTATATCAAATAAGGATGGTTTGCAAAAAATTGCGATGATTGGAGACTGGGAACAAAAAAGCCCCAAAATTTGAGACGTACCCGCCCCAAACGTGAGAGCAACAAGTTGATAAAATATTTTTTGTACTATTCTCAACAAGACTTATATTTATCTATAGATTTTAAATTTCATTGTAAAATATTTCAGCGTTCAAAAATTATGACCATGTAAAGTTTGAATCCCCCTCAATTCGAGGGGGTTACAATTTTTATATGGTCATAATTTTTGAACGCTGAAATATTTTACTATGAAATTTAAAATCTATAGATAAATATAAGTCTTGTTGAGAATAGTACAAAATATATTTTATCAACTTGTTGCTCTCACGTTTGGGGCGGGTACGTCTCAAATTTTGGGGTTTTTTTGTTCCCAGTCTCCAATCATCGCAATTTTTTGCAAACCATTCTTATTTGATATAAGTATAAACATATAAATGTTTGGAGTTTGCTCCATGTCTGGAAGTTAGCTATCTCAAACACCAAAAAATGCTGGATCCGCCCCTGATATATATATATATATATATATATATATATATATATAATTTATATGTATATAAGATTTATTAAATTTTTGTATCATCAGTTTCCCTGTATAAAAAATTTACACAATTTGTTGCTTTAATTAATTTTTTTCATCGTTTATGAGTGCATTTTTGTAACAGTTATATTTTTGCATGTTTGATGTTTACAAACATATTTTTGCTAACATGATACATTTCTATTGACATGATATATTATTTTAGGCGGTTTATTTAATCTCTATTTTGTTAAATATTTGTGAGAACTATTTGTTTATAACGTTATTATTTAAATCGAATTATTGCTTGATCAAACATGAAAGATTAGTTGCTTCGATTTTCAAACGGCATGTCGTGGCATCAAAAAAGTGAATATTATATAATAATTATATTGTTAATTACTTGTTACCTTACAAAAATACATATTATAGTAATACTTTATTTTGAATTTATGTAACTACTAATAAACTTATAAAAAAACATGTAGTTTTTTTTGTGCTAAAGTTTGAAACTTTTCGCATTTAATATATATATATATATATATATATATATATATATATATATATATATATATATATATATATATATATATATATATATATATATATATATATATATATATATATATATATATACATATATATATATATATATATATATATATATATATATATATATATATATATATATATATATATATATATATATATATATATATATATATATATATATATATATATATATATATATATATATATATATATATATATATATATATATATATATATATATACGTACGGTACGGCGGTGATGTATGCTAAAACAACTGTTTAATTTTATACGCAATCTGGTTTTTATTTCGCAAATATAGACTCTCTTAGACGCGTGTGTGAAATTACAAACAGCATATTGCAAAATTACAAGTGACAAGTTAGTTCACAGTTTTTTCGATTTTTTTCAAAGCCTCTTTTGAGAACCTAATTAAAATCGTAAAAGAAAGTTGCGCAACCTTTTTCCTACAATAGTATTTTTAACTGTTTCAAATTCTATAAAAATATGATAATTAAATTTTTGATTGTTAATATTTTTGTAAGTATGTTATTTGTATACACATTTTATCATACATTGATAAAAGTATAAAAACAAAATTGATAATTTTTTTTGCCTCCACCTTTTTTACAAAAGCTTTTTTTAATTTTAATAATATGTTTACCAAAGTTTTGTTTTCAATAAGTCAAAATTTTTACAAATTTTAGCATTTTTTTAAATATTGTTCTCCAGCTGAAACGTTTCGCAAATGCTACGTTTGGCTGCAAGAAAGATTTATGGTATCACATTATTATCTTTTTATCTTTTTTATCCACATTTTTATCTTTTTTTTAAAAACTAATGATTATTTTTTAAATTATACTCTCAAGTATCAAAATTTATTATATGTTAAAGGATAAAAGTTTTTTATTTATTTTTTATTATTTTTATTGCAACTTTTAAACTAAAAATTGCAATAAAAGTAGTAAAATCTATGAACAAGTTAAAGAAATAAAGTTTTATAAAATTTGTTAAAGTTTTTAAACTTAAAATTAAATTTTAAAGATTTTTAAATTTATAACTTAGATTAGAATGTGAAAATTTCGAAAAATAAAAAAATAAATTAAAAATTAGAAAAAAATAACAACAAATAATTAAGCATCAAATATAAAAAAAATTAAACAACACAAAATTTCAATGAGAAAAATTAAAAAGTTATTAAATCTAAACTGAATATCACATGATCAAAAGTGATATTAATTTTTGTCTTTTTTTCCCAACATTTATACTTGTTATGACTTATATTTACTTATACGTGGCTTTTTCAATAACTTGGTGTTTATATTCTGCATATATTATAAGGTCATGACTTATTCAATAACTTAGTATTTATGCAACTAGATTATGGTTTGCTGAATAACTTGGTGTTTTTATTTTGTGACAAGGTCATGGCTTTTTCAATAACTTGTTGTTAATATTTGATACTTTTATAGTATATATATTATAGTTTATACTTTTATATATAATTATAATTAATTTTGTTTAACTTATTTATTTTGAATAAAGTAGACCTATACCTATAAGCAGCCGTGGTTTAAACCCCACCTCTAGGATAGTTTTACGATATCGGTTAGGAAGGAGGTGTCAATTTTCAATTAATTACTCATCCGCGGTGCTCTGTGATAAGACCGTAAGGACTTCTTGGGGCACCTAAATAAAAATAAAAAAGATATATCAATGTTGAATAGAATTGTTGCGGAGGTAAAATTTACCAGTAAATTATGAACCGGTGAAAAATTACCGCCTAGTAAATTTTGTGATTTTTTATTAAAATCAAGGACAATATTATTTTTTGAATAAAATATCTAACATTCAAAATGTATTTACAGCTTTATTTTATTGCATGTAATATACCTATTAAAAGATATACTTTGTGAAATATACATATCTGGTGACTATTTTTTTATACAATTTGAGATAAGTTCTATTTTATGCACATGTTAAGAGAAATGTGTTAATGAGACTACAGAATAATAAGATTATAGCGTATAAACCATTGAACAAACATTTAAAACCTTTTCAAAATCTGGTTTTTAGAATAAGGTAAAAATCTCTCTTAAAAATAATATTTGACAGGATTGCGGCTAGACTGGTGAAATTGATGAATCGCACAGTTGTCATATAGTGTAAGTTATAAAAAATGTGCAAATTCAAAAAATACCATTTAACTTAAAATAAAAAATTTATGTAGGTTAAATCCTATTATCTAGGATCGTTGCTTAGCTTTTGATCCCCAGTCAATACAACAGGGTCTCATTTGCATATAAAATTGTGTTTAAAATATGAAAAAAAAAACAATCGGCGCTTTAAAATACAAGATGTAAACACAGTTTGGTTTTCGCCCATGTACAGGTTTTTTTGTTGAGTTGTTATATGAAAAGCGATCTTGACCTGTTTTCACCTAAATAAACGCCTTAAGTGTTATTTTATTTTAACTTTCTAATTAACTTTTAAAAAAACATCTCAAACTTAAATATAGCTTAAGATCATTTTTTAAATAATATTTTTCAAAGGCAATCGCTGAGTCAGCAATATGCGTTGGCATAGTTGTTATGTTGATCGGCAATACGTGTCAGCAATATACAGTAATAAATGTGGTTACCATTCTATGTCAATAATACTTAATCATTGTGCTTACGGTAATATGCGTCACCCATATGCGGCAAGCTGTGTCGGCAATGTGGTCATTCCGTAGTAAAATGAATGAACATATTTTAAAAAGTTGTAAAGGGAAAAAAGAGCAGTTGCCAGATGGTTTTTTTCCTTGGCTTGAACATTATCTACAATTTGACAGCTTGAACACTATCTACAATTATATAAAATTTTAAGCATGTCTTAAACATCAATAAATATAATCAGACTAAATAGGGTTTTTTCAGACTAATTAGGGTTTTTTTAAACTTTTAAATTTTTATCTTTGAAATTTTTTTCTTTCATGAATATAAAATCCCATTCATGTTGTCATTTTGAAAACTTATTATTTATACAATTTTGTTTATTTGGTTTAAGAAACACGCTTTGATTGTTTTCATTGTTTATTTAAAAGTCAGGTTAAAATTAGCTTAGTTGTCTGAAGTCAATAACCATTGTTTAGATAGTCTTTAGGTGAACAAGTCAGATAAAAGGACTGTTTGTAACGTGCCCAATCTTGTTTTGTCTTAAATAATCAACGAGGCTTTTTATAGGAAATATCATTTAAATATACCGTTAAATACTTCTTGCACATGCTAAATCTATCAAAATATGGTAAAAGACAATAATGGTACAAAATAAAAAGTATTTTTATAAAGTAACGCTAAAGTATAATTGTATTATCTCAGACAATTTTTTTTTTTCGTGCACAACGTTTGCCACGTTGTAGATCGCAACGCTGCATTATTTAAATTTAGTTTACTTAATTCAAATAATCTAAAACAGGTAACAATCTTAAACTTTCTGGTATGTGTTTTATATATCTAAAGTATACATTGTATAAAATGCATTGTATAAAACATTTGTATAATTAAAATATTTTATGCATAAAATGAATTTAGTTTTATGATTAGATTGTTTTTTGATGGTGCGTCCCAGAGTGTGTCCTACAGAAGGGGGCAGAATAGCTATAAAACTGGAAAAAAGTAATTTTTTTTTGTATTGAATTTTTAAGGTAAATAATTGTTTTAAGGGCACTTCTTAGGCTTAGGAAAAAATTACTCCATAGATTTTTAAACATTTATTTACAATTGTCAGACGTTTTTAATGTATTTTCGAGTAATTTTGAGTATAGTTTTATAAAAAATCGGTAAGTGATAATAGAAAAAAGAAAAAAATCAAAAGCTTGAATGAATAAATATATTAAAACGTATTCTAATTGATTCGCTAAAATAAATTACAGTAATTCGAATATAATGTAAAAAGTCACTTATAAAAGTTACTGAAAAACTCGATTAGTTTTATTCGTTTAAGTTTGCTAAAAACAAAAAAGAACGTCTTAGTTCATATGTTCATGACTTGGTTTCTACTGATGTTTTTTGACACTAAATTTACTTTTGACACTAGTTTTAATTATTAGATTGAAACAAATAAACATCAAAGGCCTCAATAAGTGCAACAACAAAAAAAAAGTTTTACACTCTATAATCATCAACAATTTCTTAAAAAATAAATTTGAAACTGTAACTAAGTGAGGACATAAACTAAAAGCGCATTGTTTGAATATATTAAATAAAAATAGAATATTTTAAATGCACTTTTTTTAAAGACCTAATAATATAGTCACTTTGAAAATATTTTATCATTAGCAAAACATAGCTGCAAACCTAAAGTTGAAGAATCCCTGAAAAAAATGTGTAACTTTTAACAAAATTCAGCTTTAACACTATAAAAACAAAGTAGTGCAAATAATTCGCGCAGGCAAGTTATTTTTTAAACAAAAAAATTGAGCTAGATTATGGGATCTACAGGGTTAAAAATCAGTCCTATCCTCAAAAAAAAAAAAACAAATGGATAAGATGGACCAGAGACTCTACTATACATTACCACCAAAAATATTTCATAACGTCATTTTTATTTTTGTCAAATGTCCAATTTAAAAGCAGTTCTGCCCCACTGTTCTTTAAAACATTCTGTCCTTTAAAACATTTTGACTTGAAAATAAAAATTTTCTCAGAACAGTTATTACAAAAGTACTTAGAAAAAATATTTAATTCGTTCATTATTAATACTTCGCGCATTTAAAGCAAATTCATTCATTAAAAAAAATTAATTTACAATAAATCTCAAAAATAGAAGCGAAATTAAATATTACACTAAATTCCATATTTTTTTTAAAATACCAATCATTTTAAATTGATTTCATTTTTGGAAAATATTGGATAAAGCGCTGCCTTAAAAAACGGAGAATTCGATGTCTGCTTTGGTCATATAAGCGAACTTGACAAGGAGAGCTACGTAAACCATCCCGTTGAGTGCCCTTCTGTCCGGTGCTCTTTGACAATACCCTTAGTTCTTCTCTGAGTACTGTAAAAATGTGTTGTTTGTTTAGACATATTTTTGCTTCTGAGTTCCAATTACATTTTTTAGATAAAAAATAGTTTTATTTATTGGAGCGAAATTCCGAGTTTTGATTGAGACTTATTCTACCGTTTTACATCACGTTTTTATTTTTTTACACCACGTTTTTTTTTTTGTTTGTTTTTTTTACATCACGTTTTTTGCATACGTTGGGGATTAGAGTGCCAGAAAATATACAATAATATTATAAATTACCGGAATAAAATTACTAATGAAAAATAAGATTTAACAAAACGAAATAATAGATTTTTTGATTTCCTTGATATTATAAAATTTTGCTTATAAAAACAACAATAAACTTATTGAAATAAGTTAGAAAACACGCAAGAATTGGGTGGTCTTTGACCAGATTTAATTAAATATTTTAACAAAATAAAAGTTTAATTGATAAAATATCTTCTTTCTGTAGATCTTTATTTTTTTTAACAATCCTCAAGTTCTTTATTTTTTAAGAAATCCTCAAGTTATTTTTTTAAAGATTATCTAAAGATGAGTTGTCTTAAACGCCTTTTTAAACATTACTGAATGTTTTGATATATCCGAGTTTATCTCCATTATTACTAGAGTCATTTATATCACTCTAGTGCCAGTCCTATTAATATTACTACAGTAATTATCAGGGTAATCATTATATCAGGGTAAAAATATTGTAAGGTTGTTTTTCTAACAATATGACTAAACACCTCTCGTAAAAAAATATTACCCCTTAGTTAGTCCAGTTTATTTAAGTAATGTGGAGTAAATTGTTTATTGTTAGCGGAAACAGAAAAAAAATTATTAGAAAATGGAAAATTTGAAGTGGATTTAATAAATGTTTTGATTGTTTTCGGCACAAACTATTTCCTGTGTCTGCACTTAAAAATTTATTTCGAATTTTTCGCTAACAGTTCTTTTGAATATTGTTCAAAAAAACTTTTAAACAAATATATTTGTTTGACTGTTTATATATATATTTATATATATATATATATATATATATATATATATATATATATATATATATATATATATATATATATATATATATATATATATATATATATATATACATGTTGTTACACAAACACTTCAAAAAGGAAATAGTTATGTCTACTACAATGCAATTGTCAACAAAATCAGTTATGAAATGGATTTCCTACACATAAATGTTTGTTTGCTTGTAGCTGCGTAGTTAAACACTATTTCAACTTTGAAATTCTGTACACACCGTGTAAGATTTTAAATAAATGAATGTATTGTGCACATTATCAGGAAAGTGTGATTGTGTTATGAAAAGTAATGTTGTAGCTACCAAAGGTTTTTTTTTTTACTGAGCTGAGTTGTTTAATAAAATGTTCCGAGAAAGTTTTTACGAGGAAATTGATTCAGAGTACCATAAAAACAAATGTAACAATAAGTACAAAGAGGCTATACCTGACCCTATTTATATTGAAATGAACAAATCATGCGAAACTTCAAGTGATCAAAATCACCAACAAAATATAGTTTTAGATAAAAATATAAACACTAACAATACCTTAACAGTTAACGAGATAAAAGATTCAATCGAAATATTAGATAAAAAACATGTTAGCGTAACACCCAGGAGTTCAGTGAAGGTTCATCATCAAAGTACCAGCTCTACTAGCTCCGTTTCCACGTACTCAAGCAACTCAGAAGAGCAAAAACAAATTGATAATAATAAGAGCAACGTCAATAAAAAAATTAAACAAAATTATATAAGAAACTCAAGCAGAGAAGATGAAACAGTTTACACAGAAATTGTCACTCGTAAAAAGATTACTGAGAAAACAAAATCTCGAGTAACCAGGCAATCTGAGAATCTTATTCTAAGAGAAGATTTTGACGAAAACTCAGTTATTATTAGAAGAGCTCATTCTTTGCATAACTTAAGTTTTGGAGAAAATACATCACCAATAAACAATTCTTCGCAGCTATCTACAAAAGATACTTGCAAAACTCGACATGAACATTTGAACGCAAGACATAGAAGAAGCAACACTTTACATAGATCATCTTACATTGAAGGAGATAAAGACGTAATAAAATATGTCAATCTGCAATGTTTTTCCCCTATTAACACAAAAAATAATAAAAACAAACAAAAACGAACTTCAGTTTATAGTAACGTAAGTAATGTTTACAAGTTGTATGAAAATTTCAGCAATAACGAAGATTCCGATGACGGCGTATATAAAAATGTTGTGGATTTGCCGGCGGATTACGATGGATTGCGAAATAGATCAACAAGTCATCCAATAGATATTATTCAATCTGAAAACAGCGAACAACTCCATTACTCTCATATAGACTTTAACGGAGTTTCGTATCCAACCAGCTCACCAATAAGTAGCATATGCAGTAGTCAATCAAGTGAAGTATCCTCATTTGCATCGAATTCATTAAGCCCTTCCTGCGTAAATCAATATGGTAAACGAGCCGAACGCTATTCTACTTGGACAAACAGTTCTTCGTTTGGTGGGTTAAATTATTATCCAGCCCATTATCTTGGAAACATCACAGTATCTAATGTTAACAAAGAAAGTGTGGACACTGCAGTTAGTACCGTAGCTCAAAATACAAACGTGTTAGAAATGAAACCAGTGTACGTAGAGGTCACAAGCGAATTTATTCGCTTTGGAACCGCAGTAACGTCCTGGGACCTATTGGTTACTTTTGCCATTGATGAAGTTGTTAGTTTTGAAGTCGTGCTTAAAAATGCTTTTTTTTTTGGAATTATTGCTTGCAAAACAGGAAACGAAGCCCGATGCTACGTTTTACATACAGAAAAAGCAAACGAGATATACGACGCAATAATGAATGTATTTCAAACCTGTCCTAAGGTATAATTTTACAACCAAAGTAGTTATCTTTTTTTACTTGTGTATTTATTTCTTATTATACTCAATCATATTGCATTGAGTCTATAATATTTTTTTGTAGTAATACATTCTGAATTATTTTTTACCTCAATATAAGGTCTCAAGTTCAAAAAGTCTTTACGATCTTCAGTTTGGCATGATACAGCCCGAGTTTCATCGTTTTCATTACATCGTAAAAATTGGAAGCGTTGCTGTTAAAAAATGTTTTCCTAATGTGAACGAATATATAGAAATTGCTTTAAACAAAGTAAATCCAAAAGACTATAGAAATGTCAGCTTGGAAGTTCTTGGTTCAAATATTTTAGTGATTGATGCTTCTACAGGAGAAGAGCAATGTCATTATATTTCTTGGATATTATCTTTAGGTATATTTAGTAAAGACTACCGATACTTTGGTTATGTATTAAGCAAATCCGGAACAAACGGAAAAACAAAATGTTTTTGCCATGTATATCGTGCATCAAGAAATCATTCCGCAACGCAAGTTGTTGAGGCTATTTCGTTATCTTCTCAAAAAACATACTCTCCAAAAGAGACATCACAGGTTAGTCCCGTATATAGTGAACAATATTCAACATTTAGTGGCTCTTATTCTTCACTTAATTCAAATTCTACTTATCGTTCTTCAAATATATCAGTTGAAGTATCTAACTTATGCAATAAAAACAATACAACGTGTACTGAAGAAGCCATTAGCTTAAGCGATCGAACGTTAAGTGATAGTCATCTTTTGAATACTAACACAGAATCTGAAGAGACGTCATTTACAGTTCCAGACCACCAATTAAAACCTCTTCAAAGATTAGATAGCGGTATTGGTGAGCAAAGTTCCTACAAGTCATTAGAGTATTGTGCAGATCAAGTAAGTGTAAATTTAGTTACTTTGTTGTTATAGGAAAAAAAATAAATGTTAGTGACTTGTCTTTGAGTCCTATAAATGGGAATACAAATAATTTTGATTTTATGGAGAAAGAGAGGCTAAAACGAGGGAGAAAGAGAGATAACACAAACGAGAACACAGAGTGTTAAAGAAGCAAGGTACTTGTTGTAGTTTTAAACTTTAGATAAACAAAAGGTAATAAAATAATTAATGCAAATTTTAAAAGTAAAATGATTTTAAAGTACTAGACTATTTGAAAGTAGTAGATTTAATTACGCATGCGCATTTAGATTTAATTACGCATGCGCATTTTTTAAAGGATAAAGAAAAAATTAAAAAAAAGTTCTAACTTTTATTTAAAATTTTTGAAATTTTTTTGCTTCGCTAAAATACAACGAAGTAGAACTCTAGGTCCACTAATGTTAGTCATTATTGTCGTGATTTAATGGTTTGAGTGCTTAACTTTTTTATTAGAACAATTGAATCTTAAACCATAGGTCTAAAATTCAAATTGTTGTAATAAAAAACACTTCTCATTGTCGCGGGTGACTGTTACTACCTCATTGTTTGCTCTTTTAATGATGGTAAGGTAACATGACCAAAACTGATGATACTTGACGGCAACAAGACTAAGTTGTTTGACATTTTTTAAAAATGTTTTGTATTTATTTTCACAAGGAAATAAATACTAAAAAATATTAGTATTAATATTATTTTTAATTATATATTAATATACTTAATTTTACAACTCAATTATAGATAATGAGTTCTCCAACAGAAATGAAATTCAACAAAGACTGTAAAAAGAAATTTAAACCAACAAAGTTAATGGAAAAATTTAGAAGAAGCTTGGTACTGCCTAGCGAAACTCCAACTATTGATACAGAGCCTTCAAAAGAATTTTCTTTGTACGCAAAACCTCAACTTAAAGAGTATAAGTTTCAAGTCAAATATATATGTTCAACAATTATAACTCCGCCATTGAAGTCGAAACATATACGAAAATGTTATAAGCAGTTTCTTAAAGAAATGGCAAAAGGAGGAAAATTAGTAAGTAACACAAAATGCATCGGAGGCAGCTTAGTTGGTCTAGAAATAAACTTAAAGGGTATAACAATGACCGATCCCAATCAGAACAATTACACAATCAGAACATTTTCATTTGAAAGTTTAGAGAATATTGTAACTCATCCAGACGGATTAGAATGCTTTGGATTTAGTACATCTGACCCTTCACAAAAATGTAAGCATAAAATGCATTTATTCAGTGCACCCTTGAACCGTCTCATGGATATTAAAAGCGCCTTTGAAAATATTGTTATATAAAAATATATATCTTCTATTTGGCATAAATAATGAAAAAAATTAAAATGTTATGTAATTAGTAGAAGTAAATAAACAAAAATGTTTAAAAAAACGACGAGCCAAAGCTACTAAAATTTTATTATATAAAAATGTAAACTCTGTTAGAGCTTTATTTATTTTTTAACAATTATTCAATTCTTTTTTAATAATTAGTTTATAACTATGAGTTTTAAGAATTTTATATATAATTGATAATTATTTAGAATCGATACCTTATTACTTTGAGTCGATGCGATTTGGATGACATTAAACCGCGGTTTTCAGAACCGCGCGTTATTGTTAGCTATATTAAATAATTTAACACATAATAGACTTTGCACTACAAAATCCCTGTTACGCAAGGATAAGTATAAGTGTTTTTCATTATTGTTGATGAAGTTATAAATAAATACTTATTGGTAAACTTTGTTTAACAACTAAACTAATATTTATTTATTTATAAATTTTTTTTTTTTTTTTTTTTTTTTTGCCGCTTAAAAATAGTTACAATGATATTTAGTTAGTTATTTGTTTAAGCAGATTTGTTTTACATTTTATAATAGTAATGGCAGGGTTTTAACAAGATCACAAGGATTTTATCATAAAAGCCTTTATAAAATATGGTTTTAATAAAATTGACATGTTCCTAATGAAATAATTATTTATTTCTATACATAAAGCCTTAACAACTAGTTAAGTTCTTCAACGAGACAACAACTAGTCATCGAGACAATATGCGAAAACAAACAAACAAACAAAAAAAGCAACATCAAATGAAGGTATTTTCTGTTAAGAAAATAGTTTTTATGAAACTTCTGGATAAATGAAGTCAATTAATAAAAAAAGTCTTCCCAGGAAAAAAAGTTCTATAGAATTTCTATAAACTTTTAAAACGCCTATAAAAATTTTATAGAACTTTATAGAAATTGAGATATAACTTTTCTTTCTATAGTAGAAAAAAATTTCTATAGGAATTTCTAATGAATTTAACAGAGATTCTATAGAAATTTTTTTCTACTTTTCTTTCTATAAAAAGAAAAATTATATCTCAATTTCTATAAAATTAATAAACATTCTATAGAAATTCTATAGAAATTCTACAGAATTTCTATAGGCCATACGTTTCAAAAGTTTATAGAAATTCTATAAAACTTTTTTTCCGGGATAGGTGTTCTCCTTTTTGCTAAATTGGGAATTATTTAGTTGATAAAAATGTAAATCATTCATTTATTTAAAAAGTCATTTTGTGTGAGAAAAGCCTTTAAAATTTATTGCTCATGTCGCATGTTTCTGATTAAGGTATCAATTTTTTTGTTGTTATTGTGATTATAACATGCTCCTAAAAGTCTTTAAGATCTTATCGCAGAGAACTGCGGAAGAGCATTTAACTAGGATATCACGCCTGCCTTCCTTACCAGTGTCGCTTACTAGGCTCGAGCTGGCGTTGAACCTTAAACCTCTGAGCCAGAATTCTAATTCTAACTGTGCATCACAGTTCAAACCTAATTCGACCCAGAGGTTTGAACCTCTGTAAATTTTAGTATTCATCATCCCTCTATAAGTAACGTTGTTTACGGAGAGATGATTACTAAAACTTATGTCAATGAATGAATAAGTACAATAATTGTGTTACCAGGGTTACCAGTTGTTTATCTATAATATTTGTTTCTTTTCAAATAACTCCAATACATTTAGCAACTTTAGTATAGGTACTAATAATATAAAAACCTCTAAAAATATACTCATATAAAATTGATAATCTTTTTTTCTTTTTATGAATATATTATCAATAAAAAGATCCGGCATGAGTTTTCATTAATCTTCAAAGTTTTTGACACCGTAAATCATTTCGTCCTAATAAAATTTACCATTATGGTAAATATGGTATATATAAACTTGGTTTAAAACTTGTCAAGCAAAAAACAATACGTATAGTATAAAAATCTAGAAATAATCAGAAATACTTAGCTTGTAGAGTTCCACAGGGTTCAATCATAGGGCTTTTAATTTTCTTACAATAAATAAATTTTTAACATCAAATCCTTAAAAGTTTTATTCTATTTGCAGAGAACTCTTTTCTATTCTCAAGATATATTCTATTTGCAGAGAACTCCACTCTATTCTCAAGATATATTCTATTTGCAGAGAACTCCACTCTATTCTCAAGATATATTCTATTTGCAGAGAACTCTTTTCTATTCTCAAAAAAATATTGAAACACATTTTCGAGTAGTAAAAGAAGTAGTAAATTAAATAAATGAGCGGTTTATATGCAACAAAGAGTTCTCTGAATGTTCAAGGAACTGAATTTAAAAACGATTTGAAACGCACATGGCAAATTATGAAAGAAATTACTGGAAAACAAAAATCGTGCTTAGGTTTTCTGCCGCAGATGATTAAAGTTGATAACATAAGTTTATATGACCCAAGAGCCATATCCCATGAATTTAATAAATTTTTTATTGGGATAGGTCCTTCCTTATCAAATACGACGGCTTCTTTTAATGATTTTCTCGTACCTATGGATAATTGCATTTGCTCTGATGAGTTATCTTCAGAATTATCTTTTGAGGAATTTGAAGTAGCTTTGAATTCTGTGAAAAGAAACAAAGCAACAGGAGCAGATGAAATTAATGGAAACGTACTTTTAGATTGTTTCGATATATTAAAACATATTCTTTTTAAAGTTCTTAGAGCTTCTATAAATCAAGGAATTTTTCCAGAACAATTAAAAGTTGCTAAAGTTACTCCTATCTTTAAAGAAGGTGACAGATCAAATATTAGCAACTATCGACCCATTTTTAGAAAGAATAATGTCTAATAGAATATACAAACATCTCAACAAAAATAACTTACTGTACAACAAACAATTTGGTTTTAAAAAAGATAACTCAACAGAGCATGCAATAATCCAGTTTGTGCATGAAATCTCAAAATCTTTTGTAAAATCACAGTACTTGTTAGGTATCTTCATTGACCTATCAAAAGCTTTCGACACGGTAGATCATCACATTCTGCTTCAAAAACTTGAATATTATGGAATTAATGGTATTGCCTTAAAATGGTTTAGAAGCTATTTAACAAAAAGAAAACAATTTGTAATTAGTAACGACGGCTATCAAAATAATTGTCTTGATATCGTCTGCGGTGTTCCTCAGGGTTCAATCCTCGGGCCCCTACTTTTCTTGATATATATAAATGATCTGAATAAAGCTTCTAACCTTATAAGCATTATGTACGCAGATGATACCAATCTATTCCTCTCAAACAGTAATATATACGAACTCTTTACTACTATGAATAAAGAATTAAAACATATATCAAACTGGTTTAAATGTAATAAGCTAACTTTAAATATTAATAAAACCATATGGACTCTATTCCATTCGCATGCAAAAAAGCGATTTTTACCAATAAATTTGCCGCAACTTTTTATTGACGAAATTGAAATAAAAAATGATTCCGTTACAAAATTCTTAGGTGTTTATCTTGATGAAAACATCTCCTGGAATCAACATATTAATTATATATCTACCAAAATTTCAAAAAACATTGGGATTCTATATAAAGCTCGTAACTACCTAAATAAAAATTGCTTAAAACAACTTTATTACTCTTTTATCCACAGTTACATAAATTATGCCAACACTGCTTGGGGGAGTACTGTAAAAAGTAAGTTAAAACTTCTTTATCGTCGTCAAAAGCATGCGATCCGCATAATTAACTATACCGATCGTTTTACACACACAAAACCTCTTTTTACTGAAATGAGATTGTTAAATTTATTTGAACTCAATGTATTTAAAGTTTTATGTTTTGTATATCTATGGAGAAATAATCAATCCCCTACCGTTTTTAATAATACTTTCAAACTCAAACCTAACAACAAATACGATATGAGAAACATAAACTTTTTAAAAGAACCATTTTGTCACACAAAATTTAATTAATTTTGCATTGCTTATCGTGGACCCTACCTATGGAATAATATAGTCTTGCAGAATTTTGATTTACCAACTTCCTTTACCTTTTCAAGCTCAATCTAAAAAAATGTATTATTTCACTTGATAATATACTCAGATACTTCAATGTTTTGAAAATTGTTATACAACTTGAATTCAGTTTTTTCTTTATTTTAATTTTTACTTTATTTTTTAGTATCTTATACTGGTATTTATTTTGCTTATTTGTGCTTTATAAGGTTCTGATGAAAAGATCTTTTGATCTTCTTTCAGATCCTAGCTTATGTTTCATTGTAAGCAGTTTATGATTGTGCGCATCTACGCATTTGTATGTGTATATATGCTTATATTTATATATGTATGTCCGTGTTTTTTCTTATTTTAATTTAGTTGATAAATGTTTTAACACGAATTTAATTGTAACACGATATATATAGCATATATAATTGTACTTTGACATTTTAATGTAAGCAAAATTAAAAAAAAAAAAAAAAAAAAAAATTTCACAAACCAAAATAAACAGTAAAAGTACCTCTTATCCTAACCAACCTTCTAACCAGCCTCCTAATTATTAAAACTAACATTAAAAGACAAACACCTGTACGTTTTTTAGAAGTGAAATTTGGTTAAGATTTTCCAAAGAAACTTTAGATAAACAATATATCGCGGCCATGATCCCGCCGGATTATGGCCGCGGTCTACATAAGGGTTCCATATGGGTGAGCCCGCCGGGTATCAAGTATGGGTCCCAGTCAAATCCCGTACTTTAATACCGTAAGGGGCCCATTTGGGTTTGCAAATGGGACCCACATGGGAAACCCATCAGGAACCCGCCGGATCTTGGCCGCGGTTTTCCTATGGGGCCCATATGGGTATGCCCGCCGGGTATCCCTTGAGGGTCCCACGAGGTTTACCCATTGCAAATCTTGCAAAACTAAGTTTAAATGTTTAAAATTTACAGAAAAAGCAAATTTATATATAACTTGATTGGTTTATTTCAAAAAAGTAGTAATTAAAATTACACTGTCGAAATTATGCAAACTTTTAAACAATTCTTTAATTATGCATCGAATGCTTTCACGGGAATTGGAAGCTTTTCCATTGTTGTTAAAACGATTTCTTTGAAAACCTCTTTACACAAATCTCGTTTCAATATGAGCTGTAAAATAATTAAATTTAACTATTAGTTTTAAATTTTATAAGTTTTACATACATTATTTTTAATATGTTATAATACTCTTACGATTTCTCCCAACACTCTTCAGATAAAAAATGTAATTCTTACCATCGAAGTTAAAAAAACATAACCTTTAATTTTATAATCGACGTTTATTTCAACGTTTTAAAATGTACTTGTAATAGATAAGCACATGCTTATGATTCATATAATAAATTGATAACATTCCTTTAGTTACTGATAAATAAATTATATAAAACTATTAAATAAATATAATTTTATATTTATATTGTATATAATTTGATATATATTGTATACACCTTATATACAGTGCCGTGGCTACTAGATACAAGCCCCCCTACCATAAAAAATAAAAACCTGTCATAAAGCCCCCAAAATTTTAAAAAACTTTAGCAATAAATAAAAAAAAAATCCTTACATTTGTAAAAGGGCCCCGAAACTTGCAAATGAGCCCCCTAGACAAAGCTCTGCTTATATATAATACGACTAAAAAGTTGCAAATTCCTTAAACATAACCTACTTGTTATAAGATTTGTCTGCTTTTTAAAACCTTTTTACCTCAACCATTTTTTTTTTGTAATTTCAAAACAATTATCACTTTCATTAGCTGAAACAAAACACTCTAAACCTTGATAACTGTAAACAGTGTCTTAATGCAATGATTACTACCATCAAAATAAGGAATACTAAACTTCTGTTTATCTTCTTGTACGTGTTTATTTGAGCAACCCTTTGGTCTTTGAACAAGCTTTTTTAATTGACCTGAAAAATTTTCATATTTGAATATCTATCAAGTACTTAAACTTTAACTGTATTATTTCCTATATGTGCTAATGAATGGACATTGTAAACTAGTTGATCCTTACAATAAAATTCACCAATAAAACTGCACAAAATAAGTAGCTGACCAGCAAAATTAACATATTAGCACAACTAACAAAATTAACATATTAACACATAATAACACAAAATAAAACACTATGAAATTAGAACTGCAACTGAAAAACCTAAAAAGTTTGAATAAATGTTTGGCTTAACCATTCCCTTTAAACATATGGCCCAGTGTTTACTAGAAAAGTTCAGTTGATTTCCATTTTTTAATATCTAATGAAGACCTTGGTTTTCTAGAAACCTTTCTTGGAATGTAACGATGTATCTGGAACAATCCGCCAGATAAAGGATTGACTGTAGCATCTACAGGAATAGATAAAGGAAAAAAAAATAATCAGTTTATTCGTTCCTAAGGGATCGTCCATAAATTACGCAACGCAAAATATATTTTAAAAACAGAAGTAGGAGATATTAGACTCTTTTACGCGGCAATTTTCATTAAACTTAATGGGCTATTTTGATTTTTTATTTAGATTAAGACTCTGCTAGGGAAAATTTTTAATCTTTTATTGTGAAAGTTTGCGTTACGTAATTTACGGACTATCCCTAACAGACAAAACAAAATGGTTTTCCGTCGTAGAGTCTATAATTAAATCAAAATTGAAAAAGCGGTTCAACTGCAATGAAAAACACCGCGCAAAATAGCAAATGATCTCTTACTACTATTTTTTAAATAGGTTTAGCGTTGCGTAATCTATGAACAATCCCTTAGGTTGTTAAGAAACTCTATTTGCTTACCACATGGCGGTTAATAAAGCGAGACGATTATTGAATTGATGGTTGTTGTAATTTCTTTTAAAACCGTTTGTTTGACATTTTAATTAATTTTACATGGTGAAAACATTTTAACGTTAAGTTTTTTAAATAAATCAAGAATTTTTTAAAAATTTCATAAATGTCAAAGTCATACAGAATAGTTTCTGGTTGGAAGACCTTAAGCTAAATAAAGTCTACAAAGAATGTATAATATAAACGATTATTTAATAAAAATGTATGTTAAAATAGCTCTTACGTAAATTTTATTGTGAAATAATGTTTGATACCAGACCCCTGTATAACTGTACTTAGTACTATAAATTAACCAATAAAAAACACAGACACGCAGACATAACAACTAGTCACGCAGATGTAGACATAACAATGAGTAACAAATACGCTGTAATAGTAATCAGAAATATAAAAATGGTTATTAGACGTATGGGAATATTTTAAAATTCAAAAAGAATCTTTTACTTCTATTTTGAGTTGACTTCAAAAGCAAACACGCTTAAGTTTTATGTAAACGGTCTATAAACATTCCTAATTCGCAATTAATAAATTGTTTTTGTAAGTTGCTTTGAGAAGAGCAAAGAGAATTTCTAGACTGACGTCATTTTAATGCTGTTCATATTAACATTAGGAGTTTGAAAAACAGTTTTGAAAGCTTCTTTTATAAAAGAAACTTCAAATAGTTTGTCTTAGCGCGAAAGATAAAAAAGCAAGACGGAGGTGTACTCATTTTTTTATATATATAAATATATATATATATATATATATATAATATATATATATATATATATAAAAGAAAGACGCGGTTCATAGCGTACGTTTTGGTGAAGACAAATGTTTGTTTGTCCGAATATCAATCTAACAACTATTTAAGTTTTAAAGAAATTCGATTGTTTCTGTGCAAATATCAATTACATAAACCTATTTTTAGAACACAAACTTTACACTGTGCTACATGATATGGCTGAAAACATATATCCTCGAAAATATCATCAAATTATTTCACAACCGAACAATTTAGAATCGAAAAGTATACTTTCATCGCAGGATCGAATTACAAAATCCATTTATAAAAAATAAATTTACTTTGAATTAAATAAATTTATATTGATCTAATATTATGCTCTGTATGATATATCATGGGTTTAAAATGTTTGATTACCATAAAAATAAAAGGGGCATTTTGCACTAACTTATAACTAAAATAAATTATAACTAACTTATAACTAAAAAGATCAAAGATCCTTGCACCTCCCTCCTCCTTCTTCCTGAGATAGTACTTGGTACTGAGAAGTACTTGGTAACAACAATTCAACTCACAATAAACAATCATTTATATAGCACAGGCTATGTTTGCGGGGACGTAGAGGGTATGACCCCTCATTTAATTCCTAAGTTTGAACAAAGGAAAAAATATAAAATTATTCGATAAAAAAATTTCATAGTGAAGTTAAACCTTTTTCGTTCGGTTCTTGGCAATCAAACGTTAATTCTGATGAACTTAATTCGGATAATACATTTTCACAATTATTTACATTGACAGGTTTCTTTGTGTTATAATTAGTGACATTATTTTTCTGTTTATTAGAACCACGTTGAAGACATCGCCGATATCGTTCAACAGATGCTTTTGATCTCCTTTCAGCAATTTTATGGGATGAAAATACTGATGGTACATAGTTTACATGAAGGGGATCATTAGATTTCTTTCCTAATAATAGAAAAAGCAATAGAATATTATATGTTAGTATAAAAAACATACAAAGCACGCAAGTTCTTTCATACACGTTATATATTGTATGGTGAGAATAAACAACATATGAAATTTCTTTTGTATAAAAAAAATTAAATTTTTGCTTCTAAATATCTAAATAAGTAACACACATAAAGTGACATGAAAGTGTGCAAAGTAGTAACTAAATGCGATATTTAATTGGATTAGTAAAAATCCAAAATTTAAAAAATATCAACCTGTTACAAAGTGGGCACTACATATCCGAGCACTCTTAATTGCAGTTTCTGACCATTTTTCTCGTCTAATTGCGGCAATCCATTTTAATCTAAGTTGAGATTTTCGCTCTGTTTCCATTGTAGGTATGCGATAAAAACTTAAACCTTTATTTTGTGTGCTTCTTCGGTTGCTGCAACCAAATGCGCAACAAACATCTGGCATATTTGTTTTATTTTTAATAAAATACTAATGAAAACCTGGCACAAAATCTCAATATTAATATAATTGAGTCAACAAAAATAAAACTGTTGTCAAAACCATATTGCGACTTTATGAAATTGAATGAAAGTAAGGGTTGATTTAATTTACTAAGTGTTTGCGTTATTCAATCAGGAATAAAGATTTTTCAATGGAAAACGATAAACTATTTGTTAAGAGGTACCTAGAGTATTATAGGAGTACATATGGTATCCTATAAACTTCTTTTACTCATTTCAAACAAAGATTGGTTGAAAGAAAAACTAAAAAAAATTTAATTAATTAGAAAAAAAAAGTAACATATGTTAAGGTATTTAAAAATTATGGTAAACAATTATCTAATTATTCAAATAAATCGTTTAAAAAAAATGAAAATTCAAATGCAGAATAATGATTTTAACAACATGTGGCTATGAAAATAACCGTTTTTAAAACTTTTCTTTTTTAACTAACTAAACAGCAGTGATCATCTAAATTACAAGATGAATGACATTAGCAAATAGTGAAACGTTGCCGGAACCGTAGTCAATCGATAAACCTTGTTGGAGTACAGATTTACAAACAGCAAAGTAACAGTGTTAAAATGCAGAATCATATTGAATATAATTTCATTTTGAGCAACTGTTGCATATCCATGGACCAACTGGAGCCCGTTTAATTTTCACACAAGAATAATGAAACCATTCAACTTTACAACCTGGTTTATCACAAGCTATCATTGGTTCAAAACAGGGTCTTTTACAAGTACAGTAATACTTTTGCTTATTGTCTAAACATACATCATTTTTGCGTGTAACAACTTCAGGTAGTAAACATTCAATGAAATATTTCCAGAGCAAAGGCATCATTTCATCAATAAACTCTAAGTCTTTAGTAACTCGAATTAATAAATAATGATTTGGAGCCTAGACAAAAAAATCACAATATTCTTTATTTAGAACATATAATTGACCTTGAACTTGATTTGTGATTTTTCTTCATGGTCCCAAATGAGTCAATAGGGAAATTATTATCCATTTCCCAGTTACCTAAACCATTTCGATAATTAAATGGACATTTAATTTCGAGCAAACCATCACTGTGGCAAGAGCAGCTCACTATAGAATCAGGGGACGCTCTTAGATATGGCTTATTGTTTAAAATATGAAGGCCAGTAGC
>NC_061160.1:10379568-10427068 GCF_022113875.1 Hydra vulgaris | reverse complement strand
GGTATCAAGTTTTTGTGTCCAAATAGTTTGCAACTTTACATTCTATATTTCCAAACAATCTTAAAATTCCCTGATAATCTCAATTTAATACACTGATTTTCTCTCCAATTTCTTTATTTATAAATCTATTTATATATAAAAATTTATTACAAAAATATATCCCTAAACTTATATGTAATGAAACTATTTTGGATATCCGAAAAAACAAAAAATAGAGAAAATATCAGGAATTCCAGAAATATCCAGAAATATCCAGATATTCTTTGAACATTAATATTTTTTTTGTAACTTCTATTTTTATTTTTTGATTTTGTCTAAAAGAGAAAAGGCATCAATGGCAGAGTCAGCCCAAATGTGATAATTACACTTATGATAATTGTTGCTAAAGTTGCTCTTTTTAATTTCTAACCTGAATTATTCTCTTAATTCACATGCTTGTCATTTCTTTTCAGCTTTGAAAATGTCCCTATAAATTTATTTTACATACCACTTTCTTTCTGATCAATAAATTTCTTAAACTTTAATAAATTAATTCCATTGAAAAAAAAAAAAATTACACTTAAATGAAGATAAAATAATAATATAATATTATATCTTTCTGAAGAGTTCAAATGTGATGATCTTGAAAAGGAATCTGATGGTGTATTTGTTAGGATACACTAGGGAAAATTAAGTTGGTTTGGGTATCTAGAGCGTAAAGGTGCTACTGATTGGGTATCAGCATTTAGAGAGAAGTTTTATAAGAAAAAGTGAGGTAGGTAAAGAAAATTTTTGAAAGAATTAAAGAAAGACGATGCACAAGATTGATGAAACGTGCAGTAGCGGATTTAGTATAAGGCATGGGGGAGAGCTGCCACACACACACACGCACACTCCCTAGAACAGGGAGAACGACGCCCTTTAAAACATTAAAAAATATGTATGTAATATGTATGATAAAAGTCATGTAAAACCAACAACAACAACAAGCTATTTATTTTATGTTTATCATTTTACAATAGTTTTGATAATAATAATAATAATAGTAATAATAGCAAAAATATATAATAATAACATAAGATAAAAATACCACCAGAGTTGTTAGTCCTTGGGCTTGACCTTAACCTTGGCTTTTCTTTAAGGCCAAAAATTGAAGTCTTGGCCTTGAAACTGTTAGCCTTGGTCTTGAAAATTTTTGCCTTGGCCTTGATTGTTTTGGCCTTGGCCTTAAAAAAAATACATATTTTCTAATTGATTTCTAATTGATTACATTCTTCCCATAACCTTAGTCTATTTTTACAAAATGTGGTTTTCTTGTCACTGTACTTGTTGCTTACATAAATCCTTCTTAATCAATAGTTTAAAATGTTAATCAGGGCAAAAAGCACCAAAAAAGAGTTTCTACAATTATTTTTTTTTTTGAATTATATATTATTAAAAAAAAAAGTTTAATATTAGTTTTAAAAATATTGATTCGAAATGTGATTCGAAACGCAAATCACGATCTGCTTTGATTAAAGATTTGGTTCAAAACAAAAAATGCTGATTTGCGGGGCTCTAATGTATATTGTACTATTATCATAAGTCTATTATTCAGGTTTTCATGAGGTTGGGAGTGCCAAGAGTTTTGCTGTCAGATAATAGGACAAAGAGTTTTGCTGTCAGATAATAGGACAAAGCATGTTCGATCTCTTAAATTTGACGCTAAAGCGGCTTGGCTTTAATTTGCAATACTGCCTATCGGACACCACTTATGGTGCTTCAAGTTATCATGGCCAGTACAACGGACTGTAACAAAAGATTACAGAAGCTGCAGACCACCATGTACATGTTTGGTGTTATGCTCATGTTCTCAACTTAGTTGTGAAGGAGGCAACCAGTTGCTGCATTCAGGCAGTTTCATTTTTTAACCTTTAGCAAAATGTTTCAACATTCATAAAAGTGTCATATTGGCGAATGGCGACTTGGATTAAACTTGTTGAAACACAAATTGGAATGGATAAGATAAAAAGATTGAAGTTGATTGGTCGGGTAAATCAAATGCTGCAACGGCGATATTTGAAACATTTGCTGCGCCGTTTTCAACAGTGTTTGTCAATTTAATTTTTTGTCCGTCATTTATAAGCGAATCAGAAAATTTTGATGCAAAAACACGTCATGAAGCTAAGACATTCCTCATGCCATTCCTGAAATTCGATACCATTTTGACTGCCTTTACATACCTGCACATTTTTGAAAAAGTGGGATCACTTTCAATATACCTGCAACTCGTGGATTAAATGTGTTGGTTGCATTCAAGATGGTGGATAAGGCTGCAATTGAATTGAAAAGTCAATCAAGATTTTTTGATGATGTTCATAATAACGCTCTTCAATTTGTACGGATAGCAAACGCAAGCATCATCCAGAAAACTGAAACCATATTAGAGGTGAAGACAGAACTAGCTGTTAAAGGGAAGCGGAAGACACAAATGATGTTAGATGATCATACATGACGAATATAAAGCTTTGGAACCCTACAGAATTCCCACTTACAACGCGATGATGGATTAGGTAGTCCAAAGTCTTGAGTCACGTTTCACTTCACTTTGACAATTATATATGGACATGACATATTTTGATACAACAGTTTACCCAGCATTATCAAATTTTTACCAGATGCCGATGTTGATAAAATAAAGGCCAAACTGTTGTCATTTGTGATTAACTATGAGATTTTGAAATTATCTTGGCCATTAACGACAACATTGAGAGAGAATGCAGATCAAAAGGATGATCCAGATTAACCGCGTTGTTATAAAAATACTAATAAAGCATGTGGATCGTGTCGATCTTATGTGTTACGATTTCTTGCTGCATATAGACTCAACGACAAAACCTATGACAATTTGTATCATAATTACAAAAAAATATATACTAATTTTGTAACACAAACCAAAGGTGAAAAATCGTTTTCTAATTTAAAGTTAATCAAGATAAGATTGCGAATGTCCACTTAGAGTTGTATATGTTGACGTCTTTAGAAAAAAGTCTACTTGATAGCCTTGAGTATGATACGATCATTCAAAGATATGCATCTTCGTCCTCTAAATTGTGCAAACTGTTATTAAGAATAGTTATTGCTATACTTTGCACTGTGAAAATTGCACATCACTTGTACTTTTTTAATTCAATCTAATTTTATTATTCTGTGATTTAATTGTTTCTCTCAGGACTGATTTTTTGAAAATTGCGGACCGGGCAGTCTTTGTAATATATATACAGCCAGTCCGGTAATATATATACAGCCAGTCCGCTACTAGTGTCATGTGTAGAGTAAAGCTGAGAAAGGTCTGAGATAACTTGGGGCTACTTTGACATGTGGATAGCATTGACATTTATTAGATTAAATATTTTTACCTGTTGACTATTGTTTAATTATTTTACCATATGTTATGTTTATTTGATATGTTACCATACCAAATAAACGAACATAACTATTTTTACTTGTATTCTAGTATAAATAAAAGCATGATACATAAATTAATTACATTTAACTGTGGGCATAAATTAAAATAATTTCTTGCTTTTTTAGTAAACATTAGGATATGGATATTGAATGCCAAAACGCCCCCAAAAATACTCTAATTTTTTCAATAATGGTGCGCTGAATCATTTCAGGTACACATATAAACGTTATCTTACAAATTTAACAAAATCCTTTGACAAAGTCCAAAGCTATGGAATCAATGAGGAACTTTGCGCATCCATCAAAGCATGGCTATTAGGAAGATAACAGACAGTCATAACCAGAGAACATGCCATTGGGAAAATGTTGCCACCAATGACCCTAACGTACGCTGCTAGTAATATTTTTGTTGCAATGTTCCATTACATTACAAGGCCATTACAAATAGTAATAATCTTAAAACCGACAAACCTGTTCGGTTTTAAGACCATTACTGTTTGTTTGGATCTTCCAGACAAATTTAAACATCAGATCAAGTTTTACAATAATGGTAATGCAGTCATAAAGTTATTCCTGGACGCGGGTTTCATGCAAGCAGACATTCAAAGCCCTTCAAATCGAGAAGTATAATAAGATATGGCTATGCCGGGTCTATGCATCTATGCGGTCTATGCATCATATATGCAAATTTTTTCTATTAAATATGAAAAAGCTATAAAAGATCATAGAGTATGAATGAGCCAACCATTATTCTTTGGAGAAATTGATTTCATAAAACCTAAAGAAAGATTTAACAACTCGTTAAAAAACTATGATCATATCCATTTTACTATTTTACACTCATTATGTCTAAATTTGTTATCAATTTATAAATTTAAGTTAAAAAATCAAAAATTGATTTACACGGACCAAAAATTTTACCAAAAATTTTGGTCCGTTTTCAAAACTGCAATATTTGTGCGAAATTTTTGAAATATTATCACGGATCATTTTTTTCAAGGTGGACCAAAATTATCGCAAAAATTTATCCGGCCGGACCAAAAATTTCAACGAAAATATTGGTCCGGGATAAAAATTTTCGCGGACCAAAATTCCAGCGACAGTACTCACTTGTAGAATTGATAAGGTAATTATAAACGTCACACCAAAATATATCTGGTATTTTTGTCAAATCTGTACTCCAATAAGGTTTATCGATTAAATACGGGTCTGGCAACGTTTCCTTATTTTCTAATGTCAATTTTTTCTTGTAATCTAGTTGATCACTTTTGTTTAGTGTATTAAAATACGAAGAATTTGACCACATCTACATAAGTTTTATACGAAATCCACTAAAAAATAGATAAACAAAGTTTTTTGACTGCCAAATAGTGCGCATGCGTACATTAACAGACAAAATCAAAACAATTCAAACCCGTCTATCTATATAGATAGGCGCTGTGTAGTGTACATGCATTGACTGAGGGTTTTGGTACGGGGTGGCAGTCATTTCTATTTATTTAATGGAAAATCCTATTTAATTTTTTACATTTTTTACGTTTTTTTTTTTAAAAATAATGTTAAATTTTCTTCATTTTACGGTATTACAAATATTGTTTATTTTGACATGTGATATTCTCAACCAATAAAAAAAACTTTAGGTAGGATAATTTTTAATTTAATTAGTGGTGTTTTTGTTATTGATTTAATAAAAAATATTTTTAAAATATGCGTAAATGTTGCTATATTGACTATCTTATAGCCTGACTCGCAACGGAGTGCTGCTACATCGACTGTAAAATAGCCTGACTCGCAACGGAGTGCTGCTACATCGACTGACAAATAGCCTGACTCGCAACAGAGTGCTGCTACATCAACTGACATATAGCCTGACTCGCAAGGGAATGCTGCTACATCGACTGACAAATAGCCTGACTCGCAAGGGAGTGCTGCTACAACGACTGACAAATAGCCTGACTCGCAAGAGAGTGCTGCTACATCGACTGAGGGTTTGGTTTGGCCAGGCAGTCTATCAATTAAAAAAAAAAATTTAATTTTCAAAACTTTTTCTGGTCTGGTTTATTAACGCGCTCTTTAAAACTACAGTTTATGGGAAACTTTTTTTGATGCCATGCAAGAGACATGCAAGAGTATATATATATATATATATATATATATATATATATATATATATATATATATATATATATATATATATATATATACAGCTGTGAGCATGAAAATAGCAGTACCAAAAAATTATTCGTTTTTTCAATATTACTCTCCTTCTGTTAATACAGAAGGGCTAATTTTTTATGTGTGTATGTACTAGAATGAGATAAATAAATTGAGTAAATGAGAATTCATTACATTGTAGAATATCTTTATTTTTAATAAAAATATTGTAATTGACAAAATGCATTAAAATAGCAGTGGTTGTATTAATTTTAAAGTTAGTTAACAAAACTTGAAGAGATTTTAATATTTTTCGTTGAAAAAGTAAGTACTACTTCAATTATAACATATTCTTTATTTATTTGAGTATGCGTAATGGTAAAATTGTTTTCTAAACCTTTCAAAGTGGGCCAAGGACATCATTGTACACCAGCAGAACGCAACATTATTTTGAAACACTATAGAGAGGGTAAATCTTACTCATATATACAAAATATTCTCGGATGTTCAGCAAAGATGATTTCAAATGCCATAAATTATATAGCAAAAGTTGAAAAACGAGGGGGGAAACGTAAGACTACCGCGCAAGAAGACCGAAGAATTGTTAGATTTGTTAAAAGCAAACCATTTTCATCGGCCAAGCAAGTCAAAGATGATCTTGACCTACAGGTGAGTGAAACAACAGTTCATAGACGCTTACGAGAGAAAAGTTTGTATGCACACAGTCCACGAAAGGTCCCTTTGTTGACAAAAAAACATACCGCTAAACGTTTGCAGTTCGCAAACCAACATCTGAATTGGCCCATCGAAAAGTGGCGCAACGTATTATGGACTGATGAATCAAAAATAGTTCTTTATGGAGGTACAGGTTCAAGACAATATGTAAGACGTCCATTTAATACAGAATTCCAGCAAAAATATACCATTAAGTCTGTAAAACATGGTGGAGCCAAAGTCATGGTATGGGGCTGTTTCTCATATAATGGTGTCGGACCTATTTATAAGATTAATGGTATTATGGACCAACATATATATGTCGATATCCTCAATAATGTCATGCTGCCTTATGCTAATGAAGATATGCCGTTAAAATGGGTCTTTCAACAAGACAACGACCCAAAACACACTAGTCACAAGGCAAAAGAGTGGTTTCAGGTCAATGGGGTTGAGGTTATGGAGTGGCCTGCTCAGTCCCCTGACCTAAACCCCATTGAAAACTTATGGGGAGACGTTAAAAAAGCAGCTTCTACTGCTAATCCAACTAATGCTCAGCAGTTATGGGAAGCTACTCAACAAGGATGGTACGCAATACCAGCAGAAAAATGTCAATGCCTAGTTGATTCAATGCATCGGCGTTGTGAAGCCGTTATCTCAAACAAAGGTTTTGCAACGAAATACTAAGGGTAAATATTGTTATATTAGACTTATTTTTAACTTTATAATGTTCAAAAGTTTGCAATTTTAATGTTTAATACCATAAAAAATAATTTTTTCTCTATTTTCAGATACCACTGCTATTTCAATGACTGCGAGCTTTCTTGATATTATTGTTTTTTTTTTCTGAAATAAAATGTAAAACTATTATTGATGTAATTTTTTTTTGTTTTATTAGATTGAAGTGTCAAAATAAATGCAATAAATTTTTTTCAGTAATAAGTAAAAAAAAATTGCGCAATAGTTTTCAAAATATTCCAGGTACTGCTATTTTCATGCTCACAACTGTATTATATATATATATATATATATATATATATATATATATATATATATATATATATATATATATATATATATATATATATATATATATATATATATTATATATATATATATATGTATTATATACAGATATGGCAACAGTATTCCATACAAGGCTGGATTTGAGATTTATAGATATATACAGCGCTCAATTAAGCTAATAGACAAATACAGCGTTCAATTAAGCTAATATGTTTTTTTAAGTGCTACCCATTTATTTTTTTTGAAACTTATGTTTTTCTTAGTGTTCATTCTTAGTCATCATTAATAATAAGATCCATACTAACATGTATAATAAGCTCCATACTAATATCCAACTTAACTAATAGCTAAGTTTTATAAGTTTTGTCATTCAAAGCATAAATATTAGCATTTCCATTACAGTAGATAGTAATTTTAAGCATTTTGTAAAAACCATTGTTAAAAATGGTCAGGGAAATTCATCTTTTCCCTGACCATTTTTAACTTTGAATTTTGAATTTTATATAAATAGTTGGCTATGAACCCTGTTGGAGAAACATTGTTATAATATGAATTTTTTTGTTTTACAGTGCAATTTGTATTTTATAAGATACACAAAACAATTCTCGTTAATGTTTAACCTTAAACATTAACAAGAATTGTTTTGTGTCAGTGCCAGAAGTTGAATGCACACCTGCAAATTTCATAATTCATAATATTATGAATCCGTTTGCAGGTATATATTTTTATCATTAAAAATTTGCCCCTCTGTCTTTAATTTTATCTGTTTTATTAGTGGTTGTTGTATTTACTTTCATAAATTCTAAATATAATATGTAATTAGTTGTTCAGTTTCTTAATAATATAATTAACTTTATTATTTCAAGATAAAGTTGTATCCTTGAAAGATCTGCTGGTATTATTGACACAATGGGCAAACATTGAAGTGCATCTTGGTGAACTGCATAACACATCAAATTCAGTTATAAAAGTTTAAGTAACAAAGGTATGCTAATTATTGTATTGCCTGAAAGAGTGCCACCGCCATTAAAAGCAGCAAAGAATTCAAGTACTCTGGAAGAAAAAGGACAAGAAAATACTTAAGTAAATGGTAAATTTTGTATGATATCTTAGTACAATTTATATACTTTAAATAAAATACTCTTTGAAGATTTTTTGTATATGACATTTTATATTAATTTAAGTCCAAACAAAAGTTACTTTAATTATTGCCAGGTTGTGTATTTTTGCAGGTCAATTATTTGGCACAAATTGGAGTTAAAGACGAAGGAGATTGTATATGTTATTTACTAAGAATAGTTTTTTAAAATGGTCTAGCTGTAAAATTAAACTATGCAGGGAGAGGACAAAAACTTGGAATAGGAAAAATGTTCATTGCATATGTTGCTATTGGTAAGTGGTTTAGAAAAGTTTATTTTTTCAGTTTCAATTTTGCATTACAGAATTACTTTCAGTTTGTTATGTTTCTTTGGTACATAATTAAACAAACAACTTTTTTTTTTTGCAGAAACTGTGAAGTCAAATAAGCATGGCTTATGCAGTCCTGTGATAGAGATAGTGGAAGAAAAAATAATAATCACCAAATATCATAACCTGAACACGATTCAATAACAAGTAGCTCAGCCAATATCGAAACTACTCTGTAAATTTTATTTAAAAGTCAATATGTCAGTTTCTATTTAAAAGTCAATATGTCAGTTTTTGGTTTAAGTTTGGTGTTTGCAATATGTATATTTAACCGAGTTAAATATACATATTGCAAATTATGTTAAATAAATAAATTTTTATACTTTAATCATACATTCTTTTTTTTCTCTATAAATTTTCAATGTAGCGATGCAAATCATCTTATTTGTAAAAACGATCTAATGTTGCATAAAACGTTAGGCCGATATATTGTTGTATACAACATTGGCCCAATATAAACGTAAGTCCGATATATTGTTGTATACAACATTGGTCCAATGTCGTATACAACATTGGTCCAATGTTGTATACAATATTGGCCTAACGTTGTATACAACATTGGGCTAATGTTGTACACAACGTTGGGCCAATACCTAACCAATAATCAAATCTGCATTGGGCCAACATCGACTTTCAACGTTATGCCAATGTATCATCATGCATTAGCCCAACGTTGGTCCAATGTAAGCTTGCTGTTTGGGATCTGCAGTCATACTGGCTCTCAACCATGTTCCTAATCTTCGCATTGCTGAAAAGCTGCGTTCACATTCTGCGGACGTTACGGGTAGTGTACACCTGATCTTTAGAAGCTCGAAGAGATTAGAATATTGATTTCCATCGCAGATTTTAATGGCATCAGCTAGAGTATTAGACCTATCTTCAGGTTTAATAACAGACTATTTTCTTTTCCAAAACATGAGTTCTTGATCTACAGCGTCTGAGTTTGGAAGTTCACTTTAATACATTTCAACTAACTCCTGGAAAGTAGTTATCTCCTACTGCAAATTATCAAGGGATCCATGCATAAAACCTTAGCAGCAATGCAATTTGTCTTTTGGAAGCGCAATTTGATTTTTGAAATGATGGTGTTGAGAAAAAGTATAATCAAGGCCCGTTTATAATATTTATGGAGATTCTCTGCAGGTATGTTATTTCTGTAGGCCTGCCTCATGGAGATTCTAAGAATCGTTGGTTCTACAAAATAATTTACTTGCCGTACGAGTAGCTTGTTGGTAAATTGCTTAAGTTTCTTTTTCAACATTTTTTCGGAGATAGTTCAAATCGTCGATTGTTTCTTGAATGTTACTGTATACATAAACAATATCTGCTGTGCGCTCTTTTAGCCTCTCTGTTATATACAACAATGGGTAAAGTAAGCGGTACAAAGTTATACCAATTATGAATTCGAACTTAGTGCATTAAGGAGTGAGTTGGCCTCTCTTTTTCCTTGTGTCACAATCCATATTAAACTCTATATTGAACTGTTCTATATTAAAGTGTGTTCCTAAAATAATCCTTAATGTCTCTGCCATAAATGGTATAATAAAAGTGTTCATATGCGGCATCTCTTTCTGGCCATCTTGTTTTGCACATCCTTATCAAAAAAAAATTTTTTTTCAGTTGATTTACAACGGATCTCTGTAACATGCTCCAGCAAGCGCTCTCTTTTCGGAGAGGTATTGAAATAAATGGATATACTTCTGTATACTTCCAAAATGTTATCAATGATTGGTATTTTTGATGTTGCAGCAATTGATAAATTTAAATTGTGAGCAACAATGTGTTACAATTGCTTTTGATGATACTTTTAAGATATAGCTGGCAACACCTTTTTTTACAGACTGCATGTTTGGTGCGCCATCGTAACACTGGCCTCTACAAAAACAAAGATCAATTCAACTTTCACTATAAAAGTTCATCAAGCTTTCCCCAATGAGTTTGCTATTATCCTTTCAAGATTCAAAAATCAAGAAATACTTCTCTAATTTCTTTTTCTCCGTTTACGTATCTCATACATACTGGTAAAATTTTTTGATTATGCTGTAGTTACCCCGTCTGGTGAAATTGAATGGTAATTTGCAGCTTTGATTTCATTAATCAGCCACTCTTGTATACATTTCTTTCCAATTATATCAATTAATTCATTTTGACTATTGGGACGAAGATAGCTGACATCATTGCGTAATGGTGTTTGTATATGCGAATTAAGTTCAGCGTTAATGCGAGCTATTTTTTGCACAATTGCAAGAATGTTTCCAGGATAACCGTTTTTGTCTGAGTTTTCCACACACTTTTCATAAGTTCCACAAAATGCAAATCCTTGTTTCCCCATAAAATGCACTATTCTAACTAATGTTTCAACAATGTACCGGTACATTTGTTGTCGGTTTTTTAAAGTGCTATCGCTTTGTAATGGAATGGTTTGTCTTAGACCTTCAAAATGACAACAAATGCCATTAGCTTGTTCGACAGCTTCTTTATGGTATCTATTGCCTATATGTAATTTTTGTTTCTCTAAAACATTGTGCCATTTCTAATATATCCACGGTTAACAAAAGCTCCCAAAGATTTTTTTTTATGCTGCTTTAGAAATAAAGTGCAGTATATGCAGCAGACTTCGTCTTCACTTTTGCTATTGACAAATCCATTTTGAAAATATTCTTCTTTACAAGCGCGTTTGCAACCATGTTTTAATGTTTTGGTAAATTAAAAATGTATCTTCTGTTTTAAGTTATTCGTAAACATTTTGTATATTTCATGTGGTAATAAGTCTTGATTTCAGTGCAAGAGTTTGTCGGTATCATATCGTTTTTCTTCTTTTTTAAAATCACATTCTTTTAAATTTGTTCGGTCTACTTCGCATGACAAGCTTATATTAACATTATTATCATCTTTAATGACTTTCTCTTTTTTTTCTACTTCGGCTAATGTTTTATCGGTTACATTTTGAGAACTGTCGATAATAAAAAATTCTTAAAACGATAATAAATAAATACTTAATTAATAATAAATTTCAGGTCTTAAACTATACCAAAATTAAAAAAACTCTCGTAAACATTACAATAAAAAACAAGTAATAAAAAAAGTACTATCATAAAAAAATTTAACGCATAGATAATATCTATATCTAGTTAATATCAAAATAATCAAACTAATTATTATAAAAAGAAGATCAAAATAACTCTTTTACTTAAAATATCCAGCTAACGATTTGCATTTTTTTGCAGCATTTTGAAGCTCTTTTCTATCAGCTGCTCGTTTCCTAATTTGTTAACATGCATGTTAACTCAATTGTTTTAAAAAGTCAATTAGTATTAGTAGAGACTTGCAATTACAGTATAAACTCAGGAGAGACTATTTTTCATTCTTCGTTTACAAAAGATTTCACAATGCAATGACTTGTAATGACGCCTTACAATTGTGAAACAATAAAGTAAAAATTGTTTTGTGAGAATGATTTATAAAAATCAAATAGTTATCATAAAAATTTTGTTTAAATATTTTGACATCGAAAAGATTCTAGAGATAACTTTTGGCGTCAAATTAAAAAAGGCACTTTGCATAAAAAGGGGGGTTGATCGCACCCAACGACTCCCAACGATACGGGCCTGTCCTAATTTTAAAAAAATCAGTTAGAACTTTTTCAAACCAACGTGTCAATCTGTAGTTAGTAAATGGCACGTCGACTAACTGCAGATTACAACCCATCTGCGGTGGTAGTAGGGCCTAAGTATACAAGATGCTAATAATATATAGTAATAATAGTAAAGTATACGGTAAAAATTTGAATAAGAAATATATAAAAATAAGAATATAAATTTTTGTAAGCAAAGTGTTGGCTTTTCTAGTTTGTGATTCTCGTGGCCAAGTCACTGTCTTTATTGTTACGAGTTGATGTTAGCTAGTTGCAACCTTAAGTAGCTAGTAATCCTCGTAGCCAAAAGGCTGTATTTATTATTACGAGTATTGCCAGCTAGTTGCTAGTTGACTTCCCACTATGCAGAAGTTTTACTCACTTGATATAATACTTGGAAAAATCCCAGTTTACTTTAGTCATTTTAATAGACTTATCTAAATAAATTGATATTATTGATTACAACCATAATGTTTCATAGTTTTTTTTCTAGTTAAAAAAATATTAAATATTAATTTAAGCGTTATTTTATGTGGTTATTTACACGTGAACTTGACATGTATCTTTTCTTCGTGATGGCCCTTGGGTAGAAATCTTTCGTCTTCCTGCTGACAAATGTGCTTCTTACATAACTTCAGGCTGGCATGGAATCTTTTATTCCCTCTCGACGATTCCAGGTCAAGCCTCACTCTTCTCCTTGGTTTTCCTCACATTGCGCTGCAGCAATTTCTAATCGAAACCGTTACTTCCATATCTATCAGCAAAACAATTCTCCAGAAAACAGACATCTGTTCACTATCGCCAGAAACCATTGTAAAAAGGTTTTGTCTGACGCCAAAGCTCGCTATTCCCAGGTCATTAAATCTCGTATCTCATCACAAAAATTAGGCTCTCGAGACTTCTGGAGAATCTTTAACAGTATCAATAATAAGGGCAAATCTGTTATTCCTTCTCTCTTGTATGGTTCAGACTTTGTCACCTCACCTAAAGACAAAGCTGAATTGTTTGCTAAGAACTTTTCATCAATATCATCTCTTGATTCCACTAGTTGCGTTTTACCTGACATAGCCGTCAAACAGGTTGATCCCTTGCTTGACATTCGCATCACTTCAGCTTCTGTATCTAAAGTAATCTCCTGCTTAGACTCTTCAACAGCTTGTGGTCCTGACAACATTCCTGTTGTAGTCTTGCAGAGGTGTTCTCCGGAGCTTTCATCCATACTTTCTAAACTATTTAACAAGTGCTTATCAGAGTCTTGTTTTCTATCATGCTGGAAAGCAGCATCTGTTATCCCTATTTTCAAAAATTCCGGAGAGCGATCTGATTCATCTAACTACCGTCCCATTAGTCTTCTTCCTGTCATAAGCAAGGTTTTTGAATCTTTAATCAACAGACACTTAATCTCTCATCTTGAATCAAATAACTTACTTTCTGATCATCAATATGGATTTCGATCTTTCTCTTTCGGTTTCTTCTTATGGTGTAGCTGGTAACGTCTTTAAGATTATTGAGTCCTTTCTTTCCAATCGTAGTATAAAAGTTGTCCTCGATGGACAACACTCTTCTTCACATCCTATAACTTCAGGGGTTCCTCAAGGTTCAATCCTTGGCCCTATACTCTTTTTAATTTACATTAACGATCTTCCAGATATTCTCACATCTAAGGTGGCATTATTCGCTGACGACACTACCATTTACTGTTGTCATGATAAGAAGCCTACACTCTCTGATTGCTTGGAGGGGGTATCTGAGCTTGAAAAGGATCTCACTTCTGCTACAGCATGGGGCTCACAGTGGCTGGTGAACTTTAATTCAGATAAAACTCAATTTTATTCGGCCAATCGTTATCGTAATAATTTAGATCTTCCTATATTTATGAATGGTAATGTACTAGATGAGTCATCTACCATTCATCTTCTAGGATTAACTCTTACTTCTGATCTTTCTTTTAAACTGTATATCAAATCCATTGCAAAATTAGCATCTGCTAAGGTTGCATCTCTTTATCGAGCTCGACACTTTCTTACTCCAGATTCTATTCTCTATCTCTATAAATCTCAAATCCGTCCCTGTATGGAATACTGTTGCCACATCTGGGGCGGATCTTCTAATGATGCTCTTTCTCTTTTAGACAAGGTGCAAAAACGAATTGTAAACATAGTTGGACCTGCTCTGGCAGCCAATCTCCAACCTTTGTCACATCGTCGTAATGTTGCTTCTCTTTCTCTTTTCTACAAATACTATAATGGGCACTGCTCTAAAGAGCTAGCGTCCCTTGTGCCATCTACTAAAATTCATTCTCGTGTTACTCGCCATTCAATTAAGTTTCATCCTTTTTCTGTGACTGTTCCTAAGTGCTTCAAAAACTCTTATTCTTCTAGTTTTTTTCCTCAAACATCAGTTCTTTGGAATTCGCTTCCTTCATCTTGCTTTCCTGATTCATATAATTTGCAATCTTTTAAGTCATCAGTCAATCGTTATCTTGCTCTACAGATTTAGTCTTTTCTCTTCCAGTAACTTCCAACTCTTATAGTGGTTGCTTGCAGCCTTGTTGGAAGTGAAGATGTTAAAAAAAAAAAAAAAAAAAAAAAAAAATGTGTTCCAAAACGCTATTTTGCATTTTTTATTTATCAACTTTCTTACGCTACTATTATTTTAAACTAATTTTATTGATTTTCATTTGATTTCAAATATTATTTTATTTAACATTGTTTTTTACGCTCAGGCTTTTAAAAAAAATTTAACGTAAGTGAAATCCTGCATCAAAAACAGACAGTTTTGGATATTTTTTTACTACTAACCATTACTGTTAGGTATCAGATAAACCACCCTCCAATATCCTCTAAACATTTGATGATGTAAATCTAATGCTAAATGTATGTAAATAGCCATGCATCATAAATATTTTGCTACTTTTTACAATAAAAAAAAGTTATAACAAAACATTGGTCTTTGGTTAATGGTCAGTTGAATAGAAATACTGAACATGTAAAAAAAGATATTTTGTACACAAAGAATACCTACAAAATATTTCATTACTGTTATAATGTAGAAGTTCTGTATATAAATATAAATACAAAAATGTTATTTTATGACAAATACATGCATTAAAAAATAATATTTTTGATGTTGCACTGATAAAAGTTGTCTTGTCCATCAAAAAAAAAAATTTATTATTATTTTTTATATTTATATAATTGCATGTTTGTTACCTTGTTACCGTTTTATATATAAATATAGCTATTTTTATTAAAAAAAAAAAAAAAAACTACGAAAATAATTTTGGCACAAAAAACTCGCTGTGCATCGGAAATAACGATTTATTAAGGTGAGTTTCCACTCATCCGTTTTTTCACGGGAACGGGATAGGAAAGGAAAAAATAATCACGTGAGCATGCGTAGTTTTCCTTCAGACATATTAAAACTTATACTACGCATATCCACGTGATTATTTTTCCCGTCCCTTTCCCGTTCCCGTGAAAAAAACGGATGAGTAGAAATTCAAATGAGGAACGGTTGTGAGCATATTAACGAACGTAATCTTTCTAATTACGTGAAACATTTCGAATCTTTTTTTACGCAATGTGTTAATGGAGATGATGAATTAATAGAGAATTTAAGTTCTAATCGTTAAAAATTTGTTATATATATGAATGAATATATATATGTTATAAATATATATATATATATATATATATATATATATATATATATATATATATATATATATATATATATATATATATATATATATATATATATATATATATATATATATATATATATATATATATATATATATATATATATATATATATATATATATATATATATATATATATATATTACTTACTTAATGCTAATGAATTATACTATTTTTTACACATCAAATTTTAATTTTAAATAGAATATGAGATTTTTTATTTGAAAAAGTTACGTTTAGTTTACGTTATCATATAAAGGATGAATTAATTATTTTATTATAAATAGATTACGTAAGATGTTAATTAGATGTGCGTAAACACATTCAAATGCACTAAATACGTGCGTAAACGCAATTATTTGCGTAAATTGCGAGTTTATGTATGCAAACTATCACATGAAGTGAGTCAAGCGCGTTTGCGCACGAGTTTTTTATTCGGAAAGAAAACAAAAATGCAAAAACGTCGTGTTCCAACGTAGAAGCTCTAGTTTTAAAGTTATCTTATGTACTTGCAAGAAATATCATAAATATTTTTCTCTAAATTGTTTTCAGTTAACTCACTATTTTGCATTTGCATAGTTTTGATTAACATTTAATTTCGTTTAATCATAAAGTTGCGTTGCGTCAATAGTGTCTGAATGTTATATGAACGAATGTATTTAATTATCTCTAAAAAAATCTAAGTAAGGACTAACAACTGCGACCGACGCTCAGTACAACTTTAGGGCAAAAGTATGTCTATTCCAGTTGATTGTTAATCAAATGATTGATAAAAACACAAGTAAAGGTTGTTGACCTTGTGGTCATATTCTAAATATTCCTTTTTTTTTTTTTTTTTAAATTTTACATTTGTTGGTCCTATTACAACTACATATTGCCAAAAAAAAAATTATGATAACAATAATAAACTTTCACAAATATAAAATAAGGTATCTGAAAGAAGATCAAAGAATCTTGTCGTCAGAACCTTAAATAAGTTCGAACAAGCCTTAACAGTATCAAATTTTTACAAATTTCATATATATAATCCAAATATATATTATATAATCTAGTGGATCTACTCACCAATATTTTATATAAACGTTTACGTTAAGTAAAGAATATAAAATCAGCAAAAGAAGTAAGAATAAACTTTTTACAAATGTAAATAAGAAAAGGCAAAGTTATTAATTCATATTATTAATAATAACATAATACGTCATCTAATGAAAAAATTAGGGTTTTTAATTTACTTTTAAAAAAACGAAAAGTAATGGGTAGTTCGAAGTCAAAATTGGGCAAAACAATTTTATTCCAAAGGTGTGGTGCCCGATAGGCAATACAAAATTGATTAAAGTTCGTTTGACAGAAAGGTTCATTTAAAAAATCAGTATTTCTCAAATTGTATTTGTTGATGGGTTTCGGAGTAAAAATATCTTTGAAGACAAATTGAGACAAGTCATTTTTCCACATGTATACAAAGCTTAAAACATTTGATATATTTAGCTCGTATATATTTAAAATTATCATTTCAATAAAATAACGTTTTGCGTAAGAAAAGCGATTTGTAAAGCAGATTAAACGGGTAGCATGTTTCTGACGGCGATAAAGACGTTGCAACTTACTTTTTTCTGTACTTACAACTTACTTTTTTCCTAAGTTGCAGTTCTTGGAATAAAACTTAGGAACAAAATATTCCTAATTTGCAGTTCTTTGATTACAAAATAATTTTTTTTGGATACATATATTATAGCAAAAATGCTTGCAAAGTTTTAACTTACACGAGCAAAGCTTTAAATTTAAAAAATGCTTTGATATTGTCAAACCAAATAATAGAATAGCAGTAAAAAAAGAATGGCATTGGTAAAACAGAGATTCTAAAAGGAACGGAATCTTATATAGATAATGCACGCGTTACTTTAATGTACATATTTTCATATGTAGATTGTCATATGTGTAATTATGAGAATATTCTATTATGCTACTTTTTCGTTCACACTTTTTCATTTCAATTAATTTAAATTAGTTGTATATAATGAAATTGAAAGTTGAAAGAAACCAAGTTTACCAAGTAAACCAAAGTTAACCATAATAATGAGACTATTAGACACTAACGGACACTTAAGTGGCACATTTGCAAGTTATGCCGAATCATTATTTGATAAATTTCAACCCGTTTTGTATGTTAGCTGTATTATTAACACTTAAGTTAAATAATCGTAGTATTTCAGGTAAATAAAAATTCAAGATCTTTTAATTTTTTTAAGTTATTGTATACCAACTAGGCACCACCCACCGCCAATTCTAAAAAAGCTAAAACATTGGCTAAGATTTTTTACTAAAATTTTACTTAAAAAAAAAATTAAAATACATTTCATTTTTATAATTATATATTATCTATTTTAACTTAAGAAATCATTTTAATTTATTGCTTTTAAGATTTATAATTGAATAATCATGAACTTTATAGATTTATATATATATAATATTTTTTTTATATATAACTGAATAATACATAATGATTCAATGATGTAATGGTGATGTAATAAAAAAGCCTTTTAAGACAATATTTAGAAAGGATATCCTTGCTTGAAAAAAATAAGTTTAATTATCATTAAAAAATTCTCTTGCCTAATATCAATTTTTTTTAGATATAATAAACAAAAAAAAATTCTCTTTATTAACTATTTATATTAGAAACCTTTCAAATCAAAATAAAATTAAAACCTCATTTGCAAAATTATGGAAAAGTTTCTTTTTCTCATCAACACAAACAATAGTAAACATAAAAAATAGTAATTAAAAAATAAGGATACCGCTGTATAGCGGTTGATATTACTGTGTTCACATTACCACAAAAAGTAAATGAAAGTTTCATAAACTTAAAACAATTTAAAGTACAAAATTATTTACAAAAGCGATGGTAAAATTTTGAAGCGCAGCATTGTGGTTTATCTGTAAATCGTAAGTTAAAAAATAATTTTAAACCTAGTAGCTGTATCTAGCTAGATATCTTAAAAATTGCAAAGTAATTTATTTTAAACTTTTGCTTTTCTAAAAACATTCATTAATAATATTTTCAAAGTTAGCTAATATTGCGCTAGAATGATTTGAATATATTTATGCTTATACTTTAATAGACGAAAGCTGAAAACTCCTGTGAGCTTCACAACTCCTGTGAGCTTCAAACTTAGATTGTATCAAAGTCATTTTTGTTTTATATCATGTTGAGTGCCAAAAATTATCGGATAAACTATATTGCTTAAATGAATGTTTAAAATAATTTATCCTAATAACAAAGTTTTTTTTTTTAATATTCGAATCTTAATATAAATATATTGAGCAATACTTATACAAATTTTGGAATAATTTATAAACACAGTCAAAATATATAGTTTACATAAGAAAAGCCTTACACCTTTAAAAACTCTTACACCTTTCTTATACCTCTCGATAATCTTGGCTACATTTGTTATTGTATGTTATTTATTATTTCCTGTCATTATTTTCCGTTTCATAATCTCAATTCTTATTACAATTTAAAAACTTAATCAATACAGTACTTTTTCTTTTTTTTTTTTTTGTAATAAAGGAAAACTGTTATGTAACATCAGTTCTAAAGTGTGGTAAAATATAATTATTGCTAATTATATAACTATATCTTTTTACATAACTTAAATTGCTTTTATGGTACTTTGATAGATTATCCCAATGAAAGTAACACAAAACATTTAAAATAAACTATATAAAAAACTTGTTAAAAAATGGAGAAAATACCTTTTGTTTTAATTTTATTTGTTGCCATGGCAATGATCAATTGTAAGATATTTTTTAAAGGTTCTCTTAAAAAGCACATGCAAAGCTTAAAAAAGTTGTTATATTCAAAAAATTTAAAATTTCATTATAATTTTGTTGATCATTTTTTGTTCAGGTAATACTAACTGTCCTGATTGTCCAAAGCCACAGCCAACAGGTACACCTATACCAACACCTGCTTGTAAGTAAATTACTTGTTCCTAAATTTAAAATTACATATATATATATTAACAATTTTTGAGCTTTTTAATTTATCAATACAAAAACTTTTATCTAAAAATCAGAAATTTTTATATAACCATGTTTTCCTAAACTCAGAAAATCAAAGCAGCCGCGGCGCAGTGGTAGCGCACTTGCCTCAAAAACGTAAGATCCGTGGTTCAAACCCAAGTTTTGCGACATTGGTTGGGAAGGAGGCGTAAACTTCCTATTAAATGCTCTTCCGTGGTGCTCTGTGATAAGACCGCAAGGACTTCTTAAGGCACCTAAAATTAAAAAAAAATAGTAAAAAAAAAAAAAAAAAAAATTCAAAGTTTAAAATGAACCCTGATATCACATAACATAAAAAATGTAAACAAAACAAGATCAAAACAAAGCTTGGAAGTAGTTATTTAAACACATTTAATGTGCAGGTTTCTAAATTACTAAATCCTGACTTGGAGATAAAACAATGTAGTACACACTTACTTTATGAAACACATTGTTATTTTGTACTCTTTTTTTTTTTTGTAAAAAAGCATAATTTAAATAAGTATTTCATATGTGTATTTTGGGATTGTAAAGTAATAATATCTTTGCTTTAAGATTACTGATAAAAACTGATTACCTTTGATTTGATTTGCCATTATTGATGCTAACAAAAAAGTAAGTTTAACAAAATTAAGAGAACGGCTTTGTATGTACAGCTCTGTTTTCTTTTTTTTATCTGAGGCAATAGACAGGTGGCTTTTTTTGTTTTGAGGCACCCAGGAATCAAACTATAGTAGGCAAACACGGGACAAGATGGCGAACGTTTTGAAAGGCTTGAGTTATTGCAAAACTATCAGGCATGAAGCTATAATACTTTGTCAGAATGTTTATATTATCTTAATTATTCATTGCCTGCATGAATCTTTAGTTTGCAATTAAATTTATACCTCTAATTTTATAAAATTTTAAAAACTACTAATTGCTCTAAAGTAACACAAAATAAACACGCGTTGCAACAAATTAACCTAAAAAAGTTATACCTGAAGGACACCATGCTATGAATAACCGAAACAGGTGGTAATTTTTTTAAGCGCAAAAAATAAATTTATGCGTATAAAATTGCCTTAATAATATTTAAAAAAACCAACTAGCGTTTTAAAATACATGATATAAATATAGTTTTCACCCATTTTTAATTTATTTTGTTAAGATGTTATATGAATAATGTTATATGAAAGCTATCTTGCCCCATTCGCTATCTTACTCCGTTTTCCCTATAAGTTTTCTAACATCTGGGTTTCCAGCATTTATCTTTTATAACAAACATATTATATTACTTCCAAGCATGTTACTTTATTTCCAATTTTCTCTCATTTTGTAAACACGAGTTTGTGAAGATTTTTACCTCATTACTTTAAACAAATGTTGCGTCATTCTTATGAAAATAATGAAAATAAGAATAACGCTACATTTATCTAAATTAATGAGGTAAAAATCTTCACCAACTCGTGTTTACAAAACACCGAAAAAAATAGCTTTAACAAGAAAATACTTTTTACAATTTTTCTTTGTAAGTTTGATTAAGTTTTTTTTCGGATTCGTTCAGTAATTTAACTGTAAAAATATCATTTTTTGGATGTCATTCATAGATCATAGAAACCAGCAGTGTTGTTCATCACTGACATACTGTGAGCATTTAAATTTAAAATGAATTTTTTTTTGACTACCGCTATCAGAGAGATAAGACGTGTTTTGATTTTGGGTGTTCAATATATATAAAATACACTAGAAGTGATGAACATTTGGTTTTATTGTTTTGGTTCGATGCTATTTTAGCGATAATATAGATGGATCGAGAATACCCATTAGAATCCTCTTTACTGATTATTCTAAAGCATTTGACAAAGTTCTTCATAGAAAACTTGTACTGAAAATTGAAATGTACGCCATTTCAAAATTGAAATGTACGCTGTATCAAAATTGAAATGTATGCTATATCTAAATGAAATGTTTGCTGAGGCCTTAATTCTTAAATGGGTTGAATCTTTTTTATGAAACAGAAGGCAAAGAGTTGTTCTTGGAGATATTGCTTCTACATGGCTTAGTGTTTCAAGTGGTGTAACCCAAAAATCATTTTTTTTAATCTACACCAGCGATCTTTCAGATAAATTTCAAAATAATCGTTGATAAGAGTTGTAATGACTACAGGATGACATAAATTTTTATTTTTAATTGGTTTAATGACTGAAGTATGCAATTGAATATAGAAAAATGTAAATTTATGGATGTCACAAAGAACAAAATTAAACAAAAATGTTAAAAAGTTTAACATTGTAGAAGTGAAAACAACCTTGGTGTTATGTTAAAAATGATCAAAAAATAATTATCATATATCTGCTTGCGTTTATAAAGCAAATAGAATTTTAGGTCTTATTCGACACATTTTTATTTTTAACCATTGATTCAGTTAAGTTTTTATGTTTCGTTAATACTCCCTCATCTTTAATATATTTATGCTATTTAGAATCCATTTAAGAAAAAAGATAATAATCTTATTGAAAGAATAAAACGTAGAGCAACAAAAAGTTCGGGATACTCTTAACTAATTTATGATGAAAGATTAAAAAAACATTTTTTTGAAATTAACGAGTGTAACATTTTTTTGAAATTAACGGTTTGGTTTTTATCTTGGCTGTTTCTACAAACTAACTTTTTATTAATAAGTTTAAGTCAATACTTTACACATTTAGTCAATGTGTGTCACTGTAATTATATTCAAAGAAGTTCAACTAATAATATAAAATTTTTAAATAGTGATTGTTTAGCTTGGGGTTAGAACTGACAAATATGTCTGGTTAACGAGGACACATATTCTAATAGTTATTCAAGTAAAATGTATAAACTTTCACTTTTGTACTATAACGTAAGCACACTTACAATTTTATAAAGTTTAAGAGTGTCTGGGGTTACCACCATAATGAGTGTTTGGCAATAGATGGCATGATTTCTAATATTATTACAAAGAAACTTATAAGAAAATCACGCTATATAAATTGACGTAATTTAGCTTGTATTTTAAATACCTTTGGTACCTGTTACCAGCCAAAGTCATTATGATCTAAAGTACAAAGTTAACCATCGCTTCTACTTGTATTTTATACTTTATAAAATAACGTAGGTTTTGCAGCCACAGGCTCTTAGACAACTCAAATGACTGTCAAAAATTAAACGATATGGATAATACGCATAAATAACACTATCTTGTGATCAAGCTCATGCAATCAAGTTTAATAAAGTTATGAGACTCGATTACATGAACTTATTTCTTCAATTCGTTTTTTTATAACTGTTTTAAAATAATTAAAACGGTCATGAAAATTGAAGAAAAAAACAATTAAAACATTTTTTTTTTTTGTTAAAAAACGACAGTTTATGATCTATAAATTTTAATATTCTATATATAGTAATTATTATTTTTAAAATTTTCTATAAATATTATTTTTCAAAAGTATATTATGTTGGATCTCAAAACAATATTTAAACATCAGATCAATAGATCACAGATCAAAAGATCTTTGAACATCAGACAAGTCTCTATAGGTACTTGTCTGATGTTTAAGGATCTTGTGCAACCTCTAAAAATGATTCAAATTGCCTCAAACTTTTCAATTTTATTGTTTTAGCTGATGAATAAGAATGGGAAGTTGCTATGAAAAAAAATTTTTAAAATTACTCTAATATATATATATATATATATATATATATATATATATATATATATATATATATATATATATATATATATATATATATATATATATATATATATATATATATATATATATATATATATATATATATATATACATATATATATATATATATATATATATATATATATCTATATATATATATTTATGTATATATATATATATATATATATATATATATATATATGTATATATATATATATATATATATATATATATATATATATATATATATATATATATATATATATATATATATATATATATATATATATATATATATTATCGCTATTTAGGTACTGGAAATGTTTGTAAAACTAGTAGCGGATTTCGTGAAGGATCATTTCGGAATCCATTAAATCCCGGTTCATTTGTAACGTGTTACGCATCAAACAACGCTGATGGATTTGATTTCCGATGCGGAGTTTGTTACCCTCCTCTGTATTTTTCAGAAAAATGTCAGTCTTGCGAATACAACTTATTAGGTAATGTTAAAAACTGAATTAGTTTTAAAGTTACTTGCAAATTATTTTTAGTAGAGAAACCTAACATCTTAATTATTCTAATAGCATTCACACACACACACACACACACACACTCACACACACACACACACACACACACACACGCACGCGCACACACGCACACACCCACGCACATATGTTACCTTTATTGAAGTTTTGAACTTTAGAAAGTTCTAAGATCCTTTTATAAAATAATTTATTACTTTTTTACTGTTGTTTATATATTGAAAGGTGCATTTATATTTTATTGTGAATTAAATACTTTTGTGTCCTTTGCAAAAGCTATCCCAGTGGTCACACGACGTGTTTTAGACGTTTAAATGACGCATTATTGCGTCTTAATACAAGTTCTACACGTCTTTAACAGCGCCTGTTAAATGCAGTTTTTGTTAACTATACAGACTATGAATATCTATAAATTTCTTGCAGAAATTTTAAATTACCTTTAAAAAAAAAATAAGTGAAAGAAAAAAAAAAGCATACATCAAAAAGCAAGTTGCGCGTGAAAAACGACGAAATTTATAGATGACGCGCGTTTAGTCAAAAACTTCAGAAATACCTTATTAAGATGAAAAAAGTTTGTTTATTTAAATTTGAAATACTATAAAGCGAATAGCAGCATTTATTAACCATTGGGATATATTAAGTAGAATGACTTGTGCAAAATTTACCATAATGATAATTGACAAAAAGCTAAAAAATAAGCTTCTAAGCTTACATACGAAGTATAACACTCGCATGTAGTATCTATATAGTAAAATATCTTAAAAAAATTACACTTATTTATAAAGTATAAGTATCTGTAACACTTATCTATAAAGTAAAATACATTATGCAAAATGAGTCACTTGCATTAGCACTTTACCTCGAATTTGTGCGGGAGGCTGCATAAGCGCGTATTGGCATATGAGCGCACTGGCATAAGTGCGAAAACTGTTGCAAAAACTGACATAAGTGCGAAATGGCATATGTGCAAATTGGCATAAGTGCGCCAAAAGGTTTTGAAAACATTGGCATAAGTGCGAATTGGCATATATGCGAACTGGCGTAAGTGCGAATCAATTACAAAAACTGGTACAAGTGCGAACTGGCATAAGTGCGCCGAATAAATTTGCAAGTAATCGAATCGGCATAAGTGCGAACTGGCATAAGTGCGAAGCAGTTACAAAAACTGGCATAAGTGCGCCGAATAAAATTTCGAATATTAGCATAAGTGCAAATTAGTGTTTCGCACTTATGCCAATTCGCACTTATGCCAGTTCGCATTTGTGCCAGTTTTTGAAACTGCTTCGCACTTATGCCAGTTCGCACTTATGCCAATTCACACTTCTGCCAAGGTTTGAAAAATCTTCTGGCGCACTGATGCCAATTCGCACTTATGCCAGTTCACACTTATGCAATTCGCACTTATGCCAGTTCAATCTTATGAAATTCGCGCTTATTCAGCCGTCCCGAATTTGCGACTTTAATAAGCTATCATTCAAATTGAAAAGATCTTTTAAATTTTTTAATTATTTTCAAAAATGCGACATCTTGTTATAAGTGAATATATATGTATATATATATATATATATATATATATATATACATATATATATATATATATACATATATATATATATATATATATATATATATATATATATATATATATATATATATATATATATATATATAATATATATATATATATATATATATATATATATATATATATATATATATATATATATATATATATATAAACGTATATTTAATTGCAGATTCTGAAAACATTTGCTTTACAACAGAATCTCCTAAACCTGCTCCAACAACTGATTGTAAGTATTTTTTTTGGTTTTTTACTTATAGTATAAGCCATTTCCAAATGTATACAGTGTATTTTTTTCGGTTTTTTACTTTAAGTATAAGCCATTTCCAAATGTAAGTTATGCTTTATTATAAGTTTAATGTAAAGTGTATCTCACATTATGAATGAATTTTCATTATTCACTATAGATTTTCATTTTAAATAATTATAAAACTCATCATTTAACAATCAAATAAAGCTCATGGCATTGACTTTTTAATGTAACAATATTTATCAACCCGCTGAGGAGAAATGGGACAGGTTAGAAAACAAAATTCTAAGTATTCTTCTATTTTATCTATTCTACTAATAGTATAACATTACCAGAGGCAATTTTAAGGGTGTGTGTAGGTGGGTTTCCACCTCTCCATAGAAGGTGGTTTTCAAGTTATTGTCGGTTTTTTTACTATTTTAATCGGCGAGTCGGGTAAATTTTAGTTTCATTTGGGTAAACTTTTGTTTTGAGGACCTTATTTTTTTTTATTTTTAGAAGTCGGTTGAGTACGTTTTAATGTTTAAACCCGTCTGCTTTTATTCATAGAATCGTTTCAGAACATAACATTAGTTATAATTTATTTAAGCGGTAGGAATTTGTGGTTGGAGTTTGTGGCTGTAATAATATGGAATAAAAAGAAAATCCGTTTTTTAACCAAAATAAAAATAAACTTTTGATTATTGATAACGTTAATTATTTAAAAGTTATTTTTTTTAAGTAAATTAATAAAAGATAATAATAATTTAATTTAAAAAAATAAATAAATAGAATTCACTTTTTTAGAAAGTTTATTTTTATGTATTATTTTTTTGAGTATATTTTTCTCTGTGAATTTTATAAGATAAAACAGGCCTAATTTAAAAACATTTAAGTCGCGTAATACGCTGAGTGGAATACTCTTGCCTGTAACAAACCATGTTCATGTGTTAATCTGCATTTACTTTTTCAAAATCTTTATAAACATTCTAATATGGAAATTTATAATAAGCATAGATTAAGAATAATAATAGCTTTTTTTATATATATAAATTTTTTATTTTTTATATATATACATTTTGTTTTCCGCTGAGTGGAATACACATTTTTCTTTTCTTTTTTTTTTAACTAGATGTAAAAGATTTCTGCAAAAATATGGAAAAGGATGGAAATTATGCAGATATAGTTCACACAAGCTACTTTTACGCATGCGTTGCAAAGGAAACTTACCATATGTACTGTGGAGACATTAACTTATATTATAACGCAACATGCGACGCTTGCATGTGGAGAAACTGTAAAGCAACTTAACAACCGCAAAAAATTATGGTCTGATATTATTAACAATTTGAATAAGATGATGAGGGTGTTTAGCTTGTCTATTGCATACGCGTCTACAAAAATAATGGTTGAAGTTCTTGTGTTTTTTCTATATTTTTGTATCTACGAGGCGGATTAATAGACAAAGTCTGTACAGAATTTACAAACTTTTAATGAGAGTATAAGAAGTGGGTTAAGAAATCACAAGTTTACATAGTTTGTCGTTCATTTTTAACTGATTAAACAACAGCTGACTTTTTACAGGTGCACTAATATTGTTTTAAAACTGCGACCTAACAACTGTTATAAAAATGTTTATCTTTTTAAATTTATATTTCTTTTTTGTTCTAATACGCAATTTATTATGTAATAATTTATAATAATTTTTTTTGAATATATATAAATACATTTAAGGGGCGAATCTAGGGAGTATCCTGTGTTGCCCAAGATTCACCCATAATATTCTAAGAAGTTATAAAAAATTCCGTTTCATAATCTAAAAAAGACTAAAATTAAATTTATAGTATACTAATATGAATATATGAGTTCTTTAAAAAAAAAAATAGCCTTCATAGAAAAACATGCACGGCTATAACAATGTTTCAGACTTAGCTCTCCTCCGTCATGTTTCAAAACGCCGTTATTAAATCAGGATTCTTTTTTTAAAGTAAACGGTACCGAAAGAACCCTTTTAATCAATCGTTACAGCAATGTATTTATTTTGCTTGCCGTAATAAAGGCCAAAAAAATCATTGTTTCAGGATTCATTTGACCCGAATTTCCGGTAGTCAACAAAAAAACGTTGCAGGAACGTTTGATCAAACGGGTTCTCTCCGTGCCGTTTATATATAAAAATGAATCCTTAATTTTTCTAATAACGCCTTAATTATTCGCATAAAGCCTTAAGTATTCGAATAAATTGAAGTTTATCAAAAATAAGCTAATAAGTGGTTTTTATTACAAATTACACTTTATATATATATATATATATATATATATATATATATATATATATATATATATATATATATATATATATATATATATATATATATATATATATATATATATATATATATATATATATATATATATATATATATATATATATATATATATATACATATATATATATATATATATATATATATATATATATATATATATATATATATATATATATATATATATATATATTAAATATAACTAAAACAAACATATTTAACTAAACATTATTTGTCAAGAATTGTTAAAAAAGTTTATTAAAAAAGCAGCAGGGTTGTAAAGACAGTTACTATTTTCTATTGACCTCTCTAGTGTTTTCATGGCATGTGTTTCATTTAAGTTATTTATAATTAAACATTTACAGAATTAAATGATATAAATATTGCTGAACTTATAAAAAAAGAAGCCTATAACAATTGCAGAAACAGTAAATTTGCTTTTTTTCTTTGTTTAATTGCACTATCTACAGTGTATGTATATACCCACGTAGTGATCATAAAACAAATAAAGAAATTCTGAGTATTTTATGGTGTAACACTAATTGTCGCTCTATTTCCAAGGATAAAGATATGTAGTCACTAAATCATTTTGTCCCTATTGTGAAAAGAGAAGTTTTATGCTCAAAGAAATTTGTCAAAGATGATTTAAAAAGAGGATTGTGTTCAGTTTTGCCAAGTGTTATATCGCATTCTTCTGTTACCACTAAGGTTCTTAATTTATCTTGTCAACCTTTTAAAAATCTATTTTCAAAAAAAAAATCATTAGTTCAATTTTCATAAAGTTTGGTATAGGTAATGAAACTAAAATTATAGATATAAATATTGACATTACTCCTAACTCAATCTTACTTAATTGTATTCCCTGTTCATCAGATCAGTCTTCAAGCCTTCTTTTTTATGATGTTTCTACTTACTATGAGCGTGGTAGACAACTATCTACTGGCAAAGATGATTCAATGTTATTAGATTTAGTTAATAAAATATTTATTCCTATATCGTCTATTGTTTTTCCTGTTTCTGGTGAAAAAAAGAAACGATCATTTTTACATAAATGACTACTTGTATACTCCTGGTTAGCTTATTCACAAATTGAAGATGGAGCATACTGCCTTCCATGTACACTGTTGGAAAGCAGAATTCCAAACAATACCCCAATAATCAACTTCATTCGAAAACTTTTTAAAATATGAGGTAATGCAATTTGTGCTTACATGAATCACAATTATAATTGTTGACTTCATCAAATGTCAATGCATGCTGCAATCTAGATCGGACATCGATAATCTTAGAAAAAAACTTATTATAAGTAATCGAAATAAATTAATTCCAATTATAAAGACAATTATTTTCGGCAATGATATTGCTTTTCGAGATCATCAAGATGACAGTAAGTATCATCCAGAGATCGGAGAAGCATGTAAAAACACCTGCTTCGCATTGAAGCAGGTGATAAATTTCTTGAGCACCATATTCGTTCTGCTCCTAAATATGCAACCTATATATCTAAAACCACACAAAACGAACTTATTGAATGCTGTGGAAAAACAATCTAAGAAGTTCTAATTAATAAAAAAGTCAGTTTATTCTTCTATCTAGTGTGGTGGAGCCTCTGATTGTTCTAATATTGAACAGCTCTAGTCTTAAGATACATTGACTGTGATAATGTTATTTGTGAAGACTTTCTACGGTTCATTGAATGTAAATCTGGTACGACTGGTCTTAGTCTTGCGCAAAATATAGTTTCTGCAATTGATGATCTTAGTCTTGATTTCCAAAAATGTAGAGGTCAAGGATATGATGGTGCTGGGGCAGTGTCTGGTAAATTAAAAGGTATTTCATTAAGAATTAAATTTATCAATGTTCAGAGTGTTAGAAATCAGTCAAATCGAAGATGTATCATATTTTTTTAACTTATCACCTAAACGTGCCAGCTGTCTCAATAAATTCATTTTTCCTGGTCAAACAAAATTAATCGATACATGTCTAACTAGATGGGTTCAGAAACTTAAAGGTCTGGATGTTTTTTTTTGATAGCTACATATCCGTTTTTCATTCTATGGAAGTAATGGCATACAATGAGGGTAAGAGTTATAATATTGATACTTCTTCAAAAGCTTCATGTTTTTTAAATCGTATGACTAATTTATCTTTTATTGTAAGTTTAGTTTTAACCAAACAAATAATGGACTACTTCTATGCCATCGCTGTTGTTCTTCAAACTAAAGCGTTTGATATATCACAACAGTGTAATGAAATAAATTGTTTATAAAACTCAAATTTTAGATTTAAAAAAAATATATTGATGTCTATCATAACGAATGGTACTTAATTGCTCTTGATCTAGCTAAGGCTTTTGATGTTTCAGAAGTTAAACCAAAGCTCTGTGGCAGACAAATTTATAAAGATGATTATCCCTCTGGCACAGTTTCAGATTATTTCAAATATTCCATCGCATCTCCTCTTCTAAATCATTTAATTAATGAATTAGAAGATAGATTTGATGAAAGTGATATGGTTGTTTACAAAGGTTTATTTGGTATTCCTGCAACTGTTGTAAAAAAATAAAAGAAAAATGTTTTTGGAAGTTAGATTTTATGTAGTTTTTGCATTTTTGTATATAGGATATACCTCATCCTACATCAATTCATGCTGAATTAGATTTGTGGGAAACATTTTGGAACAATCAATCTGTGATCCCATTCACTATTACAGAGACTTTAAAATCTCTCGATATGAGGGGTTTTCCAAACATTAGGGAAGGTTTTTTAATAATGGGAACAATACTAATTACTACATATGAATACGAGAGGAGAATTTCTGTTATACGCAGACTGAAAACTTATATGTAAAGCCGCATGACAGAGTCAAGATTTAATTCTTTATCTCTGATATCTATTCATCAAGAAATAATTCCTGATGTAGAAAGAGTTTTGAATATTTTTTCTGTTTTAGGGGAACGACGCTTTGAGTTGGTTTTTACCTAATATTAATTTCTTTTTTGTTTATTGACTATATTCTTTTATTTTATTTTATATTTAAGTTTATTTTATTTTTAATGAAAATTAGAATAAATAACATAAAAAATTAAAAAAAAAACTTTAAAAAAAATTTAGTCTAACTGCCTATCAAGAAAAGGAAAGAATCCAGAAATGGAGGGCTAATCTTAGGCCACATGACAGTTTACAGATGGAGTGCAAAGCCCTATGGCTTACCTTCTTGTTGGTGCACTTCGTTAAATAGGTTAGACAAGTAAAAAATGTCTAATTTATGAACAGAATAGCCAAGGCAACATTGTTGTTAGTTTTGTTTTATATGGGTAGTTGAGAACAACGCCCAGTAAGTAATAATAAAGTACTGATGCTGCTTTTAACTCCTCTTTTCCCCCCCCCTCCTCGCTAGCCCGGGGAAGGGATTTACAAAAAAAATATCGTCAACTATTTTGGCAACTCGAAAAAAACAGGCAACACCCATAAAAAATCCTGGATCCGCCCCTGCATTTAATAAACAGATGATATTTAATATAAAAATTTCATTAATTATATAAAACTTTGGAGTTTGTTATGTTTTATTTTTTTGAATTTACTGTATATTGGGTTTAAATTAAAATTAAATTTATAATCTCTAAACATGTGACTTTATTGTATACACTGTTGCAAATGGTTTAGATAGTAATAAGTTATTAAATAAGTATTTTACAAATAGTATCAGGATCAATTGTAGCTATGGGACAGGCTCTATCTTTTGAAAAATTAGAGCCGTTGATCATGTGGGATTATAAACCAATCAACATTATAAAATAAAATTGTTGTGTATAGTATTTATTTTTATTTTTGTTTCCATAAACACAGCAGTTTTGATTTTCAACATAACACTAAAATAAAAAAAATGCGTTTTGCACTCAAAATGATTAAGAAATTTCTTTTTGTTGAAAAAGCATTTGCAAATTCAAGCAGCAGTTATAATTTCTAAATCTCAAACCTCAAAATTTGTGTGAAAAAAAAGTTGTAACTTAGTAAGTATTAATTAAACAATAATTGAGTAAATTAAATTGGTCTCCACGTTGGGTGGAATGTTTCCTCATTGAAATTTTTTTTTTTTTTTTTTTGTATGTATTTAGGTGCTCCCAGAAGTCCTTACGGTCTTATCATAGAGCACCGCGGGTGAGCATTTAATAGGAAGTTCACGCCTCCTTCCGTACCAATGTCGCTTGTTGGGCTGGAGCTGGCATCGAACCTCGGACCTCTGGGTTCTGAGCCAGAACTCTAACCACTGCGCCACGGCTGCTCTGATATTACCATGTATATTCTGTACGCATTAGGCATTCTTTTCATTGCAAACAGTTTTCTTTGATCTTCCCGTTTGAGAAATTACCTTATTGTCAAAAATTAAAATTTATTGTTAATTCCAATATTCTAGTCCTTACATTTGCGTCATATTTAATAAACAAATTTAATAAACTATTTCAAAAGTTGTTGGTTATTTTTAGAAGGAAGTTCAAAACTTCTTTCATTATTTCACGGTATATCTTTCTAATGATTTTGTTTTACTTCTTGCATTACAATAATTATAAGCTAATATTCTATGTATGTAAAAATTAATTTTTACTGGCATTTAAAAACTAGATGATATTACAAATTATTACTTTTTGACAATTTCAAAAATGCAGAGAAACTTTTAAAAAATAAACTTAAAAAAAACGTGGTTTTACGATATTTTTTAGTGCGTTAAGAATGTAACAACCTTTTCTTAAAATTTAATCTTTCTTTTTAATCCGACAGACCTTACAGTTTTACTATTATGTTTATATTTTTTTAAGCAATCCACAAATAGTAAGGTTGTGTTGTTTAAAACGTTTTTCAATGCTTCTGTGTGTTTATCATTGGCTGTTTATCATTAGTGACTTCAATATTTTTGTGCGTCAGCTTACTAAATTATTGAATGGGCCGTTTTAATCCCTTTTTTAAATAATTTATTTTCTTATTTTATCATAGTGTTTAAATAAATATGCCTCTATTGTTGTGTATTTTTCACTGTTAGATCAAATTTTTTCTATTTAGCATGAATATACCTTGTATTACTTAAGTTAAGAAAAAAAACTAGTTTAAAATTATGCTGCATTTGATCAGGGCCGCCGAGAGCTTTTATGGCGCCTGTGGCCTAGCGTTTAGTAGGAGTCCCTTTAAAGATTAATAATTAAAAAAAAAATATCAAATGCAATCTTGCATATATATGAGTGCATATAGTTTTAAAATGAATTTTCCTAATTGCGGTTTATTTTTGTTTATATCATCAAAAAAAAAAAAATTGCAAATGAACAATTGAAGGTTGACGCTGTCACAGAATATGCAGCCTAAGCTGCGCTTGTATTTTTCAATGCAACAGCAGCAACAAGAAGGCGATTAATTTTATGACAAATGGTGCAGTTTACTTTGAACACTTTTTTTATAGTATTAGTCTTTTGAAAAACGAATTGCTGATCTTGAAAAGAGTTGAAAACAACACCGATGACAGGGAAATGTTACGTATAAGCAGTCGCTTATCAACCTTTATTCTTCGTTTAAAAGTGTATTTGTTTGAAAAATACTGACGCTTGTCAAAATGCTCAGTTTAGAGAATTAAATGATTATAAAAAGAAATGAATGGAATATTCAAAGAACGACTCAACAAGTCTTTTTGTTACATTATCTATCGAAGAACGCTGCAATAAAATTTTTTTGCCAATCCAGCTAAACCTAGGCGTATCTTTGCTACCCCATTAACAATCTCTTTCTTTACTTTAATAAAGACAAAAAATTTTAAGAGCTACTTGATGGAGTACAACCATTAACGCTCATGATAAAGCTTCCAAACAAAAGCAGCGCATAGTCTTTAAATCAACTTTGCTTCATTTACATTGCTTATGAACTTTTCTTAGCGCAATTTTGTAAACAATACAATAAAGCGTTTCCTATAAAAAAGTTTTATATAAACTTAAAATCACTTCTATCGCCTTGGATAACAAAAGGTTTACTAAAATTGTCAAGAAAAAAACAAAAACTTTATGAAAAATTTCTAAAAAAATATATATATTCAAATGAACCAAAATATAAAAACTATAAAAATATATTTGAAAAAATCAAAAAATACTCTGAAAAATTATATTATTCAAAATTGCTAGAAAAAGCAAATGGAAATACTCAACCAACTTGGAATGCTATTAAAGAAATAATTGGACAAAACAAATCAATCAAAATCAAAACAGTTTTTATTAAACACAGATTTTGATTTATTTTATTATAAGTCTTTCTTTTAAAATAGATCAGATATATCAATTAAAAATAAAAACAAGGTAACTATTCCTTGTAATCATTAAAAAAAGGTTAAAAATTTATTGACAATAACCATTATCACAAACTTTTTTTTTTTTTTGTGTGTGTATATATATATATATATATATATATATATATATATATATATATATATATATATATATATATATATATATATATATATATATATATATGTGTGTGTGTGTGTGTGTGTGTGTGTGTGTGTGTGTGTGTGTGTGTGTGTGTGTGTGTGTGTATACTTATGTATGTGTATATATATACTTTAAGTATATACACATATAAGTTAAAGTTCACCAGCCACTGAGAACCCCATGCTGTAGCAGAAGCGAGATCTTTTTCAAGCCCAAATGCCCCCTCCAAGCAATCAGAGAGTGTTGGCTTCTTATCAAGACAAGAGTAAATGGTAGTATCATTAGGGAATAATGTTACTATAGATGTAAAAAATTCAGGGAGATTTTTAATGTATATTAAAAAAAGTGTAGGGTTAAGAATAGAACCTTGAGAAATCCTTGAAGTTACAGGATACGAAGAAGAGTGCTGTCCATCGAGGACAACTTTTATACTACGATGAGTAAAAAAATATTTTATAATTTTAAAGATATTACCCGATACAGTGTAAGAAGAAAGCTTATGGAAAAAACCAGCATGCCAAACTTTATCAAAGGCTTTAAAAATGTTGAGAGTAATAACTTAGCCTTATAACGGTAATAACTACCAAATCAGCAGTAGAACGACAACATTAAAATTGGTATTGATGATCAGAAAGTATGTTATTACATTCAAGATGAGAGATTAAGTGTTTGTTTAGTAAAGAATCAAAAATCTAGTTTATGATAGCAAGAAACTAATAGACGGATAACAGATGCCGCTTTTCAGCAGGATGGAAAACAAGACTCTGATAAGCACTGTTAAATAGTTTTGAAAGTATAAATGAAAGCTCCAAAGGACACTTCTGCAAGGCTATAACAGGTATGTTCGCCGGACCACAGGTTGTAGGAGAATCTAACCAGGAATTCACTTAAGATACAGACGCGGGAGTGATAAGAAGGTCAGGCAATGTATTAATTTTTTTCGGCTATATTAGGTAGGACGCGACAAGTGGAATCAAGAGCTGAAATTGATGAGAAGTTCTTAGCAAACAATTTAGCTTTGTCTTTAGGTGAGGTAGCAAAATCTGAACAATACAATAGAGGTAGAATAATAAACTTGCTCTTGTCATAGATACTGGTAAAGGTTCTCCAGAAGTCACAAAAGCCTAATTTATGAAATTTTATGTAACTTTTATAGGTAATTTTATATATATATATATATATATATATATATATATATATATATATATATATATATATATATATATATATATATATATATATATATATATATATATATATATATATATATATAATAATGATAAAATAAAAGTTAAAAAATAATTAAAAAAAACAGGTATGTATAAAAAATATATATAAACATAAAAAAATAAAATAATTAAATAAATGAAAGAAAATAAAATTATCTAAGATTTTAGAAATAACTTAATTAATAGTCAATAGTAAGAGGGATTTGTTTAAGTTTTATTTTAAATGTATGAAAAAGAAGTTTTGATGGTTTTTAGTGGTTTTGATATTGTTTTTAAGTTTAGAATTCCATAATTTGGGTCCTCTGTTTGCAATAGAGGATTTAGTGGCAGTATAGTAGTTTTTGGGTTCTTATTTAAAAATCTAGTAAAACTGATTTATTTTGATAAAAAGGGTATTAAATATTAGAGGTGTGATTTTATTATTAATTTTGCACATAATAGTATCTAATAAATGTTTAGTTGATAAACATTGAGTATATTTAGTTTATTAAATAAACTTGTAAGAGCGTTAAACTATTTACGTTTGAAATAATTCGTACAGCCTGTTTTGCCTACCGAGTAGTTTTTTTATTTTGGTTGCGTTGATGAATACAAATTATGGATAGAAATCGGGGATGAATTGGTTTTACATTTAAACATAAAACAAAGAATATTAAAAAAATTAAGCTCATAAATATTAAAAAATTTCATTTCAAATAATAAAGACTTGGCATGAGTATAACGGTCTTTCTTCTTTATTGTTTATAAGTTGAATAAAAATATTCTTTTTTCCTTACTAGATTAAAGATTATTATTTAATATCAGTTTAAACTTTAAAAAAATTCATACTTTTTTGTTTCAACATGGACAAAGTCAATTTCTACTTTAGCCTATCAACATTACAAAAAATGAATGTCCTTATAAGTGGTGGGGTGCTTATGATTACCCCTGTCTGATAAAGACACTAACAAGTGGGATTTGGCAAGGTTCTTAATGAAAGTTTTGTGCGAACCTTCTTCATCTGTTAAAAGTAAACATCTGTTCAGCACAACGAGACATATATTTGAAGCCAAAAGAAACAGGCTGATTGAGAAAAGGCTGATTCAAAAGAAATTGTCTGAGCATGGAGAACAGATTACGTTTTTAAATTATAATTTGCCTGATTTCTAACAATAGATAATTAAAACGCAATAAACTAATAAGTATAACAAAAATAACTTTCCTCATTTGTAATTAGTAATAACTAAATAGTAATTTCATTATACTTCAAAGTACAAATTAATATATAGACATTGTTCATAATTTTAAAGTTTAGACTTGATTAAGTTGACGATACCGGTTTTTACATCCATTTAAAACAATCATGACAACCATTTAAAACAACCATGACATTCATTTAAAACACCGCGATAATCAATTAAAACAATCGTGATTTTCAATTAAAACATTTAACGCATCTCAACATTCTATATTATTTTAAAAAAAAGGTTTTCTTTATATTTTTTTTATTCGATTTTTTAAAAAAATTTAAAATTTTATTTTATTTAAAATATGTTTATTTTCCAATTACTGTCGAGGTATGTCATCTGACCTAAGACACGCTTCGAAAAAGCTTTCGCAGTGTGTGTAATAGTTTGATAAGTTAACATTAGGAATAGATAAGCATGCCTCACGCATTCTTGAAATTAGTTCATTTCTTCCAGCTGGGGCCGTATTTCTTCGCACGTTATTCTTAAGATAAAAAAAAATCTCTTCACACAGATTCAAGAATGGTGAATATGGTGGCAAATATTTTATTTGAATGTTCTGAGTTCTCATCTCAACATTATGATGGATTCTGACATTATCCATCACCAGGGTGAATTCTTCCTCTGTCCCCAAAACTTGTACAACTTCATCAATATATTCTTGAAACAGAATGTGTTGACTGAGACACTGACATCTTCGCAGTGAATAATATTTAAACCATTGACGGCCAATATCATCGAAACGTTACGTTGCCTAGGGTGAATGATCGGGTTTGGTGTTACTCCTCTTCTTGCCCATGAATGACTGCAAAACTTGTGTGAATTAAATGAACTTTCATCAATAAAAACAATATTTCGATAGCGATTAATAGGCGAGATTGAAGTATACCACCTAACATATTCAATACGAAGATTTTTTACATCATTGTCGTTTCTTCTTTCATAAATTGGTCGAGTAATTTTATATGTGTATCCAAGATTGGTCACCCATCTCCGGACAGTTTTAATTGATACATTTACATTTAAAGCATATTTAATTTCAATTATAGTTGTCGTTGTGTTATCGTTTATAAGCTCTTCAATTCTTCTTCTAATCTCTTCATTATAAATAACGTGACAAGCGCCACCTCTAGAACCAGGAAATGTTGAATTCGTTCGATCGTACCTTCTTAAAATTGATTGTATTGTGTTTCGATTCACTCCTGTTAACGATGAAGCTTCAGATTGAGTTTTTCCTTGATCAACTACTAGATTTACAAGATCTCACATGTTTTGGGAAACGGAATTTCGCGGCAGATTGAGTTTTTTTCGATTCAGATTGAGTTTCTCGTGGCAATGAAGTTTCAGATTGAATTTTTCTTTGATCAACGACCAATCTCAAAATAAATTTTCGCGTATTTTGGCAAACAGGATTTCGCTGCATGTTTTAATGAAAATCTAATATCCTCATGCGCTAAATATTTTAATAGGAAATCATTGTTGTTTTAATTATCATCATGCATGTTTTAATTGAACATCATGATTGTTTTGCCAATACAGTATGTGTATAAAAAATATGTAAAAAAATATGGTTTTGCATCCATTTAAAACAAACGTGGCATCCATTCAAATTTAAAATAAATTCCATTAAATTAAAATAAATTAATATAATATTAATAAAAATAAATTTATATAATATTAGATAAATAAATATATAAAGAAGACCTTTTTTTTTAAAATAATATAGAATGTTGAGATTGCGCATGCGTTAAATGTTTTAAATGAAAATCACGATTGTTTTAATTGAAAATCACATTGTTTTAATTGTCGCGGTGTTTTAAATGAATGTCATGGTTGTTTTAAATGGATGTAAAAACCGGTGAGCCAAATTTGTTTTATAATTCACACCCTGATTCAATTATTTATTTGTAATTAGTAATTACTTATCATTTTTTTTTGCATATAACATTAAACTTATTTAAGGTGGTACTAAAGCATTACAGTCATAAAAAAAAACGATTTTGGGATTTTTATTTCAATTTATGTAGAATTCAATGCTGGTTTCAAATATGTATAACTTTGATATGTTTTTTTAATAGTATTAGGAGATATAAGGTTTTTAAAAAACCAGGTATAATTTTAATCGCTTAGCAACGCCTTAGCAACGCCAAGCAAGATTTGGTTTTGCCCAAAAATTTAGTTATATATCCATGTTTTTAAACAGGGGGTCGCATTGAATCTTACAAATAAGTTTTTTTTTGATAAAATGTCTTAAATCCATTAGCTAAAATCACATTGTTTTCATTAAATCACGAGTGCAAGTTTCAAATTTTAAAGTGAAGTAGAGACCTAACTACAAATACAATAATTGATTGTTTGGTGCTGTTCCTTATTTATTTATTTTATTTAGAATTATAAAAACATTTATTAAGTATATTAGTTGGTTTTTAAAAATGCCAAAGTCTTTAAAAGCAAAGAAAAAGATGAAGTTTAAAGGTAACAGATTCAAAAAAAACAACAAACTTGATGATAAAACCATGCAAATCGAAAAACCTTGTTCAAGTGAAAGAAAACTTAGAAAGTAAAAAATGCAGTAGTTCATTTATCAACAATGATGATTATAACATTTTAATAAACTTTTCAATTCTTCAGAATGAGCTTGTAAAATTTATTTTTTGTCTTTAATGTAAGAAAACAGTAACTTTATCAAACAATTTAAAAAAAAAGGGATTTTCTTATCTTCTATGTTTAAATTGCACAAATTGTGACTGGAAATGAGTTTGAAAGCTCACAGAAAACAAATAAACTTACTTTAGAAAAAGCTGTAAGCTGCATTAATTATCAAATGGTTATAGCTTTTCGTGAGATTGGTCAAGGTTATCAGGGAATCCGTACATTTGCTAACATTATGAACATGCCAACACTATTATCATTTCCTGGATATCAATTAATAAATAATAAATTACATACTTTTTATAACGATGCAGCTTCAGAAAGCATGAGCAATGCAGCTTTAGAAACAAAGAGTTTACTTGCTACCAATACTTTTGATAACAATAGCATTACAAATTGCCAGGTATCAGTTGGTGGTACATAGCAAATGTCGCAGTTTGCTTCAAAGTATGAAGGGAAAAAAACTAAGTGATGGAAAAAAATTGAATGGGGCAGGAAGATTTACAGATAAAGTTATAAATAAACTTCAAAATTATTATGGAATGGCAATTAGGCAGAATAAACTATTATATGCAATAAAGAAATCTGTTTGGGCTGTGTTATTTCATAATAGTAATATAAGTAATCCTATCGAACGCCATCAATTCTGCCTTCAATCCAAAAACAGTTGGTGCTTGTGGTAAACAGATAGATTTAATGATCAAAACAAATACAAACCCACATTGAATATACCATTGTCAATCAAAGCTGTTCTTCTCCCAATTTTTCATGATCTTTCAAGTGACGAGTTACTTTCCAAATTTTTACACAGACAAACCCAAAACAACAATGAAGCTTTAAATTCTATAATATGGAAAAATACCCTAAAAATATTTTTGTTGGAAAGGTTTTGGAGATAGGAGTTTCATCTGTAATACTACAGTTTAATGAAGGTGCTACTGGTATTTGTAAAGTTTTTGAACGTTTAAAAATTCCTGTCGGACAATTTATGAATAAAGGATTTATTAAAAAAAACAATGAACGAATCAGAAATATGAGGAGAAAATCATCAAAAAAAGGAATACAACAAAGAAAAATCCTTAAAAATATAAGAAAAGGTTACTCAGATATTGAAAATGAATCAGAAAAACTACCAGCTTATTCTATTGGTGGTTGGTAGTTGACTGTGAAAGTTTATTGTTTTTAAAACATGTTTTTTGCCATTTGAATATTTTCAATATACACGATTACGCAGAATTAAATATCTCAAGATCTAAAGGTGCAATTACAATGAAATTTTCAGGATGTATTCATGATACTCATATGCAGGAGTTGTACTAGAATTAAGTTTTAATACAAAATAGTTCATGAAATAATGCCAGATATGTCCCCGACCTGACACCCGCAGCTGGTTCAATAAGGTAAAATTGCCTTTACTCCTAAACTATATACATACAGTAGATGATTCTAGTACAACTCCTACATCATTATGGAACCTATGTTATTGTAAAGTTTGGGAGCAAATAAATGACCCTATCTTGAGATATTGCATATTCTGCGTATTTTTCTTTTTATGTGTTTTTAGATTTGGGTAAGCAAGGCAAAGAAAAATTTTTTGTTACAAATTATTTCAAAATTTGTATATTTTAGTTTTATATATATAAAACTTCTAATTAACAACTTTTTAATACTTTATTTAACATTTTAATAAAAGCTTTAGTACCACCTTAAACAAGGCATAGCTACATCCTAAAATCCTACGACATTGCGTAATTTTAAAAAAAAAGCTTGATGATTTGTGGTGGTAATGAAATACCTTGTGCGTTAAAATACACATAATTGCAGTACATATATTTTGCAATATGCAGTACATATAATAATTGCAGAAAAGTATTATATTTTAGCAGTTAGTGCTACATCTGCAAGATAGCAAATTTTACCTTTATAAGTGCAAAAGCTTTCGCTCCATCCCTAAAGCTTTAGGGATGTACTGAAAATTTTGCCGGTCACTCTGCCCAAGCTTCGGACGACGGAGAAAATTTTGCCGGTCACTCTGCCGAAGCTTCGGACGACGGAGATTTAAAAAAAATTATTACTCTTCCTAGAGAGTAATAATTTTTTTTAAAAAAGTTGTTTTTATTGGAAGCCTAATATATAAATATATACGTATATATAAATCTGAAATTATAAGCCATATTAATCAATCGATTAATAGAATTGAAAACAAACAAGTTTGTTCAAATATACCCTAAATATCGATAGTAAAACTGAATTTGGAATACATTTTAGTATAGAGTATGCAATACAAAATATTAACATAGGTTAAGAGTACGAGGGGGTTAACAAATTTTGGGATTTAGATAAACATACAATAATTCATGATATTTATTTATTGTCATGATTTTTAACCAAATGCATTGCTCAATTAATTATGTCTTGTTTTTTACTATTTTATTTTCATTTCTTTTACATACTTTAATACCTAATGTTTAATGTTTACCTAATGTTTAATGTTTGACATATTCCCTTTGTGCTCTTAACCATCGATATTAGTTGTCGCAATAAAAAAAAGTCAAAATCAACTTAGATCGTAGTAATTATCGTATTTTTTATTAAAAATAATACTTATTAAGATTCTTTGAAAAAGCTGAAAATTTGAACAAACCTTTTAATATAATCGGAATATTTATTAAGAATTGTTCCTTGAAAGAAAAAAAAAATGAATATAAAAGCGTGACCAAATAAACATTTACTCTATTAACGAATAAATAAGGAAAATTAACAACTTATAATAATGATAATATTAAATCAAATTATAGATATATATTTAGTTACGTACTTAAGACAACTTATAGAAACTTTTTATAATAAAAACTTGCGCAGCTTTGTCAATTCTTCACTAATATCAAACAAAATTGCAATATCGTTTCGAACCAAACCTTCCAACTGAGTAGCAATACATGATAAAACTTTACTAAACACGAATTCCGCATTCACAAAAATCATGTTTCTTTTTGGCTTCATAATTTGTTCTTTCAAAAGACTTTCAAACTGAATAGATTGTGCTTTGAAAATATCCACTAAGCATCGTATAAAAGTGCAATGAAGTTCTGAACTGTACAATTGCATTCCATCAAATAAAAATGCAAGGATGTCCTTTGCAAATATAAGAGTCGAGGAGCTAAGACAAACAACGTTTCCTCTAAAATATGCATCGATTCCTTCGAGCCTAAGCAACTCGAACTCATTTTTTAAATCATTCAAACTATCCGGACTTTTGGAATAGTCAATTTCATCCCAAGTATCCTCCATAGCGCGCATTTTTCCACGTTCAAGCAATTGATCTCTAGTATCAAATACAATAGCCATTACATCTTTCAGCAACATGTGTTGAATATCAAAAGTTAAATCAACGCCGATGGATTCGAGCCTTTGACATTCAGTTAAGGCTATGTGAACGCAAGCGGCAATGGTAGATATGTTGGTGCTACGAGTAAAAACCTGGCGGGAAAACTTGTCTGTAAAACATTGCAGCTCGTTATGAACCCACACAAGATAAGCGGATGCATTTTTATTTTGAGGATAGATTTTTTTATATTCTTTTCCTGTTTCAATCAAAGCATTAACAAACACTTCAGCAAGCTTCGCAATGTACATGGTAACTGCTCCCTCCATTTTGAGCTGTTTAAAGCTGTTTTTTATCTCAAACCCGCGATTTCGAAAAAATAACTTGCAGGCTAGTTTAGCTTGACCAAGCCTAATAAGATACAAAATATACACACGAATAGACCTTAGGCTCACGTGTCTGGAAGAGTTTGAATTATCCAATGATTTTTCAAAAGCACCAATCAGAGTCTGAACGCGAGAATCAATATTTTTTTTTATTTCTAATAAGCCAGGAGATTCAGGAAATCCAGAAATATAATTTCGAGCTTTTTCTACTAATAAAACTGCACCTTCAAAGTCACGCTGTGCAATACTCATATCAAGATCCTCTGGGAGTTCGTTCAGCCAATCGGCGTTTAGTAAATTTGGAAATGATTTAGACTCGATAATTTTAGGAAAATTTGTAGATATAGTCGGCTTTATCTCTAAATAAGTAAAAGAAAAAAAAATTCAAGTTTATAATTATCAACTAGCATTTTAATAAAACTTTGAAAAGGTCGATAAATTTAAATTAAATAAATTTAATTTAAATTAAATAAAGGTTGAAAAATGCGATAAATTATAAATTAGTAAAATAGAGCTAGCTTGCTAGTTAAAATAGAGTTAATTGAAGTATTGTGGAAGTGAAGCTTGTTGAAAAAAAAAATATGGCGGATAACTGAAATGTCTAAAAAATAAGACAACATTACTTCAATATATCAATTGATGCAGAATTTTTTGTGACAGCTTCATCCACATGAAGATAGAGTCATTTAAAATTGTTTTTTGTTTTAAGGATGGCGATAAGTAACAGACAGCAACACTTAAAATGTAGAGAAAAATCATGGGAATCATCTGAAAATTGGCCAACTTACAGAAAAAAGGAATTTTATTTTATTTATTGAGTTGTAAATAATGGTGGAAAAAAAATTATTTATGGCTTTTTAATGATTATTAAAGCTTATCAAGCTGGTTCATTGATTCCGAAAAAATTAAAAAAAAACAAAAACAAAACAAAAACACTTTGGATAAAATACATAAACGTCATTTCTCATGCGAATTATGTGTCCACAAACAATATAGTCATATCCACAAACAATATAGTCAGTTAACTACATTAATTGTAAAACTTAATAAACAAACCAAAAAAATTCACTATCAATATGGGTCTATTACGAAATATTAGTGTATATACCTCTCTAAGATCAACTAAACGTCTTCCTCTAGCCAAAATTTTTAGAAAAAAAAACGTTTTTTTAATCACTTATTTATTTTTAAATTAAAATTAGGTTTTGACGATTTGCAAAATCGTCAAAATCTAAACTTGTCTAACGACATGTTGCAAAATAAAAAACGTGAAGGAATTACTAATTTCATTTTAGGTACTAAAGTTTGTGTGTAATACAAAGACTTTATTATGTAAAATCAGAACTTCTCATTAAATTTGATATTTCTTTGTACTTTGAATTCTAATAAATAGGGTGAAAAGAAAAATTTGACTTATGTTATTAATATGTGATCTGTGAATTTGTAGAAATATCTTGATATTTAAAGCTTTAAACGTAAACAATTAAAGAAGCAGTTATTAATGATAAACTATTTCCATAAACATTATAATTTTATTGCAACCATTCAAGCATTTCAAATGTTTTTCTACCTCTCGTACACTTTATAAAAAACCACAGGATGATCTTGACTATCGTCTGTTTAAACATTAAAGGGACTACCAAGTCCCGAGATATGTTGTGTTCATATTAAAGAGAATATTAAAAAAAAAACGTCTGAGCAAATTTTTTTGATCAAAACTAATTAATAAATGTATACCAAGAAAAACAAATCTTGTTCGTCTTCTCCATTTTCTGCGGTATTTTGAGTATGTAAAATAAACGCGATTTTCCAGGCGCATTATACAGACTTCATAATTTATTCATGCGCGTTTAATTCATAGGAGTTTTAGTGCATGATGTCATAGATTTTGTTTGTTTAAAACACCGATTGTTTTTTTTTACATACAATTTCCAAATCATATTCATTTTTATTATGTTTTAAAGTTCTAAAATGTGTTTGTAAAACAAAATTAAAAACAAAATAAAATTATAAACAAAATAAAATAGTATTTTATTTGCGCAACTTTTTTTAAATAATCGTCTAGACCACGTGTTTTTTGATTTCTTTTGTTATAAGTTTTTCTTTCAAAATATTAGATAAAATAATTTTTAACCTAAATAATAATGCACTTTTATTAATTTACTTTGTAAATATTAAAAAAAATTATTAACGCATTTTTTCTCTGATTTTCAATACCAAAAAATACATTTTTTTGGTATTGAGGTGATCTTATTTCATTATTTATATTTCCATTATTATAACATCCAATATATATTATGGCGGGGGCTTAAAAATTAAAAAATTAATATATATTAATTTTTATTTTACAGACATACATGGAAACATAATTAGAGTTTTCTAATAGTCCTAGAGTTTTCTGTTGAAATGTTTTAGGAATTGTATTATTTACGATTTGTTGCGTTATGAGATATCTAGCATAAATTTTTATAAAAATATATTATCAAATGAACTATTAATTTAATATTATGGGCTCATTCTCGGAGCCACATCTCTCGGAGACACATCTCTCGGAGCCACATCTTCTCGGAGCCACATTTCTCGGAGCCACATCTCTCGGAGCCACATCTCTCGGAGCCACATCTGTAAAGCCGCAAATCTTTAAAACTATCATTTGTTTACAAAAATGTTTTATATATTTTTTAAATTGTCAAAATTTTGAAAGTTAATTACAAATTATATATTTTATTAGTATATTCTTAATTTTTATATCTTTTCTTAGTTCTTGGTTCAATTAATTGTTTGTTAGATTTGTATAAAACTAACGAACAATTAATAAAATAAACTTTTAATAAAATAAGTAACTATAGTTAGCTATTTTAGTAAAACTTAATAGTAAAATTGTTAAAAAATTTCTAGAATGTTTCCAATGGCGTCATACTCTCAAACTCCTATGAATTAAACGCGCTTGAATAAATTATCAAGTCTGTATAATGCGCCTGGAAAATCGCGTTTATTTTACATACTCAAAATACCGCAGAAAATGGAGAAGACGAGCTTCGACTAAAACAACAAGATTTGTTTTTCTTGGTATACATTTATTAATTAGTTTTAATCAAAAAAAATTTGCTCAGACGTTGTTTTTTTTAACATTCTCTTTAATATGAACACAACATGTCTCGGGACTTGGTAGTCGCTTTAACACACATTACTTCAAATTCTAACAATGCATTTAAAAAGAAATAATCTGAAAACAGATTTAAATTTAAACTTGTAGACGATTAAGTTCATATAGCTATAAAAGCAGTAAGATTGTCAAAAGTAGACTCCAAATAGCGTTTTCAGAATTTTTGTTTACGTTTAGTTATTTTGATACTCGTCACAAATATGATTGAAATTAAAGTAATTATACGTTTTTAAAAATGTTTGATAAATATACTGAAAGTCCAAGGTAATTTTATTGTTTGACTCGATCCACTAGATCAAAAATGTCCGAAACAATTGAACAAAAACAATGTTTTATTTTGAAAAGTATGCACAACAGTTTGAAAAAATTGCTCAACTAACCCTTGTTTACTTTGTATTAAAAAAAAATTATGATAGTAAAATAAATACTATTATTAAAACAAAATTTATTAATAATAAACATACTTTTTTCTTCTGTTTCCCCTTCGGATTTTTTATCTTTATCTGTCTT
>NC_061160.1:10339568-10374568 GCF_022113875.1 Hydra vulgaris | reverse complement strand
TTGGTTAAGAAAAAAAAATTCTATTCATATGGCATTTTAAATTCTAAATTCATATGGCATTTCTAAACCATATAAAAGCTTTTGTCAGAGTACAAAGAGAGATAGTGTAGTAGGCTTTAAAATATATAGCATCAGTTGACATGGTTATGACTCAAAATATCACAACGTCAAAACAAAAGATAGCTTGGTAATTTTAAAGTAAAGGTTGTTGTGCATCAGAGTTCTCAATCTTAAGGTTTTTATTATTATTTTGAAAACTCCCTAAAGAGTTTAGAGTTTACTATGGGAACTGCTCTATGCAAATGATTCACACATGATTGCAGAGATAGTAAAAAATATTTTTGGCAATTGATTTCATTATTTCTTTAATGAAGGAAAAATAAATAATTCAAGTCCTTATCCAAAAAGATTATTAAATATCAAATGATGTGACTTACATACCAATGTTCCACAATATCAAGAAACCATTAAAACAGTTATAGCAGTTAATTTAATCATGCTAACTAACAATAATATAACTACTAAAAATGGTTTAAAAAATCTAATTTTGCTATTTTGCAAACACATTCATTTTAGAACACAAACATTCTTTTTAGAGGACAAACTTACAATCAAATTGATGGTGAAGCCATGGGTTCTTCACTAGCACCTGTATTTGCCAAATTGTTGATGGGTCATTTTGAAAAAGAATGGATTAAAAATAGTGTAACACCAGTTTTTTATAAACGTTGATATTTTATAAATGTTGATGAAAATTGCACAGCTTTTGATTTAGAAAATGTTTTTTTTAATCTTTTTTTTCTAAAATATCTAATAAATCTTATTTTATTTTTTAATTTCTTTGCAACTAATCCTTTTTCTTAAAATGAACTTTCTAATATGGATGTACCATTAAGTACATATGCAGCTACAGGGGAGCGGAGTTACCCAAAATTATACGCAGCATTCAAGGGAGGGGTTATTCCATATCAAATCACCTTGTTTTTTGAAAGTTCCCCAGGGTACAATCTCAGATTTGCTTTAAACTTTAACCACACACAGATCTTATGAAAAAAATACAATCCAGAAAATTTCAACTTGATTGACCAATTTGTTCAAAAGTCATTATTGAATTAAAAATCACCAAAATCTGAAAAATTTGTGTATCAGGAGCTTACAGCAGTTTTTTTCGATTTTTGACAAACCATAACTTTTTTAATAAAGATGGTGATCACCTGAAATTTTGTAGGGTAATAGTTTTTCACCCAAATAATCCATTATTGCAGTTGTTTTTAACTGATATTTTACAGTTTTTGAGTTATTGTACCTTAAAGTTGCTAAATATTGCAACATTATAAATATTTTTTTGAACTTTAACGTGTTACAGTTTCATACTTACTTAAAGAAAGTGGATTTTTTTGTTACTTTTTTGTACTTAGGGTCACCACTTTTTTTTTTTTTTTTTTTTAACATCTTCACTTCCAACAAGGCTGCAAGCAACCACTATAAGAGTTGGAAGTTACTGGAAGAGAAAAGACTAAATCTGTAGAGCAAGATAACGATTGACTGATGACTTAAAAGATTGCAAATTATATGAATCAGGAAAGCAAGATGAAGGAAGCGAATTCCAAAGAACTGATGTTTGAGGAAAAAAACTAGAAGAATAAGAGTTTTTGAAGCACTTAGGAACAGTCACAGAAAAAGGATGAGACTTAATTGAATGGCGAGTAACACGAGAATGAATTTTAGTAGATGGCACAAGGGACGCTAGCTCTTTAGAGCAGTGCCCATTATAGTATTTGTAGAAAAGAGAAAGAGAAGCAACATTACGACGATGTGACAAAGGTTGGAGATTGGCTGCCAGAGCAGGTCCAACTATGTTTACAATTCGTTTTTGCACCTTGTCTAAAAGAGAAAGAGCATCATTAGAAGATCCGCCCCAGATGTGGCAACAGTATTCCATACAGGGACGGATTTGAGATTTATAGAGATAGAGAATAGAATCTGGAGTAAGAAAGTGTCGAGCTCGTTAAAGAGATGCAACCTTAGCAGATGCTAATTTTGCAATGGATTTGATATACAGTTTAAAAGAAAGATCAGAAGTAAGAGTTAATCCTAAAATCCTTGCTATAATAATAAAAATTATGCATTAAAAATTAATTTAGCACATGCAGCAGCCTATTAAAAAATCCCTTTTTTTTAAAATTATGATAAATTACATCGACTTTGCTGGCATAGAAAGTAGCGTAAACAGTTGAAATAAATTATGAAACTTTTTAATGTTGAGGTTCTATATATAGACAATCACCAAAAAAAATTTAAAGACTTATACTCTATCTTATGACATGATTGTAGCCTTTTGAGAATGATGATATTTTTAAAAGGAGAGTGTTATTAGACTATGAGCTAGCCTTAGGTCATAGTCTAATAATTAGTCATAGGGATGACAGAGTATATTTTTTTATTATCTGTGAATGAATATATTCAGTTTTCTTTTTAATGACATAATGTCCTAATTTGTACAAATAATAATGACATAATCAGTGTCATAATCAGTGTCTGATATTTGTTAGTTTCTTTGAGATTTAATGTTTATGTCTTTTTTAAACTTTTTAGATTAGTAATAGAAATAAAAAAATAGTAAAAAATGACAGAGAAATGTTGTGTGGTGAAACTTTTAAATGAAGATTGTGACAAAACGTATTATTGTAGAATGATTGGAAGAATAAAACTAAAAGATATTGTGAGCACAGATGCTGAAGTTTTAATTCAAAGAATTGGACACACTTTTGAACAAAATGAGGAGATATGTTTTCACCATGAAAAAGCCTATATTTCTAGATATGAAGCGCTTCAAAAATACTGCTGTGATCCGTTTAAAGTCCACAAGAAAAAAATTATTAAGGGATTGTGTAAAGTTGATGATTTAACAGCAAGTCAACTTAAGATCAAACCTGGTCAAAAACTTTGCACTAACTGTTTGAATGAATTCAAACTTGAACAAATTACAGGAAAATTTAGTCAAGAAGATGAAGACAAAGATGTTGATGATGAGGAGTTTAGTTCTTCAGACCTAAATAAGACAGTTTTAAATAAGAGCTTCTTTACTGGAAATATCTCCTCTAAAAAATGTAAGTAAACGTGAAAAATTAGAATATGGAAAGCAAAAAGTTAAAAAAACTGGAAACAAGTATGACAAACCTAGTAGCATCAGCATTAGATATAGACTTAAAAGAAATAATATCTGAGAAAAAGCAAAAGTGCATTAACTGTAATGATTTAGACAAACTTTTAGATGCAATAAAAGAAAAAGTAAAAATCAGTTTGAATGAAGAAAAAGTTCAATTACTAACATTAACTCCTGATAGTTGGTCAATGTAAAAAACTTGCAATGCATTTTCAGTTTCAGACCATCTTGTTAAGAAAGCCAGAAAGCTAAAAAATTAAAAGGGAATACTTGCTAAACCTGAGGCTAAAAAAGGACATCCTTTGGAGGATATTGTTAAGCAGAGAGTCATTGAAATATAAGAATCTGACAAATACACTAGACAATGTCCAGGAAAAAAAAGACTTTGTTTCTGTGCGTATAAATAATATTAAAGTTCATAAACAAAAATGCTTGTTATTAGTTTGTTTAAAAGAACTTCATCTGGAATATAAGAAATTATACCCTGAACACAAAGTTGGATTCAGCAAGTTCTGTGAACTAAGGCCAAAGTGATGCCTTACTGTTGATAGTAGTGGAAGCCACTCAGTTTGTGTATGTTCTTACCATCAAAATGCTAAGTTGATATGCTCTGCTCTTCCTAACAGCCATTTAATAAATTACAAAGATTTAATGAAAGTATGTGTTTGTAATATAGATAGTCGAAACTGCATGTTTTATCTATGTTCCAACTGCCCAGGTAAAATAAATTTGAAGACTTACTTGGAAAATGTGTTTGAAAAGAATGATTTTGATTTAGATTATCAAATCACATATAAACAATAAGTGTCAACTGACCGAACTGCACTTACTACAGTCCAAACAAGCATTAGTGAATTTATTAAAACTTTAAGTGAAACTTTGTATGACCTTTGTCACCACCACTTTATCAAAGAAGCAGTCTTCCTACTTATCAGAGGCAAAACAAACATTAGACCAATATACCTGCATTATTCTGATGGATTTTGCAGAAAACTATAGTTTTCTTGTACAAGATGCTATACAAGGGTTTTACTGGCAAGCCGATCAAGCTACCTTACACCCATTTGTTATTTATTACAAAGATGAAAAAGATCACCTTAAATGTGAATGCTATTGTTTAATTTCTGACCATCTTTGTCATGACCAATCAGCAGTCCATTGTTTTCTCACAAAGTTGCTCCCTATGGTCAAAATCAAACTACCCACAGTGAATAAAGTTAAATACTTCAGTGATGGTGCTGCGTCACAGTATAAAAACTAAAAATGTCTAATAAACTTAATTTATCACATTGTAGATCACTAAATAAATGCTGAGCATCACTTCTTTGCTACGTCACATGGCAAAAGTCCATGTGATGGAATAGGAGGTACTATAAAAAGAGAAGCAGCAAAAGCTAGTCTACGAGCAGCAATTACAAATCAGATTCTCACACCACAAGATCTGTTTACATGGGCTCAAAAAAACATCAAAGGTGTTAACATATTTTATCTTTCAAGTGAGGATTTCAATAACCATGAAACAACTTTTAACCTTCAGAAACGATATGAAGGGATGCGCACAGTTCCAGGAACAAGAAGCTATCACTATTTTGTACCAGATGGAGAGAAATTGTTTTTACGAAGAATCTCTAGTAATACTGTCAATGATAATCATGTGTTAAATGATGTTAATTTGATTTAAAAAAATCCTTCAAATTTTCAACCCGGTAAATATATTGCATGCTTTTACGATGAAGAATACATACTTTTTTATTTAACTGACTATCTTACTCTTTGAATGCACTTTTTTACATATAAAATTTAAGGTAAAAATTTTGTATGTGGTAAGTGGTATTTTCTTGTTCTCCTTTTGAAAATATCATCACTCTCAAAAGGCTACAATCATGTTATAAGATAGAGTATAGGTCTTTAAATTTTTTTTGGTGGTGACCCTAAGTACAAAAAGGTAATACAAAAATCCACTTTCTGTAAGTAAGTATGAAACTGTAACACGTTAAAGGGACTACCAAGTCCTGAGACATGCTGTGTTCATATTAAAGAGAATGTTAAAAAAAAAAGTCTGAGCAAATTTTTTTTGATTAAAACTAATTAATAAATGTATACCAAGAAAAACAAATCTTGTTGTTTTAGTCGAAGCTCGTCTTCTCCATTTTCTGCGGTATTTTTTGTAAAATAAACGCGATTTTCCAGGCGCATTATACAGACTTGATAATTTATTCAAGCGCATTTAATTCATAGGAGTTTGAGAGTATGACGCCATTGGAAACATTCTAGAAATTTTTTAACAATTTTACTATTAAAATTTACTAAAATAGCTAACTATAGTTACTTATTTTATTAAAAGTTAATTTTATTAATTGTTCGTTAGTTTTATACAAATCTAATAAACAATTAATTAAACCAAGCACTAAAAAAAGATATAAAAATTAAGAATATAATTATGTATTGGTTGATGAATTATATCAATGATATAATAGTATAATACAGTAATAGTATAATAGTAATAATAATATAATTCTGACAAAAGGTTAAAATTTACTCAAATGAAATGCTTTATGCTTTTTTTTTTTTTATGGAAAAAGTCAGTTAAACACGGCATATTTTAAAAAAAAGAGTTTAAATTTATAAAACCATGATTTTTTTTTTCTTTTAAAAAAACCCATGGCTTTTAGCTTTTTAAGAAAAAACGTTTTTTTTTAACTCTGGTTTCAAATTAACCTGCAAACGGAAAAATTGCTATTGCTCCACATCCCTGTATGAAGTTAGAAAAGCAAAAGAATTTGACAACTATTGTAAGATCAACATCCCTTAAAACACACGGAAAAGTTCTCTCCAGTTCTATCAAAGGTTTAAGCATAAATGAATCTGGAAACACTTAAACTTTGAAAATTTTTGACTCAAAGCAACTTGTTGTTTCTGTTGGAAAGACTGAGGTTAAGAAACCTTTTCTTTGGATAAATTGAACAACTAAAACTACCAGGTGAGGTTTTGATAGTTAAAAAAAATTTTTTTATAATTTACTTATGAGTTTAAAGCCAATTTTTTAGATAAATTTGTTTTTACTTCTAAATAATCACAATATGATTGAAATAGCACACTTTCTGAGGAGTGAAGGAGGCGGAAAAGTGTAGAATCTGGTTTCCATATTAAGTGACTGAGAACAACAAGCTGATTGGAAAATTATTTTATAATGATAAATTCCCATTTTTATTAGAATTAAATGAAAACCAAGAGGTAAATAATCTATTGCCTAGAATTTTTTTAGATAACTAGAATGCAATTTGTATCATTGATTTTTTATGCAAGCATAGTTAGTAGAAAAAGATACTTCTTTGGTGTATTGCAATGACATTGAAGAGCTTGTAGTAATGATGCTTTTCACAGACATCAAGAAAAAAATAACATTGATATCAAATTAGATTATGATGGAAGGCAAGGATTTCTTAAAGTTACTCTATCAATCATTCTAAAACCAGAGTTAAAATTTTTTCGGCTAAGTTAAACACTTTTTGCTTAAATTACACAGAAGATCTAAAGGTTTTGCTTCAAATGATTTAAAAACAAACTGCATCATCAAAGCATTGTCTGTTTAACATGACCTCATCTCCTAACAATCAAAAAGCTGATCATCGTTCTTTAGAATCTATGTACAGATTATATTACTAATGAATATCTGATGGTACAAAATTGAAACAATAACAAAAATGTGCGCATATATAGTTCAATCCCCTAACAAAAATAAAAAAAGAATAGGGCATGTAAATATTTCCATCCTACAAATACTGTTAGATATTGTAGACAAAATTTTAAAGAAAAAAAAGTTAGTTTGAAAACAAGGAGTGTGGGTTACAGTTTATCAAATGATATCTGTCTCCAATAAACATCTGCAGAGTATCCTATCAAGGGCATTATTGTTTGAAAGGCAATACTTGCAATAAGTTGAAAATAATATCATTTACTTTTAACTACTGTTTAATGTGAAAATTCAAGAAGTCAAACAAATATAACAAACATTGCAAAAAAAAATAATTATTTAAGTAACAGCTGCGCCTCTTGCATCAAGGTAAAATTTAAAAACATGTGTATGGGGATAATTTGCCCCTAAGGATATATTATTAAACGAAAAACTTTGTACTTTTTTATGTCATTTGAACTAGCACTGATTACAAGGAAAAACTTTAACTGTTTTTGATGGACATTACATTCATTTGGATATTAATGTAACTAAGGAAGCCGAAAAGTTAAACATCCATATTGAATTGTGCATTGCAGTCATGAAATTCATCCTCTGCACTAAAGTGCTTTCAAACCATTGAAAACTTACTGGAATGCTGCCCTTGACAAGTTCCAAAGAAACGAAGGTTGCATTATTTAACTACTTTACCCTAAAAATATATATTAGTGATGCCAAAAATAGTGATTTTGCTGAAAACCAATTATACAAGTGGACTCTCCTTCGAATAGCCAAATATTCTGCCGCCAAATATTCGGTAACACTTAGAAAATATTACAGGTGACATTTATCAACTTGAATTAGTAAAGTTAATACCGTAGTAACGCTACATGTAATTAAGCGTATTTGTTTTATTTGCATATTTTGGCATTTTATTTGTGGACTATTTGTTACATCAAACTTTGCTTCTTACAGGTTGTATTTCTTACAACCCGTTATGTAGATACATAATATAACACAAAAAGTGTAATTCTATAGTTTAGAGCATTTAGTGGTAATTGCGTAGTTTGCAGTTTATATTAGTACTAATAAAATATATAATTTGTAATTAACTTTCAAAATTTTGACAATTTAAAAAATATATAAAACATTTTTGTAAACAAATGATAGTTTCAAAGATTTATGGCTTTACAGATGTGGCTCCGAGAGATGTGGCTCCGAGAGATGTGGCTCCAAGAATGAGCCCATAATATTAAATTAATAGTTCATTTGATAATATATTCTTAAAAAAATTTATGCTAGATATCTCATAACGCAACAAATCGTAAATAATACAATTCCTAAAACATTTCAACAGAAAACTCTAGGACTATTAGAAAACTCTAATTATGTTTCCATGTATGTCTGTAAAATAAAAATTAATATATATTAATTTTTTAATTTTTAAGCCCCCGCCATAATATATATTGGATGTTATAATAATGGAAATATAAATAATGAAATAAGATCACCTCAATTCCAAAAAAATGTATTTTTTGGTATTGAAAATCAGAGAAAAAATGCGTTAATAATTTTTTTTTTAATATTTACAAAGTAAATTAATAAAAGTGCATTATTATTTAGGTTAAAAATTATTTTATAGAATATTTTGAAAGAAAAACTTATAACAAAAGAAATCAAAAAACACGTGGTCTAGACGATTATTTAAAAAAAGTTGCGCAAATAAAATACTATTTTATTTTGTTTATAATTTTATTTTGTTTTTAATTTTGTTTTACAAACACATTTTAGAACTTTAAAACATAATAAAAATGAATATGATTTGGAAATTGTATGTAAAAAATAACAATGGGTGTTTTAAACAAACAAAAAAAAATCTATGACGCCAAGCACTAAAATTCCTATGAATTAAACGCGCATGAATAAATTATGAAGTCTGTATAATGCGCCTGGAAAATCCCGTTTATTTTACATATTCAAAATACCGCAGAAAATGGAGAAGACGAACAAGATTAATTTTTCTTGGTATACATTTCTTAATTAGTTTTAATCAAAAAAAATTTGCTCATAAGTTTTTTTTTAATATTCTCTTTAATATGAACACAACATGTCTCGGGACTTGATAGTCCCTTTAAAGTTCAAAAAAATATTTATAATGTTGCAATATTTAGCAACTTTAAGGTACAATAACTCAAAAACTGTAAAAAATCAGTCAAAAACAACTGCAATAATGGATTATTTGGGTGAAAAACTATTACCCTACAAAATTTCAGGTGATCACCATCTTTATTTTAAAAGTTATGGTTTGTCAAAAATTGAAAAAAACTGCTGTAAGCTCCTGATACACAAATTTTTGAGATTTTTGAGATTTTTAATTCAATAATAACTTTTAAACAAATTGGTCAATCAAGCTGAAATTTTCTGGATTGAATTTTTTTCATAAAATCTGTTTGTGGTCAAAATCTAAAGCAATTCTGAGGTGGTACCCTGAAAGCCTTTCTTGATTTGATATGGAATAACCCGGAGGAGTGTATGTATAAAATAAATTCTTTAGTGAGCACTATGTTTTTTCACACAAAAAAAAAACATTCTGGTCTTTAATTTTTATACTTTGACTTCATTTTCATACAATAATTATAAATATATATTAGTCTATATTAGTATTAAATATACAAACAAATGCTTATCAAATGTTTTATCAAATGCTTAGTAAATAGAATGTTTAAAACCAATAGTAATAAATTTGAGTTTCACTGTGACATTAACAATCTATTTAAAATTTTCAAAGAAACATGTATCCATTAGGTTCAAAAACATGATTCAATTTAAAATTTAGTTGATTAAAATGTACTAACCTATTTAGAAAATTTCAAAAAAACATGTATCCATTATGAAAGATATGTATCCATTAAGTTCAATAAGTTAACACTAATACTTCATGACAATGACATAAGTTATTGGACAAATTTTTATTTAATTTTTCTAGCTAATTAAACATCCATGTGGTTTGACCCATATGCATAAAAAATCTATAAATATTTTCTGATGAAAGTGGGAAAATAACTTGATATAGTTGCTCATACATACTTATTTATTTTCAACACTGTTTGTAACAAATTTTTTCTTTAAAAATATTTTACACAGTTGTAAAGATTCATTGATAATAAATGTTTTATCAAATTAAAACATATGAAGATATTTAAAGAATCAAAATAAATTTCAAAATAGTGAAGAAAAAAGCCAAGCCGAAGATAATAGTTAACAATCAAAAATGGGTCAGTCAAAGAAAAGCGAGTCTTAAATTGGTGAAAACCAATAAATATCATCAATTTAAATAAATTCATCAACTTAATTTTAAAAGGTCATCAATTTACAAAAAAGGTCATCAATATATAGAAAACATGAAAAGACTTGAAAATACATCATTAAGCAAAAATAAAAGCGAAAAAAAATAATAAAAATTTAAAAAAGTTTGTTAACCAACTCTTAAAACTTGTTAATCATGAAACCACTTTTGGTAATCATTGATAAAAAATACTTTTATTTTGCAGCTAATAACATGTCTGAAAATTCTGGATACTACAAATAAACATGCCCAGAAAGTGTGTACTTTAAAGGGAAAAATAAATTTCCAAAAAAGTTGTTTATATAGATTGCCATACCTAACAGTGGTATGACTGAGTCATTGTTTTGTACTTCCAGGCTATAGCAATTAACAAATCAATCTATATTGATGAATGTTTTTTTTTTTTTTTTTAACATCTTCGCTTCCAACAAGGCTGCAAGCAACCACAAATTAGTGTTGGAAGTTACTGGAAGAGAAAAGATGAAGATTGTAGAGCAAGATAACGATTGACAGACGACTTAAAAGATTGCAAATTATATGAATCAGGAAAGCAAGATAAAGGAAGCGAATTCCAAAGAACTGATGTTTGAGGAAAAAAACTAGATGAATAAGAGTTTTTGGAGCACTTAGGAACAGTAACAGAAAAAAGATGAGACTTAGTTGAATGACGAGTAACACGAGAATGAATTTTTGTAGATGGCACAAGAGACGCTAGCTCTTTATAGCAGTGCCCATTATAGTATTTGTAGAAAAGAGAAAGAGAAGCAACATTACAACGATGTGACAGAGATTGAAGGTTGGCTGCAAGAGTAAGTCCAACTATGTTTAAAATGCATTTTTGCACCTTGTCTAAAAGAGAAAGGGCATCATTAGAAGATCCACTCCGGATATAGCAACAGTATTCCATACAAGGCCAGATTTGAGATTTATAGAGATAGAGAATAGAATCCAGAGTAAGAAAGTGACGAGCTCGATAAAGAGAAGCGACTTTAGCAGACGCTAATCTTGCAATAGATTTGATATAAGGTTTCCAAGAAAGATCAGAAGTAAGAGTTAATCCTAGAAGATGAAGGGTAGGAGACTCATCGAGTACATTATCGTTCATAAATATAGGAAGGTCTAAATTATTGCGATAACGATTGGCTGAAAAAAATTGAGTTTTATCTGAATTAAAATTTACCAGCCCCATGCTGTAGCAAAAGTGAGATCCTTTTCAAGCTCAAATGCCCCCCCGCAAGCAATCAGAGGGAGTTGGCTTCTTATCGTGACATGAATAAATGGTATTATCATCAGCGAACAATGCCACCTTAGATGTGAGAAAATCTGTAAGATCATTAATGTAAATTAAAAAGAGTATAGGGCCAAGGATTAAACCTTGAGGAACCCCTGAAGTTACAGAATAAGAAGAAGAGTGCTGTCCATCAAGGACAACTTTTATACTATGATTGGAAAGGAAGGAGTCGATAATCTTAAAGATGTTTCCAGATACACCGTAAGAAAAAAGCTTATGAAGAAGACCAGCATGCCAAACTTTATCAACGCCTTAGAAATGTCAAGAGCGATGGCCTTTACCTCTCCACCTTTATCTAATGCGCGATAAAACCTATCGGTTATTACTGTTAGCAAATCAGCTGTAAAACAAGAAGATCGAAATCCATATTGATGATTAGAAAGTAGGTTATGAGATTCGAGATGAGAGATTAAGTGTTTGTTAATTAAAGATTCAAAAACCTTGCTTATGATAGGAAGAAGACTAATGGGACGGTAGTTAGACGAATCAGATCACTCTCCAGAATTTTTAAAAATAGGGATAACAGATGCTGCTTTTCAGCAGGCTGGAAAACAAGACTCTGATAAGCACTTGTTAAACAGTTTTGAAAGGATGGATGACAGCTCCGGAGAACACTTCTGCAAGACTATAACAGGTATGTTGTCCAGGCCGCAAGCTGCAGAAGAGTCTAAGCAGGAAATCACTTTAGATGCAGAAGCTGGAGTAATACGGATGTCGAGCAGTGGATCAACCTGTTTGACGGCTATATCAGGTAGAACGCAACTAGTAGAATCAAGAGATGATACTGGTGAAAAGTTCTTGGCAAACAATTCAGCTTTGTCTTTAGGTGAGGTGACAAAGTCTGAACCGTACAAAAGAGGTGGAATTAGAGACTTGCCCTTATTATTGATACTATTAAAGATTCTCCAGAAGTCACGAGAGCCTAATTTTGTGATGAAATACAAGATTTCATGATCTGAGAATAGCGGGCTTTGGCGTTAGACAAAACCTTTTTACAATGGTTCCTAGCAGTAATAAACAGACGTCTGTTTTCTTGAGAATTGTTTTGCTGATAGATATGGAAGTAATGGTTTCGATTAGCAATTGCAGCAGCACAATGTGAGGAAAACCATGGAGAAGAGTGAGGCTTGACCTGGAATCGTTGAGAGGGAATAAAGGATTCCATGCCAGCCTGAATCCACGAAGTTATGTAAGAAGCGCATTTGTCAACAGGAAGACAAAAGATTTCTACCCAGGGGCCATCACGAAGAAAATCACGGAAAGAGTCCCAGTCAGCTTTAAGGTAGTTGTAAGATGTACAATGATAGGGGGATTCTGATGGTAAAGAAGAATGAGATAATAGTTTTAGAGAGACCAAACCATGATCAGAAGCATCTAAGGGTGAGTGTGGAGAAACTGAGCACTGACTAGGATCAGAAACAAGACATAAGTCGAGTAGAGAAGGTAAATGATTCGGGTTGTCTGGAAAGCGAGTTGGAAAGTTGACTATTTGAGTTAAGGATTGAGAACGGCAAAAGTTGTGGGCCTTAATGCCTGCAGAGTTACTGACACTAGAGCCAAGCCATTTAGTGTGATGAACATTAAACTCACCGACAACAACAAAATTGGCTGATGGATAAAGAATGAAGGCTTGGTCAATATAATCAGAAATAACATCAAGAAGAGTGCAGTCTTGAGATAAAGGAGAGCGATATAGAACAAAGAGAAAGGTGATAGAGTGAAGTGGTGCTAAACGAAAGCACATAAAAGAGTAGTCTGTGGATTCAAACCTAATTTCCTGACAAATGGGTGAATTCTTACGAATGTAAATGCCTAGGCCAAGCATGTGACTATTGGAGTCTTTACGAATTAAAGGAAGATAACCATCAACACTAAGATCACAAGATGAGACAGCTGAACTCAAATTAGTCTCACAAAGAGCAAGTAGGTCTGGTGAACTTTGCAAGAGATAAGACTCAACAGAAAAAAAGTTACTTCGAAGACCACAAATATTGGTGAATGATAGGTTTAGCGAACATGTTTAGAAAAACAACTTCTTACATTCACAAGTATCATGGCAACTGTATCTTCATCATCATGGTGACTGTATTTCATTATTTTTACCAAATTTAGCAAGTTCTCATTACTCTAAAGATTCTATAAATTAGAACTTGACGAACATGTCAATTATGTTGATAAGAAATTCAAACCATGAACCTCAAGAATGACTGTTTGAAAACTTTTGGGGGCATTTGGCTCAAAAGGTTTACTAAGGAGGTTGAGAAGAAAGAAAGTCTTGATGAATAGCATTAACTTAAAACTAAATTGATTTTAATTTTTTTAAAATTGCTTACGAAAGATTTCAAGGCAACATTGAGATCTACTTCAGATGATGGAGTTTTTTCATATAAGAATTAACTGGCTTTTATTTAAAATAAATTATATCAAAAAATATCAAAAGTTTTATCTCTATTTTTTATTAAGATAATAAAGTTTTTGTTTTGTTATAAAATATGTAAAATTTAGTTGTTATAATAAAATTCATATTCAAAACTAACAAATTACAAAAATAGTTTCTATATAATAGTTCTGTATACTAAGCAATTTTTTAGATAACTTTTGTGGGTTGGGGATCGTGTCAGGTTAAATTAAAAAGCTTCAGACATTTAATTATTAGAATACTTGAACAACTTGTAACTAAACATTATGTAGCTAAATAACATGTATGTAAATAACAATTGATAATATTCTTATAACTAATGTGTTTAGTAAAGATATAATTGAGAAAAAAAAAATCTTCAAAAGATTCAAATGGAAAGAATACAATGGATTAAATTAGGCATTTCAAAGTTTAAGACATTTCTAAAACTTTTGATAAAGTTTGGTATGCTGGTCTTCTCCATAAGCTTTCTTCTTATGTTGTATCTGGTAACATCTTTAAGATTATTGATTCTTTCCTTGCCAATTATAGTATAAAAGTTGTCCTCGATGGACAGCACTCTTCTTTTTATTCTGTTACTTCAGGGGTTTCTCAAGGTTCAATCCTTGGCCCTATTCTTTTTTCAATTTACATTAACGATCTTCCAGATATTCTCACATCTGAAGTGGCATTGTTTGTTAATGAGACTACCATTTATTCTTGTCATGATAAGAAGCCAACACTCTCTGATTGCTTGGAGGCGGCATTTGAGCTTGAAAAGGATCTCACTTCTGCTACAGCATGGGGCTCTCAGTGGCTGGTAAATTTTAATTAAGATAAAACTCAAGTTTTTTCAGCTAATCGTTATTGCAATAATTTAGATCTTCCTATATTTATGAACGGTAATGTACTCGATGAGTCATCTACCCTTTATCTTTTAGGATTAACTCTTACTTTCGATCGTTCTTGGAAACCATAAATTAAATCTGTTGCAAAAATAGCATCTGCTAAAGTTGCATCTCTTTATCGAGCTCGATACTTTCTTACTCTGGATTCTATTCTCTATCTCTATAAATCTCAAATTTGGCCTTGAATGGAATACTGTTGCCATATCTGGGGCGGATCTTCTAATGATGCCTTTCTCTTTTAGACAAGGCGCACAAACACATTGTAAACATAGTTGAACCTGCTCTTGCAGCCAACCTCCAACCGTTATCGCATCGTCATAATGTTGCTTCTTTTTCTCTTTTCTACAAATACTATAATGGACTCTAAAGAGCTAGCGTCTCTTGTGCCATCTACTAAAATTACTTCTCATGTTACTTGTCATTCAATTAAGTCTCATCCCTTTTCTGTGACTGTTCCAAAGTACTTCAAAAACTCTTATTCCTCTAGTTTTTTTTTCCAGAACATCAGTTCTTTGGAATTTGCTTCCTTCAGCTTACTTTCCTGATTCATATAATTTGCAATATTTTAAGTCATCTGTCAATTGTTATCTTGCTCCATAAACTTTATCTTTTCTCTTCCTGTAACTTCTAACTCTAATCAGTGGTTGCCTGCAGCCTTGTTGGAAGTGAAGACGTTAAAAAAAAAACAAAAAAACATTGTACTGCTTTTATTTTTTTGTTTATTTGGAATTCATTTATTTTAATTTTAGTTTGTCTGATCAACCTAGGTTGTTTGATCAAATCCTTGTCTAATTTTTATTATCAAACAAATTTGAAATAAAGTTAACATTTAAACAAACATGGCCAAAATTTAGTATATATTTACATAAAATTTATATTACCTTGACAGTAATGTGAATGAACTTGGTGAACAACTTGTTTACAAATCTTACACTTTGTGAACTGCTGATATGGTGTAAATCTAAGTTCACACAAAAAATTTGACATTAGAAATTATAAAGATGCACGCTATTAATATGATTTATCACATAAAAAAAAATAGAAAAAAAAAAATCTTTTTGAAATCATTGTCCTTAACCTTAACTATCTTCCTCCATAATTAAGGTAATCCACACAAAAAATTGGAACACTTGAAGCATATTATTAGTATTATTATATCATTTTTTAAAAACTTTAGGGTAACTCTATGTAAAAGAAGGACAATCACAATCAAGGATCACTTCATTTATTCCCTCAGACTTTTATCAGATTTTGACAAGTGATAACTGTCAATAGTGATATCAATAAATCAATAAAATAACACTATAATTTTAAAGTAAAAACATATTTGCCCTATTTTTTTCTAAAGTTTAGTATTATAGATGATTTATTTATTGGAAATTAAAAGTCAGTGGAATATAGTTTAAGTAAGCAGAAGAATATGGCTAAAAATTGGCCATTTTTGAGGGTACTGAATCCAAAAATGGAGAAAAAATAACTTAAGTTAAAATTTTTGATAGTCACTTTTGGATATTAAAAAGATCAAAACAAACTTTCTGAAATTGCTCAAACTCATTGGGTTGGGATGTTGGACAATCATAGTTTAGGTCTCCTTAAGCATAAAATGATTGGGTTGGGATGTTGGACAATCATAGTTTAGGTCTCCTTAAGCATAAAATGATTTGTATAACTAGTATAACTGGTATTTCTAGTGGTGGTGTTCTAGTGATGGTAATGGTGTTTTTCTGGAGTAATTTTTTGTGTGTAATTTTGCTTAACATTTAAATAAATTTTCTCTTGCATATTCATTTGTTTTAATCTTTTAAATATTACCAGTTTTAATATTATTTATATAACTTTCTATTTCAAGAAAAAGTCATTCTTTTTAGTGTGGAATTGAGACAAATATTACTGTTGTGAAAAGAAAGCAACTAGCTGATGTTGGAGAAGCATGTAAAAATCTTCTCCACAATGGCAATAGGTGCACATAATAGGGAAAGAAAGTTTTTCTAATAAGTAATAAAACTTGCTTGTGGAACAGTACCCGTCAAAAAGGAAGATTCTCTGTATGCGTGTATATAGAAAACAACTTAATTGTTGTAAAGATATTTAAAGATGATAATCGAAATGATGATGCTAAACATATCATCTTAACACCCACTAAAACTAATGTCCACATAATATCCTAAACAATTTCCATATAACACCCACCTAAACATGTCATTTTAACACCCACTAATGTTGTTTCATTATCAACTAATGAAGAAGTACTTGAAGATTAGGGTGCAGTGAAATTTTTTTTTTTTTTTTAATTTATTTTGCTTGGGTGTGCAAAAGTTGTCTATTCATGTCAGAAATACTTTGTATAAATTGCAATGCTCTAGGAAATTATCTTGAGGTGCCCCAAGGACTTTGAAATTCCCCAAAATGTGACCTACCGACTACAGAGTACGGAGCACGGACTACCGAGATAGACCAAGACTTTTTTTTTTAATTTGTGTGTGTCTGGGTGATATAATAATATTATTATTTAGTGCTATATAATTAGCTGCTATAATGCTGCCATCTGGCAAGTGAATGTGCATGTATTATTATGTAAAATACAAATGGCTTCAAACAAACAACACAGAATCAGCAGATAATTATTAAAATTATCATTTATTTTTGCAGTGTTGTCTTTGTATGGTTAGATCATGGCATAAAAGATTGAAACTGTACGAATGAAGAAACCACTCACTCGCAATGATAACATATGCTCAGTATTTGGCATCATTTCACGGATAAGCATAAATGTTTTGCCAACGTATGCAGATATCATGAAACATTTTATATTAGTAAGAAAAGAATTGTCTGATGGCCATGCCAAAGAAGCTACAATTAATGAAGCAACCAGGAAGATATCTGTTGATCTTGAGACAATATGGCACAGAGCATCAATTCCAGTAATATCCCGTCAGCAAATAATAGCTAAATAAGAGATTATCATGACAAATATTGCTCACTTATGAAACTGTTTAAACAGAGGTCCAAGGACAGGGAGTCACAGTACCTGAACAAAGTTGAAAACTTCAAAATTGACTCAAATCAAATTTTTGATATTGCTTTATGTAAATGTAAAGACTTTTTGACATGTGCTTGTGAAAAGAATCATAAAGCTCCACCAAATGAAATAATATTCCTTGCAGATCAAAGAACAGAAAGGAAAATGGCTATTGGCAACGTTGATATTAAAACAACAAAGCAGCAGGGAAAGAAACTGAAAAGAAAACTTGCAGAATAATTGAGATTTTATAAATGTGAATCAATTACAAATGCTGAAACTTTGAAATCGCATCCAGATTATAGCTTGGAGGATGATTGTAATGATGTCACGTTAAGTGATTTAGAAGAAGCTATCATCGAAAGAGATAGTAATGAAGATGTTGACTTCATGACAGACTCGCCTAAGTCACCATCATCAACTAATAATACAAGCTCACAAGAAATTTTGAACTCTCAAATGCGAACTCCACTACCAACATTAGCTCCTGAATGTGATTGATGGGGAGTATCGGATCGCTCAGCTGCAGCATTAGCATCAGCTGTTTTGGTTGATTATGGCATTATTAACGCACATGACTCATCTGATGTTATTGACCCAAGTAAAATTCGTAGAGAAAGACAGAAAAAGAGAAAAATTTTACAAGCTGGTGCTGCCAAAACATTGGAAGGGTTATATTTCAATGGTCGAAAGGACAAAACTCGAAGCCAGATCATTAAAGGAAGCAGATATCATCCAGCTTTGGAGACCGAGGAGCACGTTGTGTTAATAAAGGAGCCTGGTTCTGAATACCTGGGACATGTTAAAACATCACAGAGATCTTCACAAAGTATAAAGATTAGCATTATATCATTTTTGAATGCAAATGCTATTGATACCAGTTCATTGGTGGCAATCGGATGTGATGGCACGAATGTAAACACAGGTAATATTGGTGGTGTTATTCAATTTCTCGAGCTTCGTTTCAACAAATCTCTACACTGGTTTGTATGTTTATTACATATGAATGAGTTACCATTGAGACATCTCCTGATTAACCTGGATGGATCTACACATGGGCCAAATTCATTTAGTGGTCCAATCAGAAAATTATTGAAGAACATGGACTTGCCAATTGTCAGTTTTCAACCAATCGAAGGAAATGTGTTGTCCAGCATTGATGCAGATGATCTCAGTACAGATCAAAGGTACTTGCATGAAATGTGTCAAGCAATATCCAGTGGCCAATGTAGTTTTGAATTGAGTAATCGAAAACTGGGACCCACGTGTCATTCTCAATGGATAACAACTGCTAGTTGTATCCTCTGGTTATATGTATCTACAGAAAAGCCAGACAAAAACTTGATCATTCTTGTAACTTACATACAAAAGGTATATGCACCTATTTGGTTTAAAGTGAAGTCTAAGCATTCCTGTACGGATGGCAGTCGCCATCTCTTTTGAAAACGACTTACTTAATTTTGTTTGAAATAATTGTTATTCTTAATTTTTGTGGCACCTCAAAGATCTACAATTTACATAAATACATTTTCATTAGGTTCTGATATGATGTTAAAACCATCATACAGGTTTATTATAATAGAAATCGAAAAAAAGATCAGTTTATTTTTAGCCATTGATTTTTTTGTGAAAATATAAATTTAATAATAATTGTAATTTCTAACTTTTTGGGGATTTTGAGGGTTTTCAAAGTCCTTGTGGCACCTCGTGATAATTTACCAGAGCATTGCAATTTTTACAGAGTATTTCTGATATGAATAGACAACTTTTGCACGCCCAGGCAAAATGAATTTCAATTAAAAAAAAATTTCTAAATTTTTTTCCGTAGGTCACTTTTTGGGGATTTTGGGGGATTTCAAAGTCCTTGGGGCACCTCAAGATAATTTTTTAGAGAATTGAAATTTTTAAAGAGTATTTCTGATATGAATAGACAACTTTTGCACACCCAGGCAAAATGAATTTCAAAAAAAAAAAAAAAAAATTAATGTTATCACTGCACCCTATTGACCATCTACAAGTAAAAGTTAAAATTTATTTAAGCCTAGTTAATGTGTCATAAATAAATAAAATTACACGAATAGATTTTTTTTTTAAGTCTTTTTTATTTGTTTAGCAGGCGTACTTAGCTAAAACTTAAATAGTAATTACTGTTAAAACTGATTTAAAAAAAAGTAAGGTTGTTAGGATGAACAATAATGTAGATAAAAAACAAAACAGGACCAAGGAAAGAACCTTGAGATACGTCAAAAGCTACTGGAAATGAAGAGTGTTAGCCTTTGAGGATGACATTAATAAAGCGGTTAGAAAGAAACAATTTAATAATCTCAAAAGATAAAATCTTCCAGTAACATCAATTAGCAAGTCAGCCGTAGAACAAGAAGATCAAAAACCATTTTGATTGTCTGAGAGTAAGTTATTTGACTTAAGATGGGATGTGAGAAACTTGTTGATCAAAGACTTAAAGTCCTTGACTCTAACAGAAAGCAGACTGATTAGTTAATAATTGGAGGGGTCAGAATGTTCTCTGTAGTTTTTGAAAATGGAACCACAGATGCCATTTTCCAGCAGGCAGGGAAACAAGACTCAGTCAAGTACTTATTAAATAATTTAGAGAGAATTGAAGAGAGTTCTAGAGAATAATTTTGTATGACTATGACAGTAATGTTGTCTGGACCACAATTCGCAGGAGTTTAATTGAGATATGATAGCAACAGAAGTTGGAGTGATTTGAATGTCTAACAATGGGTTAACCTATTTAATTGCAATGGAAAACAGAAAATGGCCAAAAGATTCAAGATTCACATAAGAAGAAAAGTTATTTGCAAATAGTTCTCAATTTGTTTCTTTGGGCAGTGGCCTTGTTTGTCAAAGTTCGTGTTTCAGAGTTATAGAGTTGAGAGAGGGTTATAACCACTATTAAGTAGCCTCCTCATCTGTAGTGGTTTTCTTGGCCTTGAGGAGGTAATAAACATAATAAAAAAAAAAGTTCTGCCTCACCTTGGGAATAAGATTTTCCAAAAGTCTCTAGAGCCTATTTTCTGAGATAAGACACAGGATATAGTGAAATAAATGGAGCTTAGCATCAGACAGCACTTTTTTACATCAATTTCATGCAATAATAAATAGCCATTTATTCTAATTAGTTATTCTTTTGAAAAAGATTTCAAAAAATGATTGCTATTAGATGTAACAGCTGCACAAGAAGGTGAAAATCATGGAATAGAATGAGGCTTGACTTGGAACTAACATGAAGGAATAAAAGCTTAAATTCCTGCCTGGGTAGTAGGTAGTAGCTTTAGGGTAGTAGAATTAAATTTTATGTTTAAAATAAAAATAAAATCAATTTCCACTTTATTTTCACTCATCAAAAAATGTAAAAACTTTATGGTTATGTATTGTGCAAGCTGTTTAGTAGCAAGAATACAAAACAAAAACTTGGAGTTAAGTGAGCAACAATATGAAAGTACCACTGAGTTAAATCAATTAGAAAAACAATTATTAGCAAACCAAAACTTCAACCCATTGGAACACATAATACTATAACCTAAGTTTCACATACCCTGCCTTGAACACTATATATATAGGTTATAATCTATAGCAATCCCTACAACCAAAACAGATGTTGGACTCTTTGTCGAGTTTTTTTATTCCTTTTTTAAAAATTGACTTTAGTCTTCCTAGATCATCATCAATTTTATTTTTTAATTTCGGAATCATTTTTAAATTTACCAGTTTGTTTCCTGGATCTAAATAAGATAGGTTTTTGTTTCATATGTACTTTTATTTTATATATATATATATATATACTTTATTATATATATACATATATTTTATCATATATATATATATATATATATATATATATATATATATATATATATATATATATATATATATATATATATATATATATATATATATATATATATATATATATATATATATATATATATATATATATATTGTGTTTAACCTGTCTGACTTTATATTAAAATAATCTGCTACAGAGGGCTTTAGTACATACATTGACTGATTAATAGGTGGAACATGAAAGGAGTGCCGCTGCATTGATTAAGGGTTTGAGTTGGGGCAACAATCTTCTTTTTTTAATATTCTTTGTTTTTTTCTTCTTTTTCAGAAAAAGCTGAATGGAATCAAGTAACCAAAAAAGAGCAACTAATGTATATCCATATTAAAATAATTTTAAATGTATTCTAAAAAATAAAGTGTTCAGTATTTTTAAAAGAACAGAGCAATATTAAACTTGTAGAAAATGACAAACCAAACTTTTCTCATTTTACACTGAGTTTAATTAAGACTCATCAGAAATCAATGTTCAAAACCAAGAAATCAATGTTCAAAACTAAGAACTAAACTACAGAAAGTCATAAATGTCTTAACTACAGTAAATTTTCACACATTTGTGGAATATGCTGACGCTATTATTAAAAGAATTCTTAAATGTTATTTACTTGTGCTTTCTTTAAAAAATATCCTTTATTTTAAAGGGGATTTAATATAATTATTTTTTAAGCTCATTTATTTTTTTAGTTTTTTATGAGAAATTTATTTTTATTCCTGCATTTATAAATCAATTCTGATTTTTGTTGAATAAACATTCTTGATTCGCATGAGTTTTTATTTCAAACTTTTCTTTTTGCATAATATGCATCTATTGGAGATATAACAAAAGATTTATATGTGAATATATATATATATATATATATATATATATATATATATATATATATATATATATATATATATATATATATATATATATATATATATATATATATATATATATATATATATATATCCTTATAGTGTAGTCGAAAGAGACTTTTATGGTAAAAAAAAGTCTCTTTCGACTACAATTTTTTTACTTCGTCTCTTAAGCTGCATTTTATTGTCGTCGAAATGTCAAAGCAATTAAATTAATGCGGAAGTACATTAAATTTTATTGTTTTTTAAAAAAACCGCAATAACAATGACTAGAAAGTTTTTTTTAATTAGTGGTGTTTTTGTTTTATTAAAAAACATTTTTAAAACATGCGTAAGTGTTGCTACATCTTATAGCCTGCTGCTACAAGGGAGTGTTGCTACATTGACTATCTTATAGCCTGACTCGCAACAGAGAGCTACATCGACTGACAAATAGCCTGACTTGCAAGCTACATCGCTACTAGCTACTTGCTGCTACATCGACTGACAAATAGCCTGACTTGCAAGGGAGTGCTGCTACATCGATATATATATATATATATATATATATATATATATTTATATATATATATATATATATATATATATATATATATATATATATATATATATATATATATATATATATATATATATATATATATATATATATATATATATATATACATATATACATATATATGCGGTAGTGGTGTAGTGGTAGAGCACTTGCTTCATAAACGAGTGATTCCGAGTTCAATTTCCACCATGTCCCCGGTAGTACTGCGATCAACTTGTTCCTTCGCGCAGCGGCCTTGTTCGTCAAGGTTCATGTTTCGGAGTTATAGAGTTGAGAGAAGGTTGTTACCACAAATAAGTAGCCTCCTTGTCTGTAGTGGCCTTCTCGGCCTTGAGGAGGTGAATTATATATATATATATATATATATATATATATATATATATATATATATATATATATATATATATATATATATATATATATATATATATATATATATATATATATATATGTATAATATACCTGTTATTCTTTGCAGTAAGAAGTTTATTTTCACCAGCTTTTCTGCCTCCTCCCTCTAAATAAATAATTAAATAAATAAATAAATAAATATATATATATATATATATATATATATATATATATATATATATATATATATATATATATATATATATATATATATATATATATATATAATCTATTATTATGTCAAGCTTTCCTGGAAAGCGCATACTGTCGCACACCTTGTTTGTCCTTGTTTAAAGTAACTTTTTTAGACACACTGACAATGGCAGTTCGCACCTTTTAACTTTTCAAAGTGTTTCAATAATTCGCAGCAAAAAGTTAAACTTATCTATGAGAAAAATTCTAAAAAAAGAAAATAAAATTGTAACGGAATATCAAAAGGAAATAAAATTGTAATGAAATACCATTTTTTAATTCAACAAACTAGAAAAATTTATTAATTTAAGAAGAAAATTTTTATTAAATTTTTATACAACTTTTGTTTATTTTTTTTAGCTTTGTAATGACAATAAATTAAATAAAAAAACTGCATGGTTTCTTTTATAGATGTATTTACCACATTTGAAGCCTATCTAAAATTGTTTCCTTTATGTAGCCATTTTTCAACATTAATACAAAATACTAGAGATAATGAACATAATACATAATCAAGTGTTTTCCTAATATACTGACTGACAAAAGTTACAATTAAATTGTATATCAAAAAATGTTTTTTATTTTTGTTATATTTGTATCTGCTTTTTTCTCGACTTGTATCAATTTTGGTAGTGGAAAATAACAAACCTCCTAAAAATGAGAAAACAAAAACAGTAAAATATTTAGGTATATTATTTTTTTGCCAAAACTTTAATTTTTTTTTAATTTTCAGTTTTTTTTTAGATTTTTTTTATTTAGATCTTCAATTTCGTATATTACTTGTTTCCTTTCTTTGAGTATTGCTGTTTTATTCTCTGAAGTTTCTTATAGCTTTTTTTTTACTATATAAAAACGTGGTCAAGTTGTATCAAAAAATTACTTTAAACATGGATGCGCTTCCCGGAAAGGGATGTGATACATATATATATATATATATATATATATATATATATATATATATATATATATACACATATTTTTTTTTTTTTTAATTATCTTTGCTTTCAACAAGGTTGCAAGCAACCACTTATTAGTGTTGGAAGTTACTGGAAGAGAAAAGATGAAGATTGTAGAGCAAGATAACGATTGACAGACGACTTAAAATATTGCAAATTATATGAATCAGGAAAGCAAGATGAAGGAAGCGAATTCCAAAGAACTGATGTTCGAGGAAAAAAACTAGACAAATAAGAGTTTTTGGAGCACTTAGGAACAGTAACAGAAAAAGGATGAGACTTAGTTGAATGATGAGTAACACGAGAATGAATTTTTGTAGATGGCATAAGAGACGCTAGCTCTTTAGAGCAGTGCCCATTATAGTATTTGTAGAAAAGAGAATGTTTACTATTTTTAAAATGTTTCGTTCCGCTGAGAATAACAAATTTAAATTAAAAAATTAAAAATTTGATTAAAATGTTGTTGTAAACTTTTAGTAAATGGTGATATTTCATTGTTTTTATTTAATAATAAAGCGGCAGTGACATATTTTTTACAGTAGATAGACAAATGTAATAACTAAAAAACCAATGTTTTTTCATCTGATTTCCCGGACTTCACATGAAAAAAGTTCATACAAAAAATTGTCCTCTTTTTCCTTTGTATGCACTTGTATACTTTTGAGTGACCCTGTCCCCATACTTGCATACGTAATTTATGGATGGCCCCATGGCAACCAATTTCCAATGTCATCATATATATTTAACAATATGGTTAATAAATCTTCTTTGACAAAATAAATTTTTTTTAAACATTTTTAAATTTAATACTTTACCTTTGAAAAAGTTAAGTATTAAATTCATAGTTCACGTGGCTAATAAAAAACTAGTCAACCACAAATTTTTATTTTGATACTTTTTTTATACTTCATATAGTTTAACCCAAATAAAAAGCATGCATGTTATTATTAAGGTATTATATTAAGGTTTATATAAAAATGTTGTATAAGCCTTAATATATTATAACTTAAAAGAGTCAGGTAAGTTTATCCTGCTACTGGTAATATGTAACCAGTACAACCTACTTCATGTCCTGCAGCCTTGTATGATATACCTTTTTAGGAAAAGGCTAGGAGAAGCCAACTCTGACTTAAAACACCCCCTGCTTTAGGGCTCTTGGTTGAGTAAAAGTTGGAGATGATGTCTATTGATACATTATTTCCAGTTTAGGATGCCATTAATGCTGGATCTTGTTGACTCAATGCATAAGTTTTGTTTGAGCCTCTGTTTTTATGACTAGGCAACTTATTCTATTATCTCCTAATGAGGGTACTGCTCTAAAACTCATTTTTACAGTTCTGAGGCCAGCTGGTGGTCAGGTATCTCAAACTCTGTGGTAGCTCTCAGAGAGGCTGATTCCATCAACAGCTGAAAAAATATCAGAGTACTAAAAGTGCCATAATTGTGCATGAATGGTGTCCCTATTCATACTTTTGATGTATGCTGTTGAGTCCACATTTGGAGCCCTTTGTTACGGCTTAGGGTTTAACATAAGTAATAAGGTAATTGCTTAAACTATTAAATAGTGCACTAAGTTCTATCTATGCTTTGAGCCAAATTCTTTAACAAATTTAAAAATGACTAAAGTACCAAAAACTATAAAACAAAAAAAAACCATCATCATCACCAAGTTCGCTAAATCTATTATTCACTAATATTTGTGGTCTTTGAAGTAACTTTTCTTCTGTTGATTCCTATCTTACGCAAAGTTTACCAAACCTACTTGCATTTTGTGAGACTAATTTGAGTTCGGCTATCTCATCTTACAATTTTAGTGTTGATGGTTATCTTCCTTTAATTGTTAAAGATTCTAATATTCACTTGCTTGGCCAGGGCATTTACATTTGTAAGAATTCAACATTTTGACGAGAAAATAAGTTTGAATCCACAGACTATTCTTTTATGTGCTTTCGTTTCGCACCACTTCACTCTATTGCCTTTCTCTTTGTTATATATTGCTCTCCTTCATCTCAAGACTGCACACTTTACGATGTTATTTCTGATCAAATCGATGTCCTCTCTTTATCCAGCCAATATAGTTGTTGTTAGTGAATTTAATGCCCATCACACTGAATCGTTGGCTATCATTAAAAGGTTTGGAGGGAAAATCAATCTTTACAGATTAGGGTTGCTTTTTAAACAAAATTAGTAAGAATTTGATAAAAATAATTGCAGAAGCACAAAAAGAGAAAATCTCTATCAAAAGAGAAAGATGTTGTAAAGAGGAGAATACTTCTTTGAAGAGCATAAAACATCATTTTTTGGACTGTGTCAGCAATAGGGTGTTCCGAAAAAACCAAAGTTTAAAAATGAGTTCTCAGTAACTGTTCATGGCATTAAATCCAAAAACTTTCTCAATCTATAACTCAAATAGTCAACTTTCCAACTCGCTTTCCTGACAACCCAAATCATTTACCTTCTCTAATCGACTTATATCTTGTTTCTAATCCTAGTGAACGATTTGACTTGCCTAACTATCATCCTATTAGTCTTCTTCCTATAATAAGCAAGGTTTTTAAATCTTTAATCAACAAACACTTAATCTCTCATCTTGATTCTAATAACTTACTTTCTGATCATCAATATGGATTTAGATTGTTTCATTCTACAGCTGATTTGATAACAGCAATAACTGATAGGTTTTATTGTGCATTAGATAGAGGTGGAAAGATGAAGACTATCACTCTTGACATTTCTAAAGCTTTTGATAAAGTTTAGCATGTTGGTCTTCTTCATAAGCTTTCTTCTTACGGTGTATCAGGTAACATCTTTAAGATTATTGAACCCTTACTTTCCAATCATAGTATAAAAGTTGTCCTCAATGGACATCACTATGTACAGGCTTGGACAGGAATGGCGTGCGATTGCACTCTGTAACTGACCATGCTAATATTGTTTTTTCTTTACAACTTGACCACAGCTATTTTGTTATTTTAACAATTTAAATGCAATGAAAAAAGTGTTATGTTATGAATAACTTTTAATCATTAATTTTTTTTAAGTGTTTATTTTACGCAAAGGCTTTAAATAAAATCATAAAATTAATAATAAGGATTGTTTACATAAACGCATATGAAGTGCTTAATAATAAAGTTGTAATTAAAATGAAATTAAATTGCTTGTTGACAGTTTTTTTAATTAAATCACAGGCCCATTTTTTTTTCTCTCCCTATTTTAACGAATAAAAAAGTTACAAAAAAAAAAGACTACAATATTTTTTTAAACAGTTTTTTTTTTGTTGCAATTTTTTTGAAAAAATAAATGTTGATACTATTGAAAAATATTATATACAACACTTTTTAATAAATTTGATAAAGTTTGATCATTTATTAAACAATCATTAGAAGTAATTTGTTACTTAATTTAAAAGCGATTCAAAAGCGTTTTGAGTAATTTTAATAAAACATTTAAAAAAATAAGTTTCAATAACATTTATTTCAAACGTAATTAAATACGTAACAAAATGTTTCGCTTCGATTTTAATTTTTTATTTTTACTTTTGTGTTTATATAATTTCTTTTTCGTAATAATTTTTTTTTCTTTCTTTTTTTGTTAGTAATTTTTTTTTCGTTAGTTTTCTTTAAAACATTTTTTTTTTCAAGTTAATATTTAGCTTTCGAATGTTTGGAATATAAACAATAGTGGTCAAGTTTTCTTTTCTGGAATGTTTGTCATATAAACAATAGTGGTCAAGTTGTCTAAAAATAAAATAATTTACGTGGTCAACAATAGCGCTCGATCGCACACCATTCCTGTCCAAGCCTGATATATATGGTACATGGTATGGGATACATATATATATGGTACATGGTATGGGATACATATTATGTATCACATACCAGTTAACCGGACGAGTCCGCTTATCTGGTAATTATACATAACTATCACCTGATATTGTTGATGATCTGTTGTTTTTGCAAGGGCTTTAAACATTGACTTTTATTTTTCTAAATTGGAAATTTATGGTTAACATTGTTTAATTTTATTTCTTTTTTGTGTATTTTTAAATTAAATAAATTCTTTTAACTATATTTTGAGAAATTTTTTTATAAGCTATTACAGGCCTTGCGATGAATAAGAGCTGCGCGACGCATAAGCACGACGTGATTTTTGACGTCATTAAATTCTTTTTATTTGCTTTTCATATTTATCGACATTAACTGCACCAATTTATTTAATTACCGCAAAACTACTTTAAATCGTTTATGTAGAAATGTTATTATTTAAAAATGTTTTGGAATGTTTCGTTTTTTAAAATGTAAAAACATTTGTTTATTTTCTTGAGTTTGTCACGTTTTGTCTATACTAAACGAATAAAAAACATTATAACTTAAATTTAAAAAAGATTATAAAATATGCTAATATTTGATTTTTTTTTTTCTTAAATATGTAATTTAAAGTTTTTCAAATAATTATTTTTTCTTTTTAAAAAGTCAGCGAGTAATAAACTGGAAATTTTAATATTGTACGATTAAAAACTGTGCAATAGCTAATATTTTTACAAGCGATTTTATATAATATTTATTTATTTATTTTTATTTATTTTCATAAAGCGGTTGATAAGCACAATCACTCGTATTAATAAAAAACTTAAACGAACGTTTTGAATAGATTTTTAATGTTAACAAGGAATTTTATTTCTAGTAAAATAAAATAAAATGTTAGAATAAAAATCTTATAGGTATAAAAGAAATATTTTAGCGAAAAAATTATTCTTAAAAATTATTCGAAAAACTATTGACGTTCTATTTTTCAGCAGCTGTTCTTGAGCACGCTTCGTTGAGTTTCGGTAACTTTTAACATAAAAGCGATCGTTATTATTTAGTATAAGTAATTTTTTTGAGTTACTTTTTACAAAAATTTTAATAACTGTACTTTTTCATTGAATCAAGTAGAATACGTTTTAATATTAATCTTTTTTTTTATTTATTTGCCCTCAGCAATTTTTAAAATGTTTCCTCGAAATCACTCTTAAATACTTTAAATACGTCTAACAGTTAATAAATATTTTTAAATCTATGGAATAATTTTAAAACCTATCAAACCCCTGTAAAATAATTATTTAAGTTTAAAATCTAAAACTAAAAGAAAGTATTTTTGTTCAATTTTATCGACAACGTTGCTATTGCTGAATAATTTTATTAAAATGTTAGCTTAAAAGATTTAAACTTTTTTTTTTAATTTTTGAGTTTTTTCTAATTGAAAATAATGAGCATATTTAATTTTTTTAAATTCAAACTTTTATTTCAACTGCATGCGGTTTTTAAAATACTTTATTAAATGTTAAAATAATCGTCAATTACTTCATTAAAATTCCGCTCAAAAATATCTTTAAATATACTCAAACAAAAAATTTTTTGCTCGACGCAAATAGCCCTAGCTACACGCAAAATCGCCCTTGGACGACGTAAAATTCACATCGCCCGACGCTTTATCGCAAGGCCTGCTATTAAACTCTATTAATTAAACTCTTGACTATATTTTAATAAATATTTTATGCGATTTCATGGGAAGGGCCGATAAATATTTGTGGGGATGGGTGGAGATGGAAGAAAATGATTACGGGGATGGGTGGGGATAGAAAGAAATGCTTGTGGGGATGGGTGGAGATGGCTTTGGTTTCTGCGGGGATGGGTGGGGATGGAACAAAATCCTGACCCCGTGCAGCTCTCTAGTTTACAGTGGCTGGTTAACTTTAATTCAGCAAAACTCAATTTTTTTTAGCCAATCATCATCACAATAATTTAGGTCTTCCTATATTTATGAATGGTAATGTACTCGATGAGTCATCTACCCTTCATCTTTTAGGATTAACTCTTACTTCCGATCTCTCTTGGAAACCATATATTAAATCTGCTGCAAAATTAGCATCTGCTAAGGTTGTATCTCTTTATCCAGCTCTACACTTTCTTCCTCCGAATTCTATTCTCTATAAATCTCAAACTCGGCCTTGTATGGAATACTGTTGCCATATCTGGAGCGGATCTTCTAATGATGCCTTTTTCTTTTAGACAAGGTGCAAAAACGCAGTGTAAACATAGTTGGACCTGCTCTTGCAGCCATCCTCCAACCATTATCACATGTCAAAATGTTGCTTCTTTTTCTCTTTTCTACAAATACTAAAATGGGCACCACTCTAAAGAGCTAGCATCTCTTGTGCCCTCTACTAAAATTTATACTTACATTACTAATCATTCATTAAAGTCTCATCCTTTTTCTGTGACTGTTCCTAAGTGCTCCAAATATTCTTATTTGTCAAGTTTTTTTCCTTGAACATGAGTTCTTTGGAATTCACTTCCATCATTTCGCTTTCCTAATTCATATAACTTGCAACATTTTAAGTTATCTGTCAATCATTATCTTGCTCTATAAACTTTATCTTTTTTTTTCCAGTAGTTTCCAAGTCTAATAGTGGTTGCTTGCAGCCTTGTTGGAAGCAATGATGTTAAAACAAACAAAAACAAAAAATGCAAAAGTATGAAAGCTTATATAACAAGGTTATTTTTAAGTTATCGTTGTTTGTTTGTTTTTTTAGTTTTTCTTATTTTGTTTTTTTAAAGAATATTTAATAGTTTTTTCTTCAAAGATAATATTAAATTCAATACAAGATTTGGAAGTTTAAGAGATTAATGTTAAAGGTGTAAATATTGTGGAGTTAGACTATGACCTTTTTACTAGCTAGTTTTTAAGCAAGTATGACATGTCCTAAAAAAAAGATTTTCCAAAAAAAAATCCAAGGAACATAACTGATATAACTGATTTGAAAAAACTACATAACTGATGTTTTTTATGTTGTTAATTAAAAGCCAAGATAGCACTTAACATGTTAACTTAAAAGTAAGTCATTGTTATTAAATGTTCAACTTAAAGCAAAACAGTTTATTTTTGAATCGACATAAGAACTTCTTTCAAATAATGAAATAACCTGCATGTGCAAAATATTCATATTGAAAATCTAAGGAAAAAGATAATTATTTAATTATTGACATATTTTACCTGTTGTATTTCTAGCACCACTTTTCCAAGGATCTGGTGTTATTACTTTTCCAAGCTTCTTTTGACCTGTATTATATTTAAATTATTACTTATAAAGAATTTTATTAACTTGGTAATAATTTGTAACAGTACGAATTTGTATTAACTAGGTAAATAATTTGTAAAGCAATTTTTTATATGTTATAACAAAGCAATATAACATCTCTTGTTTTAAATTTTACTAATTTGTTTTAATAGATGGATAAATAACAATTTTAAATAATAAATTTATAAATTTGTTAAATTTAACAAAAAAATTAATATCAATCAATATTATATTTGAAAATAAAGATCTTTCTTTTACTTTTAAGATATTTATAAATAATAAATTAACTAATGTAAAGTAAATATTTACTAATGTTAATATTATATAATGTAGTAAAAATCAACTTTGTTTAAAATATAAAAATAGCAATGAAAATATAGTAATATATAATATTTTTTAATAATAATAGATACTAATACTGACAACATTAACCTGTTAATTATTAAAGATTCACACATTAAGTAATAATTTTAATTTCAATTAATAAAATAAACTAAAGCAGTAGCTTATAAAACAAAATATCCAAACCACATTTGAACATTAAATTTTAATTATATTGATGAAAATTAATTAACCTTAAACATATTAAACAATATATATTTATACAGTTAATTTCCAGTAAGTAAGATTTGAGTTAACACTGGTTAACTCAAATCTTCTATAATTATCAGCAATTAGTGTTATCAGCAAAATGGTAAGTAGAAACATTACAAATACAAGAGTTTAATTGATGTATGCTAAGAAAAGCAGAGAGCAAAAGATAGATTTTTGAATAACTCTTAAACTTACAGATTTTGTTGGTAAAAGTATTCTGTTTATAGGTCCGTACTGAGCTTTTGTACAGAAACACTGTATACATCATAGAATGGTGTATGCTGTGAAAAATTATATGGAGTGAAATATTATATGGTTAACTCTGTCAAATGCTTTGTAGTAGGTCAAGATTATAATTTTTAATAAAATCAATCAACAAATGATTTTTTCCTAAATTTTTTTTTAAACATTTCTTTAGTATGTTTAAAAGTATAAATATGTTTTTTTTTTTATATTTTGCCTACATAATATTATATGGAAATAGGTGTATAATTAACATGTTCAAATTTTGATCCATATTTCTAAATAACAATAGTTTTATTGATAAACATACCAATATGCTCAAATATTTTTTTCGACTATAGTTTTGAAATATATATTAGATTGTAGTTTTGAAGTGGGGATACTACTTTGGCTTAAACTTTTCAAAGTATTTGTTTCAGAGGTAAATGGTTTGATTTCTACAGTTAATACTGGTGAAAAAAAAAAATTTTTTTTTTTTTTTTGGGGGGGGGGGGGGAATTTTGAAAATCATTTTATTAAAATATTTGCAATGTTTAAAAAGAAGTCATTATAACAGTTAGTTAATAGGTTATAAGTTAATTATCCTATAATTAGCTTTTTTATAAATAATATTATTATTTATGTCGCATTGTATATTTTAGATCATAACATATAAATCAATGTATTATTCATCAGTAATCATTACAATATTACATAAACCAAAACGTAAATACTCATAAAAACTTAACAACTTAATAAAATATTTTATATAAATTTCACAAACACTAGATAAAAATATTATAATTAACTATATCTCATTATATCATTTGTTATACTATTTTTAAATTATAATAGACCTACATTTATCACAAACCATTTAATTTTAAATTAAATCCCTGTTAAAATGATCCCAGAGTAATTCGATCGGTCACGGCAGCAAATACGCATAATGTAAACAATTATTTCTTCTTTCTCGTAACGGTAAACATTTCTTACCGGCCCGTTTCATCAACTACACCGAGCAGAATCTGAAAGCCCAGAAATCAATCAATATATTTCTGAAATAGTTGGTCACATTTCAGGGTTGTTTATAAATAATAAGATAACTAACATTAAGTAAACACCTTATAAAAATGACTAAAATAATAATGGTGATAAAAAAATATTTATATTTATGATAATGATAGTAATATTAAAAATAATAATAACAATTATAATAGTAAAAGTTATTTTACCAATAGTAATAATAAAAATAAAGCAATTATAAATATTTAAATAAATGGGTATTTATCTTTCTTTACAACAATCATTTACAATCAGTTACAACAAAATTACAGTTACAAACAGTAATAAACTGACAAAACGTAACAACTAACGATGACGTAAAACATTTATTGCTTTAAAAAATGGTAAAGATTCAGTAAATATATTTGTCATTATTCTTATAATATAATAACCAAAATATACTGCATATATCATGACCAAATAAATAAAATATAAACAGAAAAACACTGAGTAAATCAAAGCAAAAGTTACAACAAACATTTCAAACAAAACGAAAAATTACCTTAAGTACTTTTCGCAAAAAAACAACATAAGATTAAAAATAAAAATAGTAATAAATAAAAAAACACAATAATAATACAAGGTAGAACAAAACAATAAGAATAAAACAATATATAACAAATAATAGAATAAAACAATATATGACAAATAATAGAATAAAACTATATATAACAAATAAAAATAAATGGCTAAAATTAGAATAAAAATAAATAATATATAACTGTATACACAACTTTTATACCACTGTTTAAAAATAAATAATAACTAAAAAATGAAACAATAAATGACTAATAAAAGTAAAACTAAGGTAATAAGTAAAACTTTATCTGCCAAAAAACTGAAAAACAACAACAACAACAAAAAAACAAGCAGAAAATAGTTCATATGCTACGATTCAAAAGAAACAGTTAAACACTCAATAACTTGTGGGGTTCCACAGGGCTCTATTCTGGGGCCATCTTAGTTTCTACTGTACATAAATGATCTTTATTTATCATCAAACCTTATTAGCTTTATTCTATTTTCAGACGACTCTATTCTCCCGGTAGGAAATAAGCTAGCGACTAGCGAGCAACTAGCTAGCTTTATAGCGATTTTCTGGCGATTTTTTTTTTTTTTTCTTGTTTTTTTTTTTTTTTTTCTTATATCTTTAAAAATTCGATTTTTAGTGTAGAGTCTATTATAATTTTGAAGTTAATTGAACTTTAAACATTGCGATTTTATTGCAATGTGTCGCTTTTACATATCGAAGCTTTGTAGCTAGCTACAAAATATCTACAAATCTATAGCTGGTTGATAGCTACATATCAAAATTTTTAAACAATGACTTTATTACGATATGACGCTAGATACAA